>CM053993.1:18192297-18792297 GCA_028641955.1 Protonibea diacanthus | reverse complement strand
TAGCACTGATTACCTTTAAGACGTTATGTCTTGTTATGTCAGTTCATCACCCGACAGCTGGCCTAACCGTGGGTAGTGGTTCAGTGTCTTGCTTGAGGAAAATCCAGAGGATTGAACCACAGACGACTGCAATTAATGGAGGTGACCTATCTGCTTGGCTACAATAATACAAAGGAGGGGGATCCAACTAGCATCTGTCTGTTTCATTTCCAGTTACAGCCAGATTGTCAAAACTCACAGCAGACACTGTCTGTGATCTGTATGTTACCCTGTGATGGAAACATAGTCACAAAGTTGGTGATGGGATTTAGAAACATCAGTTTCTTACTACGTGTAATGAGAGCAGACACACCTCAACCTCCTGTCTTCAGAAAATCTGACATTTTCTCTACGTGACGTTAGAGACGTACTGGCTGTAGCATTTGTGCAATATTCTTATTTCATTCTATTAAACAGGCGAAGACCTCCAGGTGCTGCTGTCACCTGAAAGTGTGCAGGTGCATGATACAAGGTCAGTACCTGGATGGGCGTCCCATCCACGCAGATATTCCACCAATCAAATGACCTGTTACTGAGTCAGTCACACCCTCTGGAGCAGACTGATAGGAGGGCAGGAGGCTTGCAGTGGCTTAAAGTTAAGAGTTTAACGCATCGTGTCAATGACAGGTCCTCACAAGTATAGTAAAGGATCATGTGCACCATTGACTTTGCAGGATTGACCTACATGTGCAGAGCAACAGAGTCACACCTGAGTTTACCAAGCCCGGTTCTGACTCATCCTGGACGACTCATGCTCCGAGCTTCCTGTTCATATCAGTGTGTGTGTGTGTGTGTGTGTGTGTGTGTGTGTGTTTGTATGAAACCCGGTGTGCACTGCCTGCGTCTTCGATTTATTACGTCGCTGCATGACGCACAGTAGAGAGAGACAAGAGAGAGGAGAGGTGAGGATGGAGGAGAGGATAGAGGGGAAGAAGGGATGATGAGGGGTAGAGAGAAGGAAAGGAAAGGAAAGGAAAGGAAAGGAAAGGAGGAGAGGGGAATTTTCTCAGACACCCAGCACACAATGACCTTAGTTTCAAGTCAAGGCGGAGGTCTCTCTCTCTCTCTCTCTTTCTCTCTCTCTCTCTCTCTCTGCCCGGTGTCATCCATGTGGAGTCGAGACCGTCAAGCCGCATCTTATTCCGCTCACATCCCTGCTGCTGCCTGCCTGTCTGTCCCGCCTCACCCCTCCGCGTCTCCGCTCCGACACACACACACACACACACACACACTAATGTAATCCCTATAGTAAACTATACAGACACTACACCCTCCCAAAAACACTTAAAATCGCGTCTGAAGCGCTGCAAAAAGTGTTTTTCGTGCTCCAGCTTCTTCTCTTGACCATTTTCTGAACATCTCCGCCCTGCAAACACGCATGCCTCCATCTATCCATCCATCCATCCATCTATTCATCCATCCATCCATGCACATGGCAGAATATAAAGCGGTGTGTTCTTACTGATCGTCCGGGATCCTATGCAGCCCATGTTGTCTTACAGAGGCTCGTACAGCTCGGGGAAAATAAAATCCATCCGTCCAGTGGGCATTTCTCTCTCTGCGCTTCTTTCCCCCTCTCTTCCTCCTCTTCTTCTTCTTCTTTTTCTTCTTCTTCTTCTTCTTCTCTTTCTGTCTCCTCCTCCTCTTCTTCACTGTTCTCCTCTCCTCCGTATGTGAGAAAGAGAGAGGGTGTGTGTGCGTGTCATCCGCTTCGCTTCCTCTCTCTCTCTCTCTCTCTCTCTCTCTCTCTCTCTCGTCGTCACACACTCCTGTTTCCTCCTGTCATTGTCGACGTCGCTCTCTCTCCTCTCTCTCTTTTTTTGGCTATCACGCACGCGCACACATGCACACACACACACACACAAATACAGTGAAGCGGTCAAAGGTAGATTAGATATACTTCTAATCACACATGAACACACACACTGGGTGGAGTGGAGTTTTAAAGCTGTTGCTGTGTTGGATCTGCTTCCTTTAAAGGTTTCATAGCTCAAGCTGATTTCATTCCCATTTTATGGCACTGAAAAGTTGTTGCTTCCTGCAAAACATTGAAACTATGGAAGCCCCAAGCGGCCATACATTCATACATTTTATTTCTCATGATTAACGACTTAATTTCTTTGGTTTTCTCAAGCTCTGGAGTTATATATAGATATACAACATCCAGTCATTTTCCAAGATAAAACATCTTTCAGACTGTTATAATGAATAAATAACCTGCGGACCGGTACCAGTGGTTGGAGACAGCTGGTCTAGTATATTAAATTATTGCAGGAAACATCATTCAAGTGTAGCAATGTCAGAGGGGAGGAGAACTTTGCAATTACAATAATTTTCTACACTAGACAATCCTTTTGTTTTCTTGAGATCCTCTCGGGAAAACAAAGTCTCGTTATGTTGAGATATCGAGAAAATGATCCCGTCGTCCCGGGATAACAACATTTGCTATTTCAAGATAATGATATAAATAACTGGAGATCGAGAAAACAAATTAAATTAGACAGAGGAAATAAAATGTATCAATGCATGACCGCTCAGGGCTTCCGTACGAATGGAGGATTTATTGCAGGACTGTTGCATTACACTTATTTAGTTTAAGCTAGCTGATAAACAGGTAACAGAGTGAATGTCTTCATGCACCAAAATGTTTCAGTTAACAAACTGTTCACAGTTGGAGGAGACCCCATCTGTGTTTGATACCCTGTGACTCCTCTACAGTCAGTTACTCCTTGTGCAGTTGTTAGATGTTTGTTCCTGAGTGACTGTTGGTGAAGGACCGGCGTCAGACGCTGATGTTTTATATCTCTGAAACATTTCTCGCTCTCAGACTTTGCACCTTCTGGAAATATCTTGATGGGATGAGACAGAATGTCGTGTTTCTGGTTATTTGGTGTTACTCTGCAGATACCTCATTATCTCACCATGCCGAGGTGTCAGCTCATGGCCGAAACTAGAAGTAACTCCTCAGCTCTGACAGCAGCAGACGTTACCCCCTGATGAACTGTCTAATTTGGAGTTTTTCTATTAATCAGTGGGGGGATTTTAAAGTTTTATTCTGCTCGAGTAAAGCTGAGCGAGTGTTGATGCAAGCGATATCTGATGCATGTAATATGTGCCGCACTTCAGCCTGTTTGAGTCTGCAGCTGGGCTTTCCCTGCCCCTTCCCTCTCATCTCTCATCTGTCTCTCCCTAACAATGCAGTACAGCTGTTCTCCTCCTCCAAACATATCTGCCCTCGCCTCCTCTCTGCCTCCCCAGCTGCCCCCCCACCGACCCACCCACCCAGCCCTCCATCTCAGTCTCACACAACATGAATATGAAAACACAAAGCGATTCAGCTGTAGAGGACAGGCGAGGAAGGATGGCGCTCCTGACTCTATTAACTCGATCTCTATTAACTCGATCTCTATTAACTCGATCTCTATCTCAGATGGAGAACAGAAGTGCAGCCATGAACTCCACGCTGCAGACGACTGAGCTGCAGACACATCAATGACTCCAAGATAGAGCTGCTTCTTTTTTTAACCGAAACAGACTTCAAAACACTTTGACCAAAATCCTACTGGATATAGAAAGACTTCTGAGTAAGACAACAGCCATGTGTGATATCTGAAAATAGGGGGCAGCATTTCACCTGCTCCACCGCTCGATGCGATGACATTGTTTAATATTGTTTACAGTTGGACACACGTAAATGTTGAGATGTCCTCAGAAATGTATAGAGAACTTTCCAAACTCTCGTTACAGTAAGTTGTTACAATATGACTGCAGGATCATTTGTGTTTACATCTATGAACCGCTGAACCCATTTACTGAAGGCGATATGACCAGAATTATAGTCGCCCAGTAAGGTTTATTTACAACCTGGTTAGAGTTAGGAGAAGATGGGTTAAAGGTTAGAGAAGAATGGGCAGTAGGAAATATGAAAAATATATAATATGTCCAACACTCCAACACACCTCCTAGATCTAAACCACTATATTTAGTTTCTTGTAACTATGACCACGACCTTTCCAAGAAGGTGGGCAGCGACAAATGTGATGTTTTGTTCTTAAGTCTGGAGAACTTTTCAGAAAAGTTCGGCTAACTTAGAGATCGTGTCTAACCTGTGTGATCGTCGGATTCCCTTTAAGAGCTGTCACCTCAGTCCAAGATCTCAGCAATTAACTTTTATTATCATAACTGATAGACGATGACAAAAGTAAGTCCCATGTTATAATAAACTGGAAATGACACACACGTAAATGCAGTTACAGATTATCCGGAAACACAGGAGTCACTAAAATTGTAGATAAGCAGTGTAACGGATAGAGAACTGTTCATATATAAAGTTATATTTCAGTTTGGTTTGATATTAAACTGTCAACATAATTCAGACTGCGTACGAGGCTTGTGTCGCCTAAAGAATGGATCCAGGTTTTATTTTCAAACTCTATTCAGGTTTATAACAGTGCAGAATAAATACACATTATTCATTTTGAAGATTTAATTCAACAGGAATAAAATATTCTGACTTCACTTTGCATGCACCGGCACTAACATGTCATCCTCCAAGAATCTTAATGGAAAAAAAGCTGCATCATCCCCCTCAGGTTTTTATTAAAACCGGCCTGTTGCTGTGGCAGCTCTTCACTTTTAATTATAGCTGCCCCATCAGACCAGGCAGTATAATTCTCCTAAACACCAGTACACCGTGCCAAAATGTGTCATCCTTCCTCTGCCATCAGAGTTGTATCAGCACAGTCTGAGATGTTTGAAAGATTTATAGCCCTCGCTGCAGTCCTGACGTCATTGATTGTGGACAAAAAACATAATTACTTGCTGGTGATTTCATCACTGACCTCAGCAAACAGATAGGTCAGAGATCTTCTTGAGCAGCAGGTGGATGTTTGTCGAACACAGCGACCAAAGCTTTGCTTTACCTCCGTGACAGCAGTCATCTTTTACGAGTAGAAGTTCTATCTAATTTGAGTGAATCAGTTTTCAGCTCAGTATTCTGTACCTGTCCTCCTCCTTTCAGTCTGTCTGTCTTTATTTTGAGCTCACAGCCAAGCCAAACACATTCAGCAGTAATAGCTGAGAATTGCTCGGTGGATTCTTGGCCTTGTGATGCTTCAGCTTTCCCCTGCTGGCTCATTGTGACGGCTGAGAAGTTGACAGCAGGGCACA
The DNA here is from genome assembly GCA_028641955.1 of Protonibea diacanthus. Lineage (NCBI taxonomy): Eukaryota > Metazoa > Chordata > Actinopteri > Sciaenidae > Protonibea > Protonibea diacanthus. The sequence goes on along the minus strand of CM053993.1, from coordinate 18,787,089 downwards.
GTAATGAACAACCCGCACCCCTCCCCCAGCTGCGCGGAGTGGTTGTAAATGTAGTTTTGCTGTTTTTTGTGTTGTTTCTTTAACCTGGATGTCCTCTGCTGTGTGTAGAAACACAGCACTGATGCAGCAGTTAGACAGCAAGCCGGCAGATTTGACCTGGAACGGGAAACATCAGAGTAGCACCCGCATTGTACTTCTCTCCACACGTACTGTACCTTTATGTAGTTGTAGTTTCTCAATGCATATACCTCCGTTAGCCCACTTCTATGTAGTACACTGTGTATACTATGTACTTCCCGGCGTAGTGTACTAATTTCAGCAGGGTAGTGTTTTCTCAATTGGAGTATGGCATTTGTGCGCAGACGTTCCGCCCCCCAACAACACATTTCATCTCCTCCAAAGGAAGGCACCCAGCCTTCATCCTGATCGGATGTCCAAACCACCTCATTGAGTTCATTTCAATGCGAAGAAGCAGCATCTCTACTCCAAACTCCTTCCACATGTCTGAGCTCCTAACTCCGTCTCTAAGGCTGAGCTCGGCCACCCGGAAGCTCATTTCGGCCGCTTGTATCCGCGATCTCATTCTTTCGGTCACTACCCAAAGCTCACGACCATAGGTGAGGTGCGGGTTGGAGCGTAGATGGACTGGAAAATCGAGAGCTTTGCCCTCCGGCTCAGTCCAGTTTTCAAACTGAATTTTGTTAGAGACAACATGATGTGATTATATCGTCACAGAGATATACAACAATATCGAATCATTGTCTCGTGGTAGCAACATCAAGAATATTTCTTTGTGTATATAAAAATGTCTGGATTTTTAAATTTCTCTTTCCCCACATGACATCGTCAACTTCACTCTTGACTGAAGATTAACCTCAGCTCTTTTCTTTCTCAGCATTACACGGCGACTTACAGACTTCATAGAGACAAAAGAAGTTAATATTCACTTCAGGCTCTTGAAAGCAATCACCCTTTCTGTACCTGGTTTTTGAGAGCCAGTCACTGACTGCAGCTGTCCAACACAGAATGAGTCACTTCACTCTGAGCTCAAGATCTCAGAGCCAAAACTAAATGTATTGGATATTTGTGAAATGGGCGCATTGGCATCATCATGTCTGGACTGAAGTGTACGCAGGTAGACCTTTTCATGAAGTAATTATCACAGGATTACAGAGTGTAATGTCTGATGTGATCATTTAAAATGTATGGGGCAAAAACGTATCATAACTTATCACATGATGCATCACAACCTACACATCACCACCGCAAGAATACTTGCAAATATATCACAGTAAACATTGATTTAGATGAATTAAAGTTGTGCTCTGGAAAGGGGGCTTTGCTGAAGAAGTGCTAACAGGAAAAGAGGAGAAGAAGGAGGAAGAGGGATTGGGAATTAGAGAGAAAGTGGGAAGTGTAGAAAGACCGTGGGTGCATTCGAAATAAAAACTTACCCGAGAGAGTGAAGGGATGGAGGGATGAGGAGGAGGGTAAAGTCTATGAGTCATGCTGAGAGATGAGGACAAAGAATTCAAGCAGGGAAAATTTATGGGGAATATGAGCTTCTGTAGGAATAAAAAAAAAACTTGAGAGGGAGAGGGGAGGAAGGAGGGATGAGGAGGAGGTTTATTAGTATTCTGGCTGAGAGAGGAGAAGGAAAGACAAGACAGAAGAGGAGGAGTTGGGAGGAGGGAGAGATGGGGAGGAAAGCTGAAAAGAGAGATGGGTGAGGTAAGGTGAGAACGAGGGAGGGACAAGCTGAAGAAATAGAGGGAGCTGACAAGAAGGAGAAAATGTTATGTATCTGCATATGAAGACAAACACGTAGCTTACTATTTATAGCCGTGTGTGTGTGTGTGTGTGTGTGTGTGTGTGTGTGTGTGTGTGTGTTTTTTCTGCATGCTTCTGTTTGTGTGCATGAATGCATAATGGTACAGCTGGTTGGTTGTCTGTTTTTGAGGGGACAGATGAGGACAAAAGAAAATGCCTCCTCAGTGGACAGTAGTTGTTAAAAAAATAGATGAAAAATAAGAATTATAGAGTAACCTCTGAGTTGAAATGGCGTCCATTTTGTTTGTTTATTTGGTCCTTTCTTTAACCTGCATGCCAGATGTCCTCACAAGGATAGAAACAGGAGCTAAATCACCCATCATTAAGTTTTAAATGACTTTGGTACGGCTGGTTTCTGTACTTTTCTTCTTGCCAACAAATCGTAGTGAAGACCAAAAGCAACAACGTTTCAGCTTGTCTGACTTTTTGTCTGCAGCTCCCAGCTCCGAGCAAATTGGTTCCTAGCGAAGACGTAATCTTTAAAAACACCTTGCAAGCAGATATATAGTTTCATCTTCTAAAAAATGTTCAGTAATTCTCTAAAAACAGCTACTCGCTGCAGTTTTAAGTAAACAGGAGAAAATAGTGCCTTTGTTGGGGACAGTGGATTAATCTACATTTGGTGCTATTAGGGGAAGCAGGACAGTGTATGTGTGTATTCATGGTGATGAAGGAACGTGGCCCAGTTCTATGTATAGTTCATTTATGTGTTTTCAATAGTTTTTGGACAGCAGTGGAGCTCTGTTAGATTTTTAGGCGATGCTGGAAGCAACGTTTTGGAAAGCACAGCGTCAACATGTTTGTTTACATTTAAAATTCATGATAAGGCGAGTTGAAACTTGCAACTTGGTCTGCAACATTAAAACCTGCCAGTTTGAGATGGTATGTTTGGACCAATGTAAACATTTTCAAATCCGTTTGATACTAAGCCAAAGACTGAGCTGGCCCAGATCTGTTGGACGATTTCCATGACACGTGTTTCACAATCAAAGCCTTGAAGTTAAAGGTTTCTGACTGAAACATTAGAAGGCTCTTAATTTGAAATAGATACAGGAAGTGTTGAGTTTGTGACACTGACCCAACCCTGTGAGACGGTGTATTGTTTCCATAGCTGCAACTCTTAACCCCAGTGTGTCACTTTCAATTTTCAATACCTCACATGAATGTCGTTTATAAAATTTCACCAACATGACGTTTACTGTGTCAGCTCAGGAAAATGGACTCTCTCCTTCTTGGTGTCGCCCATGGAGAAAATTGGTTGGAAAGCATTCATTTCTCTTCAATATACGTTGTGAACGCTGTTTTTTTGAAAATCCAGACATCTGCTACCTGACAACCTGAGTCACAGCAACACCGTCAGCCCAGCGTGCTTCCAGCTGAGGTGGAGATGCTTGCACCGCTGCAACATTTCTCTGCTGTAAATAAAAGGAAATGTGAAATACCAAAAAATTCACCAGGATTAGAGGCTCTTGCTTTCCCAACAACATATCTAGTTGAGCAGGATTTCAGCCACAGGCCGTCCAATAAGTATTACAGTCGCTTGGACTTGATGGCTTCAGGCGCACGTCGGCTGAAACTGACTTCTGTGCAATCTGCAGTGATGAAACTGGCAGAGAATAGAATAAAAACTTTATTGACTCCTTGAGGGGAAATTCTTTTTTTCACTTAAGTTTTACCTGAAATACGACCACAGACATACAAGAAAGATGGTGGAGCGATGGGCAGCCACACCGAGCAGCACCCTGGGAGCAGTTAGAGGTTCGGTGTCTTGCTCATGCCACCTTTCGCTTCCCAAGCCAAATCATGAGACAGACCTTCTGCCGCCAAAGACATGACGTCCCTGGGTGGGCTCGAACCACCAAATGTGCAAAGAGAGCAGGGACTTTTAAAACATTTTAACTAAAGTTGAAAATCCTTCATCTTCTGTGTCCTTGGTAGGCAGCTCTTATTTGACATTTCTGCTCAGCTACCTTTTGTCACAAATATAATTTCTGTTGCTTTTTGGCTCTGTGGGAAACGAATGATAATTATATTCCAACTGTCCAGTTAAATCAGACCTGTTATTTGGCAATTACAAGTTTTTCTAATGATATAACACCAGAACAATACAACTAATTGGAATAAAATCAAAATTAACATTCAGGGAAGACAATTAGCCAGCATTGTATTTGATAGCGGGGTTGCTGGATAAAGGATGAGAGGCCGCTGACCCAGAAAAGGTTGAGAGAGACAGCATTAGCTCATTGTTTTCCATATTTATTCCATAATCAGACTTCCTGTTGTTACTTTAGTGTTTTTTGTGTGTTGCTACAGATCATCGCAGACTGACTTGGTGACATCCAAACACACGCAGTCACCTCTGGCTGCTACGTGGAGGGTTTTAAAGGATTAACTTCAGGTTAGGAGCTGTTGAGCGAAAGGTGTTATTGTTGAGCATCCTCAGAAAAAAAAAAAAAAGTGTCTCCGTCGGAGATGTGTGTGTGGATGAAGAGGCGGGTCAGGACGAGGTGAAGGCAGCAGTGTGGCTGTCTGCTGGGTAATCCTGTCCTTGGCAGCCGGAGATGAGGACTCACTCCTTAACTGCTCACCCTGACTGCTTAAAGAGGCCTCCGCACACAGGGTTTCCTCTGCGGGACAGGAGGGACAGAGGCGGACATAATACATAATTAAATATATATGTTACAGCTACATCTGGCAATGATAACTTTACTGGCTTCCAGTGGACTGAGGAGTCCTGACCTGCAGACAGACTTATAGATGGACTTCCAGTCAACATGAGGGGCGTCAAAGCATCTCCATGATGCACATTACACACACACACACTGCTCAGTTAGCTGCCACACTGTATGTGTCACCTGGGCTTCGTGCTGTCTCAGGCTCTGTCAGATTTTTCTGCTGAGGTGTCGAGGAGCTCGTCACCTCCGCAGCTTATCTGCCGTCCTCTCCGACGACAGAGACTCGGGGCTGGTCTGAGGTCTGCTGCTGTCACTCACATCGCTTCTTCAGCCTCCGAGAGAACAACCACCAGAAAATATAAAGTATCAAACAAAGGTTTAAGATTTTAAATCGAAGGTTGCACTTTGCGTTGGGGTTTTTATGTTTTAAGATCAGTTGGAGAAGGAGACATCACAGATGAATGAATCCCAGCTGACATTAGGCGAGAGGCGGGTTGCAGCCTGGAGAGGTCGACAAATTCATCACAGGGCTGACAGAGAGAGACAAACAACCATTCACAATTTAACCTGCATGTCTTTGGACTGTGGGAGGAAGACGTAGCACCCAAAGAGAACCCGTGCAGACATGCTGACTCCACACAGAAAGGCCTCAACCAGTTGGCAGATTTGAACCCAGAACCTTCTTGCTGTAAGGTGACGGTGCTAACCACGAGTTTCCATTACATAGCCGTGGCTCTCCGCTCTGCACAGAGACAGTGAACTCGACCCTCAGGAGTGGTTTGTTTTGCTTCCAGAGGCCTGACGCGCGGCCTAAATGCGGCTTCAGAGGCCTTTTCACAGCAGCGGGGAGCCGAGCAGCAGCTGTGAGCAGAAAACAAAAAGAGTATCGATCGAGCCGGACTCAAGTGTGGGATCGATCGTTATGGCATTTACTGTGAGCTCCGTGAAGCTGCTGCTGCTGCTGGACTTTGTGTCTTTGTGTTTGTTTGTGTGCATATCTGTGTCTGCGTGTTAGTATGCGACTGTGTGATCTGCGTGTATCATCGCTCATGTCATGGCGCTGCAGTGACTCGTGGTGAGGAAACAGCGCTGATGTGTCATGTGTTTGTGTGAAGTGAAGTGACAGCCTTTATGCTGCTGAATGGAGTCCATATTCAGTAGATACATGCAGTCAGTACTGAAGAGTTACTTCACACTGAATCGGTTAATTTGGTGAAAATCTGTGTGTTTATTTTCTGCAATATTTACTTACTTTTCCATTATTTATATCAAGACAGTTATTTTCTATATTACAGGTTTTCAGAAATTTATCTTTAAATGTGCGAATGAGGCATGATCTCATTAAAATGTGCTAATTTACATACACTTAGTGTTGGACTCATTACATCACAGCCAGTTCTGATTCAGTTTTGATTGCAAAAACGTTTCTCCTTCCTCTTCCAACAGATTGATTTGGATTTCCAGATTCACACAAATATCAAACATTAAAATTTGAATGTATTTTGTGTTGCTCTCACTGAACCTGACTGTTTAAACTGGACGATTAACTTAAAAAGAACGCGTGTGTATGTATCTAGTATGATGTTAATCCACAGTATTTATAATTATCAGTGTCTTTGGTATAATATACGTAAAAAACATACCTGATGCATTTTGGGAGCTTTCAAAGTAAAAATCCAGACAGATAAAAACTTTTTCTTTAAGACATTTTATTCAACCTGGTAAGAAGCTTTTTGTTTTAATTCAGACAGATTTAAATAGATAACCTCACAGAACCTTAAAGAGTGTCGGCCACTTCAGTGTTGACGGACAGATTAATGAATAAAATGATGAATGAGTCGGTGTAAAGACAAATTAATCAATGAAAGAAGAAAGGACGACGGGTTCAAACACAAAACTGGGAAAAGAAAGTATTAAAACTTTTGTTTAAACACATTTGTGTGAGAAAATATCTAGAACAAGAACATAATTTGTCTTCATTTTCAACAATAAGATTATTTAAATCACAATTAATCTTGTTTATCTGAGTAAACAACTCTTAAATTATTCTTCTGTGTATGTTTCCAGCTGTCAAACTTCATCAAATGCACCATCTTGCTGTGTGTAATGATTTTATTGTATTTAATTATGAATGGAAAATCCCACTCAGCCTACCTCAACAGCATCCATCTCATCTCATTTACCTCTCCTCACCTGGTTTCCTGCCAGTTATCCCAGCATCCTCTCTGCAGAGCTGATTAGAGGGCCCTTCCTGTAACAGAGGACACGACAAGGACGACGCGCTCTCCGTCTGCCAGGAAAGCTCTTAGATTCAGCCGGTCCGGCCGAGGCGGAGGCTGCGGCTCGATGAAGACGGATGGTCTAATCCTGCGAGGAGAAGGTGGGTAAAAATGGCGACCGGTGGCAGTCACACAGGACTTCATTTAACGAGATAATCAAAAACTGCTGTGGTTTCTAGCTGTGATCTGCAAGTCAGCGTTGTTTAGTTTATTTTATGTTGTTGCATGTTTGTTTGACCTCTGGAGCGTCTCTGCCTTTAATCTCTGCTTTATTTGGCCTCGAGAGAGCGAGATTTGAATGTCAAAGTGCCACTAAGAAAAATGAAGTCCTGGGTTTCTGTCCGCTAGTTAACAGCTGTGCACTTTATTAGAAATGAGAATATCGTCTAAAATGACCTCTGGAAATCATATTAGAGCAAAGAGTCAAGAACAAAATGATGGTTGGTTTACATCTGACAGCTGCTGCAGTTTGTCACGCTGCTCCGATCATCAGGACTCATTTTCACACTTTTTTTTTCTATTTGACATGAATTGGTGAGTTAAAAGAGTCAGAAACCATGACAACTAAAACACGTCACACAATTCCAGTATGACACACGTTATCCACCTCATGTGTTTGAGGCTGTTTGCAGCAGTAATCAGATTATTTATTGGAAATGTGTACACTCAGTGTAGGTCAAAGTCTGTATTCAGAATGTTACTTCATAAAAAAAGTACTGTGAAATAATGAGGACAAATAAATATTAATATATATGATATATATGAAAATTATAATATTGAACGTTAATGAAGCACAAAACAACATTTAACCCCAAATTTAGGATGTTTTTATCAGGATGAACATTTTTTAAGAGGCGTCTGCTTCAGCTTCGAGTTTATTATTGACTAATTAAAACTTTCTAAGAAACGCAGAAGTTTTATGAATTAAAATCCCCAAAACAAATTGAACCACTTATCCCTTTAATTCAATCACTGTAGACAGACCTCGCTCCAGAAGGGGGCAGTACAGGGACATTTAAAGAAATGGACCAACGTTCTTCTTCATTGTTACAAAAGAAATGTTTTTTATTTAATAAATGTTGCAATGATGATACTAGTGTCTAATTTCATGATGCATTTCTTTAATTTTAGTCATAAGAAGTATTTTCCTTCTTTGTCCTTCTTGCTGGGGTGTGACGCTCCATTCACATTTTTCTCCTCATAAAATCTATAATAATAAAAATACATCTATAACTGTCAGGAATAAATCTGTTTTCCAAATAAACCAAATAACTTTGATGGACATTCTCACTGTCCTATGAGCCTTTATAACTAGACGCACTGTGTGGGTGCGATTAAGAGGTTCATGTTTTAAAAATGCTTTTGAAAATGAATTTAAATGAAGAAAAAAATCATTTCATGCTTTTACCTGATTATTTTGTAGAGTGTACTTTATATGCACATGTCAACTTGACTGTAGACTTCCTTTATCAAAGTGTCATTTGATCCATTAGTGCTGACGGCTGCTCATCATGGTGCCTTTTGCAAACAGAATATGAACATCTACACATGCCGCAGACACACACAGGACTACCTCAAAACCTGCCGACAGTCTGCTCTGCACATGCTCAGCCTTCCTTACAAGCAGGAAACATTCTCATCAGCTGAATGGGAGTTTCTGTTCGTTTATTTATCATCTTTTAGCTGCAGTTTGAGAGCGTTTGGAGGGCTTGGTAATTAAACCTGAGACACAGATGAAACACCTAAAACTAAAACAGCACATCCTGTGAGATGTATGCCAGCAGACGATGAAGATGCTAATCAGACTCCGTGTCTGTCGTCCTGGTGGCTCAGCAGGTTTTAACGCCCACTCCCGTCGTCTGGACTCAAATCTGCTTCTTGACCTTTTTGTGGTGCGTCTTTTATTTTTCTTCCTCTCACATCCACTGTCACATTCACTCTTTAATGAAGAGGAAATGCTAAACATGTCATCAGCTTAAAATTAAATTGTAAAAGGTCACTTCCATAAACAGTTTGAGCCTCCTGGGGCGACTCAGGTTCAATCATCTCATAGAAAACGATGCAGAAAAAACAACCGGATGAGTTGATTTCCTGCTTTGTGGCTGCAGCTTCTTGCTTTATTTGGCCTCGCTGGATTATTTCTACATTGTGGTGTTTTCAGGTACATCCTACCTGCCTGTCACCTGTCTGTAATCTACTTTCTACCTGTTCTGATAACCTTTAGTAGCTGATGCCTTTTACTTACTTATTTGAGTGAGTATAAATATCTTTTGTAAGACAGGACAAGTCTAGTATCTCAGATAATTGTACAAACAGAGTGTCACATAAGATTAAATAAAACTTATATAGGTGGAGGGTTTAGTCTCAGGTAATAGAAGAGTCCCGAAGACATTGTGGAAGCAGGATCCGACACGTTTGTACAATCTGAGAAGCACAATGACAAATATAACACAGGCACGAGTGAGACTTGAATAGCTAACCTGCTGCCTATAACCATAGGGGTTGTCATAGCAACCAGGTTCCCTTTTATTTGATAGAGCATGCTTGTGGTGGATCGTGGGAATTATCAGTGTAGCTGGAATGCACTCTTGACCAAGTAACAAAGCATTTCCAGACTAGATCTTACATAAACTGCCGGTATGTAAACCATTACACCACAACATGCATGTCCACACAAAAGACCCACGTCTACCTTATCTGAGTGATTTGGCTCTTTTTGTGCCGTGTCATGCTTTCGTTCATTCAAACTAACCTGCAGTCACACTTTGTTTCACAGATGTTTCTTGCCTCTGGTTGTGTTAACCTTTGACCCTGACCAAAAATGTCTGGTTCAACATGTCGTCCTGCCAAATGTCACACCCTCTGACATATTGAGAGTATACGAAGAGAGAGCTCAGGCTCGGTGCAGAAGGTTGGACGTCATATTTATAGACTGACCTTTACTTCACCCTGCACCGGCCGACTTAAAGAACTGTATGTTCATCTGGAGCATTGTGAGTAGTCAAAATGGCACAGGTTTGAATCCCACCAAGGAGCCACACTTCCTTCATGACCATGAACACACACGCCGTAGTTTATTTTGAGTCAGTCCCACAGATATCGTCCTGCTGCCCCAAATACTCAAATGTGGATTAATCCGCCGCTGAAAATAGTCCCCAAACAAATCTTTTCCCTCCTGTTTGTTGGTTTAGGTGCCTTTTTTGCCTTTTTTTATAAATGACTATATTTTTGTGAGATGTTTTTAAAGGTTATATCTTCAGTGGGAATCAATGAGATTGGAGCTGAGAGCCTCAGACAGAGAGGAGAACATATTTAGAGACCTTCTGCAGCTTGTGACTTGAAAATCCAACTCACTCATCTCGTCTTCATTCCTGAAGTGGGCCTTGCTGGTGGAGCCGGTGGAGAACGAGGATGCACAGGTGTAAACTCCTGGCACCTGAGGTGTATAAAAGGGGCGTGACAATGGACAGGTGATGCAGCTGTTCCAGATGTCATATTTAACTGATGTTGCTTTAAAATGACAGCTCCCAGGGAAGGAAGGATTCTGATTTTATTCATGCCTGTTGCCTTGGTTCCCCTCTCCTCTTGCCACTTCCTCACCTACTCTGCTCACAATTCAGTTGGGATGGATTAAGACACAAGGAGAGGGAGTCGAGGAAAGGAATCAAGGATGTACAAATTGAGGAATGAAATTGATATTCTCATGGTGATTTGTTGACAATGAGAGAATAATACAAGCCTTATGTTTGAAGCCAAGACTTGAAATCAAAGTCTGTTCTGACTTAAACTGAGATTATGGCTTCAAAAACTAATAGACGTACTCAAAGAACTTCATCTCAGCTGGGACACGAAACGTTAAAATGTTTTATCATTTTATAATTCAGAAACTTGAAAACGTGGCATGCAAGTTGCTCCATACGAGGCACAGAAAGTTCATATATTTCATGATGGTTGAGTTTTGTGTTAGCAAATGAGGAACATACCGAAACCTTCCTGCCTGTCTGTGGTCACTATCTAATAACAAAAATAAAAATAGCTCAGGGTCTTTGACTAAACGTTATGTGTCACAGTGACAGGATATTTTAAAAGGCTTCGGTTTGTATTGACTCACTCAGCCACTCATGTTGCCTAATAAACTGTCCTGCCCGCACCATCAGTAACAGACTGGACAGATGTTGCTCCATTGTGTGTGAACAGTGTGTCGGCAGAATAAAAAGGATGTGAGTTATGATCTGTGGAGATCTGGCCTGCAGAATGAATATCCGAGAATAGACTGGGACGGCCTGTCTGTGAAGGAGACACGGGAGATTTCATTTTATAGACAGAGAGCTCTCAATCAACACAAACATGACAACATCTGTCTCTATTTGGTTGTCAGCTCAAAGTTAAAGTAAAATTAATTATGTACTTGTTCATGAATTAGTTTTGGAGATGATTTGTATTACACTTTAACGCAACATTATGTAACTTTTCTACCATATAATAACAGATTTTAAATCATTTTGATGATACACTGACGTGTAAACAGATGAATGGTGTCTCTGTCGTTCCCACTCTACGCCCTGTACAATCACCTGCGAGAAATATGTAATGTTTTACGGCACTAAGGCACACACCACCAACTATTTCACTGATTTTTGGTGAAACTGGATCATATTTTATGCTGCCAACCGTACAGTAGCTGCTGTTAGCTCAGTTACCTGGATTGTGAGCTCAGAGCACCGGTAGAGTGTTAGTGTTTGTACCACAGGAGTTTTGGACCTCTGGGAAGAAGAGGAGGTTTTCAGCATGTTAGAATGCTTATGGTGACCAGAGCCGGTGTCATCCCAGAGATTAGTGATTGGTGAGGTCAGCACCAAAGCACCAGGGCAGTGTTGGTATCTAGACCGCTAGCAAACAAGCTTTTGACCACTGGGAAGAGGAGATTTTTCAAGGCCTGTGCAGAGAGAGAGCAAAGACATGACAGGGAGCGCGGCTGGTGTTGTGCCAGAACCGGAGTGGGCAAGCATATGTACAACAGTGGCAAATTGTAGAAATACCAAATGTTACATGTCAATCCATTCCCTACCGATTACCTGGGGTTCGCGCACGATGGCAGCAGGTTTAGCAGGGCATTCCAGACATCCCTCTTTCCAGCAACTCAATTCAAGCTCATCCTGGTGGACCCCATGGCATTCCCAGGCCAGATGAGCTACACGGTCCCTCCAGTGAGCACTGGGTCTGCCCTGGGGTCAGTGGCTACATCACTTCAGGATGTTTTGCAACTGCTTCAAGAGCCCATGTTTGGGAAAAAAAAATGAATGCACTGATTGTGATTCAACACAGCTCATGGCAAATAAACGCAGTACCGGTGGAGTCGTGTATTTGCTCCAGCTGCTCGTTGATTACAACACACAGACTGAGCTTCATCAAACACACCCAGCAGGCCTCCAGGTATCACAGAGCAGGAAGAAATATGTTCACCAGTATGCCAAAAAGTGACAGTTTCTATTGAAAGAACTGTAATAAATGTGTCTGTTCATTCGGTTATGAAGGAAAATGCAGCTGAAACTGAGAATTTAACATCTCTGCAGCTGGTGAATTGTTTAATCATTAGTATCGATCACCAACATTGATGCAGATTGTAGATGTGCCTACAAAATGATGTACTCTTCTTCTGCAGCTGTTCTCAAACTGGATAAATGTTTCCTACAGAGAGATAAAACTCTTCTGACTGAGGCAACTTAAAGCCTGAGTGAACCTGCCATGATATTTCCTCTCCACCTCCTCTCTGTGCGTGCTGTGGGTCATGTAGCATTGAGCTCCACAGCATCACATGACCGACAGTGTTATACAGTGAACATGACACTGGACAGGAGTGGTAGTGAGGAGGGGGGAAGGAGAGGTCTGGTTTGGGACTGAGGACTAGTTAAAAGATCAACGACACTGAAAGCATCTGACTTTAAACTGTGTGTGAAGTAGTCAGTGAAGAGGTGTGTGTGTCATCAGTAGCTTTCATTTCTTAATCTATGTCACTGAAATAAATAAATCTATTTAACTTTAAACACTGTATACTCATAAATACATAGCCTTTTAAAATTTTATAGATACATCAGGACTGTGTCAGACAATAAGAAGAAATCACATCACAACTTAATGTTTATCTATTTTATATCATTTATAAAAGCTGATGAGATTGATTGACTCAGTCAATAAATATTACTAAGATAATAAAAAAAAAAACTGCTTGTTGACATTTTTGGTGTCACTATGAGTAAACCTGTTTGAAATATATTTTGGATTAGCTTAGATACTTGTATCTGAAATACAATGACAGCCATCAAAGGTACAGGTGGCAATTACAGGATAGAGAAATGGAGAAGACTCGTAAAGAAACTGACTTCATGTATTTTATACAACAATGCCTATTTATGTTTGTTTTCTGTATGCTAACCATAGCTTCTATGATATTACCGAACGTTAGCCACCATAAGACACTGGTCAAGTCAGCTGTAGCAGCTAAACTGTATTGATATGAACAGTTTGGTTAAACTTTGTGTTTGAAAAATGAAGGTTATGCAGTCTTTTCTTTCAGAAATCTAGCTTTAATTTAAATATTATTGAAAAATCAGAAAATTACCACCTAGCTAGCTTGTTTGGTATTCCTTGGTTGCTTAGCAACCGCATAATTCGTCCCCACCGGCGCAGGAACTACTTTCCCTGTCGGAGGGTGGTTATTTTATAGAACATAGGCCATTAAAAATCACATGCTGTCAAACTTAAATAAACCAGTCCTTCAGGATGGTTTTAACTAAGCTTATATGTGTTCAGGCGTTTTATATCTCCTCTCAGATCGTGTAAAAAGCCGTGTAAACGTCGTCGAGTCGTGATTTGAACGAACCGTTTGACAGACAGCTCGAGCTTCGCGCGACCTTGACATTCTGACAGGGGGCGTGGCCAACCGGCGAGCTGGGGGGTATAAATGGCGGCGACACCTCAGCTCGTCCCCCGCTCTCACTTCTCCCCTGAGGACGAGCAGACTAAGGTGCATTCACTGACGGTACGTTTTGAGCTCCATTTAAAGTGTCAGAACAGTTTAGTTTTACAGTTCCCATGTGATTTTTTTTAATTCAAGGTTTTAGTCAAGTAATTATGTGTGTTAACACTCTGGATGTTCATACTTTATTGTGTTATTTTTGGATTAAATGTGTATTAAATCCTTTCTAGTGAGGACTAGACCATATCAGACAAAATGGTGAAGATTGGAATCAACGGGTGAGTTTTTATTTTGATTTTAGTCACTTTTGGAAAAGTTGTCATCTTTCTAACAGCAGCCATTATGTGCTTAACTTAATAATACTAGTTATTTTATGCAGTGGTGTTGTCTCAGGTTCATAATAAAGCTAATAAAGAGTTCAAAAATACTCACAGACTCTCCAGAGTTAGTAATTATTTAGCGTTGCCATTTCTGCGTGGCACTGGAAAACCTAAAATGGGACGTCAAAGAAGCAGTTGAGGAAGAAATAAGAAGACATTTGTTAATAAAAATGGAAATTATTATTATTATTATACAGCTTGACTCGAAAGAAAAGGGACAGCATCCCAAATCCTCATCCTTTCAACATTTTGTGCATCCTGCAGCTTGCAGGTTTGCATTAATGTGTCTGATGAGTGTCGAAGGGCTCCAGCAAACATACAAGCTCTCCGCTTTACTGGAAATTTCTACATTTTAGGTTTTAGCTGCTACTTTCATCCGAATAGACATGATGTGAAGAGAAGAAAAGTCTTAATTTCTTAAATCGCTGATATTAGAGGCATCCAGCAGTGGATTCAGAGTGTAAAGGTCCTCTGGGCACACGACCCGGACAATGTTCCTGTGACCCTCAAATGATTATCTGAGAGTCAGTTTTAATTATGTCACTTGCAGACAAGAGAATAATCGAGTCAGTTGAAGGAGGAGGAAATTGGAAATGAGGAAGTGATTCATCGAGGAGAGATGGCATGATTTTTCTCTGAAGTAGATTATACGCTTTGGGGAAGTGATTGAGAACCAAGAAAGTTGAAAAAAAAACTTTAATTTCATCGACGTGTTGTTGTGATTTTATTTATATCGTGCTAAATCATAACTGATCTCTTGACACCTCCCATATCAAGCACATCTAGACTGTACTCTTTATAATATTATGTACAGAGACCCGACAGTTCCCACCATGACCGAGCACTTGGTGACAGTGGCAAGGAAATACGAGCAAATAAAGAGGCAGAAACCGACCAGAATGAATCTAATGTGTTATAAAATAAGAAATATTTCTTGATTTACATCTTGGTTTCTAAAAAGTCTACAGATGGAATAAAAAGTTTTAAATTCAGCCCAATAAAACATATAAAACAGTAACACATAAGCTTGAGCATCTTTGTGTTTGAGACTTTCTTGTTGTTAAAGTGACAGGAGAGTACTCTGGACAGGACCCGTCTATTCTCTGGTTATTTATAGTCCTCTGGTGGTGTTATGGTGTCACGGTTGGCATCCTCCTTTTCTTCCACACCCTTCAGCCCCCCTCCAATCCCCTCTCTGTCTGTATCGCTGCCCTCCTCAGCTGTCACATTCCTTTTATTCTCCCCTCGTCTATTTTTAACCCTCTAACCTTTCCGCTGAAGTTCAGAGATCATCCAGCCGGCGGTTCATGGACGCTGCTCGCACTCGGGGATCACCGGCGAAACATTTCCTCCTCCTCTGTGGAGCAGCTGCTGTCGGAGCTGCAGGGAGATTTAGCTTCTTGATTCTGGCCTCGCACCAACACCAACACTGAGCCTCAGAAACAGAGGATGGGCTCTGGTCCATTTTGGCCTTCTTGCTGCGCGGTGGCTTCCCAAAACTAACTGACACTTTCCCTCATGTCCATTCCTCCTGTGACGGAAGGCTGAAATTTAGAGTCCCACTGCAGAGACAAGCATGCTTGGCATTAATGATACACCTGCTGAAGCTTTTGAGCAAAGCAGAGTAGTATTTAGTCGCCTGGCACTGCTCATAAATAGCTAGACTGGTTCAAACACAGAGCAAAAGTTTCCTCACAGGGATTAATTAATGTAAAAAAGCCCTGCAGCTGCCAATAACCTCTTGACAACCCTTTGATACTCATCAGTTTTGCAGTAATTTGCCAGGTTTTCTTTTTAAATCCTGAAAAAGCAGCTCTAAAAATCACCGACTGTGCAGACAGTTATCTAAACTCAGATAAATAGATGTTTTATTAACTCTGCAAGCATCCTTTTACTCTATAATCAATTCTCTTTCTCAGAGGGGTAATGCTGAGTACTTGATGCAAACAAATTTCGGTTGCTTTTAGAAGTTCAGTGGTTTTATTTATTTATTCAGGAAACTCACTAAATCCTTTCTCTTAGGGAGGCCATGTCGATATGTATGGGTGAAGTTAGCTCAGCCGTATTAATAACATCGTTGCAGCAGTGACCTTCCACCATCAATTCCCAACGCTACTGTTGAGACGTCTTGGTGCACCTTGACTCTTGACCTTTCCGTAGACGGACCGGGGTCTTTTATTTTGGCGTGCAGAGTGTGTGATTGTCTCTGTCACATGGTTAAGTTTCAAACTGTCGCATGAGAACATAGAGTAAGTATGTAATGTGACCTTTGAGTGTCACATACAGCCGATGTTACATAACAGGACTGATCTTAAATAGTGTAGTAACAGTAACACCTAAGCAAACCTAAGCCAACTGGAGCTTCAGGCCTGTGTTACTTTGGATTTATGAAGCACTGAGACACACTAGACACACTCGTTGACTTTGTAAACATCGTTGGACGTTGTTTCCACTCATCAAAATTCTCTTTCCATCGCCTTGGCTTGAGCTGAACTAAACATGCCACATCCCGGAGTTTTAGAGTTAGATTTTTAGGGAAAGAAATTGCATCTCTGTAAAGGAAAGGGGTGCACTAGCAAGACAACAGAGAGCATTGCGTTTTCTTGTGATGATGCAATGACTTTTGGAAAATATCGACAGTTATCGTGGAGGTTGTACGCAGATGTTTGCACATTCAGTGTTGACTGAGGTTAGTTCAACCTCGCCTGGTTCAGTACGTGTTTCCACTAAAGAAAAGTCTTTTCTGTGTGACTGCAGCAGCCTCGCCTGTGCTCTGATAAAGGTTCATACCAGACTTTCAGTACCTCTGTTATACAGACAGACTCAATGCTCATGCTCAGCTCTACTTTTGACTAACTTTATTGGACAATCTTTGAAACAAGCATGAGCAGTCAGTAGTGAAGAAGCAAAACTAAATGATCTTTTGGGATTGTCTTGAAGAGTTGAGGTGGTTTGAAGTTTAGTGACAGTTGGACTTGAGATATGTGTGGCCCCCTGACATTTCTACCCTTCAAACATCATCTTCAGCAAACCAGAGAAGCTTTCTCAGCTTAAATGATGCCATTTATTCAAAAGAGATTCATCAGGAGTTGACCTGAGTGGACTTTTTTTTATATCTTGTGGTTGATGTGTGGTGTGACCTTTTTATAGGTGAAACTTGTCCTGTAATCTAAAGGATGTCTGAGGTTTCTCTCCCTGACTTGTCTCAGATGATCACTCATTATCACAGCCTCACTTTAGCCTCCTCCTTCCTGCTGGATGAAGTTGTCATTGAAGGTTCAAATCTAAGATAAAAAAATGAGCTCCTGACTGAACGTCTTTGCCCTCCGTTTGTTCCCCTCTCCAGTTTCAGGCCCCTCGCTGTTTGACCTGCTTTGACGGCAGCCATATTAGGCACAAACAGGCTTTTGGCTGCCTGTGCCAACTACTGTTATCTTCAGTCAAGGTTGGCAGGCCTTGTATGGTCCTGCTGTCCTCCTTTGTGTCTCCCCAATCTTAGTTTGTGTTTCAATGCCACCTGCTGGTCAGAGACCGGGGTGAGGTGGATGAAGTAGGGTTTGTTATGCACATAAAGCTGCTTTAGAATAAAGGATAAGCTGTTTCATGCAGCTTTTATGGCCTCTCTGTGCTGACCATGTCCCTCTGCATTTCAGATTCGGCCGTATCGGCCGTCTGGTGACCCGTGCCGCTGCTACAGGAGGCAAGGTCGAGGTGGTGGCCATCAACGACCCATTCATCGATCTGGACTACATGGTGAGAGGGCTCGCATTTGACATGAATCATCATGTAACTTTGCAGGCTAACTTATCATAGCAGGTCTTCAAGACTTCACCGTTTCTTGCAGGTCTACATGTTCAAGTACGACTCCACTCACGGTGTGTTTAAGCACGGAGAGGTGAAGGCCGAGGGCGGCAAGCTGGTCATCGGCAACATGCACATCACGGTCTTCCACGAGTACGTGCACCTCACGCTTAACATTTTAACACAGTATTTTTAGCAGCGCTGCCGCAGAACAGTCCTCGCACTGTTTAACCTCTCTTATTACGTGATGATTCACAGGAGGGACCCCGCCAACATCAAATGGAGCGATGCTGGCGTCGACTACGTCGTGGAGTCCACCGGTGTGTTCACCACCATCGAGAAAGCCTCCGTAAGTTTACTGGGCTGATCTCTCGGGAAGATGATTTTAAGAAAGGGAGGTTTCATTCATATGGGTAGTGACATTTCCCGACCTTTGACCTCTTGTGTCTTTCTGTAGGCTCACCTGAAGGGCGGAGCTAAGAGGGTGGTGATCTCTGCTCCCAGCGCTGATGCTCCCATGTTCGTCATGGGCGTCAACCACGAGAAGTACGACAACTCCATGAAGGTTGTCAGGTGAGTTTTGGGTTTTTTTTTTTTTTTTTTATCTGCACTGATGGTTCATAAAACAGATGGTGTAATAAAAATGTACATAGTTATTTAAGACAGTATGCTGATCATTGGTAGTTGATGATTATGACCTTTTTAAATGGGAAGGATTCATAATCTGAAGTGAGACACGTCTGTTTCAGCTGGAGTGACTCGTTTGGTCCTCCTGTTGTCAAACGTTTTCACATCTGGCAAGGACAGATGTGGACATCTGGATGTTTTTAAGCACTCTGCCAAAAAAAAAAAAATGAATGTCAAACCAAGATCAACTCTTACAGTGTCCTGAGTCTCTGTGCACCTCTGATATAAATAGCACCTTTGTATAGTTTGTATGTAATACATGTACTCTCTGTCTCCACAGCAACGCTTCCTGCACAACCAACTGCCTGGCTCCCCTCGCCAAGGTCATCAACGATAACTTTGGCATCGTTGAGGGTCTCATGGTAAAGAAAATTACACAGTACAGTAACACTGCTACTCCTGCTTCATTTACAACCTCCTCCAAAACTTGAAAAATTAATTGTCTGGAGCAAAAGGCAGAGAGCTACTTTAAAATCAATGAATAATCATGGTAGATAATCGTGCAGCCCTACCTTGACCTGCGTCTCAAACTATGCTGTATCGGTTCCTTGAAGTAGAGAGAATTAGGCCTTGAAAGACCTTGAAAAGTCTTGCCTGTCCTGTCTTCAGATGAGCTTACTTGGTCTGCCAAAAACTCATGTACAAGATGTCTATAGGTTTTCTAGCATTTAAGAAGAACTACAATTGTCAGACCAGCTAGCTTCAACAACTAAAATTCACTAATTTTTTGGTTTGTTCGATGACTGATCACCAACCTGTGTCAAATCAAATCACATTGTAAAGTAGTTTATTACTAGAACTGTTCAATAACATACAGCATACAGCATGAATCCGTCTTCTAATGCGTCTTTCTGCTCCCACTCCTCCTCTTGCAGAGCACAGTCCACGCCATCACCGCCACACAGAAGACCGTTGATGGTCCCTCTGGTAAGCTGTGGAGGGATGGACGTGGTGCCTCCCAGAACATCATCCCCGCCTCCACCGGAGCTGCCAAGGCCGTGGGCAAGGTCGTCCCCGAGCTGAACGGGTACGATTAACCTTCACCTGTTTTTACTTGGGGTTGGTCTGACCTGGTTCACCAAGCAGTCACCAGGATCCTTGATGATCGCACTCAGTCCCTTCTAAAGTGCTCTAATATAAAATGTTGGAGAACTCTAACTAATGTGTTGTTTTTACAGCAAACTGACCGGTATGGCTTTCCGTGTCCCCACCCCCAACGTCTCTGTGGTCGATCTGACCGTCCGCCTGGAGAAGCCCGTAAGTATTTCTGAACTCACCCTAAATTTTCAACACATTTATCCATTGTGAATTCTGTGATTTAGGCTTTTTAAATGCTGCCCACTCATAATTTATAATAAGCAGTTTCTTACCTATGTTGTAAATCTCGGTTTAATTGTCACGTCTTGTCCTTCAGGCCAAATATGACGACATCAAGAAGGTTGTCAAGGCTGCTGCTGAGGGACCCATGAAGGGAATCCTGGGATACACAGAGGACCAGGTACAGAAAACATGTATACTTTTAATTGTAATTGTAGACTGATATGAACAGGGCAACAGGTTTTTATAGGAGAATGTGTAGGAGCATACTTCAGCCACTAGATGGCAGCACGTCTACAATGATAGAAGATCAAGGTGTCTCTGCAAATTGAATTAAAAACACTTTCCATTCAGTCCTCCATCCAAAATCAAAAATGTAACACAGTAGCATTGATCCAGTTTCTTACAAACCATACAGACAGCTCTATATCCTCTGTACTTGTACATGTATGAACCGTTCGCCTCTTTGTGCTCAGGTTGTGTCCACAGACTTCAACAGCGACCCTCACTCCTCCATCTTTGACGCCGGCGCCGGCATTGCTCTCAACGATCACTTCGTCAAGCTGGTTTCATGGTGAGTTTGCAGGACGCTTGTCTAACTTTATTTTGACGAGCAGCTTCATGTCACGAAAATCCTTTTTGGAGCTCTGAAATGCCAGAAAATCTAAGTGTTAAGGACTTTAATTTAATGGAAGCCTGAGGGACAGGTGCGACGGAGAATAAAACCTTTGAATAATAATAAAATTTATGAAAGAAGCAGCTATGTTTAAAGAGTTGAAGGGCTGAGAGAGAAGAAGAGATAATAAACAGATAAAACTTCATTATTTGGCGCTCTCTCTGTTCACCGTTTGTCCGTAGGTACGACAACGAGTTCGGCTACAGCAACCGCGTGTGCGACCTGGTCCAGCACATGTTCACCAAGGAGTAAAGTCCTTTTATGACTCATCGTTCCTTCCCATGATTCCCTCTTCCTTCACCTGTAACTGGATGCAGTGCCATGCATTCCCGGGAGCAAACTCTTCCATGACAAATGTCTATCTCATGATAATAATGATAATAATAATAATGATAACGATATCTTTTTATATGATAAAGTCACCTCTGTTCCATCCAGCAGTGAGGACTGTAGTCAGCAGTGTTTTTCCCATCACTGAACTGTGTTGTACTGAATGGTCTTGTTGCACTGAACATGCACAGTGCCTCCTTTGCACTTAACATGATAATAAAGTCCTCAGTTTGTGGAAAGAATTGTAGTTTTAATGATGCATATTGCACTCTCTGCAGGTCTGTTTTCATTATTTTGAATGGGTTTAGATGGCAGTGTCTAACCTCATGCTGCTACTGGGGGAAATATCTCAGCCAGAACGCTAAATCTGTTCTAATTGTCCTGCCAAGACAAGTGACATTGAGTTTGGTGCAGAATAAGAAATTAATGTCTGGGAGAAAAGCCAAGATTTAATCAGTAAATTTGTTCAACATTATGAGACTGAACCCCAGAGAGGAAGGCAGCGTGGAAGTTGGGAGGAAGCCGTACAGTAGGTGCAGAGAGATGTCACTCCTGATAAGTTTATACAAATCGTTTGTCTCTCTCAATTAACTCTAACAATCTACCACGACCTCAAACTACGAGGGAGTCAGAGATTTCAAATCCTAAATCACGGGGCACTCGTTCAACATAGCCTGGCATATCCTCACCTCCTCATCACAGGGGTGCACCAGGGCTTGGTACTGGGGCCCCTTCTGGGTCCCATTATCTACTAATGACGCTCTGCCATTTCCACCTGACGACCCCTCGGCCTTTGCATGGATGTCTGAGTGCCTCTCTACATGGATGAAGACAAACCACCTCCAGCTGAACCTCTCAAAAACTGGACTGCTCGTCCTCCCAGCCAAACCTACTTTACATCGTGACATCAACATCAACGTCCTACCAGATCAGGGGCATCCCTCTCCAGAGAGGACCTCCTCTCCTAGGACTACCAACAGCAAACAACAATTCTAGGGTGCAAGCTATAACTCAAGTACAAAATATGTTGCTACAGCACATAAATTTCAATATTTAAGATAAGAAAAACACAGTATAACTATGATTTCTCATCGGTCTGTATTGTATTGGTCAAAATACTTAATTTAAACTGTGAGCCATTCAACATAATTTCAGGCAGAGTGCCCAGACAAATGTCATTGATTTTAGTGCAGAGTATGATATTAGTTTCTGGGAGAAACGCCAAAAATAAAATGAAGATGTTGCAACATTAGTTCCAGTAAAGGCAGTGGGTATAAATGGAGGACAGTAGAGTGTTTTTCTAGCTAGACAGGGACCTCCCTCCCAAAAAAAATTAGTAAAATATCTGCTGACTCACAAAAGGGCAAAGAAAGTCTGAACATGTGGTTGACGTTTTCATTCACAAATTTTACAAATGTGACAGTAAATTTCACAGAGACATCTTCTCTCTGTGTACAGAGGCTCTAAGCCGCCATGCATTCATACATTTTATTTCCTGTTTTCTCTCGATAACAACATGATATATGTTCTTTCAAGATCTCCAGTTTTTTATGTCAGTATCTTGAAATAACAAATATTGTTATCCTGACATTAGGTCATCATTTTCTCAAGATTTTGAGATAATGTGATAATAAAATTAATTCTCAAGTTAATGAATAAAATGTGATAGGCCTGATGATATACTCCTACACTGAATTATTTTTCCTGCAAAGCTTTAATAAATATCCTTTTGATTTCTGGAGATCTCATTAATTATGCTGTTAATCTCGAGAAAACAAAGTTGAAGATCTCAAGAAAAATGTTATTTCAAGATAATCATATATAACTCGAGATCTCGCAAAAACAAATTAAATTATCTTTTTATCAAGATAAAATGGAGGCAATAAAATGTATGAACGCATGACTGCTTTGGGCTTCCGTAAATCTGCCATGCAGCAAACACACACACACACACACTATTAACTAGGTTAGCAACTGTGACTGACCACTGGGACTAGAAAAAGGCGATTTTGTGAGATTTTCCATTTATTCTTGTTGTCTGACAGTTGAACTCGTCGTTATAAAACGCATTTGATGATCCAACGTTTAATCCAGAAAGTTTGGAAACCGTGAAAGCTGCACTTCTACTCTGGTCACTACGGTAGCGCTGACAGGACTGCCCGGTGCTCCTCTATTACCGCGTGTACGGTACCTGAAAGCCGCAGTCATTCACTGTGTTTATTCCTGAGCTGTGCTGCACCGCTGCTCGACTCTCCGCTTGGACTCATTTCACCTCATTAGCTGGAGCCAAAGTTAGTGTTGTCTCCTCTGAATACCTTACATCTCCGTTAAATCTGTAAAATATCTCCGTGCGGGTTTATTCTAACGCTTAGAATAAAGATTTTTTCCCCTGCGCGTCACCACTGTGATCTATCGACGGGAAATTAGTCCTGCGTAAAAGTAAACTCGGTAATCTAATTTTGCTGCAGGGGCCAGCCGTGTGTCTGCGAGTTCAGAGGCACCTTGTTGTTTTTATTCCTCACAGCGCATCAGCTCCGGTTTACTGTGATATCCAGGTGGGATTTAGTTGTTTTGCTGCATTTAAGGCCTTTAAAGCATCCTCCTTAAACCGCATTATCTGACTTTAGCACACAGCTGCTCTGCGTAAAGGTGATCACATCATCAGAGGAGGAGGACTCAGAAACGAGGCTGAGGCTGCTGCTGGGCCTGATTCCAGAGTTCAGGGCGATAGACAGATTTTTAGACCCGCAGAGTTGAACATATAGAAGTCTGGGTTCATGCCGGATTTCGAGCACTTCAGATTTTCCTACTCGAGCATGAATCCGGTCCTGGGGGAGAGCGGTTTCCTGGCCCCGCAGCAGCAGCAGCACCATCAGATGACAGGCCAGGTCGACTCCGCCATCCCAGATCCTGGATACTTCCTTGGGGATCACGGTGGGTTCGGGCCTGATGGGTTGTCCGGGCTGGACCTGGGCGCCCTGCCACCGTCGGGCCTCGCCTACTTGCACCTGAGCAGCCCCCTGCACCGCGTACCACCGGCCGCCACGGCGCTGCGCAACGACCTGGGATCCAACATCAGCGTCCTGAAGACTCTGAACCTGCGCTTCCGCTGCTTTTTGGCCAAAGTGCACGAACTGGAGCGCAGGAATAAGGTGTTGGAGAAGCAGCTGCAGCAGGCCCTGGAGGGTAACTGCGGAGGGGATGGACACCAGAAGCCGCTGACCAAAGAGATGGGGGTCCAGACTGGGTTTATTGGGCCTATTCCATCCAGACCGGGCCTCATCCCGCTCCAAAACGCCAACAACCCGGCCTACCTCCCCGGCGGCCTCCTCTCTCCAACCCTCAACCCTCCTCCTCTGTTTGACAACAAATACCTGCAGGCCAACAACCTCAACCCGATCACCACGGATTCAAACTCCAACCTCACCACGGCCGGTTTCTCCACCAGTCCTGCGCTGAGTCCCACCGACCCATCCCGAACAATCACCAACATCAACGAGAAATACGCCTCACACGCCGGGACGAACACCAACAACATCCCCCCTCCTCCCCCGCGCTTCCTCCCCGGAACGATCTGGTCCTTCAACCACACACGCCGGTTTGGCACCGGGAGGGAGTCGTGCGTCACGGGCCCCGGAGTCTCCTGGACGCACCCGGACGGTGTCGGCGTCCAGATTGACACCATCACACCTGAGATCAGGGCCCTGTACAACGTGCTGGCCAAGGTGAAGAGAGAAAGAGACGAGTACAAGAGAAGGTAAGCGCTGTTTACACTTGGATCATAGCTTTGGCCTTCAGCTGATGTCTTGGTTTATTGTAATTGGATTCTCATTTGCCAGCTGAGAGCCAGCCTCAGCCCCTCAAGCTTCTGCACAATGTATTTTGGCACAGGGGGTCATTGATCTCTCCTAAAAGCTTCAACATGACATTGAATGATTTGATTTTTGTCACCCTGTAAGGATTTTTGCAGCGTGGTGCAGTTAATGCTGAGGTAGAGCTCCTTAATGTCTCTGTTGTGTTGGGTCACTGAGGGCAGATCAATCAATGAACAGGGACGGCTTTATGGCAAGATTTGTTTCACATTACCTGATATTCATTTGGCAGATTATTTTAATACAAAGATACTCAACCTCCGAAGAACAAGATCTATTATAATAATGCCTGAAAAACCTTGGACAGGCATACTGTACTCACTAAAATATTGGACAGGGCTCAACAGTTGCCAGGCATTTTGGGAAATTGACCACCACTTCTTTGGACGCTGTCAGTAGCAACCACTTTTTAACATAAAAGCAGCAAAAGTTCACTCCAAAATAAACTTTTTTACAGTCTGAACCAAGCAAATTCTCACAATAAAATATCACAATAAAACTACAGACAGTATAAAGACATGGATGTTGTATCCGTGACGTCACCCACTCAGGTTTCTGAAGAGCCGCCGTGGAGCTCAGAGTGTGTTGTTGTTGTTGACAGTCCTGCCTCTTTCACCGTGATATCTGGGTGCTCAAACAAGCCAACGGTAACACATTTACATGCTAAGGAGGGAGAGGCAGGACAGCCAACATGGTGGTGGCCTTGGCCACAGATTTTGAGCTTCAAAGTCAGTGGTTGTTCTTTTGTTATTATTTATTTTAACAAATGATTTAAGAAATAAATAAATTGGACTCTACCTAAAAACATTTATACTTAATTCTCCATCACCTTGTAAAGAATCTGTCTCACAGATCTTACGTGGAAGCAAGCAAAGCATTGTTGTGCACAGCAGCAATGGATGACTTGGTACATGACATGAAGAAATGGTTCTTAAACCTTTGCTCAGCATGTGGCTTGTGTAATTTTCATCACCGTCCTGTCTGACACTTACTGACACACATTAACACAGAGTCACCCCCCTGCTGCTCTATGCCAAAAAGCACTGACCTCACTGCTTTGTGCTTCGGCCTGCTGAGGCAGGCAGGACAAACCTTCAGTCACATCGATCTGAGAAGGAGCAGGATGATTTACCAACAGCAACAACTCACACTTTGACCTGCGTGCTGCTGCGCTTATCGTCTATCAGCTATGAACGTGAGCTTGACAGTAAGGCAGTTTGAAGGATGGATGAAACCTGAAAAACCTTTTGTGATTTTGATCTTTGTAGTTTTTATTTCACTTTCCAAAGACTCAGAGACCAAAACTGTTTCTTGTACCAGGCTGTAAACATGTTTATTTCTGCTGTGAAGTTTTTAACATGGAGACTGACTCACTTCTGGAACCAGCCTCAAGTGGACGTTTGACGAACTGCAGTTTTTGGAACTTCCACATTGGCTTCACTTCACAGCCATGGAGGTTTGCTGCTTGGATGAATGTCAAATGTGCTTAGAGTACTATTTGTGAACTAAACACCAGGACAAGAAAGATGCGTATGTTTCTCACAGTGCTGTAGTTTTTCTTTCACATGAGGTCAGCATAAAGTACCACAGAAGGAGAACGAGAAGGAGGTTAATTATTCAGGTGTGTCTCAGTAAAAGTCCCATTCACAGATAGTGTTAGGTGACTCATGGTTTAAATCTTGGATGACATGAAGCTCTTCTAAAGATGAACAGCTGCGTTCTTTGATTTTTGAACATGAAAGGAGAGACGTCAGTCAGAGAGCTTACTTCACATTTAGTTGAAACTTGATTAGAAATATTCATCAGTTTACAATCTGATGACTGAATTTGGTACATCTCTAATCTGGCTTTTCTCCATAGCAGTAGCAGCTAAGACTCCAGGCTTGTGGCATGAATTCTCAGAAACAAATCTGCTGCTGATGATAATGAACTGACGGCCATAACATAAACCACAGGAGCATCCTGTGCTTATCACTGACAGTATAAAGAATGGACACCATATCTGTGACATCGCTCAGAGGTTTCTGAAGAGCCGTTGTGAAGCTCAAAGTGTGGTGGCTCTGGTCATCGTGGCAGTCCTGCCTCTGCTGCTGCCCGACTGATCTAAACATCGGCAAAGACGAGTTGATCTGAGGCGGGTTGAATAATGCCTCAAACAAGCCGTCTGTAACAGCACCCACCTGTCAATCAAAGCGGCCACGCTCTTACTTCTGGAAATTAGCTATAGAGACCAAAACAGTTTTTTGTACCAGGCTGTAAACATGTTTACTTCTGCTGTGAAGTTGGACATTTTAACATGGGGACTTATGGAGACGGACTCACTTCTGGAATCAGCCTCAAGTGGTCGTTTGAGGAACTGCAGTTTTTGGCTCTTTTCACTTCACAGCCACGGAGGTTGCTGCTTGGTTTCTTTGCAGTGCCGTAGCAAATATTTTATAAATACTGAGGACAGAAGTATTCCCAAAATACTCCTCACCTCCCTAATTAGTTTTATATGTTTTATTTACTTCCTTAACAGTTGTACTTTCTAATGCTATGGACATGACCTCACTATCCTTGATTGTAGCTAGTGTATCTCTGTATTGAGGAATATTGAGGATATAATTTAAAGAAAACTTTCCAATGGAAAAATACTTCCCAGAACTAAAACATCTTCCAGTAAGTTTAAAGGAGCAGTGCTTTAATTTGACTGTGACGGTAAATGTTTGCTGCTTGTTTGTCTGAAGGGAGGAGGCGTCTGGGGAAAAGCTCAACACAAGGAGTTGTTTTTCTCTGTCTTGCTCCTCTTAATTCTTTCTCCTCCTCCTCCTCCTCCTCCTCCTCCTCCTCTTCCTCCTCCCCCCTGCTGGGGTTCGTCCTGGTACCTGCAATGCAGCACTGGCCTGTGACCGCCAACAGTGATGTCACCCGGTCTGCCATTGCTCCTCTGTCTCCTCTCCATTTTATCTTTTACCCTCTGCCTCCCTCTCAGTGTCTCTCTTTTATCTCTCGCTCTGCATATCTGCATCGCTCCTCACATTTCTCCCTCTCCTCTCCTCTCCTCTCCTCTCCTCTCCTCTCCTCTCCTCTCCTCTGCTGTCCCTGTTGACTCCTCATCCATCTCTGTCCTTCTGCCTGACTCATTTCACCCCTCCTCTCTGTCCCATGTGAGGCTCTGCAGCGTCAGGCAGGCGCTGACATCATCATCAACGTCTTCATCCCCTAAAAAACCACACCCCACCCCCTAATAAAACACGTTACCAGGGCATTGTACATGGCCAAAAATATGTGGACAGTTAAACATTACACCCATGTGTGATTCCACAAACCACAACTCTCCTGTCAGATCAGATCGGACCTGCTGCAGCGATTAGATTCAACCAGTGAGGTCCAACACTGATAGTGGTTGATGAGGTCTGTTTTCTGGGCATGTCCAACTGGTAGGAGACCCCGGGGAAGACCCAGAACTTACTGGAGGGATTACATAGCGTCTGGAACACCCTGTTTAATCTGCTGCCAATGCAACCCAATCCCAGATAAGAGGGAAAAAAGGATGGATGGACTTGAATTTGATGCTTAAGATGTCAGATCTCTGTGTGCCGCCACACTAAACTAGAAAAAAAACTATTTCTTGTTTAGAGAATGCAGAATTCCTGCCCACATGCTCCATCTTACCTCCTCCCACCCTCGATGAGATGACGCTTTTCAAGATTATTTACAGTTAGACGTGATAAATCTTATAACATCCTAAAAATGTATAACAAACTTTCCAAACCCTCATAACAGCAGTTACAATATGACTGCTGGTCACTTAGTTTTGTCGTCACAGATATGTTGTTTCGTGAGGCCTGATTCAGAGCAAATCCGGCACTGCAGCAAAAACGCATGGGGGTGGCGTGTTTAGGCTGCAGTGATGTGGTCCACAGCGTGCTGAAAGAAAATGCAGTGACCTGTGGTGAAGTAGTTGGGCCAAATTCAACTTTTGGAGATCAAACGGCTCCACAGTCGGCCTGAAATGTCTCTGAAACTGAGACTATCCAGGAGGAGTTCATGGATGATGCTGTGATACTCTCCGAGTTGTGTTCTGACTTGGTGTATTTTATTATGTAACCGGTTTCTATATCTGTGTCTGGCTCGCGGTCTATGCTCCAAAATAGTGACACAAAGAAGTTTCCTTTGGTTTGAGGGAGAGAGACGGCTGTTGTTGAGCGACTTGGACTGTGAATGAGAGAGAGGGAGCGACAGTCGTGAGAAGGACGGTCGATCACAGGATGGAAAAGCTGAAGATGAAAGATGATAAAAAAGCTGAAAATGAAAGAAACTGTTCGATATTTCGGGGAAATACTTTTATTTACGTTGCTAATGCCTGAGAGACTGATCACAAAGTTAGAGCCAGGAGGTGAGTATAAGAGAGTGGAAATATGGGGAAACAGGAAGCCTGGTTGTACTATGTGCATGTAGCGGTAGCACATAACTTCCTGTAAAACTACATCAGATGAGAATTTAATTAAACTTCAGGTGTATTCAAAGGTTTTTTTTTTACTTACTCTTGTTTCCAGTCTTTATTAATCTAAGCTAATTGCCTCCCGAGTCCAGCTCCATACTTTAACACACAAACATGAGAATGGTATCGATCTTCTCATCAACTCTTGGCAAGAAAGTGAGAAACAAGGTGGACTCTGTGGTAGAGGACCTGCACTGTCTGCAGATACAATAGGCTCATTATAAGGTAACAAAAACATAATGATTCTTATTTTCAACGAAAACGCAGTTATACACACTGAACCTTTTAAAGAAAGTTACCTCTGTAGGAGACAAAACAGGAGGAAGTGTCACAGTGGCTGTTTTTTTTCTAAAGAGGACATCAGTCTCCATGACGTCCCAGTTTGCTGACATCACAGCTCACGAGTGCAGTGCAGCAACTCGCTCAGATAGATGCACAAATGCTAGTGCGATTATGCATTTTAACAAGCGTCTGTGTCATGCAGCAGCGCCGCCGTCATCGTCATACAGTTAAACCAGCGTGTGTGTGTGTCTGTGCTCAATGACACCCGGCAGCTTCACTGCAGAGCCACGTGTTGAGACTGACAAACAGGTCAGAGCAACAAGGACATCAACGTTTTTCACCGTGACTCTGTCTTCTCTGCTGTCTCTGTACATCAGATCTGAGTCACTCCGCCTCTGGTCGTTGCAGCTGACACACAAATTTAGATTTTATCCCCCCTAATGTGACACACTTCTGAAGTTTATTAGCACTGCAACGATTAGTTAAGGTCCAGTGTGTCCTCTTTTTAGAGAATGTGGCAGAAATGGAATTTAATATTCATAACTCTGTTTTCAGAAGTGTATAATCAGCTGAAGAATGTTTTTGTTAGCTTATAATGAGGCTTTAGGGCTTTTAATTGATTAGTTTTCAACAATTAAATTAATCACTGAGTATTTTGATAACTGACGTGTCGTTTTGAGTCATTTTTAAGAAGAAAATATCCAAATTCTGTGATTCTTTTCAAATGTGAATATTTTCTGTTAAAAAATAAAAAATAAAAAATGTAAATTAAAGTAATAATAATGAAATAATTGTTAGTTGCATCCTTAATGTTTAGCTGTATAAATATCTAAAATCTGAACGGCGTCACATTTCACTCGATTCATGTAACCTACATGTGACCTGTACTTGAACTGTCAAGGTGGAAATCATCCCTGTTGGCTGATCTGATCTGATCTGATCTGATCTGAGGTCGTCCTCCACTGACATGAAGTCATAATTTCTGTGTAGCAGCAGCTCGGCTGAGCAGCGTTAGCGTGACGCACAAAAAGGTGATTTTGGTATTTTAAGAAAATCAATTCAGTTCAGTCAAAATCCAGATGAACAAACAAGCAGGCGAAGCTGCAGGAAACAAAAGAGTTCGATCATCAGCACCCATGGAGCAAAAAATAAAAAGGTTTCGCCTGAGTGGAGAGGAAAGGATGTACCGAGGCCACTTTAGGACATTTCAGATCCAGTTTGTCAGAATTTGCTCAACTTGTATCGGTCTATGTTGGACTTTGTCGGCCATACGTTTAATTTGAATGTTAGCATGCTAGACTGACAGGAATCTGGTCACTTACTGTAAAGGCCTCATTCCATGAACTGAAGGGTTGACTAAAGTCAGGGCTTCACCAAAGTAGGTAAGTGAACATGCTGGCTCAGTATTGGTCCTGCGTTCCAGTCAAATTTCCATCCTCAGACCTCCAAACGTTCCAGAGTCTGACTGGAATGTTTCTTTGTCTAAACAGTGCAGCCTCGCACATGTAAACAAAACAGGAGAACAAACGAGGTGACAGCCAACGTTACATTTTATTTAACGGCTCTTCTAGACTTGGAAAAGTATCTAAATATTATATATTATACTGTAGTCTGCTATACATCATACTTCTGTCCTCTGTTGATTGATTCTTCATGATGTCGATGGATTTATGGGCTTTGCAAATAGGACGTCCGACTTTGAGTGTTGTTTCATTGTACTTGGACGTTTCATTTCATTTTCATGTTCTGGTTTGTCTGGAACACTTAACCTCATTTAGTCGGGTATCAGGTATCAGCCATAATGCGTCTGATCCACATTGAGCATGTTTTTTTTTTAATGTTATCTCAAAAGTGTTTGTTACAGTCAGTCACAATCATTTCTGGCCTCATTGTTCATAGAAATGATCCCAGTATGCATCGTGCAGCGAGTAACAGAGGTTTGAACAGACAGAAAACACCAACATAATTCGTGTTCTTCTGCAGTCTGAGCTCGGCCTCCATCTTCTCCTCATGGTGACTGACATGCACACTGCATGGTGTCTTCTTATGTAACGCTTGCTGAGTAACACTCGTGGTGTTAGGAGGAGCGTTGAAGCTGCATAGTGGAGGTCAGTCAGGTGACCATGGTGGGTTTCTCCTTAAAGCTGCAGAGAAGAAGATCAGGGCGGCGAATCACAGCATGAAAACTCGTCGTTCATACGAGGGCAGGCGTTAAAGCTGCTCAGATTGTTTCTGTTTGTGTGTTTAAACCACCTGTGTTTCTTTTGTGATCATCTTTGTTTTATGCTTCAAAGTGCTGATTTATCTGCACAACTACATTCATACTTTGTGTGTGTGTGTGTGTGTGTGTGTGTGTGTGTGTTTATAGATGGGAGGAAGAGTACACGGCCAGGATGGACCTTCAGGAGAAAGTGGCTGAACTGGAGGAGGTAAAGTGACATTTCAGCTTCAGTTTTCCAGTTCAGAAAATCGGTTTTGTTCTTCACTCAGCCTTTGAACTGGAGACACATTTTTCCACCTTCAAAGCGTACCTGTTCTTCTAAACTCAGCTTATTTTTAACATTAGAAATGATCCGAGGGATGAACACCATGTGCTGTTTGTGACAGGAAGCAACAGGCTTTATTTTGAAGAAAGTTGTATATAAAAGAGTGCAAAGTCATCTGTAGCAAACTCTGATCCAAATCTGAAATTTATATGCTGATTAAAGGCGACCAGGCGTCTGATCTGTAGCAGAAAATAATAATATCGTCTGGAGGATGAAATATGTGAACCCTCTGATGGTAAAATCACATCCACAGTTACATGAACGCTGCCATAAATTTATAATCAGACTGATGTAGCTGGCTTATTGCAGACATATCGATTTTGCTGTTTATGTTATATTGAACATGCTCTAATATGAAAACAGTTTGTTTCCGGTAAATACTGTGGTGATATATTGCAAAGTCTGTCCAGAAAACTTTGATTTCCAGTGAAGATGGCAAGCAGCACCGCGCTCAGCTCTGTCAGCTAGACGTTGCTGAAAATGAAAAATTCATTTAAAGATTTAAGAATACGTTTAATAATATTTAACAGTCTGCTGAGCATCTTTGCAAAGTCATGTCTTCATATTTTCATTTGAGCTCAGACCACCATATCTAATCTGAATATTTAGGCCAGAGCTTCATACTGAGTGTGTGTGTGTGTGTGTGTGTGTGTGTGTGTGTGTGTGTGTGTGTGTGTGTGTGTGTGTGTGTGTGTGTGTGTGTGTGTGTGTGTTTTTCAGGACCTGCAGGAGAGCGAGGTGTGTCAGGATGAGCTGGCTCTGCGGGTGAAGCAGCTGAAGGCTGAACTTGTTCTCTTCAAAGGGCTCGTCAGCAACGTAAGTCTGCTCTGAGCTGCGTTTAGCTTCATCACGACCAAAAACCTCAGAAATGAAGGAACATCTTGCTGAGTCATGACAGTAAGCATGACTAAACAGATTCTTTCCACGTCTCCATCAGAACCTGTCGGATCTGGACACGAAGATCCAGGAGAAGGCCATGAAGGTGGACATGGATATCTGCCGCCGCATCGACATCACCGCCCGCCTCTGTGACGTCGCCCAGCAGAGGAACTGTGAGGACATGATCAACATGTTCCAGGTATGTTTGTGACGTCCACAGCTCGTCATCGTCATCATCATCATCATCAACCGTCATAAACACATCTCCTCTCAGCAGGTGGCCACGCCCCCCACCACGCTGAACGGCCGGGCTCGCAAACAGAGCGGGCAGTCGGCGAAGGGCGGCGACGGGGACGAACTGAGCATGTCTGAGAGCGAGGGAGGCGGGGCCAAAGACGAGGAGTCGTGCAGCACCTCGGCCAATCAGATCAACGAGCAGATGCAGAGGATGCTGAATCAGCTGTAGGTGTTTTTAGCCAATGATGTTTGAACATGCTGATGTTCAGACGTGTAGTTGACGTGTGTGTGTGTGTGTGTGTGTGTGTGTGTGTGTGTGTGTGTGTGTGTGTGTGGTGGTCAGAAATGTGTGTGTGTGTGTGTGTGTGTGTGTGTGTGTGTGTGTGTGTGTGTTTCAGGAGGGAGTGTGAGTTCGAGGATGACTGTGACAGTCTGGCCTGGGAGGAAACAGAAGAAACTCTTCTTCTCTGGGAAGATTTCCCTGGATATCCGCTGGGAGTGGAAACACAGGGCGAGGTGCAAACACACACACACACACACACACACACACACACACACACACACACATCTTTCTGACCACTTCTTGAGTTTTTTGTACACACCTGTATAACAAGGTGATCTAACGGCTCCATAAAATCCAGAACATTCATTAAAGAAAGATGAAAATTGAAAGTTGACATCCAGTGTTCTCAGGTCAGGTGTGCGGTCGTGCTGATTTGAGCTCGGTACAGATTTACTTCCACACCAGCGTTGCCCGTCAGGGGGCAGTTTTACTTTGCCCCACTTTGCTGACCCGACCTGATGGACGAGTTGTTTTTAGGCCGTTGTGACATTTACCAGCAGCAGGTCGATGTTTTTGTTTTTCACAGCTCGAGTCTGTCCTGGTGACCTGTGAGCTGTTTTTTTACTGAATAAGCCAGAAAGGCCAACGACCTGCTTAGTGAAGACCTGAAAGACCGATTTATGTTATCCACTCCTGACATGTTCTTTTATATTTTTATGTTTCTGTATATCTGGTGCCTTATTTTAAAGTAGCACGCAGTTTGAGGTTCAACCAGAGGCATTTGTCACTCTCATGAGAGAAATATTGATGACTGCAGCTGAAATCAGCGTCATAGATCGTGTAAATAAAGTGTTTTATTTTGTCTTTCTCTTCTCCTCACGTACTCTCACTGTTTCCAGCTGCAGCAGCAGGAGGAGTCCATCGAGGAGGTGATTAAAGACACAGAGTCTCTGTTCAAGTCCAGAGAGAAGGAGTACCAAGAAACCATTGACCAGATCGAGGTGAGTCTGGAGCTTGTTCATAGTCACTGGTTGCCACTTGTTTTCAAGCTGAAGAGTGACAGGAATGTGGAGGAGAGATGGGAAACGACACGCAGCAAAGGGCCGCAACCCAAGTCGATATATTTTAAATCGTCGTTGTTGGATCACTGGATGCTCATGGATTTGTGTTTTCTGTCCTCGTCAGCTGGAACTTGCCACAGCCAAGAGCGACATGAACCGTCACCTTCACGAGTACATGGAGATGTGTTCGATGAAAAGAGGGCTGGACGTCCAGATGGAGACCTGCAGGAGACTCATCACACAGAGTGGAGACAGGTAACACACACGCACACACACACACACACACACACAAAGAAATCCAATATAATCCACATTTGCTCAGCGCACATGAATCTCTCCTCCGACAGGAAGTCCACCTCGCTCATCACACTCTCCGTGGACGACTCGGACAGCGACGAGAAGGAGAGGAAAAAGCCGGCTCTGCCCGCCGACTCCGAGAGCAGCGATTCCTGCTACGAAAACAACGCCGCCGTCCCTCCGCTGACGTGGAGGAAACCCTAACACACACTGAAACACACACTGCTGGTCCTCTGAAGTAACGCGACACCGACGCTCGGCTCCTCCTGTAGTGAGAGCAAGAAAACTAAATCAAGTCGTGCGAAGCTTCCATTCGTCTAAAATTTGGTCTCTGTGGTTTTTCTTGACCTAAAGGTTGAAATTATTTTAAAACCAGCAGATGTAAAAAGTCTTCTTGATCTTTAAGCAGCCAGCTTGATGATTTTTACTGGTCACAAAGTCATGACATTGTGACAAAACCATCATTTTGCTTGCAAAGCTTCTATAGAAAATATTAGTGTAATAGTTTTCACGGTTGTTGGTGAAAGATTTGACTCAAAAAAGGCAATAATGCTTCACTTGAAGTGTCACTGCTGCCCTCCTGTGGTCATCAGCTGTGCGTGCACCTCAGTGAAGGTCAAACAGAACAAAATGGCACTTTAAAGATTCAGTTTGTTGATGAAATGCAGATTTTATTTTGACGTTTGTGTTTTTTCGTGCAGGATTATTTGCACAGATTCTGTAGTGATGCCTTACAGCTGCAGCTTCACACGCGCGTGCACGGAGAGATGCAATGCACAAAGAAAGTTTGCACAAAACAAACAGTGAGACAGTTTTACTCATTAATTTCTTTTTTATTATGGTGAAAGGCATGTTTTTATTCTGTGTTTGTGTTTTATTTGTAACTCTGTCGTGTGCAGCAGCTTTAAAATGTTGAGCAGAAAGTTTAATTGCTAAAAATATGTAGTAACTATTTTACAGATTTCTCTCTATCGAAGCCCGACTTGCCTTAAACTGATAAACATTTGAGAAGTGTGACACCTTCTCTGTCCTGATATTAAATGATTTAATCTGTTTTATTTGTGCTTCACAAAAACCTGCATCTTTAATGAACCTGAATTAATTTAAAGAATGTTTGTTTTTAAATTAGATATTTGTTAACTCCACCTCAGATTTCTGAATCTCGAGGCCGTTGAAGAAAAAAAAGGCAACGCCAACATTGTCTCCAGAAATTTCATATTTTAACAATCGAATGACAAATTACACGTGGTGAACTTAAAATGCAACTTTACAGGTTTAAAATTAAGTTAAAATAAAATGAGGGAATTCAGTATTTTATTTCTGTTATTGTGTGAAAGTTTTTCTGTAATCTTTGCTCTTTTTAATTATTCCTCTTCAGGCCTCGACAAATTAGTCAAAAGAAACGAGCTGAGGGGCTAAAGTCACCGACGGCTCAGTCGATCGAATGCGTGCGTACAACTACTGATTCAAATCGACATGTTGGTGAATAAACCTGGAAGAAATAACAGCAGAACTATTAAATTAATAAATATAATATAAAAATGTTTACAAAGATTCTTTTGGTGTCTAAAATCCTGATTACAGCCTGACCACACTGTCCATATTAATCATATTGTAGCAAACACAGGCTGTTTTGGATTTATAATTTAGAAAATTAAAAACAAAGCCTGAGAAGTTTAAGCAAACTGTAATTATTATATGGATTGTGAAAAGAAAATCTGTCTGTACAAAGGACAGATGTAAGGCTTTAACAAACGATTATTTTCATTGATTAATCTTGCAAACATTTTCTATAAAATGTGAAGACAAAGGTAGAAAAATGACGTCTGCAAATTGCTTCTGTTGGACTAACAGTTAAAATAATCTTCAGTTTTCTAACACTAAAATGAGCAAATAGAGCCCGACTGATATATTCACTGGTGTGTGTACAGTTTTTTGACTGTATATCTTGCTTTAAAAAAATCATTTATTGGCGTCTCTGCGAAGTTTATCCAGCAGAGTGAACTGCAATTTACAATCCTGCGACGAGCAGCACAGAGTGCAGAGATTAAGGAGCTCTAAACAATGTATACGTTAAATTATTTAACATGTTAAAGGATATTTAACGTTTGAGGTATTCTTGCTTATCTAAATTACTGCTGATTAATTTTCTTTCAGTCCATTTCTCCATTAAGTGGCTACTTGTTTCAGTTCTTGACAGATCAGCTAAAGTTTAGTTAATAGTTGAAGTCATAATTTAAAGGTCCAGTGTGTCAGATTTACGTGGCTCTATTTACAGAATATGACAAATGTAATATATAACATTCCTAACTTTGTTTTAATTAGTGTATAACCACCTAAAAATAAGAATCATCATGTTTTTATTACCTTAAAATGAGACTTTTATATCTGCAGATGTTGCAGGTCCTCGCAGGTCAGCAAAACGCCACCAAATCTTTCACAACGGTCCTTTAAAAAATCTGTAGATTTAGTTTTGGGAATTTTAATTTCTCATTTTATTCTTCCTTTAAAAATTAAAAGGGAAGGTGTCATTTATGTGCCAACCATCATCGACGTGTAATGAAACCACGTGACACGTCTTCACACATCATATTTCTTCTGCTACTGATTTGTTTGATCGACGTTTTTGAGGCGTTTGAGGGCGTTTTGTTTTGTTTTTTCTTTTACTAAAGTGTATTTTAAGACATATTTGTTCCTTAAATGTACAGTTTGTAAAGGCTAAATATTGTATCTAATGTACATAATAAGGCTGGCTGTACAATGCTGAACTAAAATGCTGTAAGCTTCATGTTCTTATGATGTAAATTTAGCTGAAAACAGTGAAATTTTATTTTATTTATACCGTCTTTTAGTTTTAGGATCGCTGTGACCTGAGTTAGACATCTTAGTATCATCGTAGTTATCTTTCTGTAATTGTTTCAGGGTAAATGAAGCTGCAGCGATGATTAAAAAGGAGTTTAAGTTTAGTTTACGGACGTGTACATATGTGTGGGATAGAAGCCATGATGCAGGAGGTGTGTTGAGAGTTTTTTACTTAGTTTTGTGTCAGTTTTTCTCTCCTTTTGTTGACATGCTGTAACGAACGCGTCACAGTTCACCTCATCAAACACATCTCTGATTAAATGAATGTCTGCTTACTCAGTAACCTGCCATGTTCACCACAGAAAAACAGGAACATTTTCAGTTTTAGTCCTGTAGTTTTCTTCGCTGAGCGCATTTCTAACACCTGAAAATGCTGCTCTCTGCATACTATACTGTATTTTACACTTTTTACAGATAGTTCCTGCTGCTCAGAGAAGAAATGGACTAAAATTAAAAATGTCAAATTGTTCCTTTTAATATCAAAGTAACTGCAAGTGTACAATAAAGGCAAAATAGACAAAGATCACTCACCTCATCAAACTGTACAGAAGCTGCTTTACCGGAACTGTTGAGATCTATATTATCAGACTGTAAATAACATCTGTGGAGAGAAAACAGAAATAGAGTGTGTGTGAAAGGAAAAGAAATGATTTGAAGACCTCATGAAACAGATATTAGATTATGGTGATTAAACAGGAAGTATGGGCGGAAAATAGCCAAATAAGTCAGCTGATGAATGTTTCTGGGTGCAGACATTCGTGGTTTTTACTGTTTTCATGGGGTCTTTAACGTTTGTTCTCCTCGGTCACAGTGTGCAGAGCCGAATGTTTGAAGCAAAATGAAAAGTTGCACAGAATAAAACATTTGAAAGAGTGTCTGATGTGTGTGAGTTTGTTTACAGCAGCAGAAAGAAGAGCGTCTCTTTACATTTCTATGCAGACAACATACAGCAACAGAACAAGACAACATATTTTGTTCTGAAATGGATCATTCTGCAGGAGTACTTTGAGCATATTTCAATGTAGTAGTAGTTTGTAGTTTTACTTAAGTTTAAGTCCTAAATACTTTCCCCTGCACTAGATATTAAAGAGTTAAAGACATGACCTGGATCAATCACAATATTAAAATGTGGTTTAACAGTACTTTTACTTTTTAAAGACTACTCAATGACTCAATGTTTCTAGCCAAGAATATGGAATCTATGGAAGCCCATTTCTGCCAGTAAAAAAAAGTGTTTAGCTCAGTTTGTAGAGAATCCGCCCCACGTACAAAGGCTCAGTCCTTGCCGTGCCGACCACGGGTTCGAATCCTATCTGTGGCCCTTTCCCGCATGTCGTGCCCTATGTCTCGCTCTTCAAGTTGTCCCTGTCAACTAAAGCTCAAAAAGGTCAAGGACTTTTTCCTCAAAATTCTGACTTTTTTTTCTTAAACTTCTGAGTTTTTTCTTAAAATTCTGACTTTTTTGTTAAAATTCTTTTTTTGTAAAATTTTGACTTTTTTCTTAAACTTCTGATTTTTTTTTTTTTTAAATTCAGAGTTTTTTCCCCTCAAACGTCTGATTTTTTTCCTCAGAA
Organism: Protonibea diacanthus; assembly: GCA_028641955.1. Taxonomy (NCBI): domain Eukaryota; kingdom Metazoa; phylum Chordata; class Actinopteri; family Sciaenidae; genus Protonibea; species Protonibea diacanthus. The sequence continues at coordinate 18,747,762 of CM053993.1, read as the reverse complement.
AGACTTTTTTTTTTCTTAAAATTCCGAGTGGAAAAAGTCAGGATTTTAAAGAAAAAAGTGTGAATTTTGAGGGAAAAAAAGTCTGAATTTTGAGGGGGAAAAGTCAGAATTTTGAGGAAAAAAGCCAGAATTTTGAGGGGAAAAAGTGAGAATTTTAAGAAAAAAGTAAGTCAGAAATTTAAGAAAAAACAGTCAGAATTTTGAGGAAAAAAAAAAGTCAGAATTTTGAGGAAAAAAAAAAAAAGTCATTGAGGGGAAAAGTCAAATTTTAAGGAAAGAAGTCCAAATTTTGAGGGAAAAAAGTCAGAATTTTAAGAAAAAAAAGTCAGAATTTAAGAAAAAAGAGAATTTTGACAAAATAGAGTGAGAATTTTAAAAGAAAAGAAGTAGAATTTTGAGGAAAAAAAAGTGAGAATTTTAAAGAAAAAAAATTAGAATTTTGAGGAAAAAAAGTCAGAATTTTGATCAGAAAAGTCTGATTTTAAGAAAAAAAGTCAAATTTGATTAACAAAAGGCTGAATTTTAAGGGAAAAAGTCAGAATTTACGGGGAAAAAAGTGAGAATTTTGAAGAAAAAGTCAAATTTTGAGGAAAAAGTAGAAAAAAAGTAAGAATTTTGAAGGTGGATTTGACATTTTGAGAATTTTGAGTGGAAAAAGTCAGAAAAAAAGCCAGAATCTTAAAGAAAAAAAGTCTGATTTTTAAGAAAAAAAAGTCAGAATTTTGGGGAAAAAAGTCAGAATTTTGAGTGGAAAAGTCAAATTTAAAAAAAAAAAAAAAGTGAGAAATTTTGAGGAAAAAAAGTCTGAATTTTGAGGAAAAGGTTAAATTTTAAAGAAAAAGTAGAATTTTGAGTGAAAAAGTCACAATTTTGAGAGAAAAAGTCAAATTTTGAAAAAGTTGAATTTTGAGGAAAAGGAGTGCAGAATTTTGAGAAAAAGTGAGAATTTTGAGGAAAGAAGCCAGGAGTACAAAAGAAAAATTCAGAATTTTGAGAAAAAGGCCTGGTACACGAGGGAAAAAAGTGAAATTTTGAAGAAAAAAAGTCTAGTTTTGAGGAAAAAGTAAAGAAAAGTAAATTTTGGTGGAGTTTGACATTTGAGAATTTTGAGTGGAAAAAGTCAGAGAAAAAAGCCAGAATTTTAAAAAAGAAAAAGTCAGTGCATTGAAGAAAAAGTCTGATTTTTAAGAAAAAAAGTCAGAATTTGATTAACAAAAGACTGAATTTGAAGGGGGAAAAAAAATCTGAATTTACGTGTGGAAAAAGTCAGAATTTCAGAAAAAAAAAAAAGTGAAAATTTTGGGAAAAAGTCAGAATTTTGGGGAAAAAGTTAGAATTTTAAAGAAAAAAGTCAGAATTTTGAAGAAAAAAAGTGAGAATTGAGGGAAAAAAAGTGAGAATTTTGAGAGGAAAAAGTCAGAATTTTTGAAGAAAAAGAGTCAAATTTTTTGAGAGGAAGGAGTGCGAATTTTGAGGAAAAGGTGAGAATTTTTGAGGAAAAAAAAGCCAGAATTTTAAAGAAAAAATTCAGAATTTTGAAAAAAGTCAGAAATTTTGAGTGGAAAAGTCAGAATTTTTAAAGAAAAAAGTGAAAATTTTTGAGGAAAAAGAGTCCGAATTTTGAGAAGAGATGCGAACTTTGAGGAAAAAATGTCAGAATTTTGAAGAAAAAAAAAGTTAAATTTTGAGGAAAACAGGTGAGAATTTTGGAAGAAAAGAGTCAGAATTTTGAGGAAAAAGTGAAATTTTTGGGGAAAAAGTCAGGGTGCAAGAAAAAAAATTCAAATTTTGAGGGAAAAAGTCACAATTTTGAGGAAAAAACCTCAAAATTTTGAAGAAAGAAAAGTCAATTTGAGGAAAAAAAAAGTGAGAATTTTGAAGAAAAAGAGTCAGAATTTTGAGGAAAAGGAGTGCAGATTTTGAGGAAAAAGTGAGAATTGCAATGAAAAAGAGTCAGAATTTTTGAGGAAGGAGTCACGAACTTTGAGAAAAAGTCAGAATTTTGAAGAAAAAGTCAGAATTTTGAGAAAAGGAGTCAAATTTTGAGGAAAGAAGTGAGAATTTTGAGGAAAAAAGTGAGAATTTTGAAGAAAAAGTCAGAAATTTGAGGAAAAAACTCAGAAGTTTAAAGAAAAAATAAGTCAGAAATTGAAAAAACAGTCAGGAGTGTGAATTGTGAATGATGAAGGGCAAAGGTCAGATTTTTCAGAAAAGGGCGTTTGCAGTTTCCCGGTGTTGATTAGCTCAGTTGGTAGAGCATCTGCCCATATATGAAGTCTGAGCAGCAGCTGGAGTTCGAATCAACCTGGCCCTTTGCACTTGCATGTCATTTCCCTATCTTTCTACCCACATTCCTGTCCCTCCTCAGCTGTCTCATCAAAATAAGTCTCTTATTTTTATGAAGAAAAAGTTGATTTTTAAGGGAAAGTAGTTAAATTTTGAAGGAGGAAAAAGTCAGATTTTTCAGAAAGGACATTTGACCTTTCGGTGTTGATTAGCTCAGTTGGTGACATCTGCCCCATATATGAAGGCTGAGCAGCAGCCCCCGGTTCGAGTCCAATCCCCGGCCCTTTGCTGCATGTCGTTCCCTATCTCTCTCTATTCATATAGCTGTCTCTGTCAAATAAGTCTTAATTTTGATGAAGAAAGTTGATTTTTAAGAAAAAGTGAGAATTTTGAGAAAAAAACAAAATCAAATTTTAAGGGGAAAAATTACGATTTTTAGTGGAAAAAAGTCAAATTTGAGGAAAAAAGTCAGAATTTTTAGTGGAAAAATTAAAATTTTAAAGAAAAAAGTGAGTGAAGAAAAAAGTGAAATTTTGGGGAAAAAAGTCAAATTTTTAAAGAAAAAAAGTCAGAATTTTGAGGAAAAAAATGTCAAATTTTGAGCAGAAAAATCAAAGTTAAAGAAAAAGTGAGAATTTTGCAAGAAAAATTCAAAATTTTGAGGAAAAAGCTAGAATTTTAAAGAGAAAAAGAATCAGAGATTTTGAGGAAAGAAGTCAGTGCGAAAAAGTAAAGAATTTTGAGAAAAAAGGTGAAATTTTAAAGAAAAAATTAAATTTTGAGAAAAAATATCAAATTTTATTGAAACTGAAATTTTAAAAGAAAAAAATTCAAAATTTTGAGCAGAAAAAGTCAAATTTTAAAAAGTAAAAGTGAGAATTTTGAGGAAAAAGTCAGAATTTTAAAGAAAAAAAGTCAAATTTGAGGAAAAGTCCGAATTTTAAAGAAAAGAGTGAGAATTTTGAGAAAAGTCGAATTTTAAAGAAAAAGTGAGAATTTTGGGAAAAATTAAAATTTTAAAGAAAAAGTCTGAATTTTAAGGGGAAAAAAGTAAGTACAGGGGAAAAGTCAAATTTGAAGAAAAAAGAGTGAGAATTTTGAGGAAAAAAGTAGAAATTTTGAGGAAAAAAAAGAAGTGAGAATTTTAAAGAAAAAAGTGAAATTTTAAGGGAAAAAGAGTAAAGAATTTTGAGGGGAAAAAGTCAAATTTTGAAGAAAAAAGTGAAATTTTGAGAAAAAATGTCCAAATTTTGAGCGGAAAAATTGAAATTTTAAAGAAAAAGAGTAGAATTTTAAAGAAAAAGTCAGATTTTTAAGGAAAAAAAGTCAAATTTTGAGCAGAAAAGTCAATTTTAAAAGAAAAAATCCAAATTTTGGAAGAAAAAGAGTCAGAATTTTAAGGAAAAAGTCCAAATTTTGAGGAGAAAAAGTAGGAATTTTGAAGAAAAAGAGTCCAGAATTTTGAGGAAAAAAGCCAGAATTTAAAGAAAAAGTCAAATTTTAAAGAAAAAGTGAAAATTTTGAAGAAAAAAGGCAAATTTTTAAAGAAAAAGAGGTAGGAATTTTGGAAGAGAAAAAAAGCCAGGATTTTAAGAAAAAAGGTTAGAATTTTGTGGGAAAAAGTCAGAATTTTGAATTAGAAAAAGTCAGATTTTAAAGAAAAATGAAATTGAAATTTAAGAAAAAGTCAGAATTGTGAATTGTGAATGAAGGGGAAAGTCAGATTTTTCAGAAAAGGACATGTGGCCCCTTTGGTGTTGATTAAGCTCAGTTGAAGGTAGAGGAACATCTCTGCATATATGAAGCTGAAACAGCAGCCCAAGGTTAGAATCCAACCCTGGCCTTTTGCTGCACATGTCATTTCCCTATCTCTTTCTATACGTTCTGCTCCCTCCTCAAGCTGTCATATCAAAATAGTGTAATTTTGATGAAAAAGTTGATTTAGGGGAAAAAGTTAGAATTTTGAAGGAAAAGTCAGTTTCAGAAAAGGGACATTGTTTCAGGTGTTAAGCTCAGTTGGTAGAGCATCTGCCCCCATATATGAAGCTGAGCAACAGCCCGGAGTTCCCGAATCAATCCCGGCCCTTTGCCGTGTCATTCGCCTCTCTCTCTATCCACATCCTGTCTCTCCTCAATGTATATCAAAAATGATCTGTGTTTGATGAAGAAAAGAGTTGATTTTTAAGAAAAAGTGAAATTTTGAGGAAAAGATCAGAATTTTGAAAAAGTCCTGTTTTGAGAAAAAGTAAGATTTTTGAGTGGAAAAACGTCAAGTTCTAAGAAAAGTCAAATTTTGAGAAAAAGTCAAAATTTTAGTTGAAAAAGTCAGAATTTTGAGGAAAAAGTCAGGAATTTTGAAAAAAGTCAAATTTAAAAAAAAAAGTAAAATTTTAAAGAAAAAAATTCTAAATTTTGAGAAAAAAGTCAAATTGAAAAAAGTGAAAATTTTGAGGGGAAAATTAGATTAAAGAAAAATTAAATTTTGAAAAGTGAGAATTTTAGAGTGGAAAAAATTAGGAATATTAAAGAAAAGTGAAATTTTGAGAAAAAAGTGAAATTTTAGTCTGGAAAAAGTCAGATTTGAGAAAAAAAGTCAATTTGAAAAAGAGTGAAATTTTGAAGAAAAAAGTGAAATTTTGAATGGAAAAAAGTCAGAATTTGAAAGAAAAAAGTGAAATTTTGGAAAAAGTCAAATTTTAAAAGAAAAAGTCTGGAATTTTGAGGGGAAAAAGTCAGAATTTTGGAGAAAAAAGGAGTCAGAATTTTGAGGAAAAGGAGGTGAGAATTTTGAGGAAAAGAAGTGGCGAAATTTTGGTGGAAAAAGTCAAATTTTGAAAAAATTAAAATTTTAAAATGAAAAGTCAGATTTTAGAAAAAATTAATTTTGAAAAAGTGAATTTTGAATGGAAGAGTCAAATTTGAAAGAAAAATTAGAAATTTTGAGGAAAAATTGGAATTTTGAAAGAGTCAGAATTTTGGAAAAAGTCAGAATTTTGGAGAAAAAAGAGTCAAATTTTTGAGAAAAGAGTGAGAATTTTAGGAAAAGTGAGAACACGTTGGAAAAAGTCAAATTTTAAAAGAAAAAGTTAATTTGAAAAAAATTAAATTTTATTGGAAAAGAGTGAGAATTTTAAATGGAAAAGTCAAATTTTGAAAAAGTGAGAATCTTGAGAAGGAAAAAATTCTAAATTTTAGAAAAAGTCAAATTTGAAGAAAAAAAAGTGAAAATTTGAGGGGAAAAAGTCAGAATTTTAAAGAAAGAATTAATTTTGAGGAAAAGTGAGAATTTGATGAAAGAATTCAAAATCTTAAGAAAAGTGAGAATTTGAGAAAAAAAAAAAAGTTGAGAATTTTAGTGGAAAAAATTAGATTTTAGGAGAAAAGTCAAATTTTAAAGAAAAAGAGTGGAAATTTTGAGAAAAAAAGTAGAAATTTTAGTGGAAAAGTCAAATTTGAAGAAAAAAGGTATGAGAATTTTGAGGGAAAAGTCAAGTTTAAAGAAAAGTCAGAATTTTGAGAAAAAGTCAGAATTTTGGAGAAAAAGAGAATTGAAATTTTGAGGAAAAGAAGTGAGAATTTTGGGAAAAAGTGAGAATTTTGAGTGGAAAAAGTCAAATTTTTGAAAAATTAGAAATTTTAAATGGAAAAGTCAATTTTGAGAAAAAAAAAAAGTCAAAATTTTGAGAAAAAAAGTGAGAATTTTATTGGAAAAGTCAGAATTGAAAGAAAAAGTGAAATTTTGAGGGGAAAAAGTCAGAATTTTTAAAAGAAAAGTCCAAATTTTGAGGAAAAAGTCAAATTTTGGAGAAAAAGTCAGAATTTTGAGGAAAAGAAGTGAGAATTTTGAGGAAAAAGTGAAATTTTTGAGTGGAAAAATTAAAATTTTTAAAAGAGAAAAAAAGTGAGAATTTTGAGAAAAAAAAGAGTCAGAATTTTGAGCGGAAGAGTGAAAGAATTTTAAATGGAAAAAGTCAGAATTTTAAAGAAAAAGAGTGAGAATCTTGAAGGAAAAAAGTCAAATTTTGGAAAAAGTCAGAATTTTAAAGAAAAAAGTGAGAATTTTGAGTGGAAAAAGTCAGAATTTTAAAGAAAAAAGTGAGAATTTTGAAGAAAAAAAGTCAGAATTTTGAGGAAAAGAAGTCTGAATTTTGAGGGAAAAAAAGCTAGAATTTTAAAGAAAAAAAGTCAGAATTTTGAGGAAAAAAAGTCAGAATTTTAAAGAAAAAAGTGAGTATTTTGAGGAAAAGAAGTGAGAATTTTGAGGAAAACAAGTCTGAATTTTGAGGAATGAAGCCACAATTTTAAAGAAAAAAAGTGAGAATTTTGAAGAAAAAAAATCAGAATTTTGAGGAAAGAAAGTGAGAATTTTGAGTGGAAAAAGTCAGAGTTTTAAAGAAAAAAGTGAGAAGTTTGAAGAAAAAAGTGAGAATTTTGAAGAAAAAAAGTCAGAATTTTGAGGAAAACATGTCTGAATTTTAAAGTAAAAAGTCAAAATTTCGAGGAAAAAAAAGTCAGAATTCTAAAGTAAAAAGTCAAAATTTTGAGGGAAAAAGACAGAATTTTAAGAAAAAAAAGTCAGAATTTTGATGGAGAAAAAGTCAGAATTGTGAGGGAAGAAAGTCAGAATATTAAAGAAAAAAAGTCAAAATTTTGAGGGAAAAGGTCAGAATTTTGAGAAAAAAAGTCAGAATTTTAAAGAAAAAAAGTCAGAATTTTGAGGGAAGAAAGTCAGAATTTTGAGGAAAAAAGTGAGAATTTTGAGGGGAAAAAGCCGGAATTTTAAAGAAAAAAAGTCAAAATTTTGAGGGAAAAAGTCAGACTTTTAAGAAAAAGTCAGAAAAAAGTCTGGAAAAGGCAGAAAAATCTGAATTTTGAAGGGGAAAAGTCTGATTTTTCAGAAAACGACATTAGAGCATTGGGTGTTGATTAGCTCAGTTGGTATAGCATCTGCCCCATCTGCCTTTTTTCTTTACTGACAGAAATGGGCTTCTGTAGTACAAAAGGAAAGAAAAACTTCTTCCATCACTGGTTGTTTAGCTCCATTTCAAATCAAAATATTTAGCAGCAATACAGTTTTTTTTATTGATTAGGCACTAATTACTCGAATGTATTTGTGCAGCATCGATTCCCTTCATGAGTTAGTAGTCATTAGTCTTACTCCTGTAATGATTTCATCTTAATTTCCTCCCGTTCTGACTGTTTTATCGGCGGCGGAGGTCACAGCGGGCCCAAAAGCAGCAAAACAAACAGCTTCAGAGAGAATCAATGGAGAGGAACAAACACAGAAACAGCAGCAGGAGAAGAAAAGAGCTGCTGAGGGAAAACCAGCTGTGCTGCTTCAGCACATTAAACATCGACTACACAAAACCACAGCTGACTGTTTACATGAGAGCGACTAACAAATACTCTGCTGCTGTGTGTTTAAATGGACTTATCGTTTATTGAAACTTTTACTTGTAATGAAGTATTTTTAGAATTAAATATTGCTACTTTTACTTGACTAACTGTAGTAACACATTACAAACATAAACACAGTATAACACAGTACAGTGTGGTACATGATACATACTACTATGTTTTCATCAGTAATAAGAAATTTAAGACAAAATAGGCTTTATTGATCCAACACTGGATAAATTCACTTGTTACAAATGTGCTCAAATAAACAAGATGAATAAGAAAATACTCATAAATAAAACATTTAAATTCATAAAAATCTATACATATACATTCCAACAGAAAAAGATTCATAACTTTAAGTCTTAATATAATCTGAACAGGTGAGTTGTATATAAATTCACCCTCAGTACAGTTGTCATGAACGGGGAAATTAGCTATAGAGACCAAAACTGTTTTTTGTACCAGGCTGTAAACATGTTTATTTCTGCTGTGAAGTTGGACATTTTAACATGGGGACTTATGGAGACTGACTCACTTCTGGAGCCAGCCTCGAGTGGACGTTTGAGGAACTGCAGTTTTTTGGCTCTTCTGTGTTAGCTTCACTTCACAGAGTGAAGTTACTGCTTACCTGAGCAGGCGAACTTCACGTAATGACACCTGTCAGAACTATTTAAAGGAACAGTCTGGAGTTAATATTGGACGAGGACAAACACTGATTTCCTGTCACAGCCAGTGACCGGGACTGTGTGTGTGTGTGTGTGTGTGTGTGTGTGTGTGTGTGTGTGTGTGGGCGGGGCCAGTGTGACGCATATTTTATTAATCTGCGCAGCTGCTTCAGTTGTAGTTTTTTTTTTTGGGAGGGCTTGAAAGAAAAAGTGAATCAAGAGAAAAGACTGAAGTCATCCTCCAGACCAGAGACACTCATCTGATCTCTCTCTGTCTGTCTCTCTCTATCTCACCCTCCTCACCCTCTCTCTCTCTCTCTCTCTCCCTCTCAGGCTCAGATTATCTCCATCATCCTGCCGCTGAGATGTGAGTACTCCAGCATCATTTTTAATTCTATTTAAATCAAAACTGTTGATGATAAATATCTATAAAATTAAAGGTTGATTAATAATCTGCAAACATCATTAACAGCTGTATTAAAAACTAATATTTTTATTTTAATCCACATTTGGGTGTCATTACATTTATTCTGTTAAACAGAAACTTGCCGGGCAGTCTGGAAATTTCTGTGCTGCAGCTGCAGAAATGTTTCAGTGACTCACCGGCTGACTCACCTACAAAACTATCCATCGATACTGTGATCAGCTAAAGAGCTGTTGTACATTTTAAATCTCATTTCATCCACACTCAGCTCAAAGAAGAAGTCCTGTTTTAAATCTGACTGCCACCAAACTACAGCGAGCTTTGGGGGAAAGTTTGCAGAAAAATGCATCATACAAATGGAGATTATTTTATTTCATGTGTTTGGTGCTGTGCAGGGAGGAGGGGGGAGGTATTATTGCGTGCATGTTTATCTCCATCAGTCTGTCAGGAGCCTCTCTGCCTCCTGCTGCTGCTGCTGCACTAATCTTTCTCCATTTTGCTTCTGGAAAACAAGCCTGTCTGTTAGAGGAGAGGCTGTAAAAGTCAACTGCTGTTTGGTGTAATTGGTGTGTGTGATGTGTGTGTGTGTGTGTGTGTGTGTGTGTGTGTGTGTGTGTGTGTGTGTGTATGTGTTCACAAACACCCTCTGCTTTCATTGTTGTCTTGTTGCTATTTCTTTGTCATTTCCTTCTCTTCTTAAACTGCTGAGCTGTTGCAGCCTCTGATACTTTGATTACATGGACGGAGGCCAAAGTTTGATGAGTCATGTTTCTATTATTGAATTTGTGTTTTAAATGTATGACTCAGTTTCTGCTGACAAATGACAAATTTAATATTCCAGAGGTGGAAGAAGTACTCGGATGTTTTAATTAAACTAAAAGTAGATGTGAAAATACTCGTAAAAGTGAGGTAGCATCGAAATATACTGAAGTACCAGAAGGACTCATCATGCAGATTTGCCCTCAGAATAATATACGGCACATTATATCATTGAATTATAATTATTAATGCATCAATATGTTCAAAGGCGGAGCTAATCTTAATTATATTATATACTTGTTGATCTAAAAATCAGAAAATGTATAAAAGTAACCAGCTGTAGATGTAGTACAGTAAAAAGTACTGTGTAAATGGCCAAAATATTCAAAGTTCAAAGTTGTAGTTAAGTAGCAGTATTTGAGTGAATGTATTCAGCTGTTTTTTCAAGGTCACATGCTCGTTGAGAAAACTTCATATCTGCAATACGACAACAATTATATTTATTTATTTTTGATGACTCAGCAGCAAAAAAAAAAAAAAAGAAATTAAGACATAAAATTTGAACTTCATCCAGCGATCGAGGCTCGATCAGTCAGATTTATCCTTTCTTTGGTTTTCTAAACAAACCTGCACCCTGCAGCGATAAAAATAACCTTTTACCCAGTTGTGCTTGTTACACTTAACGTGATCATGTAATTGTCATTTACGACCAGTAGTCTGCTTTATATGAAGCGATGGCATTCAGCTGTCTCACATGTACTCTTGCCCTGCAGGTCGACTCCAGATGCAGCAGGTAATCCAGGAGCAGCAGAGGGCGAGGGGGGCCCCGGGGCCCCAGCCCCAAACCTCACCAGCAACAGACGACTGCAGCAGACGCAGGCACAGGTGGACGAGGTGAGGAAACCAAAAGTTCACTATGAACTCTGCCAATGGAAACAAAGTTATGGGTAAAATTAGGTATTAAATTTATGAATAAAATAAGAAAATCCTTTATGACGTCCTCTCAGTTGAAAGACGAGATGTTTAATGTTCAAACTTTTATGGCTAATTCTTGCAACATGTTCCAAATAACGTGTTGGGAAAGAGGCAACAAAAAACTGAAAAACACCAGTTTGAACCGTTCTACAATTAAACTGGTTGATAACAGGTTATACTATCGTGATTGGTTATTAAAGGCGTGTCCACAAAAGGCTCAGAAGCAATGATAAGATGAAGTTCAGCAGTGAAAAACTGTGTGGACAAATAGCTAAAGGTTTCTCGTGTTCATAAAGATTATGACTACACGGGGTCAGAAATACTTCAGAAAACTGTCAATCAACTGTGAGAGCGATGCTGACAGGTGTTGTCGTCCATCAGGTCGTGGACATCATGCGCGTGAACGTGGACAAAGTCCTGGAGAGAGATCAGAAGCTGTCGGAGCTGGACGACCGGGCCGACGCCCTGCAGGCCGGAGCCTCGCAGTTCGAGAGCAGCGCCGCCAAACTCAAGAACAAGTACTGGTGGAAAAACTGCAAGGTGGGCGATGTTTAATGTTTGTGTTTGAAATAGTTTATTTAGAAGTTGGAGAATTTTCTCAACATATAAAAGAATTCTTCATCCGTCCGTCCGTCCATCCAGCCTCGACTGCCAATCCATTTTTATCTCAGCATCACTTCATCCCTCGCCTCTAATGGACACGCAGCGCCGTTTCAGATCGTCCAATCAGAAACTGCCGTGTAGGATTACATTAGAGAATTTGACTGACAGCCACCAGGAAGTCAGAGAGGAGAAATCCCAATCTGGATTACAGGGACAGGCGGGGATTAAAGAGCCAGCTGTGGTTTGTGACGTAACCCCACCTTCCCCCAACGCACACAAATACACACTTTACTTCTATACTGAAGCAAATAGGTTGGGAACCAGTGCTGTAGAGCAACAAATGTGGATTAATCCGCCACTGGAAATAGTCCCTGACAAATGCACACTTTCCTCTGCAGCTGTTTTAGTAAATTACTGTACGCGTACACGTGATTTATTCCTGATAAGAAAATGTAGAATAATCCTCAATCCATTTATTTGTTTATTTTCACACACAAACAAGCTCAACAACAATCATCCCATCAACATCTGGTTTCTCTTTTTTCACTTCTTCTTCTACGTTACAAACACACACACACACACACACACACACACACACACAATCTCTCTCTCTCTCTCTCTCTCTCTCTCTCTATCCTCTTGTTCTTGTTAATCTCTCTCGCCCTCCCCCCCGTCAGAGGTGATGTGATTTCCTGTCTGTCAGCAGCGTCATGTCATCATGTGGATTTATTTCTGGAGTATTTTGGTCCAAACAAACACACACACACACACACACACACACACACACACACACACACACACATTGTACTTGCTGTACAATATGCAAGGTTGTACACAAAAAAATGCAGCAGCTTCCAAACAATAAATAAATAATAAAATTAGGTATCATAATTCAAATAAACATTTTCAAACGATCATTATTATACAGACATCAGGTCACAGTCACCCACGCCAAGCTGAAAAACACTGTTTAAATAATATAATGTAATTTTTCTGTACAAAAATGTTTCTTTTTTTTTGTTTTTTTTACATGGTCTGCAAAATAATTAACAGTATGTATGTGACATGTTGACCCAGCAGTACCCAAGTACAGTTTGGAGGTTTATATACTTTATACTTACAAATAAAAACATATGACGGATTTAAAACACGTTTTTATTTGACATGTTTTATTTTTGCTGGTTTCAGACTCTAAGAGTATTTTCTGCTCTGACTTTGTGATTTTTCTTTCTTTCTCCTCAGATGATGATCATGATGGCAGTTATAGGTATTATATGTGTTGGAGTCATTTTCTGTGAGTAATCAAACATCACACACACACACACACACACACACATTTGTCACATGCATGTTACCCTCATGTTTTAGCTCATGGATGCTGAGACATTTGCTCTGGTGAACTGGTTTTATGACCCTCTGTAGCGCCACCTTCAGCGAGGTTTCTTCTAGTTCTGCTTGAGGGAGAAGATTTGAACTTCTTCACAATTTATTTAGACGCATGCAGAACATCATTGTCATTCCTCCGCTCTGCTTCCTCAGTGTATTTCTTCTACTGAGCTGGTCTTCAGGGATGGACACACAAGTCGCAGGACTGGACTCTGCACCACCAAGCCACCAAGCCAAATCCAGCCTCTCCTCTGCTCTTCATCCTCCTCTTCCTCACCGATGCCTTCCTCAGAAACGTCTTTGCATGTTCTGTAATGTGCTCCAGTGCCTCCTTCTTCTCTTCTTCTCTGCTCCTCGTGGGAAAAAAAACAACAACAACTTGTCTCCAGACAGAAATCCTGAGTCGAACAACAGGTGGATGAAATATTTCTGTTTTTCTGGGAGCAGCAGATGGTTTTACTGCAGCGGGACAGTTTGAATAGTGAGTTATCAGAAACGTAGACTGACTGTTTCCTGGTATCTGCTGTGTTGTTCTGTGAAATGTCACATTTCTTATAACCAAACTATTTTCTGCAGGTTTAAAATCCATTGATCCAGGTTTGTTCATCAAATACAACACACACGAACCTGAATGTACCTCATCCGTCACGTTACATGACTAATGCTAAGAGGGAGAAAAAGATTTGATCTCCTCTGAGAAGGTGCTTTAGGACCAAAACACTTCAAAACGAGGTTAAAGGGACACAAAGTGACCTTTACTGGCCACCAGTGCAGACCTCTGCTGGTTTCCACCCCCTCCTGCCTCCAAACATCGAACAGAACGACCTAAAAAAGTCGGAATCTTAAGAAAGACATTTTATAACAGTGGTGAAGAAGTATTCAGTACATATGTATGTATAAAGCGTCAACCATAAAACAACTGAACACTGATAACAAATGTGAAATATCACCTCACTTTCTTTCTTCCTATCGCTCCACCTCTTTAACAATCACTTAAACTTACAGTCAAGGTGAACCATAACATATAAATCAAGCAAGCTATACAAGTTGTTACAAACCGACAATTAAATGAGGCCAGTTCACTAAACCTGAGAAAGAAAAATTATAAAATAAATATTCAGAAAAATAAACTCCATCTTCCAGGTGAAATGTCCAAGAGTTCGATCTACAAGTTTGGTAGTTTGTTTCTCATCCAGCTTCAAGATAAATCTGTTATGAGAAAGAAAATAAAGTTTCATAACATAAATCTGATTTTATTTCTTTCTAACATACAAAATAAATACGTAAAAGTTTAGAGCGGAAAAACTTTTAACATCTTGAGAACGTACCAAAAATCACCAAACCAAAAGGATGGAAACAACCGACAACTGTCAAATCTTAATTTGAAGTCAATATAACTGTCGAGCAGCTTGTGAATTAACTGAATTAACCTCGAAGGTGTTCATCAGCTACACACACTACAGAAACTGTAAAGATGTAGAGAGATAAATGTATAAAAAGTGGCGTCACGGCTCAAACTTAACATGAATCCATCAACTCGAGTCAGATAACTTGATGATTTAAACCTGGATTAATGGATCCTGCTCTGTTTCCTCTCTGTCCTCTTGTACTTGTGCAGTATTCTTCGGGAAAGCTGCCCCCTAGCTGTCAGTATCAGTACTGCTACTGATGTATTTCAACGTCAAGCAGAAACTCGACAGGAATTTAGATTTTTTTTTCTTTCTTTGTTCATCTTCTCGTGATGCAGCAACAGTTTTTATCGTCTTGTGAACCAGCCTGACTTTTGTTTTGTGGTCTGAATGTGATTCCTCCTGCATGAAGGATCTTTGAGTGAGCGCGGGTCATCTGTACACTGTCGATATTAAAGGGTTTGATTACTCGAGATGTACGTTATGAATTAACTGTTCAAGTCAGAATGAATGGGTGAAGTGTGAGCATTGATCCCACAGTGCTTCTTCAGACTAAAAGGTCAAGGAAAGGTGGGGAACTTTAAAGTTATTTTGATCGTGGGCTGGAATTTCCAATAAATTCATGGCTGCAACAGAAACATCGTGTCCGTGCTCTGATTTCAAGGAACTTTTACACATCATATCTCATGATGGCATTGACATCGAGGTACCATCTGCTCAGTTTGGGACTTGGGAACTAATCAATCACACACAAGGACGCTTTGACATGCAGACTGGAGGAGCCAGGATCGAACAGATCATTGATCTGATTAATGGACGATCCGCTCTACCTCCTGAGCTACAGCCGCTCCGTCAGCAGTTTTCTAGATGTCCTGGCTACAGGAAGAAGCCTTGAAACATTGGTCCTTGCCCCCAAAAGGCTAAATCATCATCAGACAACAGCCGATGCTTTGGATTCAGATATAAAACCTAAAAAGATTTCACTACACAATTTTATCTTGAAATTTGTGTTGAAAATCCTTTACAAGTGTTTGATCTATCCTTAACATTGAATAACAAAAAGAAATTTAAATCATAGGTGCTACTTTAAAGGATCAGCGTGCAGGATTTAGTGACATCTAGTGGTGTAGTTGCTGACTGCAGCCTCCTCCAAGTGTTACAAGCGCGAAGGCGAAACTACGGTGGCCACGAAACAGCCGATAAACACGGAGTGTACAGACATCGCAGACGGCGATCGTAGCCCTCCTCCCTCCAACTGACCACAAACAAAATTCTTTATTACATTTTTTTATTTAGGTCCCAAAAAACCATCATAATAACATTATATCAATAATATTAATACAGAAATTGAAAAAAGGAGGAAAAAAAATAAAAATAAAATAGCTTTTCTGTCCACAGCCTCAAACTTGAGTGTCAGGAAGGGGATTCGATCCTCCAGAAAAACTCTGTAAAGTCTGTTTTTGGGGGCGGGGGGGAGTGAACTGGGCGTGGCTTCAAGCTTGAGCGCGCTGTCCGTTATTCTGCTGTGCACCAATCAGGAATGTCGAGGTGAGGCAGGGGGTGGTTTTCGAGGTAAAGAGCAGAAATTCAGTCTACTGCTGCGACATCTGGAGGAGGGAAACGGAAAGAGGAACGTCAGCTTCATTTGACGCAACGCGTTGTGAATGATTGAACGTGTTTCTACGAGCAACCAAGAGAATATTTGTTTTTGAGATATTCTGCTTCATCTCATTAAAAGTACAAAAATAACAGCCATTAATTCTCACATTAATTAAACAGACAGACGTTATTAGACGTTAACTCGCTGATACGTTTCCTAAAACAAACTGACTTCTTGATCGGTTTGGAAATCAAATATTCTTGCAGATACTCTAAAAGAACCTCGATCAACTTAACTTATCTATACACAATAAATACAACAAAAAAGACAAAACTGGTTAAATGTTATCTGAGCTGAATTCATTCACCAGTTTCACTCGTGATTTCTCTAAAATGTTTTTGCAAGAGATTTACAGATGTTGCAAACAAAGTTCCAAGTTTATTGTGATTCAAACCGTTCACGTGTTTCAGGAACACTACTGTGTCTGTACCTGTTGTGTCTGTACCTGTTGTGTCTGTACCTGTTGTGTCTGTACCTGTTGTGTCTGTGCCTGTGTTTGTGTCTCGGGTCCTCGGCTCGCCAGCCGGCTCAGGATGTTCCTCTCAGACATCTGGAGTCGCACGGCAACCGGCGGTATCCGGGCAATAGTTGCCGGGAGGCGGGTAACATCCGCCTTCATGTCACTCAGCAGCTCCTCCAACTGCTTCAGCACTGAGAGAGAGAGAGAGAGATAAGGAACAATATAATCTCTCGCTCACTGTGACGTTTGTTTGTCATCAGGACAGATTTATGGTTTGTTTAATGTCACACTTTATTTGCCTCCTGGAGTGATAAAAAGACATTTTTTAATTAACCACGACACGGTTCATCTGATCCGTCCTGCGTTCTGTCTCACCTTTGTGCAGGACGGCGTTGGCCGGTTTGTTCCCGGACATGGACTCCTTGCTGAGGTGCTGGTGGGACTCGGCCAGACACTCCACCTCGCTGAAGCGGGTGTTGAGGGCCATGGAGGGGTGGGAGGGGTCCTCTGACATGTTGAGGTAGGCGGCGCGACGTAGCTGCTCCTCGATCACCAGCGCCTGCTCCAACAGCTGGAGGAGAGGGAAGGAGGAGGAGAGCGAGGGTCAACTTCAGTGGACACAGAGCAGAAACATGGCGTTATTTTTCACATCTTTTACATCCGTACCTTAAACCTCCTGGCCAGAAACTTGTTCTTGATTTCCAGGAAGTTCCCTCGGTTCATCTCTCCTTTGAAAGGCTCGTTGAGGATGGCGAACTTCACGTCGTTCTGGATGTCCTGCCAGCGAGCGTAACCGTGTCTTGAGGGAGCCTCGGTCAAGGGGGAACAACGACTTACAGTGGACAAAGACAAAAGACACAAACCCCACCCAGCGAGCGCAGTGAGCCAATCACAGATGTGAGAAAGGATACTGGATGATGCCGGCTAGCAGCCAGTAGTCGTGGCGACGGTGCCAGATCTCGTTGGTTTTCTTGGTGACGGTGGCGGCGCGTTCCTCGTTCTGCCACAAAGAGTGAAGCTCTGAGAGAGAAGAAGACGTCGATTAATAACATAATTAATAACACCTTTTAATTTATTTGTGTGTGTGTGTGTGTGTGTGTGTACCTGTGAATCCTCCGTCAGCGATGTTGAACATGAATCTGGTCTTGGTCTTCTTCTTCTCCTCGCTGGCTGCTGCGGGAGCGTTGGTGGCGGCGGCGGCGGCGGCGGCTGAGGCTCCGCTCTCTTTGCTGCTGTCTCCGTTCTGCAGTTTGGTCGCCTCCTCCGGCTTCTGAGCCTCCTTCTCCTCCTTCAGATCTGCAGCAGGAGGTGAGAGGAGACACGTTTAACGACAGGGTATTAAGAAACGGGAATAAACCTCTAATGTGCTGAAGTTGCTACAGGGGGTTCTGGGTTTGGTACCTTTCTTTTCGTCAGCAGGAGGAGTGGTGTCCATCTTTTCTTCTTTCTTTTCTTCGGCTGTAAAACAAACAAAATACATATAAAATATTGTTAAACTGTAAATCATCCTGCCTCCATTTATTCTTTAGTGACAGAACAAAACAAATCATCTTTGTTTGCTGTGAACTAACTGAAGAAAGCTGATGAACTTGAACTTTACCTTTGACCTCAGGGTCCTCAGATTTGACCTCTGACCCCTCCGTCTTGGCCTCTGAAGGCGACTTGGTGTCCTCTCCTCCCTCTGGACTCTTCTTCTCGCCCTCTCCCTCCTTCTCCTTCTCTCCTTCCTTCTCTCCTTCCTTCTCTTTGACGCTCTCTGCTTCTCCGTTGCTCGGTTTGTCCGTCTCCATCGGCTCCTCGCCGTTCTTCTTGCTCTCCTGCTCGGCCGCCGGACTCTTCTCGTCGTCGTCCGGGATGGCGATCACCTGGAGGGAAAGTGAACTTCGTGACTCATCTCGAATAAATAAGCACATTTAGAGTCTGAAAAGTCCTACTTTTATTCAGGGCACTCAAACACATTGTGTCTTTACCTCGTTGTTGGTCTCCTTGCCGTTCTTCTCGGCCTCGCCCTCTTTCTTCACCTCCTTCTCTGGATCCTTTGCCGCCTCGTCACTCTTTGAGTCGTCAACTGCAAAAACAAACATACATTCAGTACGTTGTCTTAACGTTCTTGTAAAGTTTGCATTAAAACCTGAGGAGAGCGTATCTGTGTGTGACGTTACCTGGAGCGGGTGTGTTGGGTTGTGTGTCGGCGGGAGTGCCGGTGGACGGGGTTTTTCCGGGCGAGTCCGGCTGAGACGCGGCTTTCTTGCTCTCCTCCAGCTCGGCCATCCAGGGCATCGACCACTGACCGTTCACATGCTCGAACTCCTGAACCTGGAAAACATGAAAGACGAGCACACAGTCAGTGTGACTGAATAACTTCCAAAGAAATAGTTAACGGAAATGAGCTTTTACTGTCATCATCGATTTCTTGACGTGTCTGTTACCTTCTTGCGAATAAGCGACATAACGCCGATACGGGTGAGGACGTGTTGCCGTGACAACCCTTCTCTGGGGACGCCATCAGCGAAGGTCTCGGCTCCGTCGGCTCCGGGCTCGCAGAGGTGACGCATAAACAGAGAGACATACGCCCTGAGAGGAAGAGAGAGAGAGAGAGAGCGAGTTGATGAAGCACACATGAAAACATACAAGAGGTACGAAAATGAAATCTCGGTTCAATAACGGATGTTCTGTTGGAGACGTCGTGGCGTTTCTTACTTGAACTCTTTCTCAGATTTCCCTCGCAGGTCTCGGACCAGCCACTGGGTGGTGAAGGCATCTTGGGGAGGCATCCCGTAACGCATCACTGCGTTCAGGAAGGCCTTCCTCTGCCGAGAGTTGAAACCCAACACCTGGAAAACAGAGAGCGTCAGGCACCGTTTACAGAAAGAAAACACGATGATAGGTTTTGACTCGTGCAGTGCAGTCGATTTAAATAAAACAAGGATAAGCTGAGCTGCTCACCTCGATGTTGCCTCCCACCCTGGCCAGCAGGGGGGGCAGCGGTTTGTCTTTGTCGTTCCTCAGGCCCTTCCTGTTCGGCCTGCGGGAGTTGGCTGCAGACAGGAAACAGATGTGGTGATCACACAGGTAATCAGACATGGAGGCAGGTGAGCTGCATCACGCATATCTTTAGTTTTACTAGCTGTGTTCTGTCTTTAACTGGATGTTGCTGTTTTATTTGCTGTTTATTGAGGTGTTTTATGACTTCGGAGCATGTGAGGCACAATTAGGTTTCCTAATTTTATCCTGTAGCTACACACAATGTTTAACTTTTGTTACAGCTGTCACTGTGATGCATTCAGAAACAGGTTTCTATCACGGATACAGAAACAACTATTTCGTTGAACGCTCTACACCTCCAGAGACGAACACAAACAGCCGCTCTCACCTTCTGTTCGCTCGTCAAAGTCCTCGTCTCCCTCCTCAGACGCCACAGAGTAATCCGATTGGCCGTCGGACTGGTCGTCCTGCCAATCAGCTTTGGGAGAAAAAACAAAAAACTGTTCAATAAAACATCAACAGGAAACTCCCGACTACTAAACGATTCTCATGAAGCTCTCTAAGGGCCTGTTGGTTGCATGGTTGACTATCTAAGGAAACCCCCCTCCCCACATCCGCTTCACACGGTAACTGGCCAGCTGTGTGAAGTAGAGAAAGTAAGCGTGGCTTCAACTTTTATTTCTGTCTGTGCGGCTCCGGCATTGGGCCGTGTTTAGTCCAAATAAAGCTCTGTGGCCAGTCACCACAGGGTTGCGTGATGAAGTGAATGTAACCTGTGAAACGACTTTACCCTAATTCACTTCATTCGACCACAGCTGTGTCTCTCAAAGAAACGGACAAAAAACTAATAAAATCACCATTTTACAGCACAGACTGTGAGCCAGACAAAGATGTACATGAAATAACTTGGAGAGCATCATAGTTTAGTCCATGAACTCCACCTAGATCAATTTTAGCGATATTTCAGGCTGACTGTGGAGGAGTTCGACCGGCCTGTTTCTATGAGTAACATGCTGTAGTGTAGTGTGGAGGTTAATAAAATCATCTCTAAGTGTTAGTGTGGATCAAACAGCGAAGATTACCTCTGTTCTTACCTCTGTCTTCTTGAGAACCGTCGTTGTAGTTGACCTGCTTGCGGATACGTTTGCCTTTGCCCAGGTTTCGGGCCAGATCCTCCTGCTGCTGCTCGTAATGGTGACGCAGCAGCTTCTCCCAGTAGTCCGGATCGACGCTCTCCTCCTGCTTGATGATCTCACGCTGCACCTCCTCCTCCTGAGGGAAAAGATGGAGAAACAGGGAGGTTATTTAAGTTTAAGAACTTATAAAGGATCACCTACCTGCTCGTCACACGTATAAAACAGAACATCTTCCCGTGCACTCACCTCCTCCTCCTCGTCTTTGACCACATACTGAGCCACCTTGAAGGAGCTCAGGTACTCGTTCATGCTCTGCAGCTCCGTGTCGTCTGTGGCATCCTGGTTCCTGTCCAGCAGACGGTCGATGGCTTTGTCGTCGTAGTGAATGATGCTGCTGTCCTCCTCCTTGTTCTCACCTAAAAACACACGTCTGTTAAAAAAAAACCTGCTCGATGTCTTCACTCGACAGTAACTCCCTCCCATCGTTTCAACTCCTTCCTACCTTCTCCCTCATCCTTGAAGAGCTGCTCTGTTCCAAACTTGAGGATGTCGTCCAGTTCCTGTTTGGACATGGAGCCCGTCTTGGATCCGAGACCAGGTCGGACCACCAGGTGAGTCAACATCATCTTTTTCTTGGCGACCTGCAGAGGGGAGCGCGGAAGAGAGAAGATCAGTTTTGCTGCAAGATTAAAGTGTTTAGCAACAGTTGCTTGACAGACGACATTGTTTAATCGTTACCTGAGTAATCCTCTCCTCCACCGAGGCCTTGGTGACGAAGCGGTAGATCATCACCTTCTTGTTCTGACCGATACGATGAGCTCTGCTGAAGGCCTGGACACCGAGGAAGACAAGTTATAAACACTTGAAATAAGACCTTTATAACATGCTGACTGTAGAAGGGGTTTCTAGAACTTTTCAATGACAGAGTGAAACCTGGAAACTTTCTAGATTTCCCCAAATAATAAAAGTTCAAGCCAAGAAAACTTCTGCCTTGAGCTACACTTCATCACTGAAATGGAGCAGCAGTCGTCGTGTTGTACCTGGATGTCGTTGTGGGGGT
Organism: Protonibea diacanthus; assembly: GCA_028641955.1. Classification (NCBI taxonomy): domain Eukaryota; kingdom Metazoa; phylum Chordata; class Actinopteri; family Sciaenidae; genus Protonibea; species Protonibea diacanthus. The sequence goes on along the minus strand of CM053993.1, from coordinate 18,726,554 downwards.
TCCAGTCAGAGTCGTAGATGATGACGGTGTCGGCGGTGGCCAGGTTGATACCCAGACCTCCGGCCCTCGTTGACAGCAGGAAGGCAAACTGCTGAGCACCGGGAGCTGAGGAAAAGAAAAGACACATTTAAAAATCAAGAGAGAAGTCAAAGATGGAAGATGAACAGAGAAGATGCTCTCAAGTCTCACCGTTGAAGCGATCAATGGCTTCCTGTCTCATCCCTCCAGTGATCCCGCCATCAATCCTCTCGTACTTGTAGCCCTCGTTCTCCAGGAAGTCCTCGAGCAAGTCCAACATCTTGGTCATCTGCAGCGAAGCACGGGAGGAGAGGGTTTGTTAGGCATTTTTTTAAAGCTCACTTTGGGCTTTTACGAGTCCGGCCGTCTCTCTGGTCTCTTACCTGAGAGAAGATGAGCACTCTGTGTCCTCCGTCCTTCAGCTTCCTCATCATCTTCTGCAGTAACAGCAGTTTCCCAGCAGCCTTTGTGAGAGCGCTGCCGTCGTACATCCCGTTGGGCATCTTTGGAGCTTCCTGTTTGGAGCGGACAAACAAACTTTTAGGTTTTGTAAACTCGGAAATGATCCTGGAAGAAAAATCAAAACTTGTATAAACTAAACTGAAATAAAGGAACTGATGTTTGGGTCTCACAATAGCAGCCGCGGGGAAGAGGTAGGGGTGGTTGCAGCATTTCTTGAGGTCCATGACGACGTTGAGCAGAGAGACCTGGTTTCCTCCTCCTTTGGTGTTCAGAGCCTCAAAGTTTTTCGTCAGGATAAATTTGTAGTACTTCCTGCAAACAGATGATTCACACGTTAACCCTTTTCTTTGTAAAAATCCTCGTCCTCGGGCATCGTGACCTTGAGTTCTCTCCTCCTGACTCACTTCTGCATGGGGCTGAGCTCCACTCTGACGATGAGCTCTGTCTTTGAGGGCATGTGTTTGAAGACGTCGGCCTTCAGCCTCCTGAGCATGTGCGGACCCAGCATGTCGTGCAGCTTCTTGATCTGGTCCTCCTTCGCGATGTCGGCGAACTCCTCCAGGAAGATCTCCAGTTTACTGCAAACAGAGGGGCCGACGCAGACAGGTGAGTTAATGTCAGGTGAGATTTTACCTGCAGATAGCAACCGTAGGCGCAGGCTGCTGTTTTTGTTTTGCATAATCTCCTCGGCGGATGTGGACTACACTTGACTCCTGCTGCGATTTTAAAAAACAAAAAACATTACTCATCAACATTAAACCTCCCCCGCTTCAGCAGCACAGCAGTTTCCTGACACTTTAAGACTAAACAGTGCAGCGATGCTTTTAAATTAGTGATTCTTCATTTGGGAGAAGAGCTAAAATACAAATCTGAGAAGTCGTGAGAGGATAAAAAGGATAGGAACACACAAAACTACGTTTGTTTTTATGGATTTCATTCAAATATTTGCTTCTTTTCTTTAAAATACTGATGTGCGCTTCCTCTTGTATTGTAAAATGTGTGAAAGGTTTTCGAATCTTTCTTTAATGCTGCCGGCAGAGAACAAAGGAGTTCGCTGCACACCTGCAAAGTCACAGGGATGTTACTAATCCTGCAGATTCTTTAGCTTTTATCATGATTTAGAGACTTTAAGTCCCCCAAAATAACAGAAATCCACACCGTGCCTTTACACCTGAAGGGATCCTGTGTTGCTGTGGCTCTCCTTCAAAACATCATCACATCCCATACAACAGCGTGCGGGGCCTACCTGAACCTCTCAGGTGTGAGGAAGTTGAGCAGATGGAAAAGCTCCTCCAGGTTGTTCTGCAGAGGCGTTCCAGTCAGCAGCAGCTTGTGCTGCAGAGGGTAGTTGTTCAACACCCGGAAAAACTACAGCAGGGGAAACAAAAGACAACATGTTGACATCATGTTTCAGCTTCGGTTGAAGTTCAGTAACAGCTGACTGCACATGCTTTCAATTCAGACGAGACCGTTTTAAACTAGCTGTTTACGAGAAATAACTGTAGAAAAACAGATATTATTTACAGCGTCTGAACTCTTTATTCTCTCTTGTGTGCTTAATGAAAGTCTGTACCTTGGACTGGTTGTTTTTCAGTCTGTGGGCCTCGTCCACCACCAGACAGGCCCAGTCTATGGAGCCCAGGATCGCCATGTCGATGGTGATCAGCTCGTAGGAAGTCAGCAGGACGTGGAACTTGATCGACGAGTCTTTCTGTTGGAGGAAATCAACACAAAACGAGTTAAACTTGAGAGTTTCTACCCAGCTCTACTTGATTCATCTGGAGCTCATCTATATTTGTGTAACGCTTTCTGTTCCGCCTCCTCTCACCTTCATCCTGGAGGCCTTCTTCCCTCCTCGGATGGCGTTGTCCTCGAAGGAGAACTCGTTCTCTCTGATGACGGCTCTGCTGTCTTTGTCTCCGACGTAGGTCACCACGTACATGTCGGGGGCCCACATCTCAAACTCTCTCTCCCAGTTGATGATGGTGGACAGCGGGGCGCTGACCAGGAACGGCCCCTTGGAATGGCCCTGGAGATGGAGAGAGGAGGTCAGATGCACGTCCTAGTGGTCACTTTGGACATTTTGCACTTAACATCTGGAGCCGTACACAATGTGTCATTATGCAATAACGCCTGTACGAGCGAGCATCACTGTCACAAGACAAATTACTGTTCATTCAATTATTTTGGGAGTTGTGTGACCTCAATTTTTAACTAGCAGCTGACTCAGACCCTCAAGGCACCGCAAATATGATCCAAACTCAGTCATTTCAGAGCTGTAGCAACCAACTCTGTTTCAAACTGACGTGAACTGACATTATAAAGAGCTTTCCTAAATGAAATATTGCTCTTTTGACCAAAGTGACACCTATTTTTGAAAATATTGATGGCCTAAAATGAACCTGTAGTCCCAAAAATGTATTAATTTATGTCTTAAGAAGGGGAAAAAGTTTTACTAGTTTCTTAAATCAACTTTCAGGTCATGATTTTTACCAGGACTACAACATCATCACCTCTTATTCCTCTGGAATAATTTAAATTTATCAAGTCTTCGGTCTATAAAATGTCAAAATAGCAAATAAAAGAGCCAACATTCAGAAAATTTATATTTTGGTCTGTCAGTGCTGAACTCAAAGAAGAAGACTGAAGACTAAAAACCTAGAAATCACCATTGTTTTTGACAATTTCACTCAAGATCTTAAACAGTTTGATTATCCAGACAGTTTCACATTAAATCTGAATTTTGAATTTACAGTAAAAGACAGAAAACTGATGCTCGCTCATGAATTCTCAGAATCTGAACTTGACTTTATATTTTTAAAAAATGTATATAAGACAAAACATTTAATAAAACAACAGTTAAATCATGATCTGTGCTTTAAAGAGAAATCATCTAGTTCAGTATAAAAAAGCTCCCAGATCTCCCGCTGCTCTGGCAGGAAGTGTATTCTGGCCTCCCACCTTTAGGTGGCAGCAGCCATACACGTGATGGGTGTCTGAATGTTTACCGTTTCAGATCAAACTTAATGTCGTCAGATTTCACCTGACTTATACAAAATGGCTGGATGGCTCCCGACCAATAGGACGGCAGCTCCAGCTACAGGATCTCACACACACACACACACACACACACACACACACACACACACACACACCACCACACACACACACACACACACACACACACACACACACACACACACACACACACACACAGGAAGCCTCAGCCACTTACTGCTCGGCCAAAGTGGCATTAAAAAAAAAAAAAGGTTGAATTAATTTGTTTTTAATTAAATATGAAACTAAATTTAATAAAAAGATCAAAAAGAGGACAAAACTTCAAAGTCAAAACATCAAACAACTTTGTGAGCTGACTTCCAACAAACTGACTGAACCGCACATCTAAAGCATTTAGAGAGAGCTGAACACACACCTTTACACACAGTATCTCACAGCCACCCACCTCTTTATAGAGCGAGTAAAGGAAGACAGCAGTCTGGACCGTCTTTCCCAAACCCATCTCGTCGGCCAGGATGGTGTCGGTGCCCTGAGCCCAGGAGAACCGCAGCCAGTTGAGACCCTCCAGCTGGTAGGGATGCAGCGTGCCACCCGTGCTGTCCAGGTACTCCGGCTGACGCTCGAACTTTATCGTCGGCTGCGCAGAGAAAAGAGAACGGGGACGGGTTTGTAAGCAGAGAGCAGCCACAAAGAAAACTGTTAAATTTGGAAACTTTCACACCTGATTTTTTTTCAGGTTTTAATCCAAAGAAATCAACAAGAAAATAAAAGGTCAAGATAAGTTTAAGTGGAGAGACACTCAGTCATTATTGGGCTTATTGAGTTCTTCCTCCCCGGTCACATCTGCACAGAAACTGTCTGTAAAATCTGCAGTGAACGTCGACTCATTAAACGTCTCATGTGATTAATTATGTTAATGAATCACTTCCTATTTTTGGCCTGTGAACTGTCACTGGAGATTTTGCATTTAAGAACTGCAAATCAGTTCACAAGACGCCGAAACTCTCCTTTTAAATCCAGAGACAGAGTTCTGGAGTTCCAGGCTGAAAACTTAACACACTAAAAACTGAAGTAAAATTGTAAATATCTCATCTGTGGACTCACGTCGACCACGGGGTTCTCTGGAGGTCTATCGGGCCGCTTCACTCTTCCTTTCACCTTGATCTTCTTCCCGGGTCTCCCCTCTTCTCCCATCATCAGCTCCCTGAAACACACACACACACAGTTAGCAAACTGTCAGTTCAGGGCGTGTATCTTTGTCACGCACAAAGCCGTCGTCCCGTGTTTGCATCTCACCTGTGGTTCCAGTACTGCACCTTGTAGATGTCAAACTCCGGTACGTCCATGTCCTCGGCCTCCCAGGTCGCCTGGTCGTACGGCAGCTCTCGCCACTTGATCAGGTAGTGGACGTTGTTCTTCCGGTCCACGCTGAAGAAACACAGCAAAGAGACGAGTTATTGTGACGTTTGGCACATGATTCACTCATTTCTGTGGGAGTTTTATATAAAAGCTGACACTAGAAATCATGCTCTGTTGAAAACACGCACCATTCCCGGGACAGTAACTAAAAAAGCAATAAAATTTTGCTTTAAATGGGTTAAACGTAACAAAAACTAGTTTGAAAAAGAGTCACTTGTGCTAGAAAGTGCTCCGAAAAAAAGGAAAGGTCAAACTCAAGAGACTATTCTTGTAAAATAAGAAGGCTGAATAAATAAAGAAAGGACAAAATATTTTGAGTGGTGCATCTTCTCAAGGAAATGTCTTACAAGTAGACCAAGCAAGCAGTAACTCTTAGAGTTTTTAAAGAAAAAAAGTGTGTGCCGACCTGTGATTGAGGATGCGGTGGATCATCAGCCACTCCATCTTGATCCCAAAGCGGAGGTATTTCTCCTCCAGCTCTGCGTACATGGGGTTCTTGTTCTTCCTCTTCACGCTCTTGTCCTCCTCGCCCTCGCCGAAGTCGATGGGCGGCGGCTCGTCCATGTCGTTCTTCCTCTGGTAGTTTCTGAACATCACCTGGCAGTGGAGCTCAAGCTGCAGGGGAGACAGAGGAACGGGGTCACATGTAGTTTATTTCTTCTGATTTTAGGCTGAAGGAGAAAAAGCTGCTTTTTGGGTCGTTGGTTAAGGTTATGTTTGGGGTTAGTCTCCAGGAAACGAGTCTACGTGATGTGACCTAAATCATCATGTGTGCACACACCTGGAGCTCTGTGACCCAGGAGCAGTGCCAGTACGACATATTGGACCACTTGGCAAAGAACTCCCTCTCTGGCCGGCCTGCCAGCGGGGTGGGATCGGGGGCATCGGCAGGAAGGTCCGGAGGGCGTGGGACTGGTGTGGGGGGAGGAGCGTCGCCCCACCGCCATGTCAGGATCTTCTGGACCTTTCCTTTCATGGGTGGACACTGCAGGGGAGGAAAGAGGGGAAAATGTTAGAGCGTTTACGCTTTTCTTTCCATCTATGGAGTCAAGTCAGAGCACCAGAAACACGTCTTTGTCCTCTTTTCGAATACAAGGAATTTCTTCATTCAGCTGTAAATCTTGACGTATTTAATCTCTTTATATAATTTCTTAGCAGGACAAAAACGACATTTAAAGCATCACCTTGTGACCCGGTTCTGATGGGCATTTTATAGAAAAAGCGATAAAGAAAGCCTTTATAGATTTCTCACTAACAAGCCTTGTACAACTTTAAGAGTAAAATTCAAGGTCGTTTCAAGGTACCTTAACTTCCAGACTCTCAAAGCCTTTATCATCACATCATCACACAGTGTTACTAGGAATGCACTTTTGTTAATTTGTTAATTTCTGGAGTGAAGTATCAACAGACGACTTCTCAAGCTACGAATGAAATGTGAGTGATGCGTGTTTCTGATATTAAAAGATTTTTGGTTTAAATGAGCGTCTCAAGTATTTTTCAAGGAGTTATGTGTGAATTCAAGCACATTCCTGTTAAAATTACGCATTTTCCAGACTTTGAAGACTGTGTATGAACCCTGGACTATCATCAAAAAGTAATTTTCGGTTGATCTAATTGAAAAAATTAAAATTCCTCAAAACTCCATAATATTCCAGGATTTCCAGGACTGTCTGAATATGTCGAATGCTACTTAAGATGCGATAAAAGTAAAAGCAATTAAAGTTGCTTCATGTTTCCATGGTTACAGTCTCTTAATGAAGCTCTGCTTTGGTTTCTTTGGTCAAACCGAGCTGACCTGAACCGGCACAGAAACACCTCCCCGATTAACGACTCGTACGAGAATAACTATGCCGGGGCGCCGCAGGATGTCTCCCCTCAGCTGTCACTACTCACACAGGTCAGACCTTGCATGTGATTGGACCCTGATTGTTTGACGGCTCACCGTGCAGCGGGGGCAGATCCACTCTCCGTTGGGGATCTCCGGGAGCGGCGGGTTGAGGCAGTGGATGTGGTAGGACGACGGGCACGAGTCGCAGCAGAGCAGCTCTCCTCCGTCTTTACACACCCGGCAGAACTCCATGTGGTGGTCGTCCTCCTCCATCTCTCCCGCCTCGCCGTTGTCCTCGTCGCCTTCTGAGCCCTCCTCTCTCGCCTCCCACTGGATGCCCTCCTTCTCCTGGAATTGGAGGACAAAAATGTGGATTATAGTGCAGCTGAGGTTGAGGAGTCTCTTTTTTTTGCTGTGTTTGATACTCAAAAAGATGTTAGGGTGGAGGATTCCTTAAAGTGTTAAATCTATGTTGCTTACACAGTGTGGGCAGCTCCAGGTGCCTTCTGGGGCTTTCTCCATGTCAGGATCCAGGCAGACCATGTGGTACGCTCTGGGACAGGTGTCACACAGGATGATCTCTCCACCCTGTTGACAAACCTCACAGTAGTCCTGGTGGTCCGTCTCATAGCCGTCACCGTCCTCTGCTTCTGATTTCAAGGGGAACAAACAAACAAGTTTTTTTTTTTTTTCCAACAAGAACACCTCCTGTGACATTCTCACATGTAGACACAGGATGTGTGATACGCGCCGTGGTCCAGGCTCAGCGTTGATGACATTTGTTGTTGTGTTTATGTTGTCTGAGAGTGGGAAAACCCACTCGGTGAGTCATCTTTTCCCCTTCAACAACACATTTCCTCAAAAACACCAACAGACTGAAAGTGACGGGTTTCACAGCGAAACATAGCCGCACACATTTTTAGTGAGTAAAAGTGATCTTTAATACTTCCTCAATATTTGCTTAACTTCCCATATAGTCTTCAATCCGGACTATAAAACCAACCCTAATCTTTCGCCTCAGACATTAAAGCAGCTGCAGCTGAAATGATTTCCACGCTGAAGCGGCGGTGAAGGCTCATTGACCTCTTTCACTTGCAGATATGAATCCATCCGTGATGTCGTCTCAGCGCTGCCTCGGTCTTGTGACAGCAGCTACTGAAGATGCGTCAGTAGGCAACAACCAAGATGTCGTCCTTCTAAATATACCAAACTGTGCTGAGTCAGACGCAGTGACTAATGTGTGTGTGTGTGTGTGTGTGTGTGTGTGTGTGTGTGTGTGTGTGTGTGTGTGTGTGTGTGTGTGCATGCCTACACCTCCTCGTGTTGTTTTGCATTCCTAAGACTTTAATGCCGTACCCTGCATGCAGTTCGCCCCTGTTCATCTGCAGCCATTACACAAAAACTACTACAGTGGATGTAAAACAATTAACAGCTGTCTTTAAGAGCTGAGGCGACATAAGCCCGGCCTCCTGCACGCAGAGTGTGAACGCATACCTTTCTTCTTCTTGGGTTTGCTCTTGGATGGCTTCTTTTTGCTGCGGCTGCTGCGGCTGTTGGATCCCTCCGAGACGGACACGCTATTCATGCTGCCGTCCTCGAAATCGCTGTCCACGTCAGGCTCGTCCTCCTCGCTCTGTGCAACGGGAGAGACAAACTTTCTGGTTAAAAAAAAAAAAAAAAACAACACACCACGACGAGTGAAGTGTGGGTGCACGCAGGATGAGACCGCGATGAGAGATGGTTCTTACCGATGAGCGTTTCCGCTTGCTGTTGAAGCCTCCCAGTTTGATTTTGAGAGGCGCCACTTTCTTGGTCTTAGCATTGTTCTTCTTCTCTTGTGGTTTAGGTGCAGGCTTTGACTTTTTGCGTGCGTTGGGACCTGCCGACACAAAACAAAAAGGCGGAGGTCAGTCGCGCACAGATCCAATGAGAACAGCCTCATATCCACAAACTCTCCTCCCCACTGTACCTTTTCCTTCCTTTGTCTTGGCCTTGCGTAGCGGCGGTGGAGGCGGCTGCTGAGCCTCAACCGGGGCCGGCGGCGCTGGGGCAGCCGGGGCGACCTCCGCCACCATGGTGTCGACGGCCGCCGGTACGTTGGCGGTGGCCAGGGCTGCGTTGGCAGCGGCAGCTCCTCTCAGGGGGTTGTTAGTGCTGAACTCGCGCCACTTGGCACCCAGAACCATCATCATCTTGGACACAGCGATCTTGGGGTTTTTAGCAGCGATGAGAGGCCTGGAGGTGAAGGAAAGGTTTTAAACACATTTTCTGCCATTTGTGGGCTTCTGCGATTACAAATCTTAGCTTCATCTTCTTTACAACAGTAACTAGAGAGACATGAGAAGTTTCTCTTCTGGAAAAAACTACATTAAAGAGCACCAAACAACCTTAGACATCTGGCACATTATCAGCTTTGTGCGTGTGTGTTCATCTTTCATCTACCTGACGAACTGGCTGAAGGCCTTGTAGTTGGTCAGAGAGCGGTAGTCTTCCTCGGTGAAGACGTGGTCGATGTCCTCCATGCCCCAGTCATCAAGCAGCTGGGACGACGACTTCGGCTCCTACAGGAAGCAACAACGAGCCACATTAATATGAGAGCGGCGAGTAAATTTACATCGCAGAAAGACTTTTACACTGTTACCAATCACACCAGCAGGTAAAACTGGCAAACTGAAGGAAAGGTCTCGACTTTTAGTCTAAATGTTTGCTCTTTCTGTGTGCGCGGTGTGTGTGTGTGTTTCTGAGACAGACAAAAAAAAGACGCGTCTATAATGAAGCTATTCAACAATAAAGAACACGTTCGGAACAATTTGTCTGGTTAATTTAGATCTTCCCACTGCTGTGATACGGTGGGCGGAGGGAAGAAAGGGAGAAGAGAGAACTCTGGACAGCTTCTAGCAGCTTCCAGCAGCAGGATCAGACCCATGAAGAGCGCGGAGACACCAGCCCTGACAAATCTGCTGCAATGATGCATGAAGTTGGCGGTTTCCGGTGTGTAGCATGAGTTTGGGTCGTTGATTAACGCATACGCTTGTGGGTTTTAGTCCGGTTGCATCAATGAAAATAAAACATACATGTCATCATAGTTTTTAAATCGCCTTCGTCGTGAGATGAACATTTTCCGTCAGCGCTTTCAGTTTACACAGCAGCCGTGGAACTTCCAGTACGAGCATGAGAATCTCCCTGCACGGCTCGTTTTCTCACATCCACTTTAACTCACAGAGTGAGGAGTTATCAATACTAATCCGATCAATTGATTAGATAACCAGAGTGTGGAGGAGAACCTGGTTTAGAGCTTGACAAGCTCCAACACGTACACAGCCGGTCTACCCATAATTCAATATGTGTTAAAAGAGACAAGAGGACCGGTGTGTGTCCTTGTGAACGCTATTATTTACAACAAACAAATTTAATGTAAGGAGCTCCTGCCGGGTGATTACGCCGTCGACTGAACACGCTCTGGCTGAGTGACAAACACGCGGGACCAGCTGTGGCCTTTCTCTTTTTTGTCCTTTTTTCACAGTTTTGTCCTTGCGCGTCACAAAAACCTTCCACCTTTTTACAAAAACACTTTTGTTTGCCTCGCTGCACGTCACCAGCAGCCATTATTTCAGCTCACAATAAACAAAATCATTTCGCCGCCGCTGCTTAAGTTACCTCTGGAATAAGAGTCTTCACACTACGACTGAGTTTGATTTTTGAAATGATTGAATCGTCTCGACTAAACCACATTTGCATTGTCAGGAGGTTTAAAGTGGCGGGTGAAGTGAATCTAAAATTAGCAACCAGCAAAAAGAAGCCACAAAAATTAATATTTGATTAGTCCATTAAGATTTACCTGCCACACAATCCAGAAGATAATTACACACAATGGCTTGGTTGATTTGTTGATTGGTGCGTTAACAAACTGATTTAAGTTGTAAGAAATGTTTGTTAATTAAAATTATTTTGTTCAATCAAAACATGTTCAGGCTCATGTGATGCATATTTGTGACGCTAAATACACTCATTGATGAACAGGAAACTTCATCCCAGCCGTCCAACTCTGCTTTGATACGAGTGGCTAACAATCAGATCTGCCAATTATCTTCTTGATTAACTGATCTTGCTGTTTAAAAATATCAGAACAAATATCAGAAAAAAACCACAACCATTAATTTTCCACAGCCCTGGTTAACACCTTCAGATCGCTCGCTTTGTGTGACTAACAGTCCAAAACCACAAATATTCAGTTTACCGCCACAGAAGACAAAGAAAAGCCTCCGAATTCAGAACTAGAACCACAAAATGACTTTAAACGATTAAATCAACTGACAAAACAGATGCTTCATGATTTTTTTTTGTCAAAATCGGGAATCTAAAAGGCTCAGTATCAAACACGCCTTTCCTTATTTTAATACTGTACCGCCCAAACTGCCGTTTTCCTATGAAAATGTTACCATCTGTAAATATTTTGGCCAAAAACACCAATTTCTCACAGAGCGGAGCTGTATTCCCTAAAGTTTAACTCAGCAGGTGAGCAGTCATTTCAGCCACTCTGATGTAAAATTATGCCACCCTGCACCTTCCTCCTCCTCCTCCTCCTCCTCCTCCTCCTGCACCAGTGTGTCACACAAAAAAAAAAAAGCTGCTTCCCATTTTGTCGTCTTACAAAGCGGCCTGCAGACAGGATCGAGGGCGGCTCTGACGATGAATTAAAATGTGTTTATCTAACCGAAAAGGAGGAAAAAAAAGGGTCAAGAGCGCAGTGCAGATCAGCACTAGGTGGAGTTACCATGGTAACAGCATATATGCCCTACACACACCCGGCCCCAGACACGCGCACACACACACACCCCCCACGCCACCCCTTGCATAAGTGTCATTAAGTACAAGGCCCCCTATTGGCCGCTGGGCTTCCGAGTCCTCAGACACGGCTCTTTGTTTAACCATCTCTCATATCACGACGACTCCATTACAGGTTCACAGTCAATAGGTGCTCATCATGGAGCAAAGAGAGGCCCGGTACAAAAGTTACACCCAAGAAATCAAGACTAGACCAGAGATGTTGAACATTTGAACCCAACCGGCTACGTTTGTGCCCATTTCATATTTAAAAAAAACACTCATACGACTTAACTGCAGCTAATTTATCTGTAAACGATGCTGCTGTGAGCTTCAGGAAGGGTCCAGGTGTCAATGCATTTCTGTACATTATGAAAATCTACAAGCTGACGCTGAAAACTTGCACAAGCGGCAAAACACCAACAGTTTTCAGGAACAATAAGGGAAAAAAAAACACAGAAAATCTAAAACCGTACAGCACAAGAGGACGGTTATCAAATATATTATTCGTCTTATTCCTACACACAGAATCAAACCGGTGTAATCATCAGAAACACTAATTGCCTGTCACTTGATAATTTAAAGTACAGAGGATACGATCTGCAAAAATGCTGACGTCTCAGGCGACGACAAGTTCAGGAGATCGGCCAAACTGCTTTCTAATTTCATGATGTCAATCGCCTGACAGGAGGGGAATCCCTTTCTGTGCTTCAATCTAAAATAAATCTACACTTCACGTCCTTTACGGCGCGTTTTTATCTCTGTCGTCTGATATGATTGATTCAACGTGTAATTTTGAGTAAATTGTGTAAATTTGAGGTCTTTAGTCTGATCGTGGTGTAAATGCCGTGTCGTATTCGTTAGCACTAAAATAGTCAAAAAGGTGAAGCGATGAAGACAGTACATGTTGAGAAACTTCACTTTCACGCCCTCGAACACCCCGCCTGGTTTTCCTCACCGAGCCATCGTCGTCGTCATCGTCCTCGTCTTCCTCGGGCTCGGGCTCTTTCTTCTTGGAGGAGCTCCGCTCGGCGCCGCTCCTCTTCTTTTCTTTGCCGCTGCTGCCTCTCTTCTTCTTCTTGCGTCCTGGAGTGTAGTCGCTGCCCTCGCTGTCGGAGCGCTGGACGGCGACGCCATCTTCGGCCTCCTCCACCCCGCCCATGTCCATGGGCTCCGGGGAGCTGATGGGAAGCTCCTAGAGAGGAGAAGAAAGAGGTCAGCAAACTGAAACCAAAATGCTGAAGGACGATGGGATTTCTTGCAGGAACTTCAACTAAAACATATTGCTAAGGGAAAGATGATTGATTTGTTTAAATTCAGTGGCTGTCAACTTGAAACTTGAAGTCCTAGTGTTGTTAGGCCTTTTATACCAATTGTGTCCTTTCTAATGTTAAAAGCAGAGGTACTCTGCAGAAAAAGTAAAGCAGGGTTTGAAGGGAGAAGAGATGCAAGAAATAAGTTGATTTAACAGGTTTGAAGTGTCTAAAAGTAAAAACAAACGTGTCGTATGCGCAGTAAAGAAACATGAGCACGAAGAAAAAAGGTTTTGTCTATTAAATTTCACCATATGCGGGCAGGAAGAGAGCCTGAGAAACGCAGCAAATTTGACTTTATTGGCTGTTTTGCCTGCATGAGACGATTATCAAAGTCTGCAGACGGTCATGCTTTTTATGGTGTGTGACGCTTAATGAAAAGTGTCTGGGATTTCTTGCTTGTTTTGTTCCATTTAACACATCATCTCGACTGGACGTGGGATTTTAAAACGTTGTCTTACATTTCAGGGTGTAGCTGCAGTACGTTACCACACTCACACTCCCACATTTACACACTCCTTACCTCTCTCCGTGACCGCCTCTTGCTGCCCTTGCTCTCTCTGCTCTTCTTGGCCTTCTTCTTCTTCTTCACCTTCGGAGTTTCGTTCTCCGAGATCTCCTCCTCCTCATCGTCTACAAATGAGGCCAGCGGAGACATTCAATGTTTGAGATACACATTACTGGACAGATAGCATGCATATCAGCACGCTTGCATGTCTGGTTAGAAACAAAACACAAGCGGCAGCATGCGCCTGTGATTCTGCTTTTGTTTGTTTCTATTCTTGCTGAAGAAGAACTAATATCATGCCGTCGTGGCTCGACTGGGAGGATTTCGCAATGCAAGATTCACTTTTTCGAGCATGACTGAATACGAGAAGGATCGATTGATGTGGCTTGTTTTTTAATTATCACCATCAGGGTGCTTTTTGGGGGTTTTCAACACAACTTTATTTTTACTCGAGCGGCACAATTAAAGCTTCTTTCCACCCCTGCCAGGCTGCGACCACATTCACCTGGTGTCGAATGATATTAAAAGTGGTCAATGATTACCAGCAGGAGACCTGAGAATCAGGACTAAGTGAGGATAGGCTAGTGGTTTGGGTTTCTACACCATTTTATGAGCTGCCCTTAGGGGGGTGATTCAAATCAGTTTTGCTCCAGTGGTTAAAACCATCACTTACAACTGATTAGTCATCGCGATTTAGTTCACAGTTCTTGCAGGCCCCTGTGACAGAGACAGCCTCAGTCCGGTGTTTGGCACTGCCTCAGTGAAGCGATAGGGCACCCGGAGCCTGTTAATGTAATTGACTATGGTAAAAAGTAAATGGCAGGCTGCCATTAAAATGCACCTGGTGAGGAAGACGCTTTAATGTGATGAGCTTTTTAGGTCATATAAAGGAGACCAAGCTGCGTGTCTGTGGGTGTGTGCTCGACTGTAAATTCAAATGGGGGAAAAACACTCTTACAAGAAACCCAGAGTTCACGCTGTGACAGTGTTTTCTACTGCACGACGAGCCTCTGCAGTTCACCAAAAGCATCTCAAGGACTAAATTATTATCTTCGTCTTAACATACTCTTTAGGCAGACGAGCCCAACTTGGACTCATACTTGAGGTTTGAGTTCCCGCAGACTTTACATGACACTTGAAACCTAAAAAAGACAATTCAGGCCTCAAGTTTTGACCTGGTACAGTTTCACTGGTGGCCTCTAAACTGCGCAAAAAGCACCATTAACAAAGGAAAGATGTTTAAATACTGTATAATCTGAATAGTCAGCACATGGAAGCCTTACAAACTGATTTGCAAATCGCTCATGAAGACTTGTTTAGAGCTGAAACAATTAAATCAATCTATACTGGAAGCAACAGAGCAGTTTTTTTTAAAGCACAAGCACTTCTCGATTGTGAGGTTTAGCCAGTTTTCTCTATTTTTATGTCATTTTAGATAAAGCTGTGGGGATTTTCTGCCGTGGGCTGGATAAAATAAATGTTTTAAAGCATCAAACTGGACACTGTTCATCATTTTCTTGACAATTTCTACATTAAATGACCCATAAATAGTGTAAATAATCATAGTTGGAGCTCTATTTGTAACTTTGATTGAACTGGTTTAATATATCTGAGTCTATATGCATTTAAAACAAGCTTTAATTATCTCATGGCATCAAATCTGATTAATTTGCCTGTTTTTAAGAACAATAGCGTGCATGGAAACACGGAAATTAAATTATTCTTCCACACATTATGTCTCTGTCTGCACAATGTTATGAATTTATAGCATCACTTACCAGATCTGTAAAAATACTGACATGATGATGACTTAAAAACAGTTCTTGGGCCAATTTTAGTTACTGCAGAATAGATATTTTTGTTTTTTGTACTATTGGCTGGATGAAACAAACATTTTAAGAGATCAAATTGGACATTGCTCATCATTTTCTGACAATTTATAGATTAAATGATGAATAAATAGTACAAATAATCATAGCTGCAGTTGTATTTGTAGCTCGGCTTGAGCTGGTTTTAAGATACCTGAGCCTATATGCATTTAAAATTGAAGAAATGACAGAAAACAAACATTAAGTATCATCTCATGTCATTAAATCTCATTAATTCAGCTGTTTGAGAGAACAATAACGCGCATGTGAATGCGAAAAATGAACGGCTTTTTTCCACACTTTTCTGCGTCTGTTTGCACATTGTTTTGATTGTAGCGCATCACGTGCTGTGTTTATTTTTTAAAAATGACGCTGTTTGATGGATTAAACGCAGTTTTTTGGGGTCGATTTTAGCACTTAAAGCTAACTTGTAGGACTATTTGTTCTCAACGGCTCCACCGTGTACGCTCGTCGCGTGCTCGTCGGAATAATACCAACTGTAAACAATACGTTCTTCGGTCACGCCGGCGCGTGAAAAAACTAGCATTAAAGAAGCTAATCGGCTAGGTAAGACGTTATATATATTTATTATTTACACTGTTTTTATTCTTACTTTCCCCCCCCCTTACACACACACACACACACTCAAACCGAAGGCGCCGACCATGAGGAGGGGGAACGCTTCAGAACGTCATCCGCCAGCTTCCAAGCTAACTGGCTGCCTCCATCTTGTCATCGACACGTAAAAAAAAAAAAAAAAAATACCGGTAGCTGGCTAACGTTAGGCCCCGGGAACATGCCGGTCAGTCGACGGCGACTTCACTACAATGCAGCTATCAACCAAAAAACCGCCTCTGGCTTCGGTTGAGGGGTAAAACTGAGTGACTTATTTTTTTTAAAAATGGGGCATTTATATAGAACAGCGCATCCGCGAGGAGTTTGCTAATGTAGCCGCTAACGGTAGCTACCCGGTAGTTAGCCGTAGCTGCTAACGAAACATGATTGATATGAACGTCAAAAAACATCTGCTCATGCTAGCCTGCGACCAGTGTGAATATTAGCAATTCAGGCTAACAAATGAGCCTTGTCTTACCGTGCAGTAACCGGTCGTCGGGGGCTCCGTAATCATCTCTGTCATCCTCGCTTCCAGACATAGCGGACTTGCTGTGAAACTTTTCTATTTAGTTAGCCAACAGTTCGGCTAACTAAACTAAAAGTTATTTGTTTGTAGGGTAATCCAGAGTTATGACCCGGTCCTTGTGTCGGGTCCAAGTCGTGGAAAGAGGGGGCAGCCGGCCAGGTTTCGACAAGGGAAATAAGAACAAAAAAAAAGAAAACGGAAGTGAATATTTAGCAGTAAAGAGCATTCAAAACACATCACCCGGTAAAAAACACCACCGAGCATGGACTCCCTGCTTTTTGGACAATAAACTTTAAGTTGGACAGCTCACAAAAGATTAGCACCCTCACTCGCTCACTCACTCACTTCCATCTCTCTGTGCGTTCAAAGCCGTGACATGCCATCTTGCCACTATCGTTTTAGTTTCCGTGCCATTAGCATGCGTGCTAGCCGCCGACGAGCTTGACCGGCGGCCAGGTTCAGATTTGAGACGAAGAAGTAAAAAGGAAAACGAAGCCCAGCTCTCTGTCTCTCTCTCTCACACACACTCTCTCATGTGTAAAACACCATGTGTAACAACACCGGCATCTGAGGCTATCTCACCACTTCAACCATCTTAACCTGAGTCAAGTAAATTAAACAATAAAACTGAGATACTCACAACTTGATTGACACAGCTTCCCCCCACTAACACACACAAAAACAAAAAAAAAAAACACAATAACTCCGGGCTCACTTTGTCTATCAATCAATACTTGGAGAAGCTTCTTTTTTGTTGTTTGTAAGGTAACGGTATACATACAATTTAAATATATTTCCGTGTTTTTGTGGCAGCGTGTGCGCACGACGCCGTCTCCTCTTTCTCTCCCTCGCACCACACCACACTACACACACCCCGCGCGCGCGCACACACACACAAAGAGATCAGGGGGCAGGCATCCCATAATATCCCCCCCCCCTTCCTCCATCCACACACACATATACACACACACACACACACTTCACTCACCCCTCCCCCACTCTGCATAGTTACCTTGCAACGTACAGACCATAATAGTCAACTCACCCCTCCCTCTCCTACAGTCTCTTCCCCATTCCTCCATGCATGCACACCACCACCTCCACCCCCACCCTTAGCAACCGGGGTTACCATGGAGACGCCCCCCCCTCCTCCTCCCCCGTGCACGGCATCCCATAATAGTAATGAGGCAGTCACTGACATCCCTCAATGAGCATAACTCCAAAAAGAGAGAGAGAGAGCGAGAGAGATAGGAGAAAGGAGGGAGGGTGGTGGTGGTGGTGGTGGTGGTGGAGGGGGGTAAAAGGAAAAGCCGTCACATGGCAACTGTGTGTGCCACATGACTGCTGCTTAACTTGAGTGTGCATGTTTGCATGTATGCGCAGGCACTGTACTGTATATGAGCCCGGCTGCTAAAGAGCTGCACAGGATGTTGATGCAGAGCGTGAGGCGATCATAACCGACCTGTGAAGACACCCTCGGGTCACAAAAAGTGGGGTGACCCCCCCCCCCCCCCCTCCGCCCAAACACACACCCATAAACTTCCCCCTCCTCTATACGAGATGAAATATATAACATCTTCATATACATGACTCACCATCATGTAGTCCCTGCATGGAAAGCCCAGAAAGTAAAGTAGGTCGACTTTGGGGATAATAGGTCAGTGTAAAGGTTGAGAAGTCAGGTTAGCATGCACGGCCCTCCAGGGGAGAGGTCACAGAGGTCACACTGTAGTCTAAACCTTCAAGTCTGCTGCTGAGAGCCCCCCCGCCCCAAAACAAGAGTCATGAAGCCCAGAAGTACAAGAGCCAAGCCAACAGCTGAGTTAAGCTGTCTGCACACACACACTCTCAAACACACACATACACACAGGCTTGCTCCACAGGCTGCCTGGAAATACATTGCAGTCAATGGTGGGAAAAACGTCTGGGTCCTAGACAGTTTTTTCCCACCATTGACTGTCTGTAGTACATTTAGAGTGCGGGGCAAAATGCAGAAGTGTTTGTGTGTTAGCGTGGCAGAGAAGCTCCTGAATGACATTTTACCACACGGGAGATCGACAGAGAACGCGTCGGCTAACGGGGAGTACTGTATTTTTTGGGGCCTGTGAAGCATCAGGATGAGTTATGCGTTGTTATCGTTGAGCTGCAGAGGACAGGTCTGGTCTCCCATCACTGCTTGAGTCAGCCAGAAGTCGGCAAAAAAAGAAGAAATTCAACAGCTGTTTTACCAGCCAGAGTTCACTATGTAGCCAAAGGTATGTGGACACAACAATACCTGTACACCTGTACAGTACCTGTACAGTCCAAATTGTTTAAACATCTTCATCAGGTATACTGTATGTACAACTGGATGATACTCTCCATGATTACAGGAGGGGTTAACCAGCTAACTCCCCCAGCACATTAACATCTAAAGACAATACATCAATTTTTCTTTAATTGGATATTTTGGATGTATTTTTAGTCATATTTAATACACCTGCTTGCTAGTTTATTATTTATGCTATTATTTATGCTACTAACACACCAGTCCTGCAATAAATCCTCCCTCCCTCCTTCATGCAATTATAATGTTCAGTTTTTGTTGATATGTCTGATATAGCCATCATATAACCATCAAACAGCAGTTTACAATAGTAGCAGATACAACTTAAAGGGCCAGTGTGTAGGATTTAGTGTCATCTAATGGTGTAGTTTGTGGTTGCAAAACATGCGAAAGGCCCCATCTAGAGCCAGTGTTTCTAGGCTACTGTAGACACATGGCGGACCCTGCCATATTCTGTAAATGTGACACAGTTATCGATCTTTAGGTAAACACTAGAAATAAACATTGATGTTACAAAGAAATTTATAAGGAATGTGCCCGTGTCTCAGGACCCCGATGGTCTCGTTAAAATGAATAGAGGAGGCTGTGTTTTTCATGTCTGAACACGGCCTTATTAGTGAAATCAGTCACTGACATCAGGGTCACTTCATCCCAAAAGGTGCTGGACGTGGTTGAGGTACCTTCCCCCAAACAGTTCGCATGCAGGGGCGTCCGCGTACTTTTGATCACATCGTGTATGTTGTAGAATATAAAAGAGGAATATCTGGTTTGAGGGGAAAACTAGCAGGAAAAGACAACAGCTGGTGGTAATTTCCCGAGGTGAGTGTGCATTATTCAGTCATTATGAATGACTTATTGTGCTGAATAAAATACCAGTTTCTCGTACGATGGGTGACTGCCACATCGGATTAATCGTTATATTGAAATGCGGACGTCGTTTTTCATGTGAAATCTGAGAATTAGCACGGATGCGAGGTTGTGTTAATCTATGGAGGATTTATGAACCTACTAACAAATTATTTATGCTCATATTGTTGCAGTGCCTTGACACTTTTAACCCACTTCAAGCTACCCCCCCCCCTCTCTCTCTCTCTTCTCGCTTGTCTTTAAGTAAAGGCCTCTCTCTCCCTCTTGGCCTCTTTTTTTCTTACAGTGGATCTACAGTCGGCTCTGACTCAGCACACCTTTTTTTATTTTGACTCTCTTCGCTCTTTTCTGGCTTTTCCTTTGTCCCACCACCCACAGCTTCCCTCGCTGTATCCTTCTCACACACCGGCCGACACAAAGAACAAAAAAACCCAACAACTTCTCTTTCTTTTCTCTGCATTTCTTCCTCTCTCTCTCTCTCTCTCTCTCTCTCTCGCTCTCGTTGGTTTGCATCTTTCCCCCACCCTCCCCCACACTTCTTCTTTCCTTATGGACACAGTGTTCATGTGTGCATTTGGGGAGGAGGACGAGGTGGGGTGGTGGTGGTGGGGGGGTAACATCCCATAATCACCAATCACAAAGATACTAGGGGCAGTTGTCATAGAAACCTCGTGCACGGCTCTTGATGCCCCTCCCACCCCCCACCACACTCGCAGAATTGCATATCACATAATGATAATAATATAATTTCTGAGGCAAAAAGGAAAAAAAAGGAGGAGTTGGAGGGGAGGGAGGTGAGGCGGAGGTGGTGGTGGTGGGACTACAGACCATAATAGTGCTCCTGTGCAGGCTGGTCGCCATGGAGATAAGCAGAGGGGTGGTGGTACTGGTGGAGGAGGGTTACAGGCGGGGTCAGATTATCATGTAAGTCAAAATGCATACCATAATACTTCTTGACTAGCCCCCCTCCACCCTCCTCCTACACCGGGCTCAGGCACCATCTCCGCTCCACCTATCCCCCTCTCGCTCTGACACTGCACCAGATAACAAAGTGCAAATGGATTTGATCAGATCCAACATGTCTGCCACATGAGATAACACACGGCAGCAGTTGACAAATGGAGAAAACAAACAAAAAAAAAAAACAAAAAAAAAAAAAGATTGGTGCATCGAGGTTGTCCGGATGTCCCAGACGGCTCAGATGTCGCGGAGTTCAAATCCGTGATCTTCTCATCCCGTCATCTCTTGAATAGTCAATCGAACGAAAACTAACAGGCAGTTGTGATGATTGTTTAATCATTTATCGAACAATAAGACTGCGTTTTTTATTGATCCTGTATGTCGCGTTCAATCCACAACACAACACGTCTAAATCTGCGTTCTACATGGAGAGACACTGAGTCATACGCTCAAACTGTGTGAATCAATCGTCACTATAATTCCAATAAAGTTCATTCAAATGAGACAAAAGCATCCTGAACAGTCTTCACATAAAGAGAGAAAGGTGGTGTCTCTTTGTCTAGTTACTATTACTACTACTTACTACTATGAGTACTATGAGTAGAAAAGTCTCAGTCAAGACTACAACATGTAAAATACAACATGGCCTTAAAACGAGCTCTTTGTTACAGATCTTTTGACAGCAGCCATGTTGGAAAATTGGACTCTGGATCACGTCGGACTGCAGACAGACCACCAAAATTTCTCACCAGGAATCCAGCCAACTGTGTGACAGCCGATCATTGATTGTTCAGGTAATTAATCAAATGTCATGCATGCTAAAAGATGAGCTCAGACATCTGCATGAATGCAGAATCTGTGGGAAAGGGACCAAGATTTTGGTATTGGAAGCATTCTGGTTTGGAGTAGTACTGACCAGTCATAATTGAGCGAGCTTTGGTTGCAACAGTCCATGTGGAGAACAAAGCAGCAGAAATCACTGGCCCAAATTCAACCTTAAAACCAGAGGTCATAATGACAGTGTAGCTTTTTATCAGCTTTTTCTAAAGTTGTCTGCTCATATAACGAAATCTGTTTATAGTGACGATATTCTCTTGCATGATGTTGCTAACTAGACTGCAGAGGAAGTCTTGGCCCAGATATCTGTTATCTATTTTCTGGATATTACCATTTAGCCATAAAACAGTATTTTTTTCACATTTTGACCTGATGATGGTGCAAGATGAATAGTCCAGATGCCATCAAATGTTATAACAAAACCAAACTGAAGGAGAATCCATCCATTAGCCGTTGAAACATTGGTACTGCTTGCATTTTGCTTGACTTGTAGTTTTGAGTTGAACTGCCCTCGTATGGATCTATTCTTATTTTCATTGTATGTACTTTTTTTTCTGTTCTGTATTTATAGATTTATTTCTGTCCTCGTGCTGCTGAAACACCTGAATTTGATCTCTGGATCTCTGGGGATCAATAAAGGCTTATTTGATCTCATCTTAGGTTAAAACCTTGAATGCCAAACTCATGGCGATGCTACAGGAAAAGTCAGGGGATCACCAAAGTCAGGAGGATTCGTCCTTTGGGAGTCCAATCCGTTCAGTAGATGTTGACATATTTTACTGGATAAGTGAAAAATCACAGAAGTTATTAAGACTGACCAAAAGACTGTTCAGTCTGTGGCTAAATATGACAAACATTTACTCACTCCAGCTCCACAAATATGAGGATTCTCTGCTTTTATTTTATATAATTATAAACCGAATATCTGCAGATGATGTCTCTGGGCGTTTGTTGCTTAAATTTAGATGTCATTTTTCCAATTCACCAGTGCAGTTATGTTTTTTCTGTCACAGTTAGAGCACCCCGTGTCCCTCCAAGTCAGAATCTGACTGGTCACAGTGCAGACAGTGTGGGAACAGCAGTCAGCCAGGCCGAAAGCCAAAAATCCAGTTGTGACAGCGTCTGTAACGATTTTTTTTTGTGTGTGTGTGTGTGTGTGCAGTCTTGAATGGTTACTGATCAAGCTTCCACATCAGGTTACGTAAAAACTCCCTAATGTGTATCTAAATTGGTTTAACTGCAGACAATATAATGAATGTTTTTATCTGCACTACAAATGTGCAGCGGTTTGGGCGGTAAAGAAGGAAAACCGCCGCACATAAACGCGTTCATGGCTCCGTCGCTGCCTCAATAATTTACATTACAGGGGACAGGGAGTCTATTGTGCTCAGTGTGCTGCTCAGATAGTTTGCCATAGTTTTTTTGATGAATTCCCAGCTGCCACTCTGCGCCTCGGTGTCTTTGTGCTGCTGCTCCGTCTCTCGGGTCTCACTACCTTCGTCTTGTATGTGAGTCACTCTGCACCTGAACATAGATACTATTTCCCTGATATACATCATAGTGTGCGCACGTCGAGCTCTGATGTACGCACACACACACACACACACACACACACACACACACACACACACATAGACACAAAGCTTGTGCGGTTAGGGAGGGTGGGTGGGGGGGCGTCGGACACAAAAACAGGCCTAGGCCAGACCATAATACTCACCCCCCTCCCACCCCACCCACCTCCCTTCTCCTCCTTACTCCACCGCCTCCGCCCCTCCCCCTGCTTGACAACACAGACATCCCATAATAAGTACCCCCAACAACCACCTCCTCCTTCTCCTTTCTTCACTGCTTGGCCTGCTACTCCATAATAATCACACTGCTAGTCGCCCCTCCTCTCTCTCTCCCTCTCTCTCTCTCTCTCTCTTTCTTTCTCAACCCCATCCACCTCCTCCCCTCTTCCTCCCTCCCCCTCCACCACCACCATACACCCATCATCATTTCCTGTCTTATAGGTTCCTGAAGTGCAGGTACAGTATGTCTCTCAAACAGCAGCCACTTAAGAGCTCAAAATACCCAACCTTCCTATCTGTGACGTCTTCATTGCACTTCGTCAGCAGGGGTTCTCTCTCTCTCTCTCTCTCTCTCTCTCTCTCTCTCTCTCTCTCTCTCTCTCTCTCTCTCTCTCTCTCTCTCTCCCACAGACACACAGTAGTACAAATCACCACAGATACAAATAGATATGAAATACAGCCTGTTTATTCGCTCCTAGACCACAAGGGGAGTTTATCTTGTCAGTTAATTTTTTATTTCCATTTCATGGTTATTAAAAAAAATCAAACCAGGCACTACATCGTACTTAATAAGATTTTCATGGTAGCTTGATACCGGATAGCAGATTAGTGCTGACCCCCATACAGGTCCGAGTTACCAGAGGTCATGAGATTATTAAAAAGGACAAGAAAGAAAGACTATTTTGACTCTTCTCTAGTGGGTTTGTTTGATTCTTGGTTGAACTGCTGTCGTATTCAGAACAAATCAAAAAGGCGTTGCTGTAACAATCAGAAAATAACTTTTTATTTCTCTGATTCACAGACTCTCTCTCACTGTCTACGTCTCTTGACCATTGATGTCTCTCTCTCTCAAACACATGGACACAAACTGAGAAACTTCTTGCAGCGTGCCTGTGAGTCAGATACAGACATGGAAGCTGAGCGAGTACACAGCTAGGAGAATATCATAGTTTAGTCCATGAACTCCACCTGGATAGCTCTCGAGAGGCCAACTGTGAGCAGTTGACCAGTCTGGTCTGGTTTTTCCTGGCATGTCCTGTGGCCTACACCAGTCTAAACACATCACAGTGCATGATCTGGTCTGAATTGGCCATAACCTGTCACACAAGTGGGGTCACAACAAGCAGCAATTGAGGACTTAGGGAATGGATGGGTGGGACACACACACACTAGAAGTTGAAGTAAGTCTGAAATTGAAATGCAGAAGTTGCTAAATTTATTAGCAAACTATTTACAGAACAGCCTCAAACTATAGAGCGGATCTTGTCTATCTTATAAGTCGTCCTTACATTTTACATTTACATTTAGTCATTTAGCTGAGGCTTTTATCCAAAAGCAATCATGGTACAGTCACGACAAGGACATGTGACAGTTATAGAGGGGGTAGATTTAGCATGTCCAGTTGTTGAAGATGCGTAGATGGGGTCCCTCCTCTGAAGAGCTGGAAGTCTTCGGGGGAGATTTTTGAAGTAGAGAGGGGCGCCCTGATCTGGTAGGAACTGGTAGGGCGTTCCACCAGCAGAGGGAATCTGGTTAGAACTGAGGTCACACTGTGTTTTGGTTGAGCAACCAAGGCTGAGTTTAGAAGTTTCTTGTAAAGGTCAATGTGAAGTAACTGCATGTATAAGCAATAAATAAAATAAAAGATGATGAGGTTGAACTGCAGCCATGCTACTTGGTGTGCAAGCTGTGCAACATATTTAGGAAATAAATCTAGTGATACAGTCTCAAAAAGTCTCAGAGTCTCAAACAAAGTTTTTGCTGTTGGAGCCAACTGATCTTTAAAAAATCCTCACCATGGTGCTGCTTCACGAATGGGTTACTGTTTGGATACCAGTGTGTCACAATTGTAGGATACAGCTGCACCTGTATACAGAATAGGGCCTTCACTTTGGAGAAAGAGATCCAAGATGTGTATTTTAAAGTTTTGTTTTGAATTGTCATTCTCTATGGCCAAATTAAAAGAGCTCACAGTTCCAATAAACAGATACGAGCTGTGATCTCCATTTTCAGTGAGGTTTTCTTGGGCTGCAGAGACAAACATGCTTCTCCATCTTTCTAGAAACAAATCAGCCGTCTCTGACATTTATTACAGTCGTATTGTGCCTGCGTAATGCTTATAACCTTAATCAGAGCTGCATATATCCTCCAGGTGCCGTCATGACATAAACATGTCTTTGTAGCTGCATCAAAGTGTCAGAATGCGTGGTACAGGGCGTGGAGCTGTACATACTGATCACTGAAGAATCAATGGCAGCCGGGCTGATGGGAAGTCTTTGCCGTGAAGCAGTGGCGCTGTGCGGCAGCGAAGGAGGACACTGTCTGATGACACCTTTTCTTTGTCAGTCAAGTGTGTTGTCATCAGGCGTGTGGTTAGTGATATTTTTTACAATTTCAACCAAACTGGATGTTCTACTTTGTCACAGCATGCCTGTCTCCATCCAATCCTGCAGTTTTATATATAACAGCCTGCCATCTGGTAGACATTGTACTCCACTGTGTGCCATGTATAATGTCATTCCAGGCGTCATGTATTCTTTTTCTTTCTCTTACAGGCTCTCTAGGCATCGTCTAAACCGTTAATCCCAACTGTCACTTCGTTAAAAAGTCTTTCAGTATGTACGTTCAAAATTACGCATTGTAAATTCAACTTGGACATACTAAACCTTTCCTTCTTTCCTGTTATAAAGTTCTGATAATATATATACTGTCACTTTTCTGACTAGTTTGTGTGTCTGTTAGCGAGTTATCACAAAAACTAAGTGATGAATTCGATTAAATTTGGTGAACAGATGTGTCTTGGCTTTAGTAGCAAGATTTGGTCTTTCTTTTAGATTCACAATATAACAGATACCTGACTCAGACTCTTACAGTAGGGGACATCGCAGCACAATTTCCATCTCAACAGGTAACAGTTCCTCTGTCTGACTGCAGACAAAATGTTCAAACATGTTTTGATGAAACAAGAGCATAAAGTGGCAGTTAAACGAGGCGCACCAACCCGCTGACAGCAGGGGCAGCGAAGACGACAAACTTAATAAAACTTACTTGAACCCTCCCGGCCGATGCCGGTCTGGAGACTCCTTCCTGTTGTCAAGTGGACACTGCCAAAGAGTTCATTCCCAATTAAAAGTCAATCAGCACACTCTTGAGACTCGGTTGCGTTGTGTAATCCATCACGTGAACATGAAGTCTGCATTCATTTTGTCAAGCGTCCATTGTGATTTGCATGGTAACGCAGTTTGATGGATCGAAGTCGCGATCGGCTCTGGCCTTTGCCATCTTGGTAGTCACTGCCTCTGCTGCTTTACGACTAATATAAAAATCAGCAAAAACCTGAAGAGGGGCCAAATGATGCCTTTTTGTTAAACAATCTGTAATAGCATTTACTGTCAGTCAAAGTGGCCACGCTGTTAACTATGCACAACTTTAAGCCTTAAAATAATTTGAACAGGTGAGTTGTATAAAAATTCACCCTCTGTACAGTTGTCATAAAAGAGACCAAAACAGTTTTTCGTACAGGCTGTGAACATGTTTATTTCTGCTATGAAGTTGGACATTTTAACATGGGGAGCTTATGGAGACTGGCTTGTTCTGTAGCCAGCCTCAAGTGGACGTTTGAGGAACTGCAGTTTTTTTAACTTTACTTCCTCTGGGCTTCACTTCATATCACGGAGGTGGCTGTAGTTAAAACTGATAAACTGAACACTCTCCAGTAAGCAAGAGTTTTGTTGTGCTGATGTTCAGGTGAACAGACTCTCTATCAGATCTTCTCCAGCGCACTTTATCTTTATCTGTATGTTTGTTTAGGAAACTAAATGCTCTTTTTTGAAACATTCATACCTTTATCATTTATCAGAGAAATGTGGTTTGGTTGACTCTTCCTAGATTAGGAGCTCCTCTTTTGTTTGACTGCCTGCTGTTGATAATATAACTTAAAATCGCGGGTAAAAGTAACTATGCTAGTAGTACTAGAGTAGTTTTGAGAAGAATACTTTGTACTTTTACTTCGGTCTTAACACAGTAGTTGGACTTGTGCTTGAGTAGTGTTTCCACTCTTTCCACAGGGCTAAAGTTACAGGAAGTGATGTCTTCAGGTGTTTATTTATGTTTCTCACTACCTGAGTTGAAATATGGCAACAAATCAAAACTGTGAGGCATGATGTGTCTAAGATAAATGAGCGGTTAATAAAGGCGATGACCTGAGCAGAAGTAAACAAAACCGTTTTTTTTTTAAACTTTGAAATTCCTGAGAGGCCTGAATGCACACCCATGACGCCATTTATCTTTACCCTCTTACCTTCTCAAAAACACATGCATGCACTCGCTCACTCTCTCTCATGCACACATTATGCCAACGCACGTCAGCGCGAACACGCACACCTTGCAATCCTCTGCTCGACACACACATGCAAACACGCACACACCCTTTCCCTGCTACCCCCTCAACACACACACACACACACACAGACTAAAACACACATACCTCCCCCTCAAACACGTATGCACCCCCCCCCTCCTTCTCCAAGCGCACACACACACACACACACACTCGTGCACGCTAACGCACACACCCTGTTCCCCTCCCCCCTCCCATTCCATACCAGGGCACATCGTGACAAAACAAAGAACACCCCATAATAGTCAGTCGCACAGTATGCATGGTAACCGGTTATGTCAGAGATGAAGGCATTGTGAGTGTGTTTCACTGTATATATGAACACACACACACATACAGTCAAACAGCCCTGCAGATAATGCTCACTTCATACATAAACACACACACACGAGGATACACAAAATTACACACAAACATTCCACAAACCCACGTATATACGCCACACACACACTCACACACACACACACACACACACACACACACACACACACAGAACATACACAGACACACAAAATTACAGGCTAACGGGTATACATCCAGACACATACTAAAACACAAGAGTGCATGCAGCCACATGTACACACCCAGAAACACACACAGATAAAAGTCCATATAAATAATGACATTCACGAACAAGAACGCCGAGGCAGAGGAACGTACACAACACGCACAAAAACCTAAACAGACGGACACAAACAAAGACACCAAGAATTAAAAAGGAGCTCAGGCATCAGATTTAACGCACAACGGACATGGAAAAGACACACAGTACACACAGGTATACACAGACAGTACGTGGACAAATAAACACAGATACATGCATGAGGTCAAAGATAAGAACGCAACACATGGACACAAAAAGTATCACAAAAGATATAGAGATAAAGATACACTCATTGTAAAGATACAAAATTAAACACACATGCACGAGGTGAAAGATATGAACACAACAGACATGGACAAGAGAAGTACACACTCAAAATGTTCTTTAACAAACACACACACTGAGTGGAATATACTCTAAGCAATGCATCCCATATATGGGCACAAACGCAGACACACAAAATGAAAGATAACAAACACAGAAATGCTAAATTAAAGAGACAAAGTTTAGAAACACAAAAATATGAATACACACCGACTGAAAGACAAAATTCAGCACATTGTCTTACACAATGACACACACAAGTCATGATACAAACACAGCTCAAGACACGAACATAAAGGACTGAACTGGACTGGACAGACACACATCAACTGATAAACATCCACTATGTTCACACACGTCATCACACAGTCACAATCACAGCAATAAACAATCACAGACACAATCTCACACATAAATACACGTTTGACCACAAACAGACACACGTCAATAAAACTTCTGAACATTTTATACAAAACATATAATAACACAGAGACATTCTGTACTTAACTGATTAATTGTCTCCTGTTTCAATAATCGATTTATCATTTTGAGGTATTTATTAAGACAAAATGTCTAAAATCTCTGATTTCGGCCTCTCAAATTTGAATTTTTCGGGTTTCTTTAGTCCTCTGTGACAATAAATTGAAGATCTTTGGGTTGTGGACACAAAAAAGATGTCATCTTGGGCTTTGGGTAACAGTCAATTTTGGAATGTTCGTCAGACATTTTAAGATGTTGCTTTGAACTCTGATTCCTCATGATGGATATTAATCATTAATTTTATCAACAGAATAATTAGATTTATTAATAAACAAGCACTTAAAGATTAATTAGTGATAAAAGTGATTAGGAGTTGCAGCCCTCATGCACCCAAAGTTTTATGTTTTTGTCACTTCATACAGAGTTTTAATGAGGAATCACCTAAACTGAACATGAACAGTCACATAAAATACACAAACAGTGACACACACAGCCTTCAACAATAGCATGTGTGTGTGTGTGTACAAGTTGTTGTTGTTGTTGTTTTTCTTTACGTTCAGCCATAAACAAATGTCGTATTGTTGTTGAGAGGCTTGACATTCTGGTTCTCCTCCTCTCTAATGTATCTTTGTTTAAGCAAACCGTGCATGTGGCTGCGGGTGCATGTGCTGCATGTGTGCACGTGTACACATGTGCGTTAGTGCACGTGTGCGTCCTTCGAGAGACGGGGGAGGAAAAAAAAAAAGGAAGAAAAAAAAAGAGAGAGAGAGAGAGAGAGAGGTCAGGTTTCTATCCCATGATGCAACTGTTCTCTCCCCCCCCCCCACCCCCCCCCTCCTTCTTCTCCAAGCTGGTTGCCAGTGGCAACTCACTTATAATGAGGTCAGATGGACATCCAATAATATTCACCAGCCAAACCAGCGAGCAGCAGAGAGCGAGGCGTGTTGGGACAGACAGCAGTCAAAGTGTCAGAGGCTGAATCAGCAACAAGACAAGATGGCCGCCAAATAAATAGAATAAGTTGGCTCTGATTCATGAAGTCACACAAAGTAAAACACTCGAGAACTTCGACCCGATGGGTTTAGTCGCTGAAGTATAAGTATCATAGATAAATTCATAAGAAACTTATGAAGTGTTTAAAAATGAAAGGTGAGGTACAAAGTTAAAGTCTGAGATGTAAGCTACTCAGAGCCGACGTGGAAATCAAACTTAGTTTTCACTTTTATTTCATCGCACAGAGCCTCTGTCGATCAAAAATAATTCAGCTGAGCTCAGAGTACATTTTTATGTGCTTGGCCCCACATTGTAAAATGTAAGCAGTGCTTTAATCTTGTTGCTGGTTGAGTGAGTTGTTAATATAATGTTGAACTTTTTATTTTATAAATGTTTTAGGACAAAACATATTATCCGAAATGTGACGGTCAAAAAAATATTGCATCAAATGGTAGATGTACCTTTAAAATTGTACTTTTAGTATAAAGTATTTGATTAAATGTACTGTGACTTTCTACCGCTGGTCACATGATACAACATACAAGCCAAGTATTTTATTAAAAAGGTGAAGTTGAGGTTTGGGAACAGTTAGCATGTGATTTCCAACAAGCAGTGAGTTAACGTTCAAACTTAACTTTCACTTTGATGAATTGCACAAATTTCCAGAGTCTCTTAACTGATAAAATGAATGGAAGTTAATGACTTCCTGTAAGTAAGAACAATACATCTGAAAATCAAGTCAGAAAAACTTCATAGACCTTCACCAAACACGGTTTATAAAGAGGCATCTGAATCGTGGATATGCTGACATGACTAAATTCAATCTGAAAATCAGATAACATGCTGATTAAAAACTAGTTACTCCTGAATGTGCACAAAGTTCTGCAACCTGCTTTCTTTTAGCCTGAAGCCCAAACTGACATACAAACTTAACTTTTATCAGGTCGTCTGATCACGTTTGAGAGTCATATGTGGGCTGTAGATACCATTTAAAGCATCAGTGTGTCCGATTTAGTGACATCTAGCAGTGTACTTGCGGCCTGCAACCCCCTCCACCTGTCCTCCCATTCTAAGTGTGAAGGAGAAACCAAGCTAGAGCCAGTATTTGGTTTGTCCACTCTGGGCTACTGTAGAAACAAGGTGGTCGTGCCCAGATGGTAACCCTAGATTTGAGATTTATACAGGTTGTTTCTTGCATGTGGGAGAAGTTTGTTTTCAAGGCATTCTCCCTGAAAGGTGAAACCAAAACTAAACATTGACTTTCCATTTTAACCCAAGCCATGATCGTTTTCTTAAACCTAAACAAGTAACTTGTTGCTTGAACTAAATGGCCACTGAAAACTAGAAACAATAAGTCAACTCAGCAAATCTCTACACTTGGTTTCGATTCCTCTGGGTAATCTATTCATCTACCAAGATGACCTCCATCACTATTTATAGTGGGTCACCTGACTTCCTAAAGTCTCTGTCAAATGTAGCAGTAATTTGTTGGCGTTTAAAACAACAAAGTTGGTGTTGGTTTTATCCACGTACGACTGCAGATGTGCTTAAAACTTGAAAAAGCCAGTTTCGCAAATCTAGAGTTACCATCTACCGCGACCCAACATGGTGGCCTCTTGGCATCTGTAGATATAAAAGCTTCATTCTAAGGTAACAAAAACACAATTGATTTTTATTTTCAGGTCATTTTACACTAATCAAAACCCAATAAATCTGACTAACTGGACCTTTAAAGAGACAAAGATGCCATTTTAATAGACTAATCCATCCTAAAATTGGACTGTTTGTTGTCTTGATGAAAGCGATTCAGTAGAGAAGAGTGGAGGCGGTTTTTAAATTAATAAATAAAATGTTAAATTGTTCTCATGTGGGCTGAGGAGCCATGACCTCTGTGTTGTAATGTTGTGGCCTGGAGTCAAACACACAATCAGCCCAAAAAACAAAGCATACAACTGTTACTTTGGGGCTTTTTAGGTTGTAGGTATAAGAGCCAAAAACAGTGGCGTAGTATTGAAGTATTGAACTACCTCTGTTAAATGGCACATCAATATGGTTTATGTATTCTGTATCAGTGCCTCACTCACGTAACCAAACGAACACTGGGAGAAGTTCAGAGAAGGATCCAGTGAACATACTGCAGTAATGAGAACAACTTCCTGGACTTCATATCAGGACTTGTGGTTACAAACTGTTAAGAAATGGAGGTGACTCAAAATTTTTAGTGAAGACCTCAGCTGAGAGGACTCCAGACCTCAAACGTCAAGAGGAAGGAGGGAGGGATGATGGGAAGAAAAAAAAGGATTTAAGGAGATGGAGGAAGAGAGAAGAGAGCAGAAGGTGTGAACGAACAGTTAATTTTCTTTCATGGTTTGTTCTGTCTGAGACGCTGCCGTCAGTCAGACAAAGGATCGGGTGGCTCTGAGCCTCCATGCCACGTCAGTCTGAAGGATCCATTTTAGTCTGCCAATCAAAATGCACCCAAGTTATTTACATACTGTATTCACTCAAAACCAGTGGGACACCTCCCCCTAGTGTTGACTGTAGGATTAACCCTCCGGTCACCAAATGTCATGTCAAACATGTGGCTCTGTACGGAGTCCCAAATGTGCCGCTGAATTAATTATGCACTTGAAAATGGTTAATTATAATCAGGTGATAATTAATCATTTATATGAGTGCTTCTTGTGAGGCAAACAAAGTACTTTAAATTACATTTTAATGGCTTTTAAAAGAGCTTAAGTTAAAATATTTTTCTAATTATCTTTAAATACTTAAATATTCTAGATTTTTAAATGAATTTATGATCTCCAGAGTCTGTTTTCATTTAAGAATTACAGATATTTTAACCCAAACCATGATATTTTCCAAAACCTAACCAAACTACGACTGAGAAAAAAAAAAAAAAAATGTTGGAAGAAAAAAAATCAACCAAGTCTCTGAGGGTGATCTATTTATCCGCCACTATTTCTAGTATCCTGCCTGACTTTTTGAAGGCTTTGTCTGATGTACCCGTGATTGTTTCTCTTTAAAACAACAGATTTAGTCACCGTTTTATCCTCATACGACTGCACGTGCTTCAAACTTGGTGAGAATATTTTGAAGCGAAAACGATGCGTATAAATCTCAAACCTGTGAGAAAAGAATGTAAAATAACAGAAATCTTCACCTGTCAGTGGTATGTTTTTAAAATGAATTTAGTTTTTAATATCTGGAGTAACAATAAAGATGTGAATTTGACATTTATAATACATAAATAGTAAAATATAGATCTAATTGGATCTTGGCTGTTAAGTCTCCTGTTCGTTATGACAGTTGACATATGCTGTATCAGCGTTTTGGGGTTTTATGTTTTACATTTTCTACTATACTTTTATTTTTTGTTGAATCTTACATGTGTTTTCTGGTCATTTCCATCTTACAACCTATTTTTAACATGCTAAATTTCCCACTACTTTTAATTTAAGACTACAAAACTTAAATCTAAAGATTGTTTCTCCCATATTAATCACAAGATAATTTAAACTTTTTATTTAAATTTTATTATTTTATTCATTTCTATTCATGACAAAGCAACTGTATTCAAAACGAATCACAGGAAAGTGCGGATGATTTAAAAAAAAACAAACAGGATAGAGCTGAGGAGGAAAAAAGTGGTTCAAATGTGAAATAATAAAAATAAAATCAAGTCAATGTGAAACAACATTCAAGTACTGTTTTTATTATTTCCAAAACACCCACCAGTTCCAACATTCATCTTTTGATACAGAGCAGTTTTCCACATCTGTAGTTATTGCTCCAGCTGTTATCATGTTGTTGTTTTTGTCTTTACAAGCTTATCATTAAGATTGTTTAGTTTGTCAAACCAGGCTGAGCGGGCTGATTCTCTCTCAAACCGTTGGCACTCAACCGTCAAGTAATAGTACAAATATCTAAAAAGAAAAAAAAGAAATAAAAACTCAAGTGTCAAAAAAAAAAACTGATAAAATAATGTTCCCCAGGAAACAATAAGGAGCAGAGAAAAATATATATAATACTTGTAATCATCCATACATTATCAGAATAAACTGTAATCTCCAAAACACTGGAAAAAAAATAAGCAAAGTGGAATTTTAGTTCATTTTAATGAGGAAAACCTTCAGTTTAATGATTTAAGTTGTTATCCCTTTGGCCCAAGATCAGTATTAGAGAGACAGAAACTATAATTTATAATACACAAATGATATTTTATCAATTATTCCAACTCAAAAATCAAAAAAACGAGCCTTCAAATCTCCAGTTAGTGAACCGTTATCATATTATTTAGCAAAGATTAAGAGAGGAAAGTCAAAGCTTTGAGTTTGAATCAATACACCTACATCACCTACATTATAGGTTCAAGTCTTAATGATTTGATTTCTGTGGTTCGGTTAAGATTAGTCTGCAGTTGGCCAAAGTGACAACACAGATGAACCTTTAAACTGAGCGGTATTTCCCCTTTAAGGCCTCCAGGAGGTGCTAACACACAGACGAGCACTTGAGGTTCCAGCCGGGCCAAGGAGGAGAGCGAAGCAGGAGCAGGAGTGGACGACATGATATGGAGGAGGTCATGTGTGAAATGTTTGCTCCGTAGCCACGTCTGCAGCCGTGAAAGTTTAGATCCCATTTAACACATTTAATATATATTTAAAAGGTTTAATCCACACAAATATCTGTTTTTTTTTTTTTAAACATGGAGAGCCGGCAAGGGCAGGAGTGATGTTAACATTGTTAAGGTAAGAAAGAGGACTGCTGGGAAACAGACTTTCACATTTTGGCTCAGCCAGAACGTGAAAAAACGTGTAAAATAGCAGATTTAAGTTAAAGTTTGAGTTTAGCCTTCAACCCCAAAACCTTTGGACTTAAACACATTGCATCATATTTTTTAGGAATTGACTGGCTTTCAGCAATAAGGCAGCAAAGTTCTGGAGTAGGAAAGAAAAGATTTTAAGGCAGTTAGAGTGAACTACTGTGGCAGCTGGAAGTTTAAACACAAACACAAGTTTGTAAAAAATAATGAGGTGAAACCTTTGTGCGCTCAAAGGTGCAATATAACGCCAATTTAAACTATCACATTAAACCACTTCAGCTCAGATGATAGCCTGCATGTCTACTCCTGTGAACCAGCACGATTTATGCTCTGAACGAAAGTAGTATTGATTTATTGATGTTAAAAATCTACATGCAACACCCTTAATACTTAATATGAGGTGGTGAGGGGTGGTTACGCGGTGGCAGTTAAGAGTTCTCGGTTGCAGCCACCGATGATTTGAGTTTGAGTGTTCAGCGACAGCAGAGAAAAGAACGTGCAAAGACAAAACAACAATAAAAAAAAGGCAAAATTCGGTGATTATTTCGTGTTTGTTTTATGTTGACAGACGGCTCAAGAAACTTGTCTGTTCCAAATAAACAGTTAGAAGATGTCGAGTTTGCAGCTTCGATCATCAAGGAGTATGCATGTCGGCATTATTAACTACTGCATGTGCATGTGTGCATGTGTGTGTGATTACGTGTCTGTTGTCTTTTAGACTGCAAAGCAGAAGAATATCTAACGTGCCTGTTCTGATCTAAGTGAGCTGAATCTCTTCTGGATGAAGTCAGGTTACGGTCGTCACTTATGTGGAGGTTTCTTTTTTTTTTTTTCTGGAGGTTGACCCTCCGATGAACCACCGAGCTGCGGGGAATGTTGCTCACCAACTGGGTCATGTTTTCACATCTGTCTCTTTACATTAAAACAGCTCTGTTTTGGCTCCAGGAATGTTCTCTTCCCGTTGTTTTAATCAGATTGGTGGCTCGTAGCTAATGTCATTATTGTTGCATCGTTTTCAGCTGTAACCGCGACTCCGTCCACTGTTTGTTTCTTCAAGACGTCTGAGGTTCAAACCTGTCTATTGCTCAACCTGCCTCCTCCTATAGTTAAACCCCCCCGTTTCCTGGTTAGTGAGGAGTGTTGCTCACATGTGTTAGTCATATTATATCGACATTGTATCTCTGATGAAAATAAAGCCTGTCGAGAGCCCGTCTGTTCCAACACCACACCCACATTAAGTCACTACGGCTGAAGGCACTGTTTAAACATGTGTCCACCTCATCCACCTTCACGCCCTCTCCCTCCCCCCGTCGGTTACTCCCGCCCTCTCTTCCCGTCTGGGTTAATCACCAACCCCCCCTCTCCTCCTCCTCCTCCTCCTCCTCCTCCCCAATACACCTCCACCTCCTCTTCCTCTTGTGGCGTCTATAGCAGGACGCAGCGCTTCTTGGGTTTGTTGTCTGGAGGCTCCAGAGCCGCCAGGATGGCCTCATCGAACACGTTCTTCAGTCCTCTCTGAGAAACAGACAGAAACACTCATGAGTTTACATCTCTGTGGATGTTTGGTTAGAAAATAAATAAAAAAAAACGAGTGGAAACACAAGAAAAGACTTAAGTATCATGAAAAAGTTGCTCTGGGGGGGAAAGCAGCAGAGCAGCTGTAATAAAATCTGAAGGGAGGGGAAATTATGAGAACACTCTGACATGTGTTTCTTCTTCAGACTGCAGCTGATCGTCACACGCCTCCTCTAGAAAGACCAAAAACTTCTGCATAAAAAGGAGCAGAGGTGTCAGACGTGTTTGTAACTGCACTGTCCCCGGTTTCAGCAGCTCATGTTACGTGTGCAGCTCCAAGTCTGTGCGATGATTTGTAAAGTTTTCACCAAATCTGTTTGCAGATCAGTACAGATGTACTCTGCAGATGTAATCTGTAGTTTTAAAGGGTATTTCCATGCTTTTATTCAAATCCAAAAAACCCTCAAATGATGATACTGGACCAGCAGAGCTGAGCTCGAAATCTTGAAATCTCTTGACACTTGAAATCTTGAATTTAGTACAATGTAAGACAAAGAAAAGCAGCAAATCCTCAAATTCGAGAGGCTAAAAAACATCAAATTTTTGGCATTTTAGCTTCAAAACAACAAAAATAATTCATCTTAACAAGTAGTTCCTACCAAGCAATTCCCACAGTAACATTATAACTGACAGATCTGGTGCAAAAACCATAAATCAGGACGTTATGATATCAAATTATCTAACAAATGTTCATGCAAATGCTTTGACCGCCTGTCAATGATGATGATAATTACTTTGGTGGTGTTAAAATACTTGCAGACGATGATCGTCATGTTCACTCTCAAACATCTTTCCAGTTTTAAACTTTCTATGAGACGTACAAACTTTTCTTATTCAACACAAGACCATCAATTAAAAACATCCTGCTTGTGCTGGTGAAGTTATTCCTCACACGTCCGGAGCTAATTAAACACGACTGAGACATCTGAATCTTAAAATCCAGATTATTTCCTGTTGTGCAAATCAAATGCAACATGCGGCTGATCAGTGCTGAGTCAGCCTCATCAGTTTAGTAACTGGATGTTGCCACAGTCTGTCTGCACGTGCCGTTAATTTTTCTAATGACCTGAGCGGTGAGTCGTAGTTACCTGTGTAAGAGCTGAGCACTCCACGTATTTGACGGCCTTGAGCTCGCGGGCCAGTTTCTCTCCGCTCTCGCAGGTCAGGGCTCGCTGTTTGTTCTTGGCCAGTTTCTCCAGAGTGTTGCTGTCGTCTCTCAGATCCACCTGAGTCCCGACCAGGAGGAAGGGCGTCCGCGGGCAGTGGTGTGAAATCTCTGGCACCCACTATGAAGAGGGAAGGTCAAAGAAGAGACATGAGACGTAATGTGGAGGGTCAGGGAAGCCCTTTTTAAGAGGTAATCTAAAAGGCCTTTGTATAAGTCAACTATTGAAGCAGCATTTGTGTCTGAGCACAGTGGTTACAGACCAATCAGTGTCCTGTGAGCTATGGCTGTGGTTTAATGCTAGGTGTGATGACTACATGAGAAGTGACTGTTTGAAAACAGGTGGCTGCTAAAGAGGTTAGAGTAGGTCATGCATTTGTCAAGATAAGGGCTCATTCTTAGTTGCTGTAGTTCGTTTTGACCACCAACTACAGGAGGAGGGAGGTAAAGGTTTAACAGACGGACACTGAACTCACCTTCTCCCTGACATTCTCAAAGGAGGAGGGCGATACGACAGAGAAACAGACGAGGAAGACGTCGGTCTGAGGGTAGCTTAGGGGTCGCAGCCTGTCGTAGTCCTCCTGACCTGCAGGAGGAGACACGCAAACACTCTGATCAACAGTAGACAACAAACACTGTGTAGGAAATGTAGCAGGGAAAGTTAAAACACAGCCACGGCCCTCTACAGCTGAAGAGAGAAGTTTCTCTGGGTGCTTCACGCAGACTTTTTCAGATTTTTACCTGCAGTGTCAAACAGCCCCAGAGTGTACGGCTCCCCACCGATCATCACTGTCACTGCATAGTTATCAAACACCTAAAGGAGGGTGGGGGGGTGAAGGGTGAGGGGAGGAGACAGAGGGAGCACAAAGAACGGTGAAAACAGGAAGTAAAAATGTGAAAAAGACCATAAGATCGCAGACAAAACAAAACAGGAAGTAAACTTCTCATATTTACAAGGCTTCGTCCAACACGTTCTGTACCATCGATAGGCAGCAACACACGCCTAATTCTGCAACCAAACGGCTCTTTGAAGAAGTGAGGACCAGACAGAAAGGTCTTCACTTTCCAAAAACATCCTCTCTGTCAAGGTCTAAAACTCATACCGTGTCCTCACAAAGATACAAAGAGCGCACACACAAAGCTAAAGGTTTCACATCACTTCAGGCCTTTCTGTGATTTCAGGAAGATGTTTCCTCTCCGCTTGCTCATGTCAAAACCAACTTTGGTGAGGAAGTGGGTATTTTATTGAACATACAGGGTGAGTTGAGGCCAAAACTTTGGTTACATTCTACTTTTTTCCCAACCTGACACATGTCAAAAGGAAAAACAAGTAAGGACACGCATTGTTGGAGAAGCTGGTTGTTATGTTCCACAACCAGCCTCACAAACACTCTGACTAATGGCATCTCACAGCAATATTTTGATTTCAACATTTAACAACTCACATCCATACTTGTAAACCTTTTATTAGCCAATTCACAGTTCACTGCATAAACAAAACATCCAGAGTAACTAAATAAATCTCAATAATTTTCCCAAAAAGACTGAGAAACTGAAAGAAACTGACAGCGGTTCATCGATCTTGACCTAAACCTTCAACAGACATTGACTCTGTGAAGTATTGATAACTATTTTGCATTTAATATTTGTGAGAAGTAAATGAAATCAGAGTGTAAAGAGAAGTTTCAAATGAACAAACCATCAAATCTGCTTCTTCTCTATAAGCCGAGATCTACATAAGAATGCAGAACCTGAAAGCGAGAGCCGAGGTTTAGGTATCAGAAGGTTCATTGCATTCTCTCGTCCCAAGTTGCTAATCAGACTCAACGATGACGAGAGCGCAGAAGAGGAAATCTTGGTGCACATCTCTGTTGTCCAGATATCTGCTGGCCAGAAGCCTTGAAATGCTGGCCACAAAACTGTCGTCCAGACGATAGCCGATGGGTTCAGAGATTGCCTCGTCAATTCAGAGTCCATACAGCAAAGATGTGCTCGAGTTAGCAGATTTCTAGTCGACAGAAACACTGTAATATTGGTTGCTTGGAGCAGTAAACTTGTCTAATGTCGATCTTTGCAGACAGGTCTGCGAGGACATGTAATGATCCAACAAAAAGGTTGAATTTCTGCACGCTGTCGGCACTAAGTTGATGTTAAATACAACGTTTGTCAAGCTTTGATAGTTCCGTAAGTTGGCTTGGAACAACGTATACAGCTGAGTTGATCTCATCCATGCTTAATGCCAGTTTTATGGACATTTGCAGCTGCTATGTTACGGCCTCTGGCACGGGAAGATGAGACATTGTCTTAACCCTGCCAACAAAGCTCTGATTATATGGTCAGTTATTTCACAGGCTGTGGGAAACCACGGTTAATGAGCACAAC
The DNA here is from genome assembly GCA_028641955.1 of Protonibea diacanthus. Taxonomy (NCBI): domain Eukaryota; kingdom Metazoa; phylum Chordata; class Actinopteri; family Sciaenidae; genus Protonibea; species Protonibea diacanthus. The sequence goes on along the minus strand of CM053993.1, from coordinate 18,686,628 downwards.
ATCAGAGCTGTCCTCTGAACAAATCAGAGATGTGGGCAGCAAGTCAGAGGTCTGGAGCCAGGATACTCATGCAGGACCGTGTAGGCACGGATCGATCGCGCTTTACCGATAGTTCTGCTGTTCAGGTAAATACACTGATCGTCTCAGTGCACTCCTCCCTCCTGTTTCATCACTCTTGTACCTTCAGGCTGCTGCAACGCACAATAACAAGCAACACGGCCCCAACATGTCTGTTGACCTCATCTCTGTGAGGGTTCAAGTGAGCTGAGGCAGGGAGTGTTTTATAGTCGCTATGCCTGCTTGAATCCACAGCCCGGCTTCGACACGTCGACCTGCTGTAGCCCGCAGACACTGTTTGGTTTTAATGAAGCTCCGTATGCACAGACAGGCTCCAGACAGACCGGAGGATGTAGCCTGTAGGAGAGGAAGCTACAGCAAACATGGACTCAAGCTGGGTTTACTCCGGTATCTGTTCTGTCTATATTTATACAGGCAGGCTCACAGTAGGTGACTGGAAATACTTGATGTAGGACATCTCCTCTGGCGAACAGCAAAACCTGTCTGGTACTGACTGAAATATGTTCATGGTAACGGGTATCAAACCTTCAAGTAGCACTGAATATGTCAAAAACTAATTTTCCACAGTACAGTCGGTACTGTGTTCAAACAGGTAAATGTTGCCCTTTATGCTGAACTCACAACAGAAGACAACAACACCTGTAACCATGGTGACTAATCACAACGAAGATGGATAGATTAGACTAAAACAACACTAATCAAAAGGTCCTAAAATAACTAAAACTAAAGTTTATTACCTTGTCTGTGCAGATCTTGAATCTTAGCTCATGAAAACATGGTTTAAAATCTTAAATAGAACTTTTTAACATTGATTTTTGTGACTAATTAAGCAAAACTGCGACTAAAAGTTAGAAAGAAAGAAGTCTTAAAGGTCCCGTGTGTAAGAATTAGGGGGATTTAGTGTGTTTTCATTTGTGTATAATAACCTGCAAATAAGAATTATTGTATTGTTTTTACCTCAGTTTTGGAGTCTGCCATGTTTCTATAGTAGCCCAGAACAGACAAACCAAACACAAGCTCTAGAAAGAGCCTTTGACAGTTTCATAACCACTTTAGCTTCTCCCACCAGCTTTGAAGGGGCGGGGTGTGAGGTGAGGGGTGTTCAGCGGGTTACAATCTACAAGTTCACAGCTGTAAATACAAAGTACCAATCCGGTACACTCTTGGACGTCACTCAGCAGAGTTGTAGTACCCGAGATCTGTGTTGGTCTCAAGACCACTTTTTCAAGGTCTCGCTCTTGATCTCAGACAAATAGCAAATTTGTTTCAAGACCAGTCAAGACGGCAACTTCAGGGATATAACCGGTGTTTCCTGTTAATTATCTACACGGTAGCAGCAAAGTTTGTACAACAAATGAACTGAAAGCAGCCGAGAAGCGGTTCAAATAGTTGTTACAGAGTCTATAATTAAAGAGCAAACAGCGCTCAGCACTGAAACATAAAGAGAGGAAAGCAGGTCAGGTCATGGTTTAACCACGAGACCACAAGGCGACAGCTGCAGAGTTCCTCCACCAAATCAAATATAACTACTAGAAATAGAAATAAACTCTCCCCCACAGTTACACTGTCTTTATGTGGGACACACTGTATGTTTGTCACCAACAGTTCTGGTTTGTTGTCTTTAAGTGAGAGAGAGAGAGAGAGAGAGAGTGAATATATTGCACAGAAACACTGCGATGCGCTGAGGCATGGTGATGATAATGTGTTTGGAAAGAGCCCAAACTGCAGAAGTTGCTAGAAACAGAGCTGCAGCTACATGGAGAGGTGGTCAGTTAGCCCCACTTCTCTATGACTGATTTTCTCTATGCCTCAACCTGCCTAACAAAGACACGGCAGATGAAAAGTCACGGATGTGACATTAAACTCGACAGTAAGGCGGCGTGATTCTGAGGGAATACTTCCCGGAGGAGACTTCCTCTCTCCTGATTTCTTATTGTGATGGACGTCAGCTGACCGACAGGAAGCGGCACGAGGAACAAGATGCCGCGCTGTCGTGAAAAAGCTCAATGCAGACACAACGAAGTAGAGAGTCCGTTTGCTGTGATGGCTCTCACTCTGCACAAGAGTTTTTACTGCAAAAACATTAACGTCCACCTCTGACTCTGCGTATTAGAGCTGCTGATGAGTCAACTAATCTAATCCTTTGAAAACAATAATCACATTATTGGTTTCAAAGGTTTGAGATAAAACTACAGTGTTTGGCATCGAGGCTATACCGTAATAACAACAGGATAATACTGTCGGGAACATGATGCTGTGTACGCAATAAAAACAACAAGCAATAAAGAATTACACAACTGTCTCTGACTGACCAAACTGCTGAGCAAAATTATTATTTTATAAATGAATTTCTCTGTTTTGTTGTTACTATGGATGGAGTATTAGGACCATTCAAAATAGAGGAAACTAGTGAGGGAAGTTGTCTTGATATTGGGAGAATTACATCATAGTATTAGAGAGAAAGTTTTTAGATTTAGGGAACAAAATGTTTTTATGTTTTTATGAATAAATAGGACTAAAAATCATGAAGATAATGAGAAATCTTTATTCTTTATTCTTATACTACAAGAATATTCTCAAAATGTTATCTTCGTATTCAGAAATAATCTGCAGATAGTCTGGTAAAGTCGAGACTAAATGTTTTTTTTAAATGGATGTCAGTTTTTGAACTGCGACTGTGTCCTACAACTGACCAGGTAAGACTTGTTTTTAGCCTTGCAGTTGTTCGTCAAAAGCCAGTTGGAAAGTGTAATAAAAATAGGAGACAGTCTCATGTGGTTCACTTGAATTTCAAGGACTTTTTAAGCAATTTGTTAAAAAATAAGATATTTTCAAGGTATTCCAGTACTTGATTTCTTAATCTTTCTGCACCAGCTGCTGTAACAAAACAAAAAACTTGGTATCGACCGTGAATCGGCTGATAAGACTTAAACACGATCCAGTCGGAGGCAAAAAACAAGATATGGGCATCTCTCAGTTTATCTGTACGTAATGAAGAAGAAATATATCGTGGGTGTTGGGAAAGCACAGAGAATTTCATAAATGGTTAAAAATCATGGTAGGGGGAGGGAGGTGTGAGCGACAGACAGACAGTCTGACAGGAAGAGGAAGATAATGCTGAGTCAGCAGTTTTCTGCAATGCTCTGATGTGAGCTCTGCTGGCGACAGACAGACAGACAGACGGGGTGCAGAGAATTACTCATCAAATTGCAGTCAGTGAAGCTGCCCGTCAATTAGGCATATTCAAGATATTTCCAGTAGGACGGCGCTGCCTGTCAACAGTCAGTCAGCTGTTTTCTGCACATCACAAACTAAAAAAAAAAAAAAAGTCAGAGTTTGCAGGATCAGTCGAGCTGAGGCGACACACTGCCCCACACTTTATATCAAACTGCAGACTGCTTCAGCATGACACGACACTTCTGAATGGTGAAAAATCACACAGGAAATGTACGAAGTGCAGATAAACTTAAACCCTCAAACCTGCAGGCAACCACACACACACATATCTACATACTGTACACACACACACAAACACAGGGCAGCGATTCTAAGAATTCACCCAACCAGAAAGCATCAGATATTTTAAGGTGTCATCATCACCAACATACAAACAACTTCTGTTTTTCAGACTGCTCTACCTGTTTCTGCAGAGCATGCCACTAACGCTGGCAGAGTGACAGCTTGATTCCCACCCCCACTAGAAACATAACATTAAAGGAACAGCTCAACATCGTGTAAAACTGTTTGTTACATTTAGTGAGCTTTGGTAGGCGGTTACCTTAGTTTGGACACACCTAGGCTAGCTGTTTCACCTGTTTACAGTCTCTAAGATAAGCTAGGCTAAGCGACGATGACACTGATCTCGTAACAACTAATTAAACTAAGTTGTAGTAAGCGAACAGTTCAACCAGATTAGATTGAGTTGGGCCTCCCCAGAGGGGGAATCACCTAAACGTGTAATTTGATTGGGGGAGTTTGGGGGAGTTTTAGAGAGTTTTCAGAGATTTTTTTGGATGTTGATGTAGTCTGAAGTTTTTAAAAAAAGAAGGGGAAGAGGAAGTCGCCTAAATGTGTATGATTTTGTAGAGTAGTTTTGGTAAAGTCCCACTTTCCCTGAGACAGAAACCAATAAATCCCTTAGAATGGAGCTTTTTTATGTATTTGGTGTATGTCAAACAAAAATATTAGGCTACACTGGCTGAATTGTTGAGGGTTTTTCAAGCTTTGTCCACAGTCTCAGACCTCTGATCCAAATCATTTTATTTGCAGGTTAAACCAAAAGTGCACCTGAAACATGAAACATCAGGATTAATCCCTCACTAAAGAGGAAACTGTACTGTCGTGTATTTCTCTTTCAACATGTAAATGACAGTCTGTCAAATCCAGACAAACTCTAAACAAACAAGCGTCGCTTCCTGTGTGGCAGGAAAGAGCTGCACTGCGTATTGAAATCAGTAAATGGCGCCTTGCTGCTGTACGCTTGCAGAACGTTGCGCTCAGCTTGCTGCAGTAAATAATAAAAAAGTGTTGTCAAAGTTACTCACCGTGGGGACGTATTCAGAGGGAAACTTGTTGGTGGTGTAGGAGATGAGGAGGCATGTTTTCCCCACCGCACCATCACCGACCACCACGCACTTTATAGTCTGCATCTGATGAGGGAATGAAGGAGAGGAGGAGGAGGTGAAGGTGACAGAGAAAGTATTTGGTTACTGACAAGATCACTGGAGCATATTCAAGATTTTCTAACTTCATATCAGGCGAGATGAGGCGAAACTTGACCGCACGTCGTCAAAGAGACGTACTAAGCTTTGGAGGTGTACTGATTTTAAACGAGGTGCTGTATTTTGTTCCAGGAGTCAGACGAGCTAAAATTAAAAGCACTCTTTCCTCGTTGGGACCGGATTTGTGAAACATGAAGCAGGAGCGAGTCAGTCGAGCGGTTCTGATAAAGCCGATCTGAGTGACGATGCAATTCTGAGAGGTGATATGGCAAACTTCCAGTAAGATAAAAGAGACACCAGTGAGTATCATCTAACCCCATCATCATCATCATCATCATCATCATCGTCATCATCGTCGTCATCATCATCATCATCATCATCGTCATCATCATCGTCATCATCATCGTCATCATCATCATCATCATCATCATCATCGTCGTCGTCATCGTCATCATATCAAATACAACGATGTGCACCGTAGATATCTCAAGGCAGAGTGAGATGTTTGTTGCACAACTTGTTAAACTCAAAAATACCTGTTTACCTATGAAGTAACGGTTAGTTAAATCGGTTGATTTATGATTAAACAATACTAAAACAGGATCAAAACACCAATTTATTATTTTTCAGTTCCACATCTGAACATTTTGGGAGTTTTTAGAGACAGTTTTAAGTGCAGTTGGTTCATAAGGAAGCAGTCTGAGGTGCAACATACACACTCACACTTTATTATTATTATACAGTCGAATGTGATCCAATACAGCAGCTCTGCTGTGAGTTCTACTTTTAAGAAGCTTTTTTTGACACTGTCAGAGGTGTAACAGTGGAAGGTTAGTGTGCATGTAAACACAGTCAATGTCTGCTGCCCTGAAGACTCCAGTAACTTTTAATCCTTTTTGTCCTTTTATTTTGTGTATTTATTTTGTATTTTGTTGTGATCAACTATCAGAATAATCAGAAGAACAACAGCTTAATTAATAATAAAAGTGATGATTTGCTGCCGTTGCTGCAGAATGTGTTTCTGATAGAAAATGAACTGCCCACTACTTTGATAATCAATTAATCATTTCAGTAACTTTTTAAAGTAAATATGTTTAAAAAAAATTTTGGATTCTTTGTCGGACAAACAACAACGACTTGCTGAATGGGCTTTGGGATGATTTTCTTTTGCCTTTAAGATTTTTTAATCAAGAAAATCATTTTCAGATTTATTCAAGATGAAAATAATGTAATAATAAATACTGGAAAATGTTTTCGTCTTACATCCTGAACACAGAGCTGCTCAGTAAAAAGGATTTATGTGCCTAACTAACAGAATAAATCAACAAAAAGCCTGAGAACAAAAGAAGAATTCCTGCCCTCTGTTCCCGTCTTGTGTGTTTTAGCTGCATGTAAACACCCTGCAGGCCTTCAGCCTGTATGTATCAGGTGGCAGGTTGACTGAGATGCCGTGAGCGTGGAGAGTAAATCTGAGACAGTTAACAGAAACAGTGCTAGCTGTGTACGGCCCGCCGTGTTTACTACACACTGGCTGGAGATCCTGTGACCGTCCAGACGCAGAGCAGCTCACATACCCAGGCTGGCGCTTCATTAAGTGGGACAATGGGTAAAGGGGTATGGGATGCCACTTCATCACTGCCTCTTTGTTTGGGCCTTTTGGCAGTGGCAGAACTCAGCTGAACTCTTGTTGAGTCAGGGACAAGTTAACTGGTCATCTGCAGGGACCGTGACACCAGTTATGTCTGCATAATTCATTCCTCTGAGGTATTTCGCATACACATGCAGAAAACTCTGGAAATACGCAGTGGTTACTGGCAAACACGTCTTTTCAGAGCGCTATTGTTTCTTGTAAACAATGTTATCTGCATCAAGTCGATCCTGTTTTGCCATCCGCAGCCTCGGGAGATACAGCAGCTGATCATTTTGACTACAGGCTCAGGTTTTATTTTAGTTATCGAACGACTCTTTAACACTACAAAGGTTCATCTATTACAGAGTGCTGGGAATATTAATATGAATTAATTTGTCAAAAAGCAGCAAATATGATCATCCTTCAAACTTATTAAAGAGGGAAAAATATTTTCTGTTTTCAGCTCTTTAAATTGCTGCTTTTCTATTGAGCTCTTGTATCTTTGGATCTGCTTCACTCTCCACGGCCTGCGCTGCTGCTCGCTTCATCTTCTCCCTCCTGGACACCATGAAAGGAGAGGAGGGTGTGGTGGAGACAGAGTACACCTATTCTCCTGGGGAAGAATGACACTGAGAAGAGGCCTGGGCTGGGCAAGCTGGTGGCTGAAGGTTTCTATCAAGAAGGGCAAAGATTTAGTGACTAAGATGAAGAAAACAGGGGGCACTGAGTTTAAGACCTGTGATGTGGACTACAGGTCGGACAAAACTGTTTAAAGATGACGTTGAGCTCCGACAGGATGTCACTGTTTTCTGTGATTTTAATTTAAATCTCTATTTTATAGTCAAAATGATTAATTAAGACGATAACTAGCAGATTAAGTGTAACATATCATTAGTTACTGCACATTTCTCCTGTCAGACATGAACCTGTGTCTCTAAAACTGAAAGATATTTGATTTTCAATGATGCATGTTCTCTCCGAGTGCTCCTGCTTCCTCCAACAGTCCAGAGACATTACAGCACTTAACAGGTTAATTGGTGACTCTAAATTGCCCGTAGGTGTGTTTCTAAGTGTGAATGGTTGTTTGTCTCTACGTGGTGAGCTGGTGACTTGTCCAGGGTGTACCCCGCCTCTCGCCCTCAGTCAGCTGACTCTGATTAGGACAAGCTCTTACAGAAAATGGATGGATGATATAAAACAGAGCAAAAAAAGCTTGGGAATACTTGAGATGTTGTAACCAGACAATATTAACAAATAATTATTAAAACAGTCCTGGATTAATTGCTATGACAACTCCTACGGTTAGACAGCTGGTTGGCTCTTCAAGTCTCACTTTTCTGCTTCTTTTAATCTAAACCCTCCATTTATACAAATCTTAACTCAGATTTTGTGACACTGTGCTGTTTCCAGACTGTCCCTGCCTTACAAAACACATATTTACACTAAAAAAAAAAATCTCTAAAGCACTACACTGTCATCACTTCAACACGCAAACTGACAATTTCACACTCAGTTTTACTGTTTTCTGCAACACAAGTCATGATTCAGACAATGCTGGGATGTTCATTCATATTCTACGGTCAAATCTACTACTGTACTCTTCTATTTTTATTTTATACATGTATAGTTTTTTATTTGTATCTTTGCACAGGTTGAATTTAAACTCAAATTAACTTTATAGGCCTGATTTTAATGTATATTACACTGGATCTCATGCTGCATGCCTGAATAAAGTATCTACACGTCTATCCATCCATCTATATAGCTATCTATCTGTCTATCTATCTATCATGATATTAATAAGAAAGCAGCACATGCTGTATGTGTGAGATGAGTACTATACGTGTTTTTTGTCACTTCCGCATAGAAACTGAGTCAAAAACTTATAAAAACTTTAATTTACAGGCTTCGCCGCAGGTCGGCTCGTTAGTTAGTTAGTTTGTGTGGAGTTAAACTTGTTAAATATATTTGTCACTACTTGTTGAGAGCTTTTATAAGCAACTAAAGCTGAAGCTAAAAAGTTTCCTGCGAAACTAGCCTACGTTAGCTCAGTCGGTGCTAAGTTACATCCGCCGGACCCCCACCCACAACAAAAAAGGGGCCTACTTTAACTAACTTTACAATGAATATTAATATAAAACAACACTTTTTGAACATGTGTTTACGTTGCCTCAGAGAGGCTCAGTGCCCGGGGTTGCTGTGGTTGACCGATACAATCACACCGGCAACTTTCAGCAGAGATTTAACAGCCGAGCTAGCAGAGTTAGCTCAGAGGAAACCGTTTGTTTTGACAGCTGCCGGTTAGCACAGTTAGCTGTCAGCGGGCTAACAGACACAAAACAAGTCACTGTGAAGTATGTTAGTGTTTCTCAGCTGCTGTTTTTAGTATTTACGGTAGTAAATCGAAGTTAAAGTCAGTGACAGCTCCTACCTTCTCTGCTGTCTGCCGCCGGAGGAGTGCTGCCTGCCTGGTAATGCTGTGCTACGTTCAGGTGCTTCCCGTAAACTACCCCTTCCCCCAGTGCGGAAGTCGGAAATATGACTTGTGGTATGTTCAAGTCCCTCTAGAGTTATTGTTGTTAATGCTGCCATCCATTTCCATAACGTGATGTCTGTTTACATAATCTAAATATAAATAATTGTACCTCCTGACTTTGAAGTTTATAACATTTAATAATGTAATAAAATAATAACACCGTCTGCAAATGTTATTCTATATACTCTGTGTACCCCTGGTTAAAGACCCCTGATATATACTGTATATTGATATACATATTTATATATAGTATAACATACATGAATAGTAGTTTATGTTTACCTGTCAAGCTCCTTGTTTTTAGCTGTATTCATGTCTATATCTTTGTGTGTACATTCAGTGGGGCACCTCCACAATCTCCTGTGTTGTTGACAGACAGACCACAGTTGTGTGAGGCTGATCGGTTGTGTATCTGATCTGGACTGTACTCTCGCTTCTCTCCTCTCCACACTGTACACCTCAGACTTTCAGCTCAGATGAGTCCTGTCATCTGCAGGAAATCTCAGATGACTCTGCAACTCTGGGGCGTATCAGTGATGGAGAGGAGACGGAGTGCAGGGACTAGGTCCATCCTGGGTGATGAGGTGGTGGAGGTCTACAGGTATAGGTACAGGTACTTGGGTGTGCACTTAGATAAGGAAGTTCAGGTTCTTTAATGTGTACAGCTGGATGTTGCAGATGTTCTACCAGTCCGCTTCTTTGCGGTCATCTGTTGGAGCAGCAGCGTCAGAGCTGATTGAGAGCTGATTAAGGAGGCTGGCTCTACCTGTAACATGAAGTTACTCACGATTTTATTCAGTTTGCAACATGTCTGAAATATTACCAAGACATGATGACACCTGAGTCAGTCACATTCACTGAAGGAAGAAGGAAGTGAGATATAGTGAGTGAACCTTGAGTTTAGAAAGTGAGTCACAGATGAGTGAAACACTGAAACATAACACTGAACCATACAATAATATTTCTAACAATCTAATATCAAACTCTGTGGCAACAGTTTAAGATCTATTCTTGTTTCAACATGACAAAAAATTCACCTGTGCCACCATAAAGAAATGTTTCTTCTAGTTTGAACTTGACTTCTAATGTCCCCTGAAGGAAGAATGAGGGCTGATCAAATCAGCAACAACTTTATCAAAACAACATCCTAATTATCTACTGATGAGAGATAATAAAACATAAACTGTCATTTATAGTATTTCCACAATCACGCTGGTCCCGTCTATTAATGACTACCGCATGCTGAAATATGGGAAAGTTTCTCGGTGACCACCAGAGGGAGGTGAAGTACAGACTTGCTGCTCACAGTGCAGAACCATTTTAGATGGTTTAGCACAGCCTAAGTGTGGTGACATGGCATTCATTTGGTGTTAGCTCTGTCGTGACTCTGCTCTGTCCATCTTCATCTACTTCAGGCATCTCCACAGATTTCTGACCATCTGTAGGTTTGTTTGCGGTGACGGCCCGTCCATTTGAGTAACTACAAAATGAAAATAATATGTTTTACATGCAAAATACCTCATGACCAGGGCTTCTTTTTTTCTTCATTCTACATTATACATCAAGTCATTGACTCACTGGAAGTTCTCCTGCACTTATATCTGAAGAAAAGATTGAAATCACCAGTTTTAATACTCTTTTGTTGGTGAGTTACGGCTTCTGGTTCATTGGATCAATAAATACATCTGCAAACTGCAGTGCAAAAGCAAAACTATTTCTAATTGGCTGAATAAGTTGCTGAATTTAATGCTTTTTTTTAAAGAAATAAAGTTGCTAAAAGTGTCTGAAAAGTTGCTAAATCTAACAGAAGTTGCCAGTTTGCAACTGCTGACCCGCTCTGTGATTGATTTTGTTTACGTGAGTGTGACGTAGTGCAGCACTTGTGCCAGTGCTTTCTCACATTTTTCAAAACACTTACGCGTAATAATTTAACTTGTAATGATTCATTTCTACACTGTCCCAGTATTGTCTCAGAAACTGTATCTCTGGGCTCCAGGTGCTTTTCATTGTCCGCAGGGACATCCTTACTTTCGAGCGCTGCATCATCAATCCAGCTTGTCATTTTAAACACACATAATGAGTTTACAATTAAATAATGTTTTGGTGCTCTTGATGCCACCAAGGCGCCTCACGTCCACCAATGAGGTCCACCATCTTTGCCAGTTTTTTAGATTAGCAGGACTACAAACATGGCAGCAGCCAGCTTCGAAACCCGTGGTTGACATCACACATACGCCGCCCATTCTTTATACTGTCAGTGGTTCAGACGCACAATGTTGCCTATACATTTAGCACAATCCACTCACATAACAGGACGAAGATCTTGGACTCGAGACTTTGACTCAAGTTGCTTTTAAAAATTAACAAATTGAGACTTGACTTTAAAGAATTGAACCTCGGAAAAACAAAGTCTGACATGCTGTTTACCGGCTTTATTAATTAATCAATAGTCAACACTTAGCACCGATCCATCTGATAGATTTTAATGTCTGGATAGCATCTAAAAATAGTATTTGCTAAGCGGGAAAGAAAAGTCAATATATGAGATCATCTTGTGAGTTTCGTGGTGGTTTATAGGAGTTCATCAATTCTTCAGTGGAAGAATATAACAGGCAGAGACAGAACAATGAAGAGCATGTGTATTATCTCTTTAATAGGATGAAAAGTGTTTGTTTTGGCTGGCCTGGCTGACCGTGGTGTTCTGTAGGTGGAGGGCAGCTCGCTGAGGGAAAGGCCGGTCGACCTTCAGTGGTAACGCAGCAGAAAATGAGATAATTACAATGCAAGGCGCTTCTCCATTACCCGTTCCCTCCGGATGGCTTCTCTCTTTCTCTCACTTCACAAGCATTTCATCGCACTTTGATCTCTTCTCCTCACTGCTCTTTTTTCCCCTCCTTCTTCTTCTCCTTCTCTTTGTTGTTGCATCCTGGTTTCTCTCTCTCACGCCTTCTTCATCTCTCTCTCTTTATGTGTGGGTGTATCCATCGGTCGCTCACCCGTGACTAACCAGGGGGATGGATGTCAAGGACGTTGTGCTGCTTGTCTCCCAAAGATAATCCCATTAAACTCAGGAATTTAATTATAGATTATCTCACAAGCTCACACTCACACACACACACACACACACACACACACACAAACAAACATACATACATTTCAATTCACAGTTCACCTCTGTGCACAGAAACACACAGAAATACAGACACAGGTACACCGTGCAGAGATCATTTATTATACACAAAGGTAGCACACAAAGACATGAACACACACACACACACATACCATACCAACACACACTGGCTTCACCCTGTTGCCCTGTCAATGTGTATCAGTGTCACCCTCCGGTCGGCATTAACAACTTCACCAGCCTGTTTTTAGCGCAGCAAGGACGCAGCTCGACGTTTTGCAGCAAACAAAGGAAGCAAAACAAATGCACCGTGTTCGTCTGAAACAGTTTACTGTCGCTGCCAAACAGGATGAATGTGCAGGAATTTTTAGGCACTCTGACAACAGTTTTAGTGCCATATGGGTTGTATGGTTTGAGTAAGGTGCTGACTGTAGCATTTCATCTTCAATGAATCATTGTAGTCATTTTGTGGAACCTAAAATTATAATCCATATGACATGTGATTGATTATATTAGTAAAACTACTGTAATCCATTAGCTGCAGAAAATACTAACTCCTGCTGCCCTTAACGTGAATCTGATAGCAACAATTAGTGATAGAAATTAGCCAATAAAATTATAATACATTTTTTAATTGTGGTGAAAATTGGTAGCGTATATTAAAAAACTGGAACATTTTAGTGTTTGACAGATTCAGAGGTTTGTTGGGATACTCAGCTTGAAACTGGGACAATCCCAGACAAACTGGGACGGCTAGCCACCTTAAATGTAGTTCCTAGTTGACAGTTGACCCAGTTTTAAGTCTGTCGACAAGGTAACTATATATACACGATAAACTGCTGGTACCCACAGGAACAATACTTCAGTTTTACACTATAAAACCCGTTAACGAAAACTAACTGTGAAAGTGATGAAACAAACTAGCTAGCTATCTTCCATTTTTCTTCAACTACGTCTGGTGGCCTGTTAACAGAGCTGAGTAGGCGATTTCAAGAATGGAGATGATCTCCTTACATAAATAGGTGCTTCCACTGACATCATAGCAACAGAAAAATGACTTAGCCGAGCGTACACATGGATGAGATCGGCGTCTGTGTCGTGTCTCTGGCAATAGAGTTGCAAGTAGCTGAACATTGGTTTTGACCTCTGTCCGGGCCGTATCATATCAAACCTGTCGACCTCACTGTGATGACAAAACTCTGGGAAGCTGCGCTGAGTCACTGCGTCTAGCTGTTGCTCGCCAAGAAATAGTTCTTGCATGTAACACCATCAATTACCTATGACTGCAAAAGCAATTGATAGGGCCATTGATACGACCTCAGATAAATTAAGCTCACAAAATACAACAAAATTTCAGCTGATAATCAGCTGAATAATCTAAAATAAGTTTTGCATTTCAATATCAATATCAGCCTGATATGTAGTCACACAATGTGTCCATACATGAGTAATTATGAGCTAAGGAGGTAAAATAAATGAATGGTGTAGAAACACTGCAATCTATAAATATTAGGAAGAGAAGCGCGGATCAACAGCACCCCTTTAACACCATCTTAGCTTTGGTTCTTGGACAGGATTCAACAGCAGTCGACAATAAATAATCTTCTTATTATGAGGCTGAACCTGCCTCCAACTCTTACAGTGACGGTACGCGGAGAGCTTTTCTGAGGTGGTGTAAAAAGTTTGAGGAACACTGAAGTAGGGTTTGAGTGCCTTGCTCAAGGGTATCATGGACCAATTAGCCTGTTTAATCAAAATAAATCGATCATTTGTATCATTTGTTGGCGTTGTAGCATCGCACCTTCTCTGCTTTCAAAAGGATTTCTACTGCTGCATTGTTTTCAGCGCTCACACACACACACACACACAGCATCATCATGTCTGAGTGTGGTGGAGATGGATGGATTATGTAACTGTATATACATCGACTAAACCCCACTGCAGCACCAGAGAGGAAGACAGGGAGACACGCACAGAGAGAGAGAGAACCAGTCCTCCCTTCATCTATTTTTACCTCCTCTGTCGGGCGACGATCCTCTGCACCCCGTCCTTATCCCTTCATCCCACCCCTTCGTCCATCTCCTCCTTTTTAATTAACCCTCCTCTTCTCCTCCTCTTCCTCTCTCCATCTCCCTCTGAGTCATCTCCCCTCCCCCCTCTGTCACACATCTCACCCCCTCCTCCCCTCCTGTTTTCCTCTCCTCTCTCCTCTCTCTCTCTCCTCTCTCACTCTCACTCTCTCTCTCTCTCCCGCTCAGCCTCTCCAGTATTTTCTCGGTCGCCGTGAAAGGCAGAACACACACACACACGCACACACACACAGAGGCGGCAGGTAAAGGCAGGAAATCCTCTCTTCCTCTTTTCATCCTTTTACATCCTTTGTCTGTTTGTCTGTTTGGTTTGGTTTGATCTCGTATTGATTGGCTGCTGCTCAGTGCAGGAGAATGATGCTGCTGGTGTGTGAGTGTGTGAGACAGAAATGCTTCAGTTGTAGCTGCTACTGTATGTGTGTGTGTGTGTGTGTGTGTGTGTGTGTGCGTGTGATTTCGCTACATGTATTTCCTCAGATTTCTCGGAAAATGGCTGTGTATGTGTGTGTGTGTGTGTGTGTGTGTGTGTGTGAAAGAGGCAGGAAATCATACATGTGTGTGTGTGTGCATGTACAGTATTGTATGTCAGTTTTAGGTGTTAATGTGTGTGTGTGCTTCATGGCTGTCAAATATGTGTATGTGTGTGTGTGTGTGTGTGTGTTGTTGTGTTGGCAGCAGAAACATTATGTGTGTGTATGACTGGATCTTGCAGTAAAATGTGTGTGTGTGTGTGTGTGTGTGTGTGTGATTTTGTTGCACACATTTTCTCCTGGATTTCTTGGAAAATGGCTGTCAAGTGTGTGTGTGTGTGTTTGTTTGTTTAGGTGTGTGTTTTTTGGCTGCAGGAATATTGCGTGTGTGTATGTGTGTGTGTGTGTGTGTGTGTGTGTGTGAGGGGATCAGGCAGTGAATTATGTTCGAGTCCTTGGTATATCAAGTGTGTTGGATGGTTGATGTGTTTTATTATGAAAGGCACAGGTGCGTGTGTGTGTGTGTGTGATCTGTGTGTGTTATTTTGTGCGTGTGTGTGCGCACACCTTTTCTTTAATTTCTTTTAGAAAATGGCTGTTTAGTGTGTGTTTTTGTGCATCCAAGTCAATTATGGTTGAGTGTGTGTGTGTTTGATATCTCTTTAATATGGCCAGCACTGGAATGTGTGTGTGTGAAAGCATTCAGTGTGTGTGTGTGTGTGTGTGTGTGTTTGTTTATGTGTGTTTTAGCAGCAGGAACATTGAGTCAATTATGGTTGAGTCTTTGGTATATCAAGTGTGTGTGTGTAACATGAAAGGCACACAAATGCGCGTATTTATATGTGTGTGTTGCACTCTGTGTGACGTGTGGGTGGATGTGAAGTGTGTGTGTTTGTCAGAGTACTTGTAATAATTGCGAGTTGATGCTGTGTGTGTGTGTGTGTAAATGTGGATACATTATTAGCATGTGTGAGACTGCTCCACTTCCTGTGTGCATGTGTGTGTGTGTGTGTGTGTGTGCCAGCCATACGTGCAGTGCTCAGCCTTCTGTTCCCCCTCTTCATCTTCCTCCTCCCTCTCTTCATCCCTCCATTTCTCCTCTCTTCTCCAGCCAAACAGGGTCATTTAATTATTTATCTCTCTCTCTCTCTCTCTCTCTCTCTCTCTCTCTCTCTCTCTCTTTCTCTCTCTCTCTATGTCTCTCGCCCTGCCTCGTTTCCACTCTCCATTTTGTCCTCCATCTTTCTCTCTCTCTCTTTCTCTTTGCATAATATATACGTATCTAAATCCATCCTTCATCACTCTATACTCCTCTCTGTCTCATCCATGTTTCTCTTCTCATTGTAATTTCCAACACTGACGTCTAAAATCTCCAAATTCATCTTTGCATTTTTGCCTTTTCTCAGTTGGATTGTAAATGTCAGGCCGTGGTGTCTTTAACTTTATTTTTTATAGATGTTTTTTTATTCTTTAATAGATCTACAGAGAGTTGGGATAAGTTCAGACGTCCAAGTAAAGGTCTCTGTCGGAAAATATGTTCTATTTTTTAAATGAAAGTGTCAAACGTACGAGCTAGTGCAGAAAAAAAGAAGATGAGAGGCGAACTACGACTCCCATGGTGCATAGATTTAATCATGGTAAAATTATTTTGTGTGAACTGCTAACAGCGAGCTGAAGCTATACAATATTCAAGGCCCACTTACTGGCTTTTTCTCATGGTCTTCATCTTCATCATGAGTTAACTTTTGCATTCTGGGTCAATTTTGGATGAATTCCTCCAGAAAAAAACGCTTCAGAGCGTGCCACAGCTCTGATTGGTTTTTCTACATAGGACCAGGGGCTGAGGCTCATGGGTATTGTAGTATTTAGAGTCATAAGACATACCAGCCTGACAGCAAAGAAGATTTAGGTTTAAGATTTCATAACTTTATTACTTATCTATTAGTGAAATGTGCAGTTCAGCTCATGATCTGCATCGGCAAGAAAACAACTGCTTACTTTTAGCACAAATTTTGAGAACCACCTTCAAAGATTCGATATGTATTCATGTGATGTAATTTAAACAAGAACTCTGCTGAGTCCACAAGAGACAGAACGGTCACAGTGACTCTCCGAGGTCTCCTGACTTCAACACCTCGCTGTATTTTTGTTAAACTGTCCTCGACGGGTAAACGTCCACATCTCTCTCAAGTCCAAACTGCACTATGTAAGATTTTTACGAATCATACAGCTCTGAGTAACACTCCTCATGATGAGTAAAATGTTGGAGTGGCCCTTTAATCAAACTGAAATTAATCTGGAGATCAGAGATTCAACATTTTTATCCATTTAGTCTTTCTCACTTCATCTTTCCTTTCCTCTCTGTCATCGGATGCTTCTATATTTCACCTCTCTCTCTAGCATCCTTCCATCCTTTCCTCCTTCCCCTCATACAGAGACACTGTATATAATGATAAAATACGTGTCGTCCTCCCTGTTCTCTCCTTGCGTGCCTTCATCCCTCTCTCCCTCATTCACTCTCTCCCTGGCTCGCCCACTCACGTGTTATTTATTTATTTATTTATTTTTCAGTGCTGGTATATTTTCTGCTGAGCACTGCAGTCTCTTGTAGGTGTGGTGTGGTGTGTTCATGGGTGTCCTCCCTCTCCGCTGCTGCTGCTGCTGCTGCTGCTGCTGCTGTAGAGCTTACGTAACTCACAGCAACGTGCACAAACAGCACAGACACAGATCGAGATAGAGGAAGAGAGAGGAGAGAGTTAGGAGATGGACTCGCTGAGGTGGTGACAGATTGGAAAGGAGGAACGTGTGTTTGTGGATATGTGATGAGCGTGTGCTGCAAATATTGAGGAAACACCTCGCTGGTGTCATGCATACATGAATCACATCCTTTACTTAAGTAAAAGTACTAATACCACAAAAGTAGGCTCCTTATAATGCAAAAAAAAATGTGTTTTCATATTATATAGATTCATATTACTGCTGCTTTAATGTTTATGTGGTATTTTTCTGCTGTAAATGCATCGTCGTCTATAAGGTAACCCTCTCGTGAGCACCACATATGTCTAAAAAGTTTCACGAGCTCAGAAAAACAGCCTGTTTTCAGCTCTGTGACGATGCATTTCTCAACTAATCCGAGAGGACTTTAAATATTTAATTTACCTGTCGCCAGGAAACAGTACCTGATTTAATGATGACGTTCACAGAGAGTTTTACCAGACCTTTGTGAGCCTGAAGATGTTTTTTGTGTAAGAATATACAATTTAAGCTGGACAATGTGATGAAACAGTGTGACAGTTACAGATACATCACAAAATGATGAGCTTTACTTGACGTCTGTTGGACTAAAGATGCTATTTTGTCTCAAATCTGCAAGATTTTCTGTAGAAAATGTTCATTAACGCTGATGTTCGCTGGCATAATACTTACAGATTCTTTAGTATTCACTTATTTTACACTCCATGGCAAGAGGATGCTCATAAATAGTGAGCAGTGTGGTGATCACCATTCAGATATTATATTTATATTTAGAATTATCAGAAACAAACAGTGAAAAAACGTAGCCACCATCTGCAATCTCAACCACAGTTTTCTGTCTCTTAAAATCACCCATCATTAAAAATAACAGTAATATCTTAATGAAACGATACTTTAGTAATGAACCAAAAACACCGGCAAAGACAGATGTTTCCCACAAGACTTAAAGTGTGAATAGCTGGTTTTGATTCTTTGTTGAAGTGACGAGTGAGACAACATCTAGTGGCCATTAGAGGAACATCACTGTTAGTTTGTGTCAGACACGTGTAGCGAGAGCAAACAAGCAAATTAAGAAAACATAGTCATATTTCATGGCAAAACCTTTATTTATACAGCATTTAACTGCAATGTATAGAGAATAATGTAGTATTTTAAATTACAGGCTGTTGACTGTGCACTAAAACACTAATATTTAATGGCAAAACCTTTATTGTATATGGCATTTATGTGATTATATGGCAAATCAGTGATTCTTTTGATGAAAAAAACAATTTATATGGTAAAATATGGAGTGAACAGCAACCTTAACCATGAAATCAACAGTATTAACACCCTTTTACTGTAATATTAGAAGAAGTTAGACCATATTTATTACACAGACATCCACACTTGCTGATTAAAATTTCTTCTGGTGTAGGAATATTAGTTAACGTGTAACATATTCACTGTCAAAATGTCGGCGTTTAGGCTTTGATGACGTGAAGTTGCAGAATTTCTGATTTAAAAGGTTTGGCAGGCGTCCTGTATACTGCTGCTCCACCCTAAACTGCAGCAGTCTAGGGTGGGGCTCCAAGACAGCAACAAAAAAAAAAAAAAGAGAGAGAGAACGAGAGGAACAAGCACATAAAATTAATATAGGCCAGTAGAGAAAATCACCCACGCATCAATCCCCTTGACTCTGAGTGTGTGGAAGTTTGCTGGCGGTGAGTCAGGCATCTTATCTGCTTCTTCTTGTGCTGAGCATCATTTATACATTTTGCTGATGCTTTTATCCCCGGTGACTTACAATGAGTGTAACGACTGAATAAGCATAAATTCATAGGTCATCAGCGTTGTAATCGACCAACAGTGATGGGAACAAGGTTCAGAGCTCCTCGTGAAAGTGGATGCAAAGAGTCTCTCGGAGGGATCGCGTACGATAGGAGGAGCGCTGAGTGAAGGAGTCAGCCGGGCAGGAGAGGCAGGTTAAAAGCAGCAAACATGAGGGGGATTTATGTCCCAGAGGAAGAGAGGAAAGGTGACAAAGAGACTAGCAAATGAAAGAAATGTGTGGCGTTTAATGTCTACAGGAAGGTTTTACATAGACAGATTGTGTTTTCATTCAAGCTGTGAGTCAGATAAACACCAGAGAGAAATTATAGAGGAAGTAAGCCAACAAAAGAACATGGATTATACAAAGGACGAGAGACGATGCCAGCAAAAGAAACAATACTGACGTGAAAGAATAGGAAGGGGAAAATCTTGCATAAGGCTACTACAAAAGAGAGTTACACAAGACCACTGTATGTTGACCGTGTAAGGATTTTAATGAGTTTACAGGAAGGAAACTAAGTGAAAGAAAGTTAGAAGACTTTAAAAAAAAGAGTCATCCACTTTGACAAAATAATTAAAACGTGTGATGTGAATCATTATCGTCATCGCTCAAACATAAATTCAGTCAAACGTCAAAACAGAAATGAAAGCGACCATAAAAAGGACATAAAGTTATTGAAGAAGGCAGAGGCGGCGCAGTGTTAACTGTGTATAGCGGCATAAATCTGTATTTTCACGACATGTTTGCCATTGAGACTCCCGCAAAGTTAAAACTGCTGTCCGTTGACAAAAATGTAAAAAAAGAAAGAAGAAGAGCGTTTACGTTCAAGTGACAAAGACCTCTAGTGGCTGTAGTAACCACGAAGTCAGGAGACGTTGTAGTCACAAGGCTCCAGGAATATAGTGCCTGGCTTTGAAGCCCATTGTGGCCAAACTGTGTAATGATGGCACTGTTGTCCGTTACACGATACAAACGGGATCATAAAGACTTTTTTATAGGTTTACATTGAGAAAGAAGCAGCTGCAAAAAGAGATTTTTTGAATGGCACAACCTTCGCAAACATTGTTTGACTGTCAGGATTTGAGCCGTCTGGACTGATAACATGTGAAATGTCTGATTAAGAGACGTATGATTAAGTTAAACTGGAAGTCTCTAGTCTGTTTGCTCGATGGGCCACATAACGGGGGAGGATATGTGGAAGATCATGCCTGGAAATCAAACTTCTTTGGCTTCTTGAGCGTCGAGCAGCTTCCATTAGAATGAACGGAGCCCCGCCTCCAACGCTGCATCTATTTCTCTTTATACGAGGTTGTCACACCTGAACCATAACCAAGTTTTTATTTTATTATTGCCTCAATAGCAACAAAATAGTTTTGTTTCCTGCTTAAACCTTAATACGTCTTTATTTTTCACAGTGTTTCCTCTTAGTTTCACAGCTCTCACCTTGATTTCAATGCGTATCCTCTAATGTACATTTTGGCAGACGGAACTGAGCCATCATTAACTTAATTACTTTAACGCACACTTCAAACTTAAAAAAAACTTTTAAAAAGATAAAAGGAAGCTTTAAGTCATCTAAAATTAAATTTCCCCATATATCTGACTTCAACAGTTTCTGGTTCTCCGTAACAAACGCGACAGTTTTTCGTTAACGGATGAACAGCAAAGAGGAACAATTAGAAAAGATTTGTCTACAGGAGTTGGCACACCCTCTACTATAAATCTCTGCTGTATTTGAAAGGACAGCCTCAGTACAGTGATTTCTGCAAGTTAGCAAGCGAGCCAGATTTAGCTGCTCGCAGATCGATTAAGTATTCATACAGTACGGAGACGAGGACGGCATAAAAGGCCTTTTTTGACATATCGTTGCAGTGCTGCGTGCCTGGAATATCAATGAGGTGGGAGAGGGAAAACACCCACAGAACAGATTAGTGTGGATGATAGTGAAATGACAGTGAGGATGTAAAGTTTAGGTTCACGTATGTTAATGATGGCACGGTGATACAGAAATTTAAAACTCATCAAACAGAATCGATGCATTTTTAATGTTGTGATGTGGAGCAGTTCACAGAAAAGAGAAACGAGTCCTTTCAGGTTGATAACAAGAAGTGAAACTGAGAAAAGGGCCGCAAAGACAATAAGATTGTTTGGGCTAAAGCAGCAGACTTTAAATCTCTTTAATTTAAATCCATATATTTACCTGAATACGTCACTCTAGGAACACCCGGAGTGACGTGACGATTGCGACTGAGCTACGATATCTACTTGAAAATCCATCACTAAGTTTGTGTGTAAAATCCCTGTTGAGTTCTACGTTACTAACCAGCAAGTTTCGAACTAGTGATTTACTAAATGAGATTGCACCATTAAAGCTTAAAGGTTATATAAAATTTAACTACCACTAGATGTCGCACTAGAGCACCAGCATCTCGGAGCAAAACAAGTGCAACTGCCCACCAGACTCCACTGACAAAATTAGTTATTTTACCTCACAGGTATTCTTCTTCAAACTGGGCAGAAACTAAATAAAACTTGTCTTTATTAATCTTTACAACAATCACTAACATCGGTTTGGTCAAAATAAACATTTAATTCAGAGTTAGGAAGGGTAAAGATGCTACCTGAGTCCAAACTCACAACAACAAGTAGTTTATGTTAGCACGTAAAGCATCAGATTCAACAGTCAAAACTTGAATGCACAAATTCACAGCCTCTGGCTCCAAACCTAAAATCTTGTAAATGCTTATACTTGCAGAGCGCCTGCGAGATCGCTGCTGCCGTGCACTAACCTACTTAGGCGAATGCTCTTGCGGTCGAGCTGTTTTTCAAAGTGTCGGATGGCACCCAGAGATGCATCTTTCCTGTGTTAGCGGTGCCGGATTTTCCGAGCTGTCTCCCTTGAGAGAGAAGAAGCATCAGCAGTAAACAGCAGAGGTAGAAAGAAAGAACTTACAGTGACTGTGAAAACAGTATCAGGGTCAGACTGATTACTAAAATATACCTGCAAAACCTCTCCTCTTGTTTTATTTGCCTTTATTTAACCAGGTAAAAAAATCTGAGAGTGCAAAGGGAATATCTAGTGTAGTCTTGTGCACATTTTAGCAGGATACTGATGTTATGATTATGCAAATATGCAACTTTAAGTCTTAATATAATTTGAACAGGTGTACTGTACTGTACTGAATTCAGCGTCAGTACAGTTGTCATGAACAGAGAAGCTAGCTATAGAGACCAAAACAGTTTTTTGTACCAGGCTATAAACATGTTTATTTCTGCTGTGAAGTTTTTAACATGGGGACTTATGGAGACTGACTCACTTCTGCAGCCAGCCTCAAGTGGACGTTTGAGGAACTGCAGTTTTTGTCATTTCCACATTGGCTTTGCTGCTCAGAAAAGACCAAAACCAACAATGTGTAAACTGTTTTATAAATACAGAGCCCATTGGTTCCTACTGAAGACAAAAAACTGCTCAAAAATATGTAATTTCCCAGTTGTTGGGACTATTTTCACCAGTGGATTAATACACATTATTTGGTCTGGTGAGCATGTGGGGCAGAGGTAGCTCTATGGCACAGAGAAATAAGATATATCCGGCTTTGATACATGCACAATACTTGTTAGCTGATACATTCATTTAAAATATATCAAATGTCGCCCGATGGCAGTTTCCAGCCTGGGTGAAGGCGTTGGCAAACGGATGCATAATTTACTGGTTTGCCGAAGACTTTTTTTACTGCAACCTGCTTCCAGAAACAGCAAAGTAACTGCAGTGTGTGTGTGTGTGTGTGTGTGTGACATGAGCCAGTCATCTGTGGTGAGCTTTGATTTTCACAGTGAATCTGCACTGATGTTATTTCATGTCTCCCCTGACAGGTTGTTCTCTATGTGTGTGTGTGTGCGTTTGTACAGTATAAAAATAGATTTATATACCCATGAGATCTCTCTCTGTTATTCTTTCTCCTTTTTTTCTCTTCAGTCTGATGCTGACATAACCACCAATAACTGTCAAATATGAACCGTATCTTCAGGATTCACAACACAGACTGTGTTACTGAGGTAAAGCGATCGTGACATAGCCTCTTTTCCCTCTCTCTCTCTCTCTCTCTCTCTCTCTCTGTGTCTCTCAGGATGTCGATCGTCAGCATCGTTGCCAGGGAGATCTTGGACTCCCGGGGAAACCCCACTGTGGAAGTGGACCTTCGCACAGAGAAAGGTGAGCACTTGTCTGCAAATATCAGAGAGAAAAAGAAACAGCATTACGTCCGCCACGTTAATGTCTGCTCCGATTCATCATGTCACAAATTTGCCAAAAAGCGTAAAGAAAGCTCGGCAGCTCAACGGCGTCGGCGCTGTAACTGTAAATTGTTTCTGACATCGAACGACCTTCATTTGACCTCGTTTGTCCAGCTCGATCAGTTCTCAGTTAAAGGAAGGAGGACGCTGAGAGTCTTTTTGTCCCCACTGACATAAAAACAAATTAAATGACATTTTATTTCAAATTTCACTGACTGGTGACTCGTTTAAAATAGATTAAAATCAGATTTCTCAGAACGCCAAATTAGCCGCCATGTCACGATCCTCAAAAGACAAAATTGATTTCAGTTGCTCGGGTGTTCACAAAGTTTGTTACAGGAAGAATTATGAACTAAACTAGAAAAAAAAAACATGATTTCAACAGAGAAAGACTGTCATGAAAGGCTGGAATATTTCTCAGGAGCCGTTTCGAAGCTCAAAATCTGTCACCATGTTGGCAGCCTGACATTTTTAACACGGGGGCTTATGGAGATTGACTCGATCTGTAACAGCCACAGAGAGCGAGCAACTGCCCCGTGTCATGTCCATTTTATTATGAATCTGTTGGACATGAGGACTCCTGCATCTTTTACCTCATCATGAGGCTGTTTTGGCTGTCTTCAGTTAAAATATGTACGTATACATACGTATATGGTGCATATTCCGAACTTTAATCAATTATACAATCTGTAATCTATCATTTACTGATTTGGACACATTTTGTAGCACCATTATTCTTTATATTGTAAAGTTAAGGGTTAAACAGCAGTCAGTAAGTAATATTTTAAAATGTAAACAGTGTGTGTTATCAGTTTTAGGTGTTATTGGTTTTCTGAATCATCAGAATAAAGTCTGCTGAGCAGTTTTCCAGAATCTTTTGGCAGGTCGCCTCTTCTCCTCTTCCTCTGTATTTACCTTCAGACGGTGTGACCACGTTGGTTATTTATCTGTAGTACTTAACTCGGCCATGCAAGTGTTTGCAAACAGCTTTAATCATATCTAGCTTTGCTTATGCTGCTTGAACTGTCATCCACCTTTTGTTTTGACTTGTAAACACTTATACTTACTGTAAAATGTTAGCTGTCTATATTATATACATACAGGTGCTGTTTAACAGCTTTTTCAGCGTTACATCACAGTCTTAGTTTGCATCATGCTGACACGTCTGGTGCAGCTCTGAGATTTGGTTTCACCTGTTTTACATCTTTACCTTTATTAATGTCTCAGGATCATAGTCCCGACCACTGAGGTTTCATTCAAACAAAGAAAAACAGTCAGTATGACCTGGATATCGGTGTCCTCATCTCCTCCGTCCCTTTCTTTGCATTTAAAAACTTAATTATGTCTCTCTCTCTCTCTGTGTCTGACCTTCAGGTCTGTTCAGGGCTGCGGTGCCCAGCGGAGCATCCACGGGGATCTACGAGGCTCTGGAGCTCCGAGATGGAGACAAGAGCCGCTACAAGGGCAAAGGTACAGACACAGATCGGCTGTGTTAGCATGAATATTTACATTCTCCAAAAAGTGAGGAACAACTCCCTAAAATCCTTGATTTGGCTCTCTATTGCATGAGTGTGTTGCTCAACTTAATATTTAGCATACAGACATCTAGGTCTCTCAAACATATCAAAATGTCCTGTTGTTATACAATCCTGTTAGCTTTCCCCTTCTCTGACTCACTTACATTCATTATTCCTCTCTTCCAGGTGTTTTGAAGGCAGTCGGCCACATCAATGATACTCTGGGTCCCGCCCTCATAGCCTCTGTAAGTCACCAAATTGTTGATACAGTATATATACAGTGTCTGACTGGTGTGCTCAGGAGAAATTAGTTCTTCTTGTAGTTTTTCAGGATGTAGCTACGACTGAAAACGATAGTGTTGGCAGAATTTGTGTAATCTGACTACGCCAGATTGTTTGCTGTCGTTGGAAACTGGTACCGGTACTGGCAGGTGATTGGATGAACTATCACGTCCATCGTGGCTGAACTTCAACCAATCAGATTAATTAACCATATAAGTAGTCCAACTCACACGTCATCTTAATGAAGCCTGGTTGCTCAAACAAGCCATCTGTAACAGTACCTACCTGGCCACATTGTCCATCCTGAATAACTTTAAGCCCTAATATAATCTGAACAGGTGAGTTGTATATAAATTCACCCTCAGTACAGTTGTCATGAACGGGGAAATTAGCTATAGAGACCAAAACTGTTTTTTGTACCAGGCTGTAAACATGTTTATTTCTGCTGTGAAGTTTTTAACATGGGGACATGGAGACTGACTCACTTCTGGAGCCGGCCTCAAGTGGACGTTTGAGGAACTGCAGTTTTTGAGACTTCTGCTTTAGCTTCACAATATTTGATCGTCACACACACACACAACCACATCATCTGATGTGATGCTGATTGGTCCGTAACCACTGTGTTTGGACACAAATGTACAAATATTGAATAAGGGACCTTTATGCGGCATGAAGGATGTTGTGTCCAGATGTCTCCACAGTCTATGTCCGGATTGAATCAGGTGCCTCGGTTAGTGGCTGAAAATGTCCAGTTTGGAACAAAACGACCTTGTACAGCAGGTCACACTAAGTGCAGATTCAGTCGATCGATGTGCAGATGACTATCACATCTGGACAGGAAGCTGTGAGAATAAGATAAAGTCTCTTCAGCTCTCACTATCACTGTTTGTGTGTGTTTATGTGTGTGTGTGTGTGTGTGTGAGTGCAGCGCAGAGATACTGTGAATGGAAGACGACGATAATGTGCCCGTGTGAGAAAAAAAAAGTGCGAGTGAGAGGAAAAGTGAATGAGGTGCGTGTTTGTAAGAAAGTGTACGAGTGTGTGTGAGTACAGTAGTATGATTCAGATATCTGCAGCAGTGCAGTATGGGTAATCTCCTCCAGCAGCAGATGTTTTGCTGGGAAATGAGTCTTGGTGATCAGTCAGGCGGGAAAAAACAGCCGGACGGCTCAGAGCTGCTGAACGTCACATCAGAGAGATAGATCGGTCTGGTTGCACTCGTGTGTGTGTGTGTTTGTGGTGTATAACGATGATTTATATTAATTATTCATAATTTTATGATGTGAAAAACTGCATTTAAATGTATTTCAATGCGGAAGTGCAGTTCCTCAAACGTCCACTTGAGGCTGGCTCCAGAAGTGAGTCAGATGATCTGATAGAGAGTCTGTTCACCTGAACATCAGCACAACAAAACTCTTGTTTACTGAGAGCGTTCAGTTTATCAGTTTTAACCAAGCAGCCACCTCCGTGGCTGTGAAGTGAAGCCTATGAGGAAGTGCCAAAAAACTGCAGTTCCTCTAACGTCCACTTGAGGCTGGCTCCAGAAGTGAGTCAGTCACCATAAGTCCCCATGTTAAAACGTCCAACTTCACAGCAGAAATAAACATGTTTACAGCCTGATACAAAAAACAGTTTTGGTCTCTATAGTTAATTTCCCTGTTCATGACAACTGTACTGACAAGTTACGCATAATTGACAGGCACGTGCCGTCACAGGTGGCTTGTTTGAACGCCCAGGCTTCATTCAGCCCGCCTCAGGTCCACCCACAAAGACGACAGATGGCGGCGACCAAAGCCATCACACTGAGCTTCACACCTGTGGGTGTCATCACAGATACGACATTGATGTTTTATACCATCTATGGTAGATTTCTGTTTTTATATGTCTTAACAGACATATGAAGAAAAACATGTAACTGATTCTGAATCTAAATCTAACCTTAATCAACAAAACTCGATTAAAACATATCTACATTAAGTAGATTTTATGGGAACGTCGTCATACTTTTAATTTATTCTACCTGAAACAAATTTCTCGATCTCGATCAAGACAAAAGAATGACTTGATACTTTGTAATCGTTAAAGATGGAAACAGTTCCCTCATAAATCCCGTGTGATCCGATATCATCGATTCACACCTCCAACAGCTTATATATAACTCCACCTGTGCACGTTGTTACAGTGTGTTTCTGTATCGTGTCTGTGTGTGTGTGTGTGTGCAGGGCATCAGCGTGGTGGAGCAGGAGCAGTTGGACAACCTGATGATCGAGATGGACGGCACAGAAAACAAATGTGAGTCAAAACAAGTCGTGATCACTAACATCACATCACCAGTGTGAGCGTACCAGCCAGCCCGAAATCTCCGCTGTCCACTCGTGAAGTCACAAATAATTTGAAAAACATCTTTTACCAAAGGCACGTTTGTCACAAAGTGGCAACGCGAGCAATAAATACAGACGGGAACGAGACAGACTGAATATATACTGCCGTTCCAAACAGGCTTTGGCACGACCAACACCAACTCACACGCTTAATAAATAAAGTGCTGTTCATTTATTTTAATCTACAAATCATGCCAACCAATCATTTCAGGCAGCGAGGTAAACAGCCATGAAAGTAAACGCTGTTGGGAGAAATTAATTTCAGCTAGCACAGGAAATTTGTCAGACTAAACTGAAGCTGAATGCGTCGTGAAAAGATTTTAATTTACTTTGTGTCTGCGCAGAAATATACACAATCACATCCAGGTTTACACGCACACGATCAACTTAGATATCATCTGTGCTGCTGCACACGTCAGTAACCCCCACAAGAATGGGAAAACAGCAACTTATCAGACATCATCTGACATATTGCAGCTAATATTCAGCCAGTACGACGGCTTATTGACTGTCAAACAATTAATTTCCTATCAAACAGCTCAGTTTGGAGCCAACGCCATCCTCGGAGTGTCTCTAGCCATCTGCAAGGCCGGTGCGGCAGAGACAGAAGTCCCCCTGTACCGTCACATAGCTGACCTGGCCGGAAACACAGAGCTGGTGCTGCCGGTTCCTGTAAGAGACTCACTGCACAACAACATCGACACACCGAGCTGTGAAAATATCCGTACACTGAAGGTGCTTTTTCCTCTCCTTGTTCTCTTTCAGGCATTTAATGTGATAAACGGAGGTTCCCATGCAGGAAACAAACTGGCCATGCAGGAGTTCATGGTTCTTCCTGTTGGAGCCGAGTCTTTCAAGTAAGAACTGTCTTCATTTCTAACTCCCCTTCTTTGATTCTCTTCCTCTCCCGCTGACGTTGGTCCCTGCTACATCTTTCCACTCTCTTCTTCCCTCCGTCTGCCTCTCAGGGAGGCGTTGAGGATAGGAGCGGAGCTGTACCACACACTGAAGGGGGTGATCCAGGAGAAATATGGCCAGGATGCCACCAATGTGGGAGACGAGGGAGGATTTGCTCCCAACATCCTGGAGAACAGTGAAGGTGAGGACGAACGTACCTGGAGCAGCCCCAACAAGCCAACAATTCAAGGTTTAGGGAACCCTGTTGGTAGTTGGACTCTTTCCGACCTTACATTTCATTGTGTCCATCTCTTCTCCATCTTTCTCTTGCTCCTCAGCTCTGGACCTGCTGCAGACGGCCATTGAGAAGGCCGGCTTCACGGACAAGGTGGTGGTCGGGATGGACGTTGCCGCCTCAGAGTTTTACCGCGACGGGAAATACGACCTGGACTTCAAATCTCCACCAGATTCAGAGAGACACATCTCTGCAGAGGAGCTGGCTGATATCTACCAGGGCTTTGTCAACAACTACCCAGGTGGACTTTATTTGTTGTTTTTGTTGATCTCCAGCCAGGGACAAAACATCTTTTATTCACCTCTTCTTCCTCCTTCCCTCCCTCCCAGTGGTGTCCATCGAGGACCCGTTCGACCAGGATGACTGGGAGGCCTGGTCTCGTCTTACCGCCCAGGTGGGGATCCAGGTCGTCGGGGACGACCTGACGGTGACCAACCCTAAGAGGATAGAGAAAGCTGCTGAGGAGCGAGCCTGCAACTGCCTGCTGCTCAAAGTCAACCAGATCGGCTCCGTCACTGAGGCCATACAGGCGTACGTCTGCTTTTCTCTTTCTTGGCATTGAAAATATGTTAAATATTTAAAACACACACATCTCTGTGGGTGGATTTCATAATTTAATGATGCATATTAAACCCACAGCTGCTTGGAAACAAACTAATCAAAGTTTCAAATGGATTAAATCACATGAAAAGCTGAATTAATTAACAAATGCACCATCCAGGTCCTCACAGTACACTGCATTTTGCCATAACTCAGAGTGTGAACGCACTTATGTGCTCAGCAAGTGTAAGCATGGAAGTACACGAATTGGGACACGGCACGCTTGCTCTCTTTGCACCCCATTATGGCCGCCTCGGGTGAGCCGGTGAACTTGGACCGACCAAAGAAGGTCACCCATCTTGGCTGAGCGACAGAGAAGCCTATAGGGAAATACAGAGAGAGACACAGCTGCCCTGACACACACACACACACACACACACACACACACACACACACATATATATGCAGGCAGCCTGCATGTTGTCAGTCACATCACTCATTACCTGTCAGCCATGTTGACCTTGCGCCAGAGACGAGCAGCGGCACAGAGACCTTTACAGAAGATTAACGAAGAACGAGAACTGACAGGAGGTTTTTAGTATGAAGATCAGCTGTCAGTCAGATACACTGATGCAGATGACTGTTGTGTACACGTATCTCATATTTGTTGATATCTTTGTGGAGAGAGTGTGCATTCCGGTCTTGTCATCAATCTCAGACTTAACAAAACGCCACTCGGGTTTATGAAGCTATCAATCACGACAGTGTGGCTGGAGTACAGCAGGAGGAGGAGAGAAAGATGAAATGATAGAAACGGAGCTGATGACAGTAAAGATGATGCATCGTGGCCGTCACATGAAAAGCTTCCTGCGTCGTTAATCTGATATATTCGTCTAATAGATGAGAAACCCCAACGAGGGCTCGTTCATTATTTTAAAAAACTCAAACGCCGTCCTCGTTTTCATGTTGTTAGCGGGTTAAAAGTGTCAGCTGAGCTGTAGCTACAAATAAATCACAGTCAGATTAATTAACTGTAATTAACGATCATGTATTCGCAGACAATCTTCACCCTGAAACATGCGCATGGGAATGTTTCATCAGCAGGGAGGCTGCCCTGGATACGTGCACGCTCGTATTCATGTTTAGAATAAACAACTGACGCATGTACGAGTGGTGAAACTGCACAGCAAGAAGGTTCCTGGTGCGATCCTCAGCCTCAGTGTGGAGTTTGCATGCTCTCTTCGGGGACTCTGACGTCCTCCCATAGTCCATACACGCAGGTTAATTGTTGTAAATGTGAGCGTGAATGGTTGTTTGTGTACGTGTCAGCTCGGTGCTGAACTGGCGACTTGTACCAGGGTGTCCAGTGTCCCCCAACGTCAGCTGGGATGGACTCCAGCCCTCCGTGACCCTGATAAAGTGGTTACGGAAACTGGACTGGATGGATGGACATCAGATATGTTACAAACAATATGATCCATGTGATGGAGGATATTTAAACCTGCAGAGCAAAACGTCCGATCGCCGCTGACTTTATTCATTTATTCCACGTTAATCACGCATCGTGTTTCAGGCAGAGCAAACACCTGTTTGTCATTTCTTTGTGCAGCAGACTTTGTTTTCATCTCCTCGCCCCCACATGTTGACGGGAAGACACAGAAATTCAGTTCAACTAAATAAGAAAACAATGATTTCACGGTGAACTCTCATAGAGTCTATTTAAAGTGATTTTTGATGCTGCTGTGGCAGTTATGTTTAGCAGCAACTCTAAAGTTTTAGCTCACATCACGTCAGGACAGTGAAGTAGAATCCTTCTTATTCTTCAAATGTGCCACATATTTATTAATAGTTTAAGTTTTAATTGAACTACAAGAGGACAATGCATCCAAAAGCACTCGTGAGGAAATTATTAAAACATTTTTTAACCATTGTTTCACTGGCTGCAGCCTCCTTCAGAGCTCTGGTGTGAGGTAATGATGTTCAGAAAATGAGCCTCAGATAAAAGCCAGATAGAAGCTGAAGGTCCGTGTTCTGTGATATTTAATTTTCTTTACTTAAAAATAAAACATTTGCTCTTTGTGCCTCTCAGGTGTAAACTGGCTCAGGCGAACGGTTGGGGTGTGATGGTCAGCCATCGCTCAGGAGAGACGGAGGACACCTTCATCGCTGACCTGGTGGTGGGACTCTGCACCGGACAGGTACGCGCACACCTGGAGGCTTATCCGAACCTCTAACTGTAACCACTACATACATACTGAATGCATCTTTTTCACAGCCTCTCCTTCACTGCTTTTTCACTCTGTGTTGCAGATTAAGACTGGCGCCCCCTGCAGATCTGAGAGGCTGGCCAAATACAACCAGCTCATGAGGTCAGCGTGCTGCATAATGACATAATCTCTCTCCTGTAACACAAACAAACTGGATGAAGCTTCAGATACTTTATTTATATCTATAACAAAACTTAAACTTTTGATTTAACTTGTCCAGGTTGAAAACTTTACAGGATCTAGACCCATTAAAACCTGTAAAAAAAAAATATTCATGCACATAATGACAACTGGGAACTAAAGCTCCAAACAGTACCTACTTCATATTTTTTAATAATAATAATTCTCGCTTTTTTTGGGTTATTAAACATCCTGGCTCCAAATCCGGCAGCAGCTCTGCTCTAACACGGCTCCTCAGGTGCTTTAGTGCTTAGCATCACAGGCATAATTGACGTGACAGGCGACAGCAGCGCCGGTGTCACCCCATGAGTCCGAGCCAGTCAGCAGCAACAGCAGGAGCAGGGGGAGGTCGAGGAGATGGAGAGGAGGTGGAGGTGGAGGTGGGAGGTGGAGGTGGGAGGTGGGATCAGCTCAGCGTTGTAATCCCATCGGACTGCTGAGGAAACACCGGAGAGGTGGAGGGACTTACAGGGGCATTAACCAGCGATAAACGCTAATCAGTGCAGCCGAGCATGCACACGTGCACAGACACAGCAGAGAGAAGTCTGTTAGTTATACTGCAGCAAGTTGTCATACAGTGGCAGCTGTGAAGACACTTTAAATGGGAGAGTTGCAGTGATTTAAGGCCGCAATTTCATAGATTTTGAGGACTTGCAAGAGTTTAGTCATAAATCAGACTGAGCCCAGCTCGGCGTCTGCTTTTCAGCCTTTTATTTCACCTCTCGCCAGCGACTAAAAGTCCCAGATTTACTCTTGTCTTTGGGCTTCTTGCTCGCTCACTCTCTCCTTCTTTAGTTCTTAGCTTCCTCCGTCACCATGCTAAGGTTGATTACATTGCCCCCTCACCCAGCTCTGGTTCTGGCACGACACCGGCTCTGCCCCCCCGTCAGCATCCTCTGATGCTGTGAACCCTCTCTTCTTCCCGGTGGTCCAAATCACCTGTGCTACAAACACTAACACTTCCTCTGAGCTCACGTTCCGGGCAGCCCGGCTAACAAACTGAGCTAACAGCAGCTACAGTTTGCAGCAGTTTACTTCACTGTCCATCAGGAAACTCTGTAAATCACATGTTTTCATATGTAACAGCTTTGAAATAATTTCTCTTTTCTTCTTCTCTTCTCGGCAGGATTGAGGAGGAGCTGGGCGACCAGGCTCGCTTTGCAGGTCATAACTTCAGGAACCCCAGCGCCCTGTGAAACTGACAGACAGACGAATGATTTACACACTGACACACACACACACACAAACACACACATAAACTGACACGACAAACATGAAACGAGCCATGTACAATGAACGATCACACAGAAAAACACGACACGAGCAAAAGAGCAAAAAAAAAAAAAAAGAAAGAATTTATGCACTTATAGGGTAGGGAGGTGATGCTGTATGCGCACACACACACACACACACACACACACACACACACACACACACACACACACACACACACACACACACACACACACACACACACACAGTACGCAGATGCAACACGCGCTCACGCACATGCAGGGGAATACTATAAAAATATCTAATTTCTAAGCCAGACATGCACTGTTACTGTAGTTTTAAAGGAATAGTTCATGTACAGCCGGAGGGTGGACCTGCAAAAATAAATTAAAGTTGTAAAAAAAAAAACCCAGAGAGATAAATAAGTAGAGATATAATAGAATAATGTAGACTGAAGCACGCAACTGAAAGAGACGAAAAAAAAAAACATTTCAACACCAAAAGAGGACGATGCACTCGCAGAAAGAAACAAAATAACAGTTTCAGGGACTGAGTGATAAAAAAACAACAAAACTACACAAACACCTGAACAATTACACACTCAGTGGTGTCACACTCTCACCTGGACACTGAAGTACCTGCACTCCACCCACTTCTGTCGTCCTTCCGCTCCTCTTTTTGTCTCCTTTTTCTTCTCGTCGTGTCTGTTTCTCAGTTTCGGATCCTCTTTTTCTTCCCCCGACCCTGACGTGGTTCTGATTATT
Source organism: Protonibea diacanthus (assembly GCA_028641955.1). Lineage (NCBI taxonomy): Eukaryota > Metazoa > Chordata > Actinopteri > Sciaenidae > Protonibea > Protonibea diacanthus. The sequence continues at coordinate 18,652,760 of CM053993.1, read as the reverse complement.
TGTCCTTTTAATGCTTGAAGTCCAAAAATAATAATAAAAAAAAAAAAAAGACAAAAAAAAGATTTTAAAAAAAAAGAAGAAGAGATACCCAGAGTCCCTCCGTTCCTTCTGTTCCTCCTGAATGTCCATAGATTAGCTGTGTTGAAAAAAAATGAAAGAGAATTTAAAAAAGCAAAAATAAAAAAAAAAAAAACAGAACGCTTGTCATTGAAAATAATGTGAAAATATGTGAAATAAAAAGATGTTAATTTACAATTTCAATCACAGTTAAAAGCTTTTTGTCTTCTTTGTGTCCGTATTTCTCGTTCAGTTCAGTCATTTGTGATAAATTCTTCAAGTGTCAAGTCCTGAATTGTCTGAATTTACAGCTCTGTGTTGTTTTATGTGTTTTTTGCAATAAACTGTGGAGACATTTAAACGTCTCACCATATAGGAAGACAGAGACATTATTTTTATTATAAAGCGGGTCCAGGATGAGCTGGTTGTCTAATGCAGCACAGGTTAATTAAGGTTAGTTAGTTAATGAGGCACAGGTGTAGTAATCAGCCAGGTGAGAGAGAACCAGAGACTCAAAAACAGAGACAGAAAGAAACCTTTAAGGTCGTGATGTCACAACTATACAGTCACTGCCCTCCAGGTAGGCTACAATCCATCACCTGTTGTTGTCCTGGCTGTCTGTCAGCCAATCAGAGGAGAGGCTTGTTAATATTGCTCTGTTCTTGTCAGAGCTCCAGTGAGAACTGTGACAGAGATGTAAAAATGTAATGGGATGGTTTTTAGTCCTTAAAACCACAAATAAATCTTAATGATCTCAAAACTTCAAATAAAACACTTGAAAAGTTTAAAATATGGAACCTTTAAGATTTCAGCTGCCGTGAGACCTTATTGATAATCTGATGATGTAATTTGTGAAGTTTCAGTGAGAGAAAACGTCTCAGAATCTCTTATCGTGAATGAAAACATTACCAATGACGATAGGAGGTGAATAAATGACCAAAACTACCGCTCCATACTCAAAACTAAACTTCAGAGTTCATGAAAACATGTTAGTATTTTTAATTTCTGTCTAATGGGAAACATTTGAAGTCAAAAATAAAAATAACTGGTGAACAAATGTTGTGATCAGACATCACGTCTTTGAAACATCATGACACAAGCCAAAAACGTTGGGAACGAGAGACGTAACAGTTCAGGTTTGTGAGATCTGAACCCAAAAACAAAAAGTCATCACGTATTCAGCTGAATGTGTCAGTGAAGAAAATCCAGAGAGCGCCAACCAAGACCCAACGGGAGGCGGCTCAAACAAGAAGCACTGATTTCAACAAATCAAGTAAGTGAAGCCTGCAGTGAAGAGCCGGGCTAGATATACTGCAGAGTCTTGATTGGTGGATGAGATGCAGGTGTGCAGGCTGCAGCAGGTGGAGGAGATCAGATCATGACACAAACACCAACACCTCTTTCCACATTTGATTCATTTATTTATTCATTAGTCACATCCTCCTTATTAATGCAATGAACACACGCCGTCCAGTGTTAAACACACAGCAGCAAAGTGCTTAACTACATAAAGCTTTAGTGGTGACAACTTCACAATAAAAGTCCCTGACTACCAGCAGAAAGATAGATTTATATCATATTAATATCTTTAAGTACATTCTGTCCAGAGCTTTTATTGCCAAGAGCCCTGAAGTAACAGTGAGTGCAGCTGAGTGAGTGAGAGAGAGTGCATCATTAATACGACGTTACAACACTGTTATCAAACGCACAAAACAACCTGGGCTGACTGATCGTCTGCTGGAATAAACATCTGCCGTTTCCATACATATATATCTCCTCTTGCTTCTCTAAACTGTCTCGTTCCATCTGTTAAATAATGAAATTAAGCAGTCTGGAAATCAGACTGTATACACTCTGAGTCTGAACCTATTTCCTCTGTAACATGGGACATGAAATTATCTAAAAACATGAGGTACGATTGTAAAATTTCACATTTTGGACGACCACAACACCAACAGAAACTGACCTTATGATGAAAAGAAAAAAAACATACGCAGTAGTCTGACTGAATTCCCACAAATAATGACTGATATATACTTTGAACTGATTGGACCGGCTTGTATTTGCCTCCTCCAACATTTATTTTTCAAAATAAAACCTTCTCTAAGTGACGCACGTCCGTCTGTGGATCAGTCGGCCCAGTTTGCAGACACAAGGTGACGATCTAAAGGGTGAGGGTGTTTCTTGTTGGTCCCCGTTGGAACGCTTTCTGCTTTCCGTTACGCGCGTGCGTTGATGATGTCGACGAACTCTGGCTTCAGAGAGGCTCCGCCCACCAGGAAGCCGTCCACGTCGCCCTGAGACGCCAGCTCTCTGCAGTTAGCTCCCGTCACTGAACCTGGAGGGCAGAGAAAGAGGAAAACAAGACGTGTTAACGCTAACACCTCCCAACAAGGAGACAAGACCCATTAAAGCCACGAGAGTTTGGACCTCTTCTGCCCTGAGCTGTGCTTGTTAGGCTACATACAGACGGCCTGCAGGGCCGCACGCAGCCTGAGAGGAAAAATATGCTGTCAACATGTTTAATTTATTAAAAAAACAAACACTTAATCTGTATATATATCCTAAAAAGATGCTAAAGTTACATATCAGTCAAGATGAGGCGGTAAAGTGAAGGTTTCTTCTGATGCATCAAAGCATCAACTCTCTTTCAATGAAACCAGGTTAATAAAGTATGATTGCCAATGTAGACTGATAAGTTTATGGATACACACACAACATATCAGTCACATTTTATTGTTACATTGTATTATGGTAAAATGTTCCCATCCTGCACACTTTAACACTTTAAAAACATAAAACCGGGTCGACTCTACAGCCAGAGATCATCACCGACCTCCGTAGATGATGCGCACAGAGTCGGCCACGTCGTCGGACACGTTGGCTCTGAGCCACGCCCTCAGCTTCTCGTGGACCTCCTGAGCCTGGACACACATAAAAACACACACACACACACACACACACACACACACACACACACACACACACACACACACACACACACACATTTGAAAGATTTGAACAATTTAAAGTGTTAAAATCCTGAATGCAAACACTTTAAAATACTTCAACCTTTCAGTTAGCTGTATCTCTAAAATGTCACATGCATGATGCTTTGTTTTCAGCTGACTAACAGCTGAGTGTGCAGCCTTCGGGTGTGTTGTCTATTGTGGGTTGTGGTGGAGAAAATATATACAGGACAAACTGGATCTGCAGGAACAGACCAGCCTGTTACCGTCTGAATAATATATGTAGTCATCATCCTTTGCTATTTACCAGGTCATTGCTGTGTCAGATATATTAAAAGTAAGTCTTGATGTTGTTTGAAGAAAGAGTGAGTATTACCTGTTCAGGTGAAGCGGTCTTGCCTGTACCGATGGCCCACACAGGTTCATATGCCAGCACCACTTTGCCCCAGTCCTTCACATTCTCTGGAACACAGCAACAACATCCCTCCATCAGACAACGTCATCTGTATTTCATAATATTAAAACTATATTTCAGTTCCAGATCAGCTAAGAGAAAATCCTGCGTCAGCAGAGACACAAGACGACTGTGTCTCGAGAAATGTCTCCAACAGCTAGGACAGCTTCTTTATAAATGAGGCAACGTCATTTCCTGACAAGTGTATTAATAAGTCCTCCATTCTCCTTCATCAAGCTTTAATAAACCTTTCAGCATAAGACATCTTGGACTCCTCTGCGCTCTCTCTCCACCGCCTGAACTGACCGTTGATGAATAAAACTCTCCACAGCACAGACCACTGACCTATTTGCATTTTAATTCAGTGTGTCGCCTACTTTAAGAACAGACGTTACATGAGGGGAAGATGTGACCAGAGAAAAGATAAAGAAAACTACTGTAAGAAAGAAATTTAAAAAATACATAAAATAATGAGAATAAAGGGTTTTCTTTGTTTACCTGCGATAACCTGCGTCTGAGCGTAGACGACTTCTTCTGTGGTGCCGGCCTCGCGCTCCTCCAGCTTCTCCCCGATGCAGGCGATCACACCCAGATCACTCTCCAGAGCGTGAGCCACCTGAGAACCAAAACTCAGATCTTCACCTGCATCTGCACACCTGATGTGCGAGCAAACTGTTACGACAGGAGGGTTTAAACCTCTCCGTGTGGGGAAGCAAGCAAGCTGCTGAGTATCTCTTCTCATTTTATCGTTAAACATTTTTAGATGGGACAACCTCGGCCAAACACGTCAGCAGAAAGCGTCTCACCTTCTGACCAATCAGCTCGTCACCTTCCCCAAAAACATGACGACGCTCAGAGTGTCCCAGGATCACCCAGTCCACCCCGCAGTCCTTTATCATGGCCGGACTGAAGGGAGAGGAAACAGATTAGTTGTTCACTTGATACACAAAGTTTCCTTCAAAGCACTAAAATTAAATTCTAAAGTTAGTTTAATATGCATCAGCCTTCAGTCTAATTAATAAATAATTCATGTGTGTATTCATTCAGTGGGTGAGATACCTGATCTCCCCTGTAAACGCTCCCTTGGCCACCTTGTAGCAGTTCTGGGCTGCGACACCGATCCTGGGATCCAGACTGGACCGAGCAAAGTCCAGATAGATGGAGGGAGCACCACACACCACCTCTGAAAATGAGACGTGAAGTCGGTTCATCGTGACTTTCATTTTTTCATCATGTGTAATTCCACATTTATCTCTTCCTACATCTTCGGTCCAACTATTCATGCGTCTATCCTAAAAAACAAAGTGCAACACGTTGCCTCCACCTGAAGCTTGTAGGTAAGGTTGTAGATGAATAGAAGTGAGACATAAAACTGACCTTGAAGTAGCTTTTTTTTGTTCAGGAAGGTTCCTAACTGAGTGAAATGACCCTGAAATAACTGAATGAAAGTGTATCAGGAATACAGATGTTTATTTATTTATTTATTTTTTGGTGACAAAAGCTGCAACCTGCCTCCAAAATCAGCCAATAGCAAAATTCAAATGTAATATCCAAGCTTCAACCACTAGGTTTTTCCTTGCCACTGTCGCCAAATGCTTGCTCATGGTGGGAACTGTATTGCAACTGTAAGGTAAAGCTCTCAATTCTCCAGTCCATCTACGTTCCAGCCCTCACCTATGGTCAGTGACCGAAGGAAAGAGATAGGAGGAGGAGCTCAGACATTGGGAGGGAGCTTGGAGTAGAGCCACTTCTCCTTTATGTAAAAAGGAGCTGAGGTGGCTCGGGCATCTGATCAGGATGCCTCCTAGACCAGTGATTCTCAACCGGGAGTCCGCGGACCTCTAGTGGTCCGCGGTGTAATTACAAGGGGTCCGTGAAAATAAAATATCTTTAGAAATAAATAAATAAATAAAATAACAAATATCCTATGACATTTATAGAAATGACATTATTTTATTCAGGTGACTGAGTATATATAAAAATATTTGCAGGAAGCTGATGTGGTAAAACTCATTAGCTTGCAAGGTTCAGGTTAGCGCTCAAAATTAAGCTGTTACAAACAAAGGAAGCGGATGATAAACACAATTACACAAAGAAGAAGAAGAAGAAGAAGAATCCTTTAAAAGAATTCCAAGCTGTCCTGTGAGCTCAGATCTTTATATTATGAAGCTCCAGGATGAGATCAAATTATATTTAGACAGAAATCACCTTTCATTAACTGCATTTGGCCTTCAATCAATTTTTGGCAGGTGAAAATGGCCATTTTGAGTTTCAATGGTCCTTTAAAAGAATTCCAAGCTGTCCTGTGAGCTCAGATCTTTAGATGTTTAGATCTTTAGATCTGAGCTGACTTGATCTCATCCTGGAGCTTCATAATATAAAGATCTGAGCTCACAGGACAGCTTGGAATTCTTTTAAAGGATTCTTCTTCTTCTTCTTCTTCTTCTTCTTCTTCTTCTTTTTTGTGTAACTGTGCTTATCATCCGCTTCCTTTGTTTGTAACAGCTTAATTTTGAGCGCTAACCTGAACCTTGCAAGCTAATGAGTTTTACCACATCAGCTTCCTGCAAATATTTTTATATATACTCAGTCACTTGAATAAAATAATGTCATTTCTATAAATGTTATAGGATATTTGTTATTTTATCTATTTATTTATTTTTAAAGATATTTTATTTTCACGGACCCCTTGTAATTACACCCCCGGTTGAGAATCACTGCCCTACATGATACAAAAAGTTTACTTTTTTTATTATTATAATTTAGTTTTCAGGTGCAGTCTTGTTTGATTCAGGCACCAAAACTCCTGGTTTGGGCTGAAATATCCAGTTAGACTTCTCCCTCGAGTACAAATCACAAATCTAAAGGCACACAGAGTGTGTACATTGTAAAGTCTAACAAAAGGATCATGAGTCTTATTTTCAGGTGACCATGAAAACACACATTATATATATTTTTCATCATATTCTGCAAATGGAGCCTTCTGAATCTGACCCGCTGCACCTTTAATATCACTTAACACAGTACTCGAGTAAATGTACTTAACGTTACTTAACGTCAGAGGCCTTTATGCAACTCATCCTGGTCACATGACTCCCAATGTCACCGTGTCACCTGAGCAGCATCTTTTCACAGTCTGTCTGTTTCTGTTTCTGTTATCGATCTGAGCTTCTGCGCAGCCGCAGTCTGACACTTTATCTGCACATAAACCCGCCGGACACTCTGATCGATCACTGACCGGTTTGATCGTCCAGGCTGGCGGTGTTCAAGGTGGTGATAAGCTCCTCCAGGCTCTCCTTGTTCCCGTTCATCTTCCAGTTTCCTCCCACGAAGAACCTCCGGGGCGACATGGCCGGCTGAGGGTGGCTGATACCCGGTGAGCAGGAGCAGGAGGAGGAGGCGATGCTGATGGAGGTCCGCAGGGTCAGAGCAGCTGCAGGAAGACTCCGGATGGTTGTTTGTTCGTCAGCTGATGTCAGGACTCCTCTTCCTCTTCTTGTTTGGGTTTATAAAGAGAGTCAAACGGCTTTCAGATGCAGTACCGCCACCTGCTGTTAAAATGAAGGATGAGTAACTCATTCTTTATTGCAAGATTTCAGCTTCTGCTTTTATTCTTACATGTTTCTGAGTGAATAATACTCTTTACTGCACTGAATGTAAATGATGAACACTCTGCAGGACTACATCATGCTTTACAAATATGAAACTTAACTATTTATTTATTTATTCTATTCTTCTTCTTCTTCTACACTCTAAAAATGTATTTGGACTTCTTTAATATACTTATTTTATATACTATACTATATATTTAGTCAGTTACTGTATAAAATAAACTTGCCATCATAAAAATCAAATGCTGTTCACTAAACTGTTGGAAAATCCTGGATAAATGTAAATATTTATTATTTTGGTTGACCTAAAAGTTCTCAACATTTTATTCAGTTACAAAATTACAGATTACAGTTTGCAGCTCGGCCCTTGTATAAAATATTTTCTCTTCTCTCCAAAGCCTGGCGAAAAAAATTGCAACAAAAAAGGATTTCTTCTTCCTTGTTTTTCATTATCGTCCAGCCAAAAGAAAATCGACCTATAAAATATCAGCCAATCACTAGATTTTAATATAAACTCCCAGGATGCTCCAAGGCAACACAACATATAACAGCAGTACAGTTCATTACTTTCTTATAACCGAACAAAGGGCCATATTTTCTTTTTTCTCACCAGACCAGAAATAAAAAATCAAGTTATTAAGAATTTATTTGTTTTATTTTTTAATATAACATTCATTATATTTAGTGTTTTATCATATCTTTATATAGAGACATTATATGTAACAACACTGGTAATGATAAACAGCTTTGGACTTTGGATGGATATTATGATGGTGCTGCTAGATATTCAGATTTTTTAATGTTAGGTTTAAGGTCAGGTGTCCATCTCTTAGAATAAAAAACTTCACTGCACAGCCAGTTTTGCACCGTCATTTGTCGCCGATGCTGGATGAGTCGGACATCACACAACCTGCAGCAAACTCCACCAACTCGGGTCCTTCATTCCAGCAGCTGTCAGACTCTTCAACAGCAGCATGACTTGTTAATTTATATATTTAAACAACCATTTTCTACAGTTTCTATGTAGTACATCATGTATTCTAAGTGTGTATATGTCCCGTATCACAGCTGAAGGTCATCCATAGCCACACACAAACACACAGACTCTGACATGGTGTTAATGCAGAATGTTTATCTATGTTTATTAGAAAGATTTTCAACAAAAGTTTCGTCTTTTTACAGAGGAACTGCACAAGTGTAAAAGTACTACAAAATGCAGCTGAACCCAGGGGAGTGAAATAAAGTTTACAGGTCTTTGCAGAGTGTTTCACAGATCAGACCGCAGTCTCACAGTTATTTGTCTTCATTCGTCTGGGAACCTCATTGACTTTTCACGCTGAGATGAAGGGGGGGGGGGGACAGGAAGCCCCCGAACCCTCCCAAAAAAGAAAGAAAAATAAAAGACACTGTACATCAACTCTCCATCCTAATGTGTTAAACTATAAAATATAAATAAATTTACATATCAGTTTTCTTCTAGATAAGTGCAGGGCTCTTTTACAAGTCAAATACAATAAAAATAAATCTGTAAGCCTAAAGTCTTATTTTCAATATTCACGTGATCTTTCTTCTTTTCTTTATTGTCAAAAATCTAAATGTGTTTAATTGACATTTCTCAGTAAGAGCTTATTTTCTGCTTCATTTTGAATAATGTGCTATGTTTTTATTTTTTCAGTGTTTAAATCGTCTCAACAACAATAAAACTCTCTTGTACAGTACAGCGGGATGCATCGTGCACTGTTTACCTGATGCCATTTATACAACTCGACTCACTCGCAGCCGCTCATATTTTGCATACATGAATGAGGAAGAAGAAGAGAGGGAGAGAGAAAGAGACGAAGACCTGTGCTCAAACATCCTCCAACCTCACTCGTCTCCCGGTTTATTTTCCTCTCTCTATCTTCACCCTTTCTCTCCCCCTTTCCGCCTCTTCCTCTCCTCCACCTCCTCCTCTTGTTCTCCCTCTCCCGGTGTTTTCCTCCGCGGGAACGCATCAGTTCCACAGTTTGAGGAAGCTGTCCCAGGATCCTGTGCAGACGCCCATACCATCCTCGGGGACGCCGGTGCAGCTCACCCTGTTGTCATGGCCGGAGAGCACACCTGGAGGAGGAGAGAGGAGAGGAGACGTTATGGAAAAGGAAGCAAAGGGCAGAAGAGGATAGGAGATGAGGCGAGGAGTAAAGAGAAGAGGTGAAGGCATGTAGAAGAGAAGAGAAGAGAAGAGAAGAGGAGAGGAGAGGAGAGGAGAGGAGAGGAGAGGAGAGGAGAGGAGAGGAGAGGAGAGGAGAGGAGAGGAGAGGAGAGGAGAGGAGAGGAGAGGAGAGGAGAGGAGAGGAGAGGAGAGGAGAGGAGAGGAGAGGAGAGGAGAGGAGAGGAGAGGAGAGGAGAGGAGAGGAGAGGAGAGGAGAGGAGAGGAGAGGAGAGGAGAGGAGAGGAGAGGAGAGGAGAGGAGAGGAGAGGAGAGGAGAGGAGAGGAGAGGAGAGGAGAGGAGAGGAGAGGAGAGGAGAGGAGAGGAGAGGAGAGGAGAGGAGAGGAGAGGAGAGGAGAGGAGAGGAGAGGAGAGGAGAGGAGAGGAGAGGAGAGGAGAGGAGAGGAGAGGAGAGGAGAGGAGAGGAGAGGAGAGGAGAGGAGAGGAGAGGAGAGGAGAGGAGAGGAGAGGAGAGGAGAGGAGAGGAGAGGAGAGGAGAGGAGAGGAGAGGAGAGGAGAGGAGAGGAGAGGAGAGGAGAGGAGAGGAGAGGAGAGGAGAGGAGAGGAGAGGAGAGGAGAGGAGAGGAGAGGAGAGGAGAGGAGAGGAGAGGAGAGGAGAGGAGAGGAGAGGAGAGGAGAGGAGAGGAGAGGAGAGGAGAGGAGAGGAGAGGAGAGGAGAGGAGAGGAGAGGAGAGGAGAGGAGAGGAGAGGAGAGGAGAGGAGAGGAGAGGAGAGGAGAGGAGAGGAGAGGAGAGGAGAGGAGAGGAGAGGAGAGGAGAGGAGAGGAGAGGAGAGGAGAGGAGAGGAGAGGAGAGGAGAGGAGAGGAGAGGAGAGGAGAGGAGAGGAGAGGAGAGGAGAGGAGAGGAGAGGAGAGGAGAGGAGAGGAGAGGAGAGGAGAGGAGAGGAGAGGAGAGGAGAGGAGAGGAGAGGAGAGGAGAGGAGAGGAGAGGAGAGGAGAGGAGAGGAGAGGAGAGGAGAGGAGAGGAGAGGAGAGGAGAGGAGAGGAGAGGAGAGGAGAGGAGAGGAGAGGAGAGGAGAGGAGAGGAGAGGAGAGGAGAGGAGAGGAGAGGAGAGGAGAGGAGAGGAGAGGAGAGGAGAGGAGAGGAGAGGAGAGGAGAGGAGAGGAGAGGAGAGGAGAGGAGAGGAGAGGAGAGGAGAGGAGAGGAGAGGAGAGGAGAGGAGAGGAGAGGAGAGGAGAGGAGAGGAGAGGAGAGGAGAGGAGAGGAGAGGAGAGGAGAGGAGAGGAGAGGAGAGGAGAGGAGAGGAGAGGAGAGGAGAGGAGAGGAGAGGAGAGGAGAGGAGAGGAGAGGAGAGGAGAGGAGAGGAGAGGAGAGGAGAGGAGAGGAGAGGAGAGGAGAGGAGAGGAGAGGAGAGGAGAGGAGAGGAGAGGAGAGGAGAGGAGAGGAGAGGAGAGGAGAGGAGAGGAGAGGAGAGGAGAGGAGAGGAGAGGAGAGGAGAGGAGAGGAGAGGAGAGGAGAGGAGAGGAGAGGAGAGGAGAGGAGAGGAGAGGAGAGGAGAGGAGAGGAGAGGAGAGGAGAGGAGAGGAGAGGAGAGGAGAGGAGAGGAGAGGAGAGGAGAGGAGAGGAGAGGAGAGGAGAGGAGAGGAGAGGAGAGGAGAGGAGAGGAGAGGAGAGGAGAGGAGAGGAGAGGAGAGGAGAGGAGAGGAGAGGAGAGGAGAGGAGAGGAGAGGAGAGGAGAGGAGAGGAGAGGAGAGGAGAGGAGAGGAGAGGAGAGGAGAGGAGAGGAGAGGAGAGGAGAGGAGAGGAGAGGAGAGGAGAGGAGAGGAGAGGAGAGGAGAGGAGAGGAGAGGAGAGGAGAGGAGAGGAGAGGAGAGGAGAGGAGAGGAGAGGAGAGGAGAGGAGAGGAGAGGAGAGGAGAGGAGAGGAGAGGAGAGGAGAGGAGAGGAGAGGAGAGGAGAGGAGAGGAGAGGAGAGGAGAGGAGAGGAGAGGAGAGGAGAGGAGAGGAGAGGAGAGGAGAGGAGAGGAGAGGAGAGGAGAGGAGAGGAGAGGAGAGGAGAGGAGAGGAGAGGAGAGGAGAGGAGAGGAGAGGAGAGGAGAGGAGAGGAGAGGAGAGGAGAGGAGAGGAGAGGAGAGGAGAGGAGAGGAGAGGAGAGGAGAGGAGAGGAGAGGAGAGGAGAGGAGAGGAGAGGAGAGGAGAGGAGAGGAGAGGAGAGGAGAGGAGAGGAGAGGAGAGGAGAGGAGAGGAGAGGAGAGGAGAGGAGAGGAGAGGAGAGGAGAGGAGAGGAGAGGAGAGGAGAGGAGAGGAGAGGAGAGGAGAGGAGAGGAGAGGAGAGGAGAGGAGAGGAGAGGAGAGGAGAGGAGAGGAGAGGAGAGGAGAGGAGAGGAGAGGAGAGGAGAGGAGAGGAGAGGAGAGGAGAGGAGAGGAGAGGAGAGGAGAGGAGAGGAGAGGAGAGGAGAGGAGAGGAGAGGAGAGGAGAGGAGAGGAGAGGAGAGGAGAGGAGAGGAGAGGAGAGGAGAGGAGAGGAGAGGAGAGGAGAGGAGAGGAGAGGAGAGGAGAGGAGAGGAGAGGAGAGGAGAGGAGAGGAGAGGAGAGGAGAGGAGAGGAGAGGAGAGGAGAGGAGAGGAGAGGAGAGGAGAGGAGAGGAGAGGAGATGGATAACAGTGGGAATTAAAAGAAAAGATTAAAAAGTGGAAGAAAGGAAAGAAAGGAGGCAAACAGAGGAGAAAAGAAACAGATGAGAGGACAAGAAAAAGGAAAGGAGGTAAGAGGAGAGAGCATTGAATAGCAAGGTGTGGAAGTAAAGGACAAGAAACAAGGAAAGGTGGAAGGAAAAGGAAGAAAGGAAAAGATAGGAAAGACATTCATTCATCTAATCACCACTACGTCTCTCTTCCTTATTTCTTAATATTAACCTCTCCTCTGAAACCTTCACATCACTCTGGGCTGCAGAACAAACAATCCTTCACTCACCAACTTTCTCTCCCTTCAGTGAGTCCCAGATGTGGCAGTTAAAGTCATCGTAGCCAGCAAAGATAAGGCGGCCTGAGTTGGAGAGAGCCACAGACGTGACACCGGCATTCAGGCTGCCGTCCTGGTAGCCGATCACCTCCTGGTCGGAGCGCAGGTCGTACATCTTGCAGCTGCAGTCGTCGGAGCCTGTGATGATGGCATTTCCGTTGGAGAAGAACTGAGGCGGGGAGGAGAGATCACGAGAAATTCAGGCTCAGAAATAACAAGTATGACATTTCCCAGGTTGTGTGTGTGTGTGTGTGTGTGTGTGTGATGGATGATGTGATGCTCCTCACAGCGATGGCGTTGATGTCGCTGGTGTGTCCGGAGAAGGTCTGCTTGCAGGACCCTTCCCTCAGGTCCCACAGCTTGGCCAGAGAGTCACAGGCTCCAGAGATGAAGGTGTTCTGGTCAGGGGACAGAGCCAGAGACATGCAGTCGCCAATGTGGTTGGTGAAGACGATCTTCTGCTTGCCAGTCTCCAGGTCCCACAGGCAGCTGGAGAGCAGAGGGAGGAAGAGGGTCGTAGATGTAGTTGTAGTTATCGTTCAGCCTGTTTAGCTCAGGTGTGACTTCTATGGATCTGATGTCTTTTTTGTTAAAATTAGTTCATAAATGTCAGTTTTACGAAGGTTTTCCTCAAGAATGTTTGTTAGTTAGACGGTTAGTTTAGGATACCTGTGCTAAACTACTACCTGTTAAGACAGCAAATAAGTTTATTTTCCAAAATGTTTTAGTATACCTTCAGTAACGCCATGACAAACACAACATGCAGTGGGAATTTAATGTCAGACGTATAACGGCTTCAAAACAAAAGGAATAACCCTTCAAAATGCAGATTTAGTAGCTTTTTGTGAAGTTTTGTCTATTTCGAAACAAAAAATATATAAAATAAACATTTCTGCCTTTTAGTTTGTGATTTATTCTCACACACGAGGGGTGATATATGGAGCGGATTTGTTGCTGTAGCAGACAAGTGCATTTGAATTTTGATGGATTTTGTTGGATGTCAGTAAATCGCGATAGCCAGTAGATCTTTTCCTCCGTTAAGACTTTTTCAGATGTTTCCAGTGGCACGGTTCTCCATTTTGCTAATGAACTCACCAGGTGGTGTCACCAGAAGCTGTCAGGATCTCAGTGTCGCTAAGGAAACGGCAGCAGGACAGGTAACCTGGGCGGGACAGGGAAATAGTTTCATCAGCACCTCAGTAAGTCAGACTATAGTTTCCCCCGAGTGCATTTTCAGTCATTTAGTCACCTGTGTGTGCGTCCAGCTCCCTGAGGGTCTTGGGGCTGGCGGCCTTGATGTTGTACACTGTGCACATGTTATCCAGACCACCGCTAGCCACCAGGTTACCAGAGGGGGCGAAGGCGACGCTCATCACCCAAGCAGACTTTAGTGGGACAGCAACCAACTGGGAAGCAGAGGTGTAGATTGTTTCATGGCATATACTGATATTTTCAGCCAGTACTCAATGTCTTGTGCCACTGAATGGCTGAACAAATGAACCCTTCCATGTCTGTCTCGGCTGCCTGTGGACTAACGTGGCAGGATACAGTCTTGGCTGGATAACATCAGCTAATTTATCCACACTTCCAAGGCTGATTGCTTTGTACTAGCCAAGAGAGATGCAAGGCAGGGGTCAGCTAGCTAACTGTAACCTAAGCTAGGGTTGGCTGGTTGTAGCTTGGTTTCGTGGTGTTGACTGATGGGGTGATTTGCCAGTGGCGAGCTTCATGTATCATGAAACATGAGATAGTTATGGATATTAGCTTGTCTGATGTCCAGGATGATGCTCGTTGAAGCAACAGGATCCTGACTGCCCAAAGGTGTCACTATTAAAAAGGGTTTTCTTAATGCTGCATAGAAAATCTTAATAAATTGGAACTTTTTGCCATCAAAATTTAAAATCTCTCAATCTTGTGACCATGATTTAATTCCTAACACGGTAGAAAGAGAAGTTAACATAACTGAATACTAAAAAACTAATTATTAAATCAGTCTAATCCTGTCACATTGCCATCAACAAGTCAGATTTGGTGTTTTATTCTCAGTCAGTACTGTCTTGTACTTGTGCAACACTGTTAAAATGTAAGTAAACTCTGTGTATAAGATCTTTGTGGCTCACCTTGTTGCCTGTGTAGCTGTCCCAGATGAGAAGCTTGCCATCCTGTGATGCACTGACCATTTGTCTGCGAGAGAGACGACACAGTCAGCGTGTTTAAAGATTACTGGAGGCTGTTTTCCATCATCGACAATCACATAACAACATCGCTCAGACACAGTCATCATCATCAAACTGCTTATCGCTCATTAATTAAGCCTTAATGTTTTCATGTCTTCGAACGGCCATGTTGTTAAAAGGGTCCCATGCAATTTACACTCTTTTAATAAATTACCAGCGTTAACGACAGACTGGCTTCCTGTTTCGAATCTCAGCTTCATTTGGACAGTAAATTAAATTTCCTGAATCATCTGAAATAGAAGCTAGACGATCTACAGTTAACTGTTGACAAGCTATGTGTATCCATTCAAATCTTTCTCCATCTATCAGAATACTTTAGTAACAAATTGCATTATGTTACAGTTGCTCCCATTCGTGAATATAAATATAGAAATATAAAGAAATATGTAAATATATGTGCTGAAAATCAGATTTAAATAAATGCAAGAATAACAAATAAAGAATGAGTATTAGCTGAGATTTACAGTGTATATATCTGTCCAGCAACCTTTAAAAATAAACTTATTTCTTCACTAAAATCTGATCCAAACTGGACTTGGCTGAATGCCATTTTTCTGCTTCAGGTTCAGAGTAACTCACTCTCGTGACTTACTGGGATTTACACAACTAACTTTTTCCAACGAGGTCAAAATGTCTACTCAACAACAACTGTGACGTCCTCCTGCTCACCTGGAGTCAGCTGCCCAGTGCATGGCATAGATTTTAGCCAGGTGACCTTTGAGCGTCTTCCTGTTCTTCAGCTGGACCCGGCCCACCGCGGCCACGCCCCCTGCTGCTGCTGACATGCTGCCGTCATTCACAGCCTTACGGGCCGCCTGGTGGCCACACGGGGAATCACATGTGGGGGAAGGAGAAGGAAAGAGTTTAGGCCTCAGATGTTCCTCCCAGCCTGGAGTCTGAAGTGTTGTGTGTCCAGGTGAGAAAATGGTACTACTAATAGAAGTACAAGTACTAGTAGTACTATTATAAGTCATAATAGAGGTAGCTCATGACATGAGGTACTACGTGTTTCACCTGCAGCAGGTAACTCACCTCAATCTTTGTACGGAGGCCATCGCACTCCTTTTTCAGTGCATCTATTTCAGCTTTCTCAGCTGCCATGGCGACGGTTGCTCGGGGATGTTACTGACGGAAAACGAAACTGTGAATCTGAAAAAGACAGAGAACGATTGATTACTTGCACATACAGCAGATTATTTTTTTCTTGCACCATGCAAAGTATCAACAAGTCAGCGAAACGACTCGCTGATCCTGCGGTACATCCACTGACCAGTCTGTGCATCTCTCCGTGACCCTGATATCTCGATCTGGAATGCTTGGGTTTGCTGTTACACCATCAAGTCTTGAGCAAAGATTAGACACATACCTGACAGCTTTAATCCATCCCTAAACCAAAGTTGTAATACTGTTAGCATTTGGACCCATCCAGCTATGATGAGGGAAGGAAGAGACGTGGGGAGATAAAAGGAAGGACAAAGTAAGGGAGAAGTAACGAAGATGGAAGGAAAGATTTCAAGTAGAAATGTGGGTGTGAAATTTATGAAGGAAAGAGAGAAAAGTGGGAGAGAGCTAAAGGAAAGGAAAGAGGTATGAACAAGTTAGGGAGGAAGTAAGGAAGGAAGGAAGGAAGGAAGGAGCTACAATCTGATTAAGACTGTTCTTAATGACCCTGGACTGTATCAGTACATGTTTAGATGGCACAGGAGAGTTTTAATGGTTAATTTATGTCATGAACTCACTTCTATTGAAGCTGTTGCATCAGAATTTTGCCCTAAAGGAATTTATAAGCAGATGATCTTTGGTGCTCTGCATCAGTTTCTCATTTTGAGAGAAACACCAGTTCTATAAAACATTTTTGTTCGTGTGTTTTCAGACCAAAATCAAGTTCAAAGATCAGTTTTGGGTTGTTCATATCAGCTTCTTTGGAGTACAAAGTACTCAGACTTTAAACTTAACATTTTGTATCACCGACATCACATTCAAGCAACAGCAAAGAGCGTTCAGTGTAACCTAAAACTTTTATTTAGTTCAGGTGTTAGATGACTTCTGACTTATTCTTTAACTCTGACATAACTTTCAGGTTTCAAAAGCTCTGCGTGCAGCACTTCACTGTATGCGCCTAATACGCTGTAATAGGATGCCGACGTCTGACTAACTGAACTACCTTCATGACCTCTGCAAATGAGAACTTCAAGTGTTATCACATACTTTGATGATGTTTAGACCAAAAAAAGAAAGATTCTTGTAAGAGATGCAACTTCAACCTCTTGTTATTTAAATGCTCTTTGCAACAGTTTCAGGTTTTTCCTATGATTATGTTTATATGTTACTATGATCATATATGATGCAGCGCTGCAGTTTGTGGCCACACAAGTCAAGATGAAACCATAAATTAATCGTTTAATTAAGTTATTTATGAACCTTGCCTCCAGCTTCTCAAATGTGAGGATTTGCGGCTTTGTTTTATATAAAATAATATTCATATATCTTTAATATACTTGGCATTTTTAATTTATTTTACTATTTTGTGACATATAATAGACTGAATACTTAATTGTGTCATGGACAAACTAGTCGAATAAGTTGAAAAGATCTGTTAACAGTACAGGTAAAGTTTCAGGATGTGGCATACGTGCAGCACAGGTAGCAGGATGGAGGGTGGAGGATATGGGAGAGGCAGCAGTGGTTGTAGTGGTGTTGAGGGGGGGTTGCTGTAGGGCTTTAAATCCCGGACAGGAGATCTTAAAGGAAGCTTTACCGGTCAAATCTCCTGTCATCCGATTACTGACTGCTCTTTACCTCGGGATCAGAGAGAGAGAGGGAGGAAGGGTGATGTGGACGGTGGTGGGTTTGTTATAGTCAAACATCAGCAGCTCCTCCTCGACTGTTCTTTTCTCTTGTGGCACATGAATGTATCGACGCTCGAGTGAAACTATTTTCCAGCGCTTAAAACCAGAAAGCACTCAGAAAAAGTGTTTCAGTAAGAAACCAAACCTTGTTTGCAGAATCAAACCAAACCTGCAGCGTAAAAACCTGCAGACGAACTGAGCTGGGTGAGGTTTGGCCTTGTGTGATAGATCAGGCTGCAGCTTACTGCTGCCACACCTGAGACACCAATCCTCTTTGGCAGCTTCCCTACAATCCAAAGATCACCTTCAAAGGGTTTAAGGAACCAGTACAGTGGATGTAGTCTCATAAATTGTTCTGTTGCACGCAAAGAAATCAGTGCTTCGATATTAGGAGGCTTTCAGCATGAAAAATAGCAGCTGAATTTCATAAAACAACTCAGAAGTGAGCATTGGAGGGACGTTCACGCATCTCCAAAATCATTGCAAACCCTCAGACTGCAGCTGCAGCTACATTTCATAGTTTGAATGCAGCCATGTGCAGGAAATCTCTCTAAATGTGCAAGTTTTCCATCAATTTCCTGTGTTGCACATTGCAGGAAAAAAGTCCAAGCAAAATCTCTCAAAGTGAGACGATGCAGCTTCACAGCTCCAAACGTTCTCCAAAAGCACCTGAAGAAAGTCGTAAAACAAGAAAACTCACCTTCTCCACACACAGCGTGGTCCCTTCTCCTGGTCCCAGACACCTCCGGCTCTGAGTTCCCCTTGGAGCGTTATTTAGATTCCACAATCCCAGGCTGCACAACCTGCTCGCTGGCTCCTCCGATGCTCTCCCCCGGCAGACTGCTAGCAGCTTACTTGTGAAAAACTCTCTCTTTCTCTCTCCCTTCCTCCACAGTGAAGAACAGCTGAGGATTGGAGGGGATGAAGGAGATAAGGGATGAAGGGATAAAGCTCAAAGATGGAAATAGAGAGGGAAGGAGAGAGAGAGAGAGAGAGACAGGGAGAGGGAGCATGGCGAGAGGAGGTAGGTAAACCGATTGGAGGGAGAAAATCAGGTTATGAGGTCAAAAGACAAGAGCAGGTGAAGAAATGAAAGAACAAGACAGGAAGAGAAAGGGAACAGGTGGAGATGAAATGTGAGAATATGAAGAATGAGCGGAGGAGTGCATAGAAATAACACCTGTGGCACAAAAATCAAGCCCTGAAGGAGGGAAACTGATACATCAGGCATGCAGTGATGTTGTTTTATGCTCCGACCAGCTGGTTTTATTGAGTTTATTGGGCAAAGAAGGTGCACAAAAAATAAAAATGCACATTGATGCTCATTCCAACAACTTTCTGAAGAAGGCTGCAAATCAGTTTGAAACTTCTAATTCACAAATTTGAGACATTATTTTAATATTTGGTTTAATTTTCACGACCGGTGTCCATTATAACAGAGAGGTGACTTTGTACTTTGACTCCTGGCATCGCGGCGCATGCTTTTTGTCAGGATGCTGGAGCTGGGATGGATAGTCTGGGGCGGAGGTTGACGGGGTGAATTGGTTTGTCAGAGCTAATGAGCTGAGCCCCGTTAATTAGGCTCTAATGGGATATCCGGGGACGGCCAATCTCGTTAGGGAATTAGAGCAGGTCAGGCAAAACGTGCGTCACACCTGACACACAGCGGAGGCAGAGGCGAAAAGTGGATCAAGAGTCAAACGAAGAGTTTGGACTCAAAATGAGATGTTGAATGTGACAGCTGCTCTTTTAGATAAAAATTTAAAAAATGAAACTTCGCCAGGCCAACGAAAGATAGGTAGACAGGCAGGAAGTCAGATATATTTGGATGCCGATGGTGAGGCCGGACAGGAACGAGGTTTTTGGGTTGAGCAAAGACAGGAAGGAGAGCAGGCATTGGTCTTCGGTAAGAGATGATCTCATTTGGTCCAGCCCCCCTTTGACATCCTGTAATCTGACTTGTGGCTTGTGGGGAGATTTCCATTTTCCTCTCCTCCTGAAATGGTTGGTGATTGGTGGTTGGAAACTCCTCGTGGGTAATAATCTGGTGTAATGTGATAAATTAATTACACCTCCAAGAAATAATTTTTCTTGTTTCCATCCACGTTCCACAGGGAGGTCAGAGGTCACACACGACTCAAGGACACATTGACAGGGTGAATAATAAAGATTTAATGCACCTTGCTAATGTGGCAACATATTTTTACCACACCAAGAAACATCATAAAGAAACTGAGTGGAACCAACATCACCACATTAGAACTTAAAAACATGAGCTCATTTTTAAAGGACCAGTGTGCAGGATTTAGCGGCGTCATGTGTGAAGCATGAGGAAGAAACTATGGTGGCTGTGAAACTATGAAAAATGCAAAACTTCTTATCTGGAGCCAGTGTTTAGTTTGTCTGCTGTGGGCTCCTGTAGAAACATGGCACACTCTGTGGAGGAGGATCTGTGGTATCTGTAGATATTAAAGACTCATTTTAAACATAGTAAAAACAAAATTATTCTTATTTTCAGGTGATTCTACACTAATAGAAACATAGTTATGGATATTATATTCCACTCCTGTCGTCTTCTGTAAATTGAGATCTATAAATCTTTGCACACTGAACCGTTAATTTAAAAAAACTTGATCAGTACATGAGTAGACTTCCCAGCACGCCCTCCAGAGAACTCACATGATGAAAACACTGTGATGCACGGTAAAGTATTGAAGTCTATCCGTCCGTCCTTGTATAAAAAGCGCCACAGTTTTTGTTGCTTTTGAATTTTTTTCTGCAACATCAGTTCACACGTACTGAAAGTTCAGATACGGAAGCTTAAATAAAGACTTCAGCGCCTTGCTTCAGGTGACATGATTCAAATTTGACATATGGATGAACCACAAAGCCAACAGGGCTGATGTCGCTGCGTGATGTCACCAGGCCTGAGCCGAAACCCGTTCCATCAATTACTAAAAAAAGACTCGGCTTAATCTAAAAGTCCCCATTAGAGGAGGCCATCAAACATCTCTGATCTCACCCTGCGCCCATGATGCATGACGACTAACGGTGGATTAGCAGGACACTGAACCAATGAGGACGAGACTTGTGGCTTAGAGCCACCGTGTAGTAACTAGACTTCATTACCTGAGCCTGGGCGGAGAGGTAAACATTTCCCAAGTGTTTTAACGTCTTAAGCAGACAAACAGCCAACTGGCACAATGTCAAATAAGCTCATCTAATGATTTCAGATTTTCCATTGAAAGCTTGACTGGATGAAGGCCGTGTTGGAAGACCAAAAAACTTCCCCTTCGTATCACATGACCTTGACATTGTCAGTGATTTGTCTAAGCCTGGCCTCTGACCTGGCTTTAAAATCAGATGAATTAGTTCACAAATACATGGCTGTCTTTAAAAGAGCGTTCATTTTCAAATCCACAATAATGACGTGGTTAAACAAACATGTTTCACTTCTGCAACATCTACTTTGAATCTGTGAGATCAGGCCGTGCATGTCTTTCAAAAGCTTGTTCAAAATAACTTCTAGTTTTACATTTATGTGGTTTTTGGGTCAACGCTGCACCAACGCTGAAATTCTAACCGGTCATCTTTCATCAAAATGTTGCCAAACAAACTGTTATGTGAGCTCTTCATCATGTTGTGACCCGAAGCTCTTTGGCTGAACCTCTGATTATGTTAGTGCCGCGTCAAGTTCCAGTTTGAAATACTGGATTCTCACTGATATGTAGTAGAATGACACAGACACTATAATTCATAAATTCATTGATCATAATGCCAGAAAAGTACAATTTTCATGCTCCCATGTTTGCATTAAAACCGGATGTAATCATTCATGCATTCTTTGACAGTCTGGGCAGAACAT
The DNA here is from genome assembly GCA_028641955.1 of Protonibea diacanthus. Classification (NCBI taxonomy): domain Eukaryota; kingdom Metazoa; phylum Chordata; class Actinopteri; family Sciaenidae; genus Protonibea; species Protonibea diacanthus. The sequence goes on along the minus strand of CM053993.1, from coordinate 18,631,548 downwards.
AACCCTTAAAACTGCGTAAATAGACACCGCTGGAGTTAGATGACCTCGTACAACCTGCGAGAACGCCAACTGTTCTGGTGCCAAAACAAACGTGGACGGTAAACAACAGCCTGTGCTGTTTATATGCAGCAACTGTTAAAAAAAGGAGGAAAAACATGCAGAGTTTTTTATTTTACTATGTGATTTTATCTGCTGACTGTAAAAAACAAACTGGAGCAGAGCTGGTCCACCTCGGTCCCATCAGTTGCCATGTCCAAATCATATTTATAATGAGCTCAACAGTCCTAACGTGTGGCCGTAATGTGAATGGCTTCATGTTGGAGGCTTTTAATAGCCAATGTGACATGCCACACTTGTTTCAGTGCACATATAGGATACCAACGATTGTTTTAAGACAGATTATGGTGAACTATGCTGGGAGTGGATATTATTTCTTTACATAAATTGACATTTTTACACGTATAAAATCTTGAGATAAAGGTGCACATAAAGAAAAAGAGTTTAAAGAAGGGAGACAGTTCTGCTCATGTGATGTTCCTCACAGTGTCAGTGGTAGTTCTTATGCAGACATTTTATCTGTGTTGTATCTTTTAAAGTTCCTCAAGTGTTTGATTCATTGACGGGACATTATTTTCCTAGTGTTGGTAAAGTTTCTTCTTCCTTCTCTCTCTCTCTCTGCCTGTAATCCTAATGAACTGTGACAGAAGAGGGCTAGCTGACTTCCTGATAACTCCCTGTGGTAACGAGCTCAGGAGGGAAGCACGAGTACAAACGGTGCACTCAACAAACCCCCTCAACGCTCCACCTTTGGCTTCTTCATTCAGGGCAACTCTTAGCCCACTTTGACAAGACAGCAGGAAGTGGATGAGATGACATGGAAGACACGATGTAGGTCTTTTAGCCCAGAGAAGAAGAAGAGATGAAACCTCAGAGGGAGATTTGAAACTTGTTCTCTATGTGATGGATTAATACTTATAGATAATAAAATAAATAGAAAAAGGAAAAAAGCATTGAAATCACCTCATGTGAAATCCTTCTGAATGTTTTACTTTGTGTATTTTGTTGTACCCACAGTTCAAGAACTCCCTTATTTGAATAATAAAGTTAAATGTGGTTTGTCTGAGACAAAATATTTAATAACAGTCATAGATTTTTCTGTGTTGCTTTTCAAGGTGCAGCAGTCATCATCACGAATTTAAAGATCTTTCAGCTGCTCTTCATCTCTTCATGTGGCCTGCAGACTCTCACGCAGTCAACAGATCGACTACAGGTTGCTTGTGTTAGTAGTGCCACCTGCTGGATAACAACAAAACAAACAGCAACAGCAACCATAATGCTCATGAAGAGAAGCTGTTTCATCAGTTTGTTAAATTAAGTTACACCTTATGAGTAAATTAATATCTTAATCTTAAAGATTATTTATTCCAGATGTGTTTCCTATGTGAGTTTCTTTCTGAAGTAGATAACTGGCATCAAGTACAGAAGACAAAGAGATTAAATTAGACAGGTTTGACAACATCTAATTATTTACTATATTCATGTGTGTAAATAAGTATTAAGTGTATATATAAAAGAGTTCAGGAGATTAAAAAAATGCAGAACGATTTTTTTGACTAATAAAAAATCTAAAAAAGAAAAAAATATATGTTTTTGTTGTACTTTTAATTATAAAGCTGCCTAATTAATTTTTATTGGCCACTTGGGGGCAGCAAAGCACACTGCTGACACAGCATTGACATATCAACAACAACTCTTACAAACTTATTCAAAAATCAACTTAAAGAAGAATCATGGGACGAGTAAGGTGAAATCAAATGTCTTCATTATTTATTTACGATCCACAGGACACATTAATGCATAAAGTTTCTCAATCAATCATCGAAAAGTGCATCAAAATCAAACTGATCACTCTTACTAACATGTTACATCAGATCATACTCACATAATTATACATAGTTAAAATAAACACAATTCATTGCTCAAAAGAACATGTAAATCCCTGATTTATAAATTCTACAACAGAATCATATAAACATGTGATATTATTTATGTGAAATAATCCACAGATTACAAAAAGCCTACATAACACATCTGGTCATATAAAAACATAAAAGCACCAAGAGATACTGAGCAGGACTTTCCTGAAAAAATCTAAAAATAAAAAATGCATCCCTCTTAATTGTGAAGCTTCGGTTGCATTCACATAAAATCTGGTCTGATCCGCCCTCACTGCCCAGACAGAGGCTGTTTTCAGCGGGGAGAGTTCTCCGAAGAGTCGGCAGGGAAGAACGACTGGGTAAAATTCTGGGCGTAAATTGTACTCTATTTTTATATAAGTTGCCAAAGACACTACACTACCTACTATCACATTGCTGTTTGTTATAATGTGGGTTGCTTGATAACCAGTGCAGAAAAACAGATGCCCGGGCGGAGGGAAGAGTTGGTAAATTTGGTGTTTAAAGAGGAAGCTGTGGCATTTGAAATGAAAAGAACTTGTGATGATCAAGTTCTGTTTTTGAGATGGCGCTATTTTTTGACTGAAAAGGAGAAAACCTGAGGTCTAAGAGCCCTCGAGGCCCCAGAATTCTTCTTCATACTACAACCCATTTTGACATTCAAGGTGAGAGAGGTGCTGACGTCTTAGTGTGGTATGGCAGTGCTGGCGCCAGGGCCCATCTCCTTCTCACAGATGAAGTGACAGTACATGGTACAGGGGGCGTCGTACCAGCTCCTGATTGCCACTCGCTCCAACACTTCTGTTTTCACAATGTAGCCGCAGTCCTCGTTGATGTGGTTGTTGGGCTCGCCGACCTCCCAGAAACTACAGTTAGAAGAGAGAAATCACTTATGGCAGCAGTATATTCAGCAAAGACTGTGTGTGTGTGTGTGTGAGTGTAAAAACTGGTTATATATTTAAAGAAATGTGAAATCAGAGATGAGCCAGAACAACACGAGGAAAAAATATGAAACATCTCAGCAGGAAAAGAGGAAGGGAAGGAAAGGAGGGGGCAAAAGAGGAATGCTAACAGGTTAGTCAGCAACGCAATATTTTCAGAAAGAGGAAGAGAAATCAGATGGTATTAGAAAATCTGCTAAGTTCACAAAATATGGGAAAGTAACACTGATGCAAGATGACCTGACTTTGCATATTAAAGCAGAATTTGTCGTGGCGCAGTTTTACACTTTGGCTCTGACACATCTGTTTTTCATGAGCAGAGATCAGAAGTTCGGGTCATCTGCCCTGTAGCTGTTTAACGGCGCTTACGTAACGCTGCTCAGAGCTGCTGTTTGCAGGCAAACACTGATCCTGGCCTTTCTCCAGCTGTTATCTCACTCACAGTTTGACTGTCCTGTTCATTGTTTCTGAACTTAACAGCGTTGTGTTTGCATTAGAGCTGCATGAGTTTTCATTAATACATTAATTTTCATACATCAACCATCAAAAAACTAAAAATGCAATTTCCAAGACAACTTCAATTGCTTTTTTTTTTTGGGCCAAAAGCTCAAGACCCAGGATCTTTAATTTACAGTTAAAAAAAGTAGCAAGTATCAAGTTGCATTTTTTGCTTGATAACAATCATCTGTTGCTGTTTATTAGTTTTCTATCAACCAACTAATCAATTATATGATTCAGGGGGTTTGACAAAGTAATCACTAGTGCTGTCAACAAATAACAAGTAATAACTGATTGATGTTTTAAAGTAATGTATCAGGTAACAAGACAAAGAGTGTATAGCCGTGTTAGAAGCTCTGTAGCATGGCACAAATTGAGTGTGATGGGGACGTCATTAGTTTTGCAGGTATTTGCTCATCAGTCAAAGTATTGGACAAACTAAAATGTTGATCTGATGATGGTGCAGGATGCAACATCAGGAAGAGATTTCAGCTTGAGGGGAACATGTGTACCAAATTTCATTGTTATATGAGGTGTGACTTCCAAAGTTACGGAGTGTACCCAGTCGTACTACGTTTTTTTCCAGCTGGCATTGGAGTTTTTCTCGAAGGATGGTGAAGGCGTGGCGTAGATGGATAACCCACCTGTGGGCCAGTATTTATTACAAAATCTGCACGTTTCTCCTGTACACTGACACCTGGAGCCATGCTGCTAGTGTGGATAAAAGTAAAGATCACATGGTGGTTTCAAACCAACACCAACTTTGAAGTCCTTTTCAGAGAATCCATGAATCACCTCCATGTCCATGAACTTTAGTCCTCTTTTTGGTTCCTTTGGCCAAAAATAAGCGATGACTTTCCAGTAAAATGGGAAGTATTATTAGGTCTAAGTTCCCCCTTTTCCCCCTCTGGCCTCGCTAAGTGTAAAATAGTTCAAGGACAAAACATGTACCAAATTCTGTAGGTGATCAACAGAGGTAAAAGTCCAAAGTTCGATCTATCTGTGTCCAAATATATCACAGGCAGCCTGGAGTCACAGCTTGGGCAGAAATAAACTCTGGGCTGATAATCGGTGGTCGATCAATCTGGGAATCCCTATTTTAGATGGCATCAACCAGAAAGCTGAAATAAGCTCTGATAAAAGTTGATGTGAGACACTTGCGCTGCTGCAGCAGCTCATATATGAGATTATATTCAGTAAAAGAAGCTATAATGGAACAGATGCTAGACCAGATGTAGTCTTGCACAGTCAGACCTCTCCACACTTCATTATCATCCTGCTGTTTATATTTCTTTAAACAAATCATAATCGTCTTAAGTGGCACTAAGAGCTTGCAAAATATTGTCGGGGACCTTGTGCTAGTTTTCAGCGTGTAGGTTGCTCTCTCGATGGTTGTTGAGGGATTAGTAAATAGCGGAGAAGGAGGAGAACGCCATGTGAAATTAACAGCCAATGGCAGGCTTATACCGGCCTGTCTACATCCGGATGAGTCGTGTAAGAAGTGAACCTACCCTCCAACCAGCGGGGTATTATCCACCCAAACCCATCGGTCCTCTGTCTCCCTGTCGGTGATCCCAAACCAGAAGGTGTTCCAGTGGGCTCTGGGAAGAAGATTCCACAGGAACGTCTGAGAGGAAACACACACACACACAAAGGAAATAAACTCTCATGGTGTTCCTTGTATTGTGATCCATGTTGTAACTGTGCTGCTCGTTGTACCGTACCTGCTCCTCAGCCGTGTGGATGATGGCCAGGTAACCTCCTTGGCTCTGGCAGTACGACTGGCTCTCCGGCCAATCCCTCGTGGTTCTGGAGATGAAGTAACAGCTGTTGTTAAAGAGATGCCAGTCGTCAGGGCAGACGATCGGTGGCGTCGTTGATTTGGTCACCTTGGGAGCTGATGAGAAAGAGAGATATTAGGCAACAGTAGCAGAACATTAGCATGACACTAAATGCAAGAGTTCATATTTGTGTCTCCAAAAGATACCTTTAGTGGCCGCTTTGGCATCCAGTTTGGCCTGCAGCTCGTCCCTCTCTTTCTGCAGCTCGTCCTTCTCTTTCTGCAGCTGGGTCTTCTCCTGCTGCAGTTTGCTGATGGAGGTGACTAGAGCCGTCACGTTCGTGTCCTGCTTCTGCTTTTGTACGTCTGTGGTCTCTTCACCACCTCCCTGAGGTTTGTTCTTATCTGTGGAACAAGTAGAACGATGAACTACTAAGTTTACAGCAAATCTCAGAACCTGGTGAAATTAGCAACTTAACAATGATGAGAAAGACACATTTCTGCTAATCGTTCCAAGAAGCATTTCAGACAACAAAACCAATCAAAGCCCACTGACATGTAACTGGTCAACACTACAACTTGACGTGTGGGCCAGCCAAGCTCCTTCTTCACATTAAACATTAAAGGCCTCCTTTACTGCTGGTGTCCACCAACAACACAATCAAATATCAACAAATTTACATCTTAAAATTGTGGATGAGCCTTTTTATTTGCAGTCTTACGAGTGTGTTAAGAGTGTACTGTACAGTCCATCTAGCTATGTGCGAACACCAGTTAGAACCAGTTAGGGAACAGAAATGCCAGGCTAGGTTTGAAGTCATTTAGAAACAATGTCACCATTATTACGGTTTGTCCACCAAAGACTAACAAGTTTTTCAAATATAAAAATATAAAATCCCATTAAGTTTGTACCTTGCATCCAAGATTGTTTGTTATGTCGTCAAAATGACTATTGACTGGCATATCATTATCAGGTTTTTCCATTTGCAAATATTTGTAGCATTAGCCTCCAAAACTTGGCATTGTCAGGTTAAAATAAAGTATCATGCTCTTGCATAAAGGTTCAGAAATAATTTAGTTTTGTACCGAGCAAGGATGGATTCTATGGCTTCAAAAAAAAGAAGATATTTTTATTGCTTAACTTATTGAAGAAGTGGGCCAAACAAACTTTATGGATAAGAGATGTATGCCAGCAATCAAATCAAGGTTATTGATTTGAAGGGAATTGATTTCTTTTGAACAGAACACCAAACAAAAGAAAGATTAGAGTGTAAAATAGTGATCAATTTCTAAAAGAGCAAAATTATACATAGATTTATTACCCAAACGTCTAGACTAAGCATGTTGATTCATCGACAGCTCAGTGATCATGTCGCAAATCTCTTCTTTCAGTCACTTTCTCTCTGTTGACTCACTCTCAGCTGTCAGCAGTTTAGCTAAGACGCTTTTTTAAAAAGCAGAAGCAGCTTTTGTTTCTGTGGCTGTTTCAACATAACACGCACACACACACATGTATGTTAAATGTGTATTATAACACATATACACTGTTGGCAAACATGCCTTGAATGTCGGTGTTGCAAGATGCAAAGTTTCCGCTTTTTTTTTTTTGTTTGTTTTGTTTTCACTTGAAACTGCTCATTCAGCAACATTGACTTCTTTCTTTGTTTCCACAGCATGTCCCGATGATGAGCACCAGTCACATACTGATGTTTATTACCCTCCTGTGTAGTCTGGATGTGTTTCCAGATTATCAACAGCGAACAAATTACTGTGTTGACAGTTCACAGGGGAGACTATAGGGCATCTGCATAATTTCTAATCTGGGTACAGAGCCCAGAAAAGGCTCTGAAAACTGTGCATGTGCGTTAAAGTTTTGTGGTGTTTTTTTACTGTTTGCAGTCTTTATACTTACCGTGTGCAGTGACGGCTATGATGGAGATCAGCAGGACGGCACACAGCGTAGCCAGGCAGATGGTAGCGAGGCGGTATGGACCGGGGCTGCTCACCCTGGAGATCAGTCTGACTGCAGAGACTGTGTGAGCTGGAGGTGGCAAGAGGGAGAGACTGTTGATTAAGACAATAAACACACTCGAAAAGCACAATATGATAATTGGTTTGTACCTTTCTAGTCTTCTGACCACTCAAAGTTGTTGACAGCCATGCAAGGTGCCAATTACTGAGGAGCTATTTACATTCACATGGCACAGCTTTGATGCCTGCATGCAGACTGGAGGAGCCGGGGATCGGACCACCGATCTTCTGATTAGATTAGACGACCCACTCTACCTCTTAAGCCACCCAATATTGAATTCTTTAAATGTGAGTTAAAGTAGGACTAGCTTTGGAAAAAATAACACATGAATGAAAAGTTAAAAAACAATAAAAACACAGCTACGGCTGATGGTGCTGATCCCTCTTACAATCAGTAATGGGGTGCCACATGGCTCTATTCTTGGTCCATTACTATTCACATTATACAAAAATAACACATTTTAATGACAACCCAGGCTCTGACTCTTCTTCAGTCTGCCTTCGATGCTTCTCGTTCCACATCCACGACTGTCTCTATTTTAAAACACGCTTTTTGAGACTAATACTGATTTTATAGTTCAAAAATCACAGATTACAAATATAGCGGCTTGTTATAGTGATTTCTTTAAGCTTAAATCACAATAGACTTTTTCTCTGTGGACTGTGCACTGATTTTCCATCAATGTGAACTTTGAAACACAAACGCCGAGCTGGGATTCCTGCTGTTGGACTAGTAAGTAATATCAGCTGGCTGCTATGTCTTCTATGTCTGTTATTACTAGTTTTTGATCATGAGTAATATAATCATAATAAGTGCACATGTACAGCTCTGAAACACTGTACGCAGTGTTGATTTAATCACTAATAAAATCATCTGACAGCTTAAATATTAAAAAAAAACAATTAAAAATCCAGTGTGTAGGATTTAGTGGCATCTCACAGTGAAGTTGTAGATTGCAACAAAGTGAATAACCCTCACCTCACCCTCTCATTCCAAGCGTGCAGGAGAAACTATGCTTGAAAACATGCACAAAAAAAACATTTAAAGTCTCTGTCCCCTCACAATATGAACTCCAATGGGAGGAAAATAAACAGCTGGTTTTACTTAGTCTTACCGCCGTGTCCCACATCTGGCCTGTGGCCCTCATCATCTATCAGCTGGGAGTACATCCCCTCACTGGCCACGGAGTTCCCGGTGGTCGACATCTCAGCAGTGGAATAAAAAAAAAGAAAATAAATTAAAAGTTTGGAAAGTTTCCGTGCTGAGTGAAAGAGGGCAACAGACTCAGAGTGAAGCTCTGAATTACTCGCTCCCCCTCTCACAGTTTCTAAACAGTCCGTGCTGCTCCCGCAAAGAGTCAAACACCACGCAGCACAGCGTGCGGGCCGGTCATGTCTTTCAAAATAAAAGCCCTGAGCGTGCACAGGTAATGCAAAGTTTTTGTTATAATGTTAAATTGCAAACAACCACACACAAATGGATCAGTACACAAACACACGGCAAGCCAAGAAAGTTCATCAACATCTGCATGTGTGTTCCACACTCACTCACACTAATGAAGGATATAATAAGATAAAAGCTACTCCTAACTTGATACATTCAGGGCTTTTATTTTGAAGGCATCCTCACATGTTTTCCGGTCTTGCTGCAGTCTGGCTTGACTGTTGAGTGTGTTGCGCAACATTCCTTACATCAAACCCGCAGATCTGCGCTGACCCCTGACATTTCCGAGTGATTTATGGGAAGACGACTAAGAGTTTCCAGCATTAATGTGTCAGAAGCGCCTTGTTAGTGTCAGGGCTTGTCCAGATGAGTCAGTCTTTTTGGTGTGGAATTTTGATCAGATGGGGGGGAGAAGCATTAAATACATGGACGGAACTTTGTTTAATTGATTTGATTTTAATTATATTAATCTAAGATTTGTTTGGCACTGTTGGTCTGTTATTTGGCCATTATTTGGCCAGACTGAGATCTCTGAATAACTACTGAATGGATTTCCATCACATTTGACATTTGAAGAATCCTTCTGACTTTCTTTGACTTTCTAGCCCCACCAGCAGGTTGACATTTTTGTCTGTTGGATGGATTACCTCGAATTACAGTAAAACATTCATGTCCCCATCAGGATGAATTATGAACATTTTCATGACTTCTTACTTCGTTGATGTCAACATTTAAACCTTAGGACATTGACATGAGCTATATAATAGCCATTATACCTGTTAAACTGTATGGTAGCACTGTGAGCATGATAGCATGCTAATGTTGTCCTTTAGTACCAAACAGTAAATGCGTTGGAGTGGCCGTCACAAAGCCCTGTCCTGAAGCCAATCAGGATTCTCTGGACCGAACTGAAAACGTGTGTTTGAAGGAGACCCACCTTCCTGACAGTCACACAAATTCTGCCAAGGGCTGGACTGTTATTCTAGCAAAGTATTCTAAAAAGACTAAGCTAAGTGTGGATTGGATTTTAAAGGCAATGTCAGCAAATATTAGCAGAGTGTATATAAACTTTTTCTGTCTGTCCTGAACTTTGTTTATTACAGAAGCCCTCTGGTGATCCAGTTAGCACAAGTTACAACACTGATGGGTGTATTTTTGCCTGTGTGTTTACATTCCATCCCTCACATAACACAGAACACAACATAAACAGAGGAAAACTATTTAAATCTTAGATCGACTTTTATGTCACTTGCCTCTCAGGGCTTCCATGGATACCTGTAACAATGCATAACCACTCCACCTGCATTTCTGCAGGGGCGGGAAAAGAATAATAGAGTAAATAGTTTCTAGTCAAAGGAACCTCAACTTTTGAACTCTTTCACATTCACAGATTATTTCTTTGGCTTATTTCAAACCACCCACAATATTCCCAAGATCTGCTTTCACCAAAACACATCAGTGCAGGGAGGTGTGACGCAACTGCGAAAATTAAGGATTTATTAAAGTGCATGTTCACATTAAGTGAGATGAAATGTTTTGCATGAGAGAGTTACGCAATCATGTGGTTACTTTTCATGCACAAGCATGCACATTTCATGGATTCGTAGGTGGGTCCCCACAAAAACAAGCAGGTTGAAATACAAGACATGAATTGGTCAGAGTGGATCAGCTCACGATGAAGTCTTTTCTGTTTCTCCTCTCCATTATTGGTAAAAATAACACATTTAATGACTTAGTTTTCATTTGAACAGCTGTTTTATGCAAAGTTTGGGGCTTTCCTTTGCTGGTTTATATAATTTATTCATAGAAAATGTGTTTATCATGACTAAATTCAAACAAATGAGATATGATGTATATATTATTGGGACTCAAAGATGCCAGAGAGATTTCACAGAAACCTGTGAAAGTGATCTAAAATCTTCTGGTTTGCTGACATACTTCTAATTCTTCTAGCTCTGATAGGATTTTTAGTCCTGTGCACACCTTTAATCAAAACCTAGTGATGCATTAAAAACACCTAGGTGCAGAATAATTTTAACTTTTTATGTTTTTCAGGATGCTGTGTGGGGCAGGATCTTTTGCCAGAGGGTCCACTGAGTGGATATTTTAAGAAAAATGTCACTTTCAGAACCCTGATCAATCTCAAAGACGACTTCATCAACTTTGTCTGGCATTTCAACCGCGGGAGTAGACTGGTACCCATCGTCACTGTGACGCCAGCAGGGGTGACAGTTGGTGAAGACTACCAGGGAAGAGCACGGGTGAACCGGACCAATGGTTTCTTGACCCTGGGACCACTGAAGGAAATCGATAGAGGGTATTATACTGCTACCATGGTAACGTCTAAAATGAATAAGACTGAAGAGATCATGCTCCGAGTTCTGGGTGAGTCTTTTTTTATTATTTGTCTAGGAGGGAGCTATTTAACATGCACCAAATTTGACTTTAAATATTTTGTCAGCAAAACTAAATGAGACAATAATTTTCCACAACAGCCTGTTCTCACTGTGCAGTCATAGAATAAGAGTCAGCAGTAGGACTGAGTAATAAATACCATTTATCTCAGGACATGGACAGACAAAGGGTGAGAGAGGATGGTCTACAGCGATTATGAGACAAACAAAGTCTGAAATAACAAAAACACAAAGCAGAATTTGACTGAAACCTGAACCTGAAAGCTGGTATTCCTCTTTTAGGATGCTGTGAGTGGAAAGCATTGCCTGTGGGACCGGTGGAGGCAGTCTCAGGGCAAAGGGTGACTTTAAAAACCCTGATTGATCCCAAGGAGGGGTTTGACAAGATGACCTGGTTTTTTGGGAATCGGCGTGTTGCCCTTGTGGAAAGAAACCAGGAGACTGTAGTGTTGGAGGGCTTCCAGGGAAGAGTGACGGTGAACCAGACCAATGGATTCTTGACACTGGGGCCTCTGACCACGAAAGACAGCGGGAATTATTATGTTAGCATCTACATAGCCAAAAACCTGAAGAGTGGAAAGACCAATCTCCAAGTTTTGGGTAAGCTTCTGGGTGTTATTTCTGTCAAGGGGGTTATGTTCCAGTCATGTCTTTGGCCATGTACCTAAGCCTCAAAAGCCTCCTACCATGGCATGACAGGACAGGCATCCCATGGTTGGGGCTATTATCAAGTTTCTACGTGTAGAAGAAGAGAGTCATTAGGTTAAATGTAAAGTTTCTGATGTTGGTTCTCATGAGCTCAGTTGAACGAGGCTTGTTGCATCTTGTCATTGCACACAAACAACTAAATTGGTTCTCACAAGGGTGTGTTCTCTCCCTTCTATTTATTTTTATTGGCTTTACATTGTTTTGTTTTTTTTCTTGCTGCTACTCAAAACTAAAGATTTCTTTTCCCTTTTTCAGATCCTCCATCTTCACTGACTCCTCCAACACAGCCAGGTAAGTTGAACATGGAACTTGTATCATGAGCTTCAGTTAAATATTGTTACTCTTACTTACTCCAATTTTTTTTGTAGTTATTTGAACATAAATTAGATATTGAAGTTTATATTGATTTCACAATATATATATATATATATATATATATATATATATATATATATATAACACACACATCATACAACATGACCAAATGTTCTTATTATTACACTAACATACAGGGTTACCAGAAGAAGAAGAGGAAGGTGGTGAACGAGACAACACCTTCACACACTAACATCGCTATATACCACTGTGTCCCACACAACACCACGTCCCTATATGCCACGCGTCCCCATATACCAACGTCCCCACACCACACGTCCCCACACAACACCGCGTCTCCACACACCACGTCCCCACACAACACCACTTCCCCACACAACACCACTTCCCCACACAACACCACGTCTCCACACAACACCACGTCCCCATATACCACCGCGTCCCCACACAACACCACGTCCCCACACAACACCACGTCCCCACACAACACCACGTCTCCACACAACACCAAGTCTCCATACAACACCACGTCCCCACACAACACCACGTCCCCACACAACACCACGTCCCCACACAACACCACGTCCCCATACGAGACTACATCGCACACCACCACAACACACAAGGACAGGGATACAATACTTACCTGGTTTGAGAAGCTGCAGCAAGAACTTGCGGAGATGAAGTTGAGCTTTGAGAGGAGCCTCCGTCAGATGGAAGGCCGTACACATGCCCTGCTGTGGTCCATGACCAGGAGGCTTGAGCGAATTTCAGATGCCGTGAACCAAAACTCAGGATCTCCTCACCAAGCTAAAAGTTACATATCCTTTAGCCATTTGCTATCCAGGGGCGCTTCAGCAGTGACCCTGTCGAGTCAACCTCCAGGCGGTCGCCTGATGGGTCTTCAGCGCAGACGTGGGGGGAAAAATCCCTCCTGAGAAGTTTTTTTGTTTCTTGTGTTAAATGAGTGTGAGTCATTTTAGTTTTAATCTTTTCTTCTTCTGGTAACTGCAACGAACAACCTGCGGTTAATTTTAAGTTTTCCGAGGTATCCTGTGTCAGTTATTTCTCTCCTGTTCCAAGTTGTTATTGTAGAAGCACAACTTTAAAATAAACTTTTACATTTTTTAAATTGAATAAAGAATGAAAAACATTTTTAAATATTCTGTTGGTGCATGGATTTCAAAATAATGTAACATTGTACAAATGTTATCAACAACACAGACTGTCCACTAGAGCGCAGCATTACCACGTGTATGCAGACCAATGCTGGCGAGCCCTTTCATTCATTCAAACAGAAACAGTCATCCCGCACGTCATGTCATTCACAAATGTGCGTGCTTGTAATCTCACTTTTGCATGCGTGAACATTTAAGTTTGTACGTCTGAGCTCCGTGTTGAAAGATGATCAAGATTATCAGGTTTAATTGTGATGTCTGGACAAGCGTCAGTGAGTCATCATTCCTGCATTTGAACAAACAGACAAAACAGTGAGAGTGATGCAGACTGTATGGGTGTCACATGATATGGAGATCATGACAATGCAGGTATTCAGCGTTTCAGCGAGATCTGCAGCCGTGCTGAGCTGAAACAGGATTTAAAAATGTTACTTTGGTAAAAGTATCAAGCAGAAAATTGGCTTCTTTGCTTGATATATATTTCATTAATGTTGCATTTTAATTATGTAGCAGGTCAAAGTAGATCTAATTTAACTATTTTACAAACTGTTGGGTACGTTAATCTATGCATCATCTCTTAAGAACTCAGATAAAACTATAATATGTCCCCCTAAAATGTTGTGGAGATAAAGTATAACGTGGCATAAAATGGAAATACTCAAGTCTTTTATACAGTACTTGAGTAAATGTACTTGCACTTCCAGACAGAGTTGGAGACAAGACAAGCAGTCAATAATAAAACACGCCTTTATTTCATATTTATTAACCTGAAACTGGCCTGAAAACATCATGTAATCCCACTGTTGGCATCTGTTGTCTTCTCCCTCTGTGTCGTCTGCTGCTCCGTGCCGGTCCTGAAGAGGGAGATTAGAGTCTGGGTGAGTCAGACGGACAGATGTGTCATCAGGTGAACCTGTCTGACTCCAGCAGGAACCACAGCTGAGCTCATTGTCCCTCCGTGCCCTCGTTCGGCAGCCCCCCCATGATTGTCTCTTCCTACTCTTGCTCTCCTTTTGCCTCGCCAGCTCTCTCCTCCCTGCTCCCTCTCTCTATTCCCTTTCTGTCTGTGTCCTCCTTTCACCCACTCATTTTTTTCCCTCCTGTGAAGTCTCTGCCCTGATTTGCTCTCATCTCTGATGTCTCCATCTTGTTTCTTGATTTTATTTTTATGTTTATTTCTTATGCTTACTTTTGATGTAGCTGCCTTTGTTTCTGTCCTTTAAAAGAGCTGTGAGTGGGATCCTTTGCAGCCTGAAGTGCCCTCGCTCTGTTGTTGCTGCGCATCAACTGAACCCAAATCGCCCCGAGAGTCTAAATAAAAAGACGCCAGATGAGACTGCAGCACTTGGGAGAGCTATCATGTCATAAAGTATTCAATTTAAGGCAAAAAAAGACAAGTTGTGCTACATTATAGCAGCTACTATATATTCAGAAATAGAAGCAGTAAACTATAATTACACTAAGATAAGCTCAGATGAAACAGTAGCTGCTGCTGCTGCTGCAGAAAACTCATTTTAGGTTAAGCTAAAGAAATAAAATAAGATCAGTGGGTGTATGACAGCGTTTGGATCTGGATGAAAGTATCTGTGATGAGAGCAGGAAAAAAAAAAAAACAGCTGCTGGGCTTCATTTGTAACAGAAGCCCCGGTTAAAAGAAAAAAACAATTTGTTTTATCGGCTGCACCAGTCTTCTTCTTCTCCTGCTGCAAAAATGTGGGGCATGGAAGTAGCTACAAATCGCAATTACATAAGGCAACTGGGTCAAACAACAGCAAATGATTTGATGAGAGGTACAAACTACAATTCGTGGATGGATTCGGTTTCTTGGGTACGGAAAAATCTTTGATATCAGTTGACTCAGACAGAGTTTCATCCACATTTAATCTCAGATTTTAAGAAATGAAGTGTCAAAAATAGAAATTACACCAACAGTCATCACACGTCTGTGCTCGCATTTTCTTGTCTGTTGCTGTGAAGTGAAGATGTGTGTGAGTTTGTGCTTGCAGGGATGGTAAGAGGAGGAGAGGAGGAGGGGAAGGGAGGGTTATCTGTGGACAACAACAGTTCTTTTCATAGTCGTCAGTGTGTCCGGGTCAGCTGTGCAGGAGAAGCTGAGAGTCCTGCAGCTGTTGGAGGGAGAGAGAGGGAAGAACAGCAGAGAAAATGAGGACGGGGAAGGAATAGTAGTGAGTGTATGTGTGTGTGTGTGTGTGTGTGTGTGTGTGTGTGTGTGTGTGTGTGTGTGTGTCGAATGAGGAGATCTCCCCTATACAGCTCAACCAGCCAATCAGCCACCTCACAATGACGTAAAAAACCTAAGTGGAGGAAAAAACAAAGATGGGTTTATCCCCGAAGACGACCGCCTCCTGCTTGCTTTGTCTCCGTCTCGTTGACTCAGGCTGAAGCGAGTCGTTTTATTTGGGTTAAAACGAGAGAGACGGTTTAAACATGTGATCGCAATCCACACATGCGACACCTGACACGTGAATCTGAAGATTTAGAACAACTCTTTGTCTCTGCAGATTTTTAGGATTGCAACACAGTCATCCTCCATTACAAACTTTAAATTTAGGCTTAGAGTTCATTTGAAGTTTCAAACCACTTGTACTTTGCTGGCACTTATAATTTGTTGTCTTTTTTATATTTCACAGCGTGTTTTGTTCTCTTTATTGGTTCATTGTTGCGTTTCTTTATAAGCCCTTCGGGGATTTTTTAAAACCTCACCAGCACAGTCCTTCCTACTTCTTTAATGCATTATGTTTTTTGTGTCTTGTTATTTGTGCAAATATGTCAACATAAAGAGACGTTAACGCTGTACAAAGCTCTCAATATTGCCCTGAAGCCCAATCTGTTAATTTCTATTTTTAGCGTGTCTGAGGAATCAACTAGTATGACGATATTACTGAAGCATTTTTCTCTTATTTTGTTGTCTTTCTTAAAGGTCCAGTGTGTCACATTTAGGAGGATGCATGTTTTCTGAAGACTCACTGTGGTTTTGTGTCACCTTAGATTGAGCCTTTTGGACCTTTTACATCGAGTCATCCATGTTCTACAGCGGCCCAGAAAGGACAAACCAAACACTGACTGTAGACAGAGTTTTCAGTTGGTTGCAAACTGCAGCCTCACCGCTAAATGCCACCGTAGCAGGCTCGCTGCCACCGTGCGCTCCCCACCACAGACACAGGTTAACTGTATGCTCATAAACAAAACTGCAACTCGTATATTAAAGGCGAAGGTATTCATCAGTCCTCTGTGTGTGTGTGGCCGTGTCTCGAGGTCCAGCTCGCTGCTGCATTAAAAAGGAAAGAGTATGATGAGATAACGAGCTCCAGCTGTGTTAATCAACTCACCTGGCACTGCTCTCCTGAGCCGACTCCACACCTCTCTCTCCACAGTGCACAGCCACCAAATCCTGGACTTTTAAAGGAACAGTTCAATATTTTGGGACTTATTCACTTTCTTGCCAACAGTACCACTCTCATGTAGCTTAGCTTAGCATAAAGCTGCCCAAAGGTAATAAAACCTGTCTACCAGCACCTTTAAAGCTCAATGATGAACACATCATAGCTTGAGAGTTTAATGCATTAAAAACACTTACAAGTATCTTCAGACAGAGTCAGGCTAGCTGTTTCCCCTTGTTTACAGTCTTTATGCTAAGGTAAGCTAACTGACTCCAAAATTTATCGTACAGGTCTTGGAGTGGTATCGATCTTCTCATCCAGCTCTTGGCAAGATCGATGTAGCTGTTCAGCAGAGGCAGTGGGTGAATAACAAGAAACTGTCTACATGTCTTTACGTCTATGATTTCTATATAAATATGTTGTTGGTGTTTATAATCAAGTTGCTTGCGTGATGAAAGAGGTGCCGTGGATGCGCACAGCAGGTGAGTTTTGTCTCCCCGAGAGCTCAAATTAAGGCTCCTCTCCTCCGGAGGATGACTCAGTAATAAATGCAGCGGACAGCTGTGAGTCTGACAGCTTGTTTGAGATGCTGCCAAACAAGCTTTTAGACATATTCTGTAAGGTAACGGAGTGATTCATGATCAATCAGACGAGTGCTTTTAACCAGAGAGCTCCTGACAGAGAGACTCTTAAGAGGTCCTTTGTTAGTATTGTCTTTTCCACTGTTGTGTTCAGTATTTTGCTTTGGAAAAGATTCACTGTGGTGGAATGTAACTGAGTACATTTACTCAACTACAAATTCAAGGTGGAATAGTCCCATTTTGAGCAACTTACTCCACTATATTTGTCTGTCAGCTTTAGTTATTAGTCACTTTTCAGATTACAGTTTTTATACCCTTCCTCTCCGGTGAATTTCCTTGAACTGAAGGATCAAGAGTTCCTTTATTGGTTTATAGGTCTACTTCATAAAGGTCCTGTATTATAGAAACAGAGATTTTCATTTCCCTTTTTATCATAAAGCAGGTTTAGGTGTCGTGAAAGTGTGAAAATGCTCAATCCACAGCCCATATTCAGAAACTGTGCCTTTAAACAAGCTGTGAGGATGTCAGTAAAGTTGCCCATGGACCCACCATTTAGGTGGGCTATCATTCATTACCTGTGGCTCGCCTGAGCATGCATCATTTGACTGGAGGAGCGGACAAAAACACAACACAAAACAACCTGTTCTTGCTAGACCTAGGATTATATTGAGACGAAACCACAAATTTATGTTCTTTTGGGTATCAAAACATCAAGGAACACTGGAAAAGTTAGCTGGAAAACCAGCTAAAGAGTTGTTTGTGAAGCTCAGAGTCTGGTGGCTCTGTCTGCCACGACCACGTTAGCAGTCCTGCCTGCGGATAATCTAAAAATGGTGGTGGAGCGTGGGTGGAGCTGAGGCTGGCTGGCTGCAACAGCACCTACCTGTCAATCAAAGCAGCCACACTGTTAATTATGATTAGCTTAAAGCCTTAATATAACCTGATCAGCCTCAGTACAGTCGTCATGAACGGGGAAATTAGCTATAGAGACCAAAACTGTTTGTACCAGGCTGTAAACATGTTTATTTCTGTTGTGAAGTTTTTAACATGGGGACTTATGGACTCGATTTGGAACCAGCTTCAAGTGGACGTTTGAGGAACTGCAGTTCCTTCATGGCTTCACTTCAAGCGAGGTTTTGAATGTATGCACTGTAAAACAGTGCAGCAACATGTTTGTATGGGTGCATATGCATGAACGTGTGTATTTGTTTGTCTATATGAAAATAAAAACTCCTTTTCAAACATGTAAGGTTAATTTTGTGTTGTTTAAGAGAACTTAAGTGTTGCGTTTCTGTGTAAGTTTGTCTGGTCGTCTTTCTTCTACATGTTTGAAATAAGATAAACAAACAAAGAGCAGTATCTGAACACTTCTTCCTCTCTTCCTGCTGATTACTGCGATCGTTTCGAGTTCAGATTGGTGTTTTCTGTCTCTTATCTTGTTGACGGGGCTTCTAAACAAACATCTGTGTTCAAAGGTTGGAGGAAATGGCAGATATCTGGTTCTTATAAGTGCTGCACAGCAAAATCAAGATGCGTACTTTATCTGAACAAAGAGATGATGACTTTGTGTTGATCCTCCCGTCTTCTGACTGTCTCTGGAGGGTTTCTGTCCTGAGCTGAGGGAGTTTAACAACAAAAACTCTGTATTCGAGTCACACTAACACTTCATGACAGGTTTGAAGTCTGCAGTTTCTTCTTCTTCTTCTTCTTCTTCTTCTTCTTCTTCTTCTTCTTCTTCTTAGAGGCTGCTGGTGGACAATGTGTGAACGGTGCTATGCTGCAAACAGGAGCTGTTTACACCTTTAGATGGATGACACAGTGGTCTCTGTGGCTAAATATACCTGAGTTGTTTATTTTTGGACCTAAGGAGAGTGTAAAGATAAGGCCGCCGCTCTGATTAACTTGCTTCTTGGAAGACCAGATAAAGCATCAGTTGATCTGGAGTAAATACCGATTGGACTATTCCCCCGCATTACACTGGAATTTGATTACGAGGCTAACAGTCGGCGAGCTGTTCAGTGTCCAAGAGAAGATGATGATGTTTCATGTTTGACCTACTTTTTATGTGTGTTTTCATATTTGTGTCACTTTGTCATGTGTTGCTGTTTGTTGTGTATATCCTGTACTGTACATCAAGCTTTTAAAGTAAAATAATAAACTCTTCTCTTCCTATATCTTCAGCATTTACCCACTTCCTCCTGCACACGACCACCCTTCTCGTGTAATCTGCCCGTAATCATTTGTTTGTTTTGTTTATTTCTCTGGTTTCCCACAAGTTATCATCTCTGGGGAATTCTTCACATGTAAACAGTTCTTCCTCTTTTCCCAGTTAAAGTCGTCAGTGGTCTGTTCATGTCAAAGTATCAGGCATGTAAAATTTAAAAGAATTAAAGCATTTTGATCAACAGACATTGATTTGGTGTCACTTTCTAACAAGATAACTTTTATGAAGAGTTTTAAATTCTTAATAATAGTTTTACTAATGGCTAATAAATCATTTACTTAAACTCATAAACTCTAAAGCTTCAATGTTGTTTATAACCAGCAGTATGAGTGCATTTACTTCAGTACTGTACTTAAAACTGTAAATTATTTATGGTAAAAACAACACATCAAAACGAGCATCATAAAGGTGTCACTTGGCGTTTCTCACTACAAACAATTAATATTTCTGATCAATCAGTGTGACAATAACTGATTAATTACAGCAAATGAATCCATAAAGAAAATAATCAACAATCAAAAGTTACATTTGTAAACAGAACTGTTTAAAATGAGCTCCACCTCAACCAACTGCAACAGTAAAATCCTGCTTATATATAAATACATGAAAAACTAATGATATAATAATCTAATATAATATATAAATTATTTTTAAAAACTGATCTATGAGGCATTAATATAGTTATTAATATTTGTTTCACATGAATAAACTCAGTAGTTACAAACCTCTTATCTGTTTCACAACACACAGGCTTAATGACAAATTTATCACACGGCCCTCAGGTAACTGCACGTATGAGTATTTATGGTAAGCTGTCTGCATGAGGGCTTCAGTCCAGTTACCAGAGTAAGACAGACACATCCAATGGATGGAGGAGGTTTCATTGATAATTCACTGCTTATCTTCACAAACGTTGTATCTGATCCTCTTACGCTCGGCAGCTCAAGCGGCTCGTCGACCTACAATACAGGAAGGACTCCTGAAGACAGTTGCATAATAAAGAGCTGACACAGAAGGCTCACACACTGCGGTAAACACCCCCCAGGTGTGTGTTACTCACTGTTATTTCATCCTGATCCGATATGATCAGATTGATTCATAAAGATTTCTTTGTCTCTAAACGGGGTAGACAGGAGCTCGGGAAGGGGAACAGGAACAAAACCATGGTGCTAACTTCACCGTACAGCGAGACCACCACATCAGTAAATACAACAAAGATCTCATGGAGGTGTGCGAGCAGCTGAGAGTCTCAGAGAGTCTGTTGGAGGAAATTTAATCTAACGTTTGTGCATTAATGTTCCTATAAATCAATATGAACCTGTAATCTTACCTCCCTGTGCTTGACACGTATATTTCCAGGCTTCTGAGGGACTATTCTATAACTTCTTCCAAGTCATTACGCCTTTATTGGCCCGCACGCATTCTGCACCATTTGCACTTTATGCAGCTGAAAGTGTTTATTAGACAACCTCATTCTTTAGCAGGTGAAGTGCTACTTTGTGCAGAGCTGGGGAAACTATTTGAGCACATTTTACGAGTACTACTGCTGCCACTGCGCTTCAGCTGCTACTACTACCTGTACTACTGCTATATTTACTATTAAGTGCTTGAGTATTTCCATTATCTGCTACTTTATTCTTCTACTCCGAAGTTCAGAGGAAGATATTTTATTACTTTTTACTCCAATACAGGCCTTAGCATCACCAATTAACCTGTAAACCTGCGTGTCTTTAGACTGTGCAGGAAAGAACCAGGGGAGAACATGCTGAGGTTCGAACCGGGATCCTTCTTGCTGTGAGGTGACGGTGCTAACCGCTGCCCCGCTGCCTTCCTTGGATCTGATTCTCTCTGTATAACCACAGGGTCCATTTAGTTCTGGAGATTTCCATCATATCCCATGAGCTTCATCAGCAGATAAGAAAAAAAAAAATCACACAAGGAGTCTTTAAAGTGGTCAGAAAAAAACTTTCCATGACAACTGACCTGATGAAGATCATGTGATGTGTTTGAGAGGTGAAATGATGAGCCGCGTGCCCCACGTGACCCCTTTAGGTGACAAGTGATGATGGAAAATTTTCAATTTAGTGTAACACATTTTGTTTTTATTATTAGAGTCATTTAGATTCGTCTGTATTTCCCTAAATTTTATTGTATTTTTTATATTCTTGATTTATTTTGCTTAATTTAAATTAATTGTACTGTTTAATTTCAATTTTAGAAGATAATATAATTTGATTTTGTAACATCTTTATATATGTTTTTATTTTCCAATTTATTTTTGTGCATGTCATATTTTTTGCAATAAATGTGCTATAAATAACTAATAATAATAATAATAATAATAATAATAATATTTATAGTTGTTTATGTCTCAAGTATTACTTGTACTGCCGCAGTAGTCCTGCCTGTTACTGAGGTGTTCCTGTTGTGATGATGTGTGTTACTCGTGTGTAATCTGTTGGTCAGCCTTTACTTTATTACTCTATTGTTTGTTTATGTTTCAGTGTGTCTGTGTGCGTGTGTGTGCGTGTGTCAGGCAGCAGCTGAGCCCCCCTGTTAGGCGGAGTCAGTGTCTCGGGGAGGCGGGAGTAACGAGCCGCTCTGCGCGCTCACTGGCTGCTCCTCCTTTAATGTGTGAGAGCCCGTTCAGAGGTCGGGCTGTCGGGACCGAACACCGGTCAGTAGACGACTGACGCTCAGTGTGCGGACTCACAGCTGCACCGGAGAGCAGGAAAACACAACACCGGAGAAGTCCAGAGGAGTCTTTACGCTCGGATCGTGAGAGATGGAATGCATTGAAAGGACTCAGACCCTGTGAAAGTTTGCATTTCGGATATGGAGACACACACTGAGAGACATTTCATCAGAGTGAAGTCCAGCATCATTCTCGCCTGGGTCTGAGGTGCAGCGGAGGATGACACCTGCACCCCGCCTGGCGAGGACCGACGCGTTGTTCCACATTTGGCATCTCTGAAGAAGAGGAGAGTGACTTTCTGCCTCTGACACGTCAACATCCAGACTTATCTGTGGCTGCAGGAAAAGCGCATTTATTGCGCTCTTTTATATCTTTGCGAGCATCGCGGACTGCGGCAGCAAAACAACTGTCTGATACACACAGGTGAGCATCAGAGCAGCTCAGCGATGGAGATTAAAAGCTAAGATTAATTACTGTGATAGTTTAAACTAAAATAAGGATGTTTGAAATGGAAACTAATATTTTATGTATCCAATCCCTCATTATAGAAGGGAACAATGTGCGTAATGCTCTGTGCGCAATGCTCACCATCTTGGCTCCTGTGTTTAGACATTAAGAGGGAGATGTCCTTTTATGAGTTTAAAATTCGGGATTCTTTACAGAGCTCAGAGATTAAATGATGATGGTTAACCCCTCACATATTGGAACATATTCCACTCTGTCTGACTGAGATTAATTCGAGCTTGTTCCACCTTTTCAAATATATAATATTAATATTCAAACACCAAACTGCATGTTTTCATGGCTGCATATAGAGATGTTTCCTGCATCAATATCCAGACTTGTTTGCTGTCTCTCCATCTCCTCCTCCTCTAGAATTTTACATAAAGTTAATTGGGTTTGGCATCATGCTCGGCTGCGCAGCATGAGTTCAGTGAGGCTGAAGAGGTTTTAATGTCACCGCGGTGCACTTTACAGCATGTGGCACATCTGTATTTAAAATGGGGCGAGGTGTTAATGTGTTTGTTTTACTGTCCATTTGTTTAATTCTCTCTTCCTGTGTGTGTGTGTGTGTGTGTGTGTGTGTGTGTGTGTGTGTGTGTGTATGTTGCAGGTCATGTCTCTGCAGCCACAGTCATTTAAACTGTGTCTACTGTTCAGCTCACCTTGACATGTCTGCACCGCCCGCCTCTTCACGCTGTTTTCCTGTCGAGAGTTCACATCCGCTGGATATTAAGAAATAAAAGAGAGCTTTGCCTCAAACGCGTCCGCTCTCTACAACAGCAGTAAGGCAGTATAATCTCTGGAGCACTGACTCACCATGGGCACTGTGCTATCGCTGTCTCCTGGCTCTCGGAAATCAGGCTACTATGACAACCGGCCGGGCTCGCTCAGCCACTACCCGAGCCTCAGCAGCCGCTCTCTTAACAGCCAGAAAGACCGCGGGCTGAAGAGGGGCCAGTCCATCTTCCTCCCGGCGCTCACGTGGAAGCGCCTCGTGGCCTCTACAAAGAAGAAGGGCAACTCCAAGAAAGGCTCCGGTGGTCCAGTGGCCCTCGGGGATCCTCTCAACAACAACAGCATCAATATCTACCAAAAGGATCCAGTGTTGCACCTCAACCGCGAGAATGTGAAGAAGTCACTGTCATGTGCCAACCTGTCCAGCTACGAGGGCCCTGCAGGACTGGGTCTGGGGCTCGGCTATGGCCTGGGATTGGGTCAGGGTCACGGGTGTAGCTACAGCAAATCCCAGCAGCTTTCCTCTGTGAAGAAAGTTCCCCAAGGGACAGTGACCTCGTCCCCAAAGCGTGTCATCGTCCAGGCCTCCACCAGCGAGCTCCTGCGCTGCCTCGGGGAGTTCCTGTGCTGTCGCTGCTACCGCCTGAAGCATCTATCTCCAGCTGACCCGGTGCTGTGGCTGCGGGCCGTGGACCGCTCGCTGCTGCTGCAAGGCTGGCAGGACCAGGCCTTCGTCACGCCGGCCAACGTGGTCTTCGTCTACATGCTGTGCCGAGACGTCGTGGATGGCGACCTGGTGGCGTCGGAGCACGAGCTGCAGGCCATCCTGCTCACCTGCCTTTACCTGTCCTACTCCTACATGGGCAACGAGATCTCGTACCCGCTCAAGCCCTTCCTGGTTGAGGCAGGTAAGGAGGCCTTCTGGGACCGATGCCTCGCCATCATCGATGCCACCAGCTCCAAGATGCTGCGCATCAACGCAGACCCGCACTTTTTCACACAAGTTTTTGCTGAACTCAAGAGCGAAGGTGGCTGCGGCCCCCAGGATTACAGTCGAGTGCTGGATCGGTGAGAGGAGGTTTGATCACCCGTCCTTGCTGACCGCATGCCTTTTTGTACACTCATGCACATGTATACTTGCACACAGACACACACATTTGTCTCATACAGATTCCTCTCCCCCCTTTCTCATCTCCTGTTGCCTTGCAGGAGCCATGAAGGCCTGTCCTGACAGAGTCATATTTAATCATTCCATCTGTGTTTGTTGCCATCGTCCCGTTCCATCCACAGATAGAGATAAGGAATTTTACCCCCCTCCCAGATAATTGGCTAACAGAGGCTCATAGTTGTGTTTCTTCTCCTGGAATATCCACCTGAGTTTACTTGAATTGAGGAACCATTTGGTCCACCTGTGTCCCATCTGTGTTGTCCCAGCTGCCATCGTCTGGATCCCAGCATCCTCGGCCCTCCTACCTGAATGTAATCAAGAAGATGAAGACGCCGTCGTCACTCACAAATTCAGATTTCTTCAGAGAAGAATAAAACCTGGCACAGACAGTATAATCCACCTAGAGGCCAAGTTTTATTTTCCCGGACAATACAAGGAGACATCCTGACATCCGCTGCTGGCTAAGCCCCGTGTGCCAGCAGCGAGAAGTGACTCAGACTGATGGGAACAGCTGAGAGGTCCGTGTAAGGGCCCGCTGGTCCTGCTGTGCGCTGCGTAATCACTAAAGCAAAACGAACAGGCAGTGTTTTGTGGAGCCTTTTGAGGGTCGTCTAGCCTGAGGGGACAGTTGCTTTTTATTTTTTATTTTTTTTAAACCTTTGCCTCTGTCTCTATCTCATCTCGGGAGATTTCGGTTTCGGCTGGAAGCAGAACACGGATTTAAGATTGACGCGTTTTGTGCGAGCGCTGAGCGGCGTATGCACGGCTATGTGTGTGTGTGCAGGCATTGTGCAGCCACGGTCATCAGCTGTTTACTCCATCCTTTTGTTCCCTGCGTCTTGTTGACAGAGCACCCACAGCCGTGGTATTAATGAGATTAGCAGATTACTGCGGCCCCTCCTCTCCCTCAACCTCTGCCCCCTTCTTGTCCACTCGGCAGCCCTGCAGAGCTTTGGTGGCTAATCCAGGCCAGGCTGGACTGGGCGATGTACACAAATACACACACACACACACATTTAAATACCTAGCTGTGTGCGATTTATTCTCCTCGGTGCATGAATACAACGCTGTGTGACACACGTGTGCAGCTCAGAGTCCGACGCAGAGGCAGGAAAGCTTTCTTAGAGAGATCCAGACAAGAGAAGGGTGAAGGCGTTCATTGTTGTTGTCCCCATCTTCCATCGAGAGGCTCCTGTGTCTTGCTATATTATTCCTTTGAATGAACCATCGGCATCTCCTTTTCCAGTGTGTTTCAATGTGCATTTCCACGTGTCAGAGGTGGCCACAGATGGCCCGAGAGTCGTCGTTATTGCACTGAAATATATAGATGTTTTTGAAAGAAGATCATAAATATCTACAGATGGATTTTATCCGCAAGTTGTTTAGATTTCTGCTGCAAGTCTGAAGTTTACAGCTCATGTTTCAATGCTCAGGAAGAAAATAATTAGACAAATGGGGGGAAAAGCACAAATTAATCGCAAATTATGCGTCAGAGTGGCTTAAAAACACAATGCAAGGGCACGCACTGGACTTTTTTTTACCCGTTGCTTTAATCAAACTCGATAAATTTAATGATTTAGGGGATTAAAAACTAAAATAGTGAAGCCTAGCAGTGTTTTTAGGACGGGTGGAGTCTCAAATGTATTTTGTGACCCTTTTTTCAGGTCTTGACCCAGACATTGGGAACTGAAAACTTGACTTCCACCAAGATGTGCTGCCCACAATAGCATGTGGCAAAGCCTTAATCTCATTGTGTTCAGACATCTGGAGGTTTAGGTGCTCCACTTGCCTTCCTCTTGCACACTGTGACACAATTGTATACTCACCCACGAGGTTATGTGCTAAACAATCTGCCCTGTAAGGTCCGACCTTTACACACATGTGCAAACAAACACGCTCTGGTTCACGTCCCCTTTCTTGGGTAATCCAGTCCTAATCCTCCCACCCAATCAAACAGAGAGAGACAGAGCGAGGGATGAAAACATGAGGAAATAAGTAAACGGTTCAGAATCCGGTGAGATTTGGTGTCACACTTCCCGTACAGTTTTTGGCACTCGGCTCAGCCTTCAAAATCCGGCTCTAACAAACTTTGAGGCCTCAGAGACCCGAAGCTCAGCCGTGCTGCCTATTCCAGCTCACCCGGGCTTACTGGAGTCAGGCCTGCCTCCTCACCCCGCCTGAGGGATCTCGCATGAGCTTGCACCAGTCAACCAGAGAGGAGTGACGGCGGTGATTCACGCTCAGAGAGACACCGCTGTCTCTTTTTTCTTTTTTTTGAAGCTTTGACTGGCAGCCATTTTGGGCTCGTTGTTGCGGTCAGTGCATCTCTCTCTCTCTCTGGTCCGGCTCCGGCTTTGACAAGGACACTTGTGTCTTGACTTAACCCCTCACCACCACCCTCCCTTCCTCCCTCTCCCTCCAACCCCATTTCCACACACACACACACACTCAGCTGTTGTTCCCTGCCTGTTTCATTAGATTTGACACCCCACACCCGCCAGCCATTGTCAGGACGAGGAAGGGCAGAATGGGCCTGTTTGTTGGCATCGGGTTGGTTGTGTTTGTGTGTGAATGTGGGTCAAAGTTAACAGCAACATCTGCTTCCACCATCCATCTCCTGTAGACCTAAATGTTAATTAAATCAAAAGATAGAGTGCAGCATGTTTACGCAGTGTCGATGTTATCTACCCAGTCGATGAAAAACAACTCATGTTTGTCCAATTTTTCACGCTCATTAATGGCGCAGTGGAACCACGTCGACGTAAGCCTAATTGAGCTGTAACGCAATTTGTCAAATGTGACGACCAAAAAGGCAACTGTCCCTTCTTTCAGTACCTCTGTCCAATCAGTCGCTGAGCTGGATCACGTAGCTGTTCCTCTAATTGCGTCACAGAGCCGAGCGCGGCCTCCGAAGCCAAGTAACTCGCATCTCAACTGGAGCTCTAACTCTGTCATCCAATCAAAAAAAAACCCTCGGCACGAGTCCGGGAACTCTTTGACTGATAGCAAACAGACACACGATGCCTGTGACATCTGCTCTGGATAATTTATGACTCTTGTTATGTAGAAACTGAAAAAAAAAAAAAACTCTGGATATTTAAACAGGATTAAAGCAGGACATTTAGTGCAAACTGGACCTTTCTCTGTGGATGGGACCTTCGTCTGGGACTCTCTGACAACCCAGAGACGACAGAATATTTCAGATGGGCCTTAGACTGGCTCTGTTTTGGAGACTTTTGGGTTTGTGTTAACAATGTGATCAAAGATTTAACGGATAAGTCTGGTGTTATTCTGTGTTTTTCTTATTGTCAACAAGTACCATGCCATATTTTGAAACTTCTCTACTTCTTATTTTTCCTCACTAAAGACAGAAATCTTTAAAAACACATCATGAAAGTGTCCTAAAGAAGCCCCTAACTGTATCTTTTCGCAAATGTAACTCAAACAGGAGCGAGAAGTGCATTTGTTGGGGACTATTTTCAGCTGCGGATGAATACACATTTGGTGCCCTGAGCATTTTCAACAGCAGAATAATGTTTGTGGGGCTCACTAAAGAGAAAACTACAGCGCCCATGTTCATCACGGTGAAGTAAAGTGTCACCCAGTGCAACACGGAGGCTCATTGATGTGTTTTTAATAGTTTACAGCACAGAGGAAGACGCCTGTTGGTGACGTTCTTTTGTCGACATTAAGAAAAACACAGCGCATCACGAGACTTTTCCTTTAGTCACCACAGCTCTATGAGTTGTGTTAAGTTATGTCAGTATGCTGCTGCTGCTGCTGTTGTTGTAGGCTGGTGTGAAGTTTCAATGGCGCACCTTAGACTGATGATGTAAATACATGGGAGCGTTAAGAGCGGGGGAAAAAAAAGACGAAAATTAACAAAAAGAAATAGTCTTGCTGTGTAGTAGCATGCATGCCAGCCAGGTAGTTTTAGAGATGTTTCTTTTTTTACCTCTGCTTTTTGTTTTGATTTTTATATGTGATGTTTTAAAATGAAAGATTATTTCTTTAGTAACTTAAAACTGGATCTCGTTTGAGTGTTCCTCTATCGGAAACATGATGTCAACAGTATTAAAGTCTCTTATGACTGCAGATGTAACTATCATCGTTATGGTGGTGCGTTCATGTTTAGACACGATAGAAAAATAATTAAATACTCTCATTTTCTCGATCCTGAAATAGCAAAGCATGTGAACTCATATGAGCTATGACAGAATTATAACTTAACATACTTTATTTTAAAACTCAGCCTCAGTCTCATCACGGCCTCATACCAGACTTTGTCAATTTGCTCATTTAGATCGTGGTCATGACGTGCAACCAGAATCTCCCTTCATGTTCACACCACACACACACACACACTACAGTTACAATTATACATATAGAAATGATCAAGTTGGTGGCTATCAATAGCTTTTCTCATCAATGCACCAGCTGGTGACACAAAGGAAGCCATTGTACACGTAGCGTTTGTCGCCGGCCAGCTCCGGGCTCAGCCTGCGTCCTCGCTCTCGATTGTAGCTTCGCCTCTGATGCTTCAACACCGGACATATGTTAATACAGAGATAAATATATAACTGTCTGGTGTCCATCTCCTCCTTCACCTCCTCCTTCGCCCGGGTCCCCCCTCCCGAGTTTCCATAGTTACCCTCCTCAGCCATCGTTGTAACTGTCACGCCAAAATGAAGCAGCACATCACCCCGAGTGACTTTTGTGAAGCCACCGAAATGTGTGTGTGCAAGCGAAATGTGAAAAACTATTGATGGGGAAAACTTGAAGAAAAACAAAATGTGACTGTTTGATTTTTTTTTTTTTTCATCTTTTTGTTTGTTCCTTTTTCATGACGATGATGATGTTTACTATGTTGATTATTTAATAAAGTATTGAGCTGAAATCCAGATCTGCTGTTTCTCTCTCTGTTCCTTCCATTAACACGTGCAGCTTTTCACACATTTACATCTGCGAGGCTCACACACTTAACTTAAACTACCCTTTGTTCTCACCACAGTACACATGATAAACTCCCCGCCTGCAATCCAGCTAACTTAAGACTGGCAGTAAATTCATGTGGGACATAAAATAGCTTAATGCACAGCCACACAATGGCACCCGCGCTGCAGATGGTCTTTTGGCTTCCTGTCAGAATGGGGGGCTGCGCTCCATCTGAGCATGTCTCCGCAGTCAATCACCACCCTCTCTGCTCCGACCACAGGTGTAAGCTCTGCCTCTGCTCAGCAACAGTCTCCTCTCGGTTTGACGTGAAACTTTGCGCAGGCATTAAAGTTCAGAGCAGTTTTTGTTCCGCGAGTTTAAAAATGAAAACAAAGACGTGAAAGCAGGTTTTCATGAGCAGCGGCGGTCAGCAGAGCGGCCGCCTCGGGCTGCCTTCTCCTGTCACACTGTGTTATCGCTGATTTCTACTGTTCATGTTCAGACGTATCAGCTGCAGATTTCATCTGTGCTCTGGGTTTTTTTTTTTTTTTTTCATTTTATCTCACTGGCACAATCTGATCTCAAAGTTTCTGCATTTCCAGTGATGTATTATAACACAAAAGAACATAAAGTTCTGCATTTATGTGCCGCTTTATACCTCAGATTATTAGTACATCATATAAATCAATTAATAAATGATGACGTACTAATATAGGTTACCCAGCAGCATGCAAGGTAATTAAATTAGTTCCACATTAGTGACGCTTACACATGAATGCATCGTTAATTTAATCTGGTGAATTTCCTGTATGTTAGCATGAAATGCCCAATTCTGCATAATTAGTACTTTTGGTATTTGGAGTGTATTTTGATGATCAGTTTTACGATGTGTTATCTAATCTAATCCACAACAACAAGAAGTACATCTTAAATCATTAAGATTTAATTATCTGATGATGCGTTCATTTTAAATGGATTAAATTCTTTTTTTGGGTGCTCAGACGATGATGTAAGCTTTTATGGTGTTTACTAAAAGTGAAGCGTAAACATCTACAGATGCTAATCGAAGGCAGTTGATGGAAGGTAAATAACACACAAAATGGCGAGGTAGGATGATATAATATCAAACAGACTCCTGTTAAGATGATCATTATGTGAATTAGATTAAATAAATAATAACAAATCTTTAAATTCAGATTCTGAACATGTTCGACTTTTTGGGAAATATGATGATCTGTTTTCTTGCCAACATTTTCTTTGCTGAAGATACAAAGTTGTCCCGTTTTGCATGCATCCATCAATAATCAGCATCATACAGATAGACTATCACAGGATTGTTTATTTTTTTTGTATTATGTTTGGTTATATATGTAATGTTATATTGTACGTACAGATTTTCTTTTTGTTGCACGTCTTGCTGTGCTTTTCAATAAGCGGCCTCGAGTCTGCTTCCTACTTCAGCCACTCTGGTCCGACAGCCGAGAAGCTCGATACTAATCTTTACGTGTGTACGATAAATATGTAGCTAAAAGCAGCAGCAGTTAGCTTAGCTCAGCATAAAGACCATAAATAAGGGGAAACAGCTAGTCTGGCTCTCTCAAAAATCAACCAACCAACACCTCTGAAGTTACTGATTAACATGTTTAATCATGTTTAATATTTTTTTGTGTCAGTGATGCATGAGTTTATTTAGTTTTTTCTCAGCTGTGCGTAAGCAAACGATAAAAACTGTGGTATCTGTGTTCACATGACGCTAATGTTATATCTGATATAACAGTGAAATACCACAAATCAGCCTCGAGTAAAGTCGCAGGGTTTTTCCATTTTCAACAGATTTGATCATATAACAGATGTCTGCCATAAAACTAAGACTCAAAAATGACTTTTCAAAGCAGCTTACTTGGCGAGGCGCACTGCGTCTGTCCGCTCTCTCTGTCTGATGGTATTGGAAAATGATTGTTTAAATGCCATTTATAATCTGTTCACAATGCCGGAGCGAGAGGGCAGCAGGGTGAAAACCATATGGCGCTGGTCGGAGCCGGGGTCAGTGATAGAGGCTGGGGACATCTCAGAGGGCAGAGAGGTGAGGCCAGGATGCTTTGATTAAAAACAGAGGACAGATGAAATAAAAATGAAGAGGCATCGCTGCAGATGGCTGCCACAGCCTGACTGAGTCCTTTCCAGCTTTCTCCCGTCCTCCGAGGACGCAAATCACCCGGCTCTCTGCCTCCCAGTGTCACACTTCTATAGTGTGGTCCCAGTGGCTTTCTGAAAGCCTCGGCTGCTGTTCGGCTGCCTTTAATCAGCCCTCTGGGATCTAAAGTGGTCCAAAAACCCCCCCTCTGTCAACGCTTCTTAAAGACGGTATCCAGAGACATTGTGCTTTAAAACTCGTATCACTTTCCTAGTTAAATCTCACCACAAATTACTGCCGATGAGGAGAAACAAAGATCCTGTCTTGCAGCTGAGCTTTAAAAAGGAATAACATCATTTGATATCAGGATCAGTCTCCGCTGTGAGATTCTTTACAGATCATGAGTACAGTTTTGGGACCTTGGAGAGCAGTAGGCTTGCTGGCACATCTCGACTGAGAGAACAGATGGTTCACTCAACCATGCACCCATAAGTATTGGGTGAAGGACACCGCCCGGGGGGGGGCGACTCCAGAAGACTCTGCGGGGACGTCAGATCCTGTGAATAGCAATCAGAGGTCTCATTAAAGCTTTATGAAGTGCTAAAAACTAATATCAACCTTATAACACTGGCCCTGTGGTTAGTACTGCACTTATACAATGCTGGAGTACTTTTTTATGCTTCTACTCGTCTACATTACAAATATTTAACTTTTTATTCCAGCAACTTTTCAGATTTTTCACATAAAACATCTAACAGGTGTATAAAATATGCTTTGTTATAGATTTAAGCACCCAAAAGTATCTAAAAAGTTTAGAATAGGCTCCATCATGACCAGCTACAACATGAATAAAGTCAAAATTTATGTTTTTTCGCACATATCTAACACTATATGTCACCTGTACTCTGGTAACAACGACAAAAAAGTAGTTTTTTTGGTATTTTTGGGTGTTCCTCTGGAATACAGGAGTGTTTTGGAGTCCTAGTAAAAGATAAATTGTTGATAACTCATCCTGCACTTGCAGAGATATGCTATTCAATCCAATGAAACTTTTTCATGACACCGCTGGAGCAGAGTGATCCCTGTTTGATACAGTCTATGAGTGATTCTGACTTGGCTTTATGGCCAGGCCTGACCTCACAAAGGCACAACTTTATAACTTTATTCAGTGATTTTGTTGAAACTGGATCATATTTTATAGAGAATATATTAATTCAGCTTTTCACAGTTTCCTGATGGACAGATAGCTTAAGCCTAACAACTTGCTAAAGTAGCTATCTGCTAATTAACTGCAGCTGCAGAAGTTCCTCGGTTTAAAGTTTAAAAAGTTCAACATTTTTGGATAATACGCTCATTCCTTTCTTAGATGAGATGATCGACACCGGCCTGTCTGTGTGGTAAATATGCCAGAAGACGTTAGCTTAGCTTAAAGATTTAGATTTTTAAACTTCAGCTTTTGCACAGCTACTAAAAAAACAAGAAGTAGGGACAATAAATTGGCCTCACCTCTCGGGAGACTGAACAATTTGGCGCAGCCAAACCAAACTAACCACTGCTAACCAAACAAAATATAATATGGATCATCTTATCTGCTATAAAGTAGTTTTACAGTGTTACATGTCGTAGTTTAGCCACAAAAAAGAATTAAAGTTTGAGCTCTCGTGTGTCTCAAACATTTCCTGATTAGTAAGCGTTCAGGCTGATGGCATGTTGATTCAGAGAGAGCCAAAGTAAAAACCAATCTCCCCCCTCATGTTACTTTAATCTCCAGCATGTGACCTCCCCTCGGGCTGATGACGGAGAGATGCTGGAAAACCTGCAGCGTCCACCAAACCCGGTGGCCGGTGTGCCCTGAGAGGATTTAGATGGAAAAACACAGCAGCTCTGGGACACATATTATATTCCCACTGGTAAATCCTCTCCAACTCATTACCAAATCCTCGCTGCAGGGCTGCTAATCTCTAAAGAGAGACCAACCAGGTGCCCGTCTTTTTGTAATGGAATTGCACGTCGCTTTAAGTGATTGCATCAACAGTTGCCAGTCCTGATAAATTAGATTAGAAGTTGGAAAAAATCAGATTTCTGCAGCAGCACTGCAGGAAGAAACTTCATCATAACACAAAACAAACATCGGATGAAAGACGGATTTACAACTGATTTACATGCGTCTTCATTCTGAACCGCTCGATTGATAATTACAATATTGTGTTTCTGTCTTGCTCGACAGTCTGCGAGTGTGCTTTTCATCCACGGGCCTTTCACAGCGAGGACGGATGTGATTGGAGCTGTCAGAGAAGAAAGCTCTGGTGGCGTGAAGCGGCCTTGAATGTGATGAGGAAACAATCGGGGAAATAATTGTCGCACTTGCGCGGATGGAAAAGTCGTTGAAAAGTAAACCTATCACAGTTTTTTTTCTAGGAAAACAAGGCATGCTGAATAAATATCGTGTGTCTGCTTAGATGAATCCTAATGTCCTCGACTGAGCTGATGATTTACTGTTCATCTGTTTAGGAAAACGCACTAAATGCGTTTAATATTTAGCGCTGTAGAGGCTTGATTTTGCATTTTCAAAGACTGATCTCATTTAAATTATAAATCATGGATTTTCCATCAATGATTAAAGGATTAGGCACAAACAAATTTGGTGTATATGCTCTAATCTCCGTTTATGATTATGGCTAACGTACAGGATCTGATTGGTGGAGCTGTAACTGGGAGAAGAGCTGCGGTGTCCAGTTTATCATCCAGCAGCAGCAGCAGCAGAGGAGATTTTCAGAAAACTGGAGGCCTTCGCTTGGCGCAGAAACACAGAGCCTCCAGAGGGAACAGATACGAGTCGGAGGAGGCTGAGGATGAGACGTTGTTTGTGACATTTCAATAAACAAATCTCAGTCATTTGCTTGAGCACGAGATCCCTCCGCAGCTGAAGTGAGCTTTCTGATTTTCTTATTTATGAGAAGCTGACTCAATTGTGCCAGAAAGATGCGAGCTTGGTAACCAAATCAGACTTTAAAATTAGATTCACAATTAGCTTTATTTTGCCACCAAACACAATTTCATGTCAAAATAGGTCAAAGGGCTGAGATGTGTGGAGGACGGTCATTTCTGCCGGATGTTTACTCGCACTTTACTCTGACTAATGAGATCTCAAAATAACTAAGCATGCCAAAACTGCTGGAGAATGAATGTGTTGCTGCACAGCTGCTGACTTCAGGTCACCTAGTTACTAGAACCTGAAGGCAAAGAGCATTGTGGGTAACTCAGGGCACTTTTCATAGACGTAAAAGGCTTGAAATGGAAACCACAAAGACACACAAGTACCCTGATTGTGATCAAGGGCCGTCAAGGAACTGCAGTTTTTGGCACTTCTGCATTGGCTTCACTTCACAGCCATGCAGGTTACCACTTCCATCGTGTGCTTTACAGTGTTTAAAGTGTGTGTGAGATGGGGAACATGATCCAGGAAGTCCGAGTGTGTGAATCTGATGCCGAAACACACTCACTATGCCACTGCGGCAAGTACGTCATTCTGCAGCGGCGTTTCCTCGAATTATCAACTCCACTCAACACCTGAGATGCGTTCACAGCTGATAAAAGGAACCTGTTTGCCAACGTATCATAGCACGAGGAAGCTCTGCAAGGCTCTCTGAGAAAAAGAAAGTGATTGATGGGATGAGCGAACTTGGCAATGTTTGCACACCTCCGCTGCAAAATTACACCCAAGATTCAGTCAGCGAGATCTCTTCAAGCTCGTAAAACGTGTAAAGTACAAGATGATGATGCATCACGGTGTTAATCATCGAGCACACACATCAATCAAACATGCAGAGGCCTCTCTTGTTCTTTTGTGTCTTTTGTGTGTGAAACCTCTTCAGTTTCACACCAGCAACCTGGAGTTATCTTGTCACTCGCAGATGAAAATGCAATCGAGGTTGAAGTTTGGGAATCAGCCTCAGCTGATCAAGATAAACCCGAAGTCGACTGGATTTGCTGTTTTATTCTGGAGGCACCTTTCATACAGGATCTGCTCGGCACACTGGTGGGGGAGAATCAGGCATTGTAACTTCCTCCGGGGTCGTTCACACATTCGCGTCACCTGAGAGTCAGTGAGGTCACATTGCAGTCATGTGAGAATTGTTAGAGTTACAAGAATAAAGGTGTGAATTGGTGTCAAAGCGCCTGAGGACGGATATCTCAGGACGGCTTTGTAAGTAGATGATAAGTGCTGCCCTGGGCCCCAATCTGGATGACACTAACACGACAAATGCAGTGCATCATTGTGCTTATACTGTACCGAGGGCACTTCAAAGGAAATAAGGGAAGCTGTGTAGGAAGCAGGAAGTATTCTTGCTCTGGTAACTGCAGTTCAACTTTACACTTTGTCATTTAGCAAACCTACATTTACAGACATACACAGATCAGGCAAAGTCTCAGACAGGTTCTCGGAGGCCAAGCCAACACCTTGAACTTGTTGTCTGTGGAGGTTCTCAGTCGTCCAGGTCATCCTTCTTCAAGAACTGTTAAATCAGGGGGAACTGGACTTGCTTGTAGATCCGTGAACAGTTTCCATGAAGCTGCAACAATGCTTAGGTAGGTGGTACGTGTCAAAGCAACATCCACACAAATGGCAGGAACCAGCAGAACATTGTCCAAAGCATCACATAGTGCATCCTGGTGCCATGTGTTCCCCAAGTTAGCAACCATCACCATGACCAGGCCACCTTCTCCCATCGCTCCGTGGTCCAGTTCTAATGCTCTCATGCCCATCGTTGGAGCGTTTGGCAGTGGACATGGGTCAGCATGGGCACCCCGACTGGTCTGCAGCCCCACCGTGTGTTCTGACACCTTTCTACCTGGACTAGCATTAACTTTTTCAGCAATTAGAGCCACAGCAGCTCCATGACCCCGGTGCTGGTTCACCACTTTTCCTTACTTGGACCGCTGCAGACTGGGAACGCCCCACAAGAGATGCAGTTTTGGGGTGCTCTCACCCGGTCGTCTAGCCATCATAATCTGGCCCTTGTTAAAGTTGCTCAAATCCTTACTTTTGCCCAATTTTCCTGTTTCTACAACAACAACTTTGAGGACAAATTGTTCACTTGCTGCCGAAAATATCCCACCCACTGACAGGTGCCATGATTACGAGATAATCAGTGGCTACAATGCTGTGGGTGATCGCTGTACATCTAATCGTACGACAAGGACACAAAACCAGACCACAGCACACAAACACAGAGGCTAATTTCAACATTTGCACAGATCTAAATTCACATGACATGCTCTGATAACACAATGTACACTTGTTTTTTGCAGTTACAGTTATTTTAAGTTGCGGAGTGTTGATTGAAGAGATGCAGAGCTGCTCAGAAGCGTTAAATTGACACTCATAGGTGTGAACGTACTCCACACAAACACAGCGGCGTTCTTTTTTTTTTTTGTAGTCGGAGAGTTAAATTAAACACTGAAGATTTTGCTGAGTGTGCTGTAAATTATACAGAAACAACAAAGAACATTCTGTTTCCACATTATGCAAATTCAACTCATCAAAAATAAACACACAGACCAGCAAACATCTGCACACGCACTCACAGTATTATCGAGCAGTGAGATTTAGAGGGGAAAACACAGCGGGGAGTGTGTCAGAAAGCGGTGAAATCCAAGTCATAGCGAGGGCACGCTGTCACTAAGTCGCACTAACAGGTCACCGCGGAGAGAGGCGGATGAAAACTGGCAGCTGACGACAGAATTAAGCTCTCAGACTGGACTGTTCACCGAGATATGAAGAGTTTCAAATTGAAATATTGACCGTCATGGCATCCAGTGAAACCAGCAGAAACATATCCACTTCTTCTGCAGTCCGATTAGCAATTTTTAAACGGATATCTGAATATGGATGAAAAGAATAGAAGCTATTAAAAAGCTAAACTCTTGGGCATTTCAAACTTCTGGTCAGTTTGACTCTGGATGCCAAAGCCTTGGTCCTTGCCTACAGATTGTCTGTAGAGATTAGTCAACAAACCAGAAATAGCCACGCTACAACAGTAACTCTGCTAACTTTAGCCCCCACATGCTACAAAAATAGCTCATCAAGCTAGCTTTGCAGCTGTCAGTTAGCAAGTTAGCTAACATTAGGTACGTTTTTAACTCGACAGTACATTAACAGTTTATTCAGGGGCGTATTTCAACTCTTATTTCATAACTGTCTACAGGCCTCTATTGTAGAGAAGTTTATACTGCAGGAAAGGAACGTTACGTCTGTGGACATCAAGTTTAAATATAACTTTTCAGTGTTGTGAGCACCATAAACAAAACTCAAACAACGAGCAAAGCAAACTAAATTTATCTGCATGCTCGATACCACAATAGGTATGAAAGTCTGAACTGCATTCAGCATCTTTACACATTAGAGGATTTGGTTATAAATCCTGTAAAATGATGTTTGCAGAGTCTGTGTGTGATTATCAGCTGATCTGATCCAGTGGTCACCGAAGGGACAAGAGAGGAAATAGCTCTTGCGTCACTGAGTCCAGTTTTCTCTCTCTCTCAACTTTAACTGATAATGTAAATGAACTGTTCAAGGCACGAGGAAACATTTTAATCACCCTATAATGAAGTCTTGTTTACAGCCACAGTATAGCATGCTGTTTATTTATGTGATGACGCATGAGGATAAAATAAAACACAGACAACCAGCTCCAGTAAATTTAATAATTTATTATCTTCCACTGTCTTGTTTCTTCTTTTCTTTTTGTTACTTCTGACATGGAATAATC
Source organism: Protonibea diacanthus (assembly GCA_028641955.1). Taxonomy (NCBI): domain Eukaryota; kingdom Metazoa; phylum Chordata; class Actinopteri; family Sciaenidae; genus Protonibea; species Protonibea diacanthus. The sequence goes on along the minus strand of CM053993.1, from coordinate 18,593,113 downwards.
ACAATCTGCCTTTTTTGGAGATTGAACAACACGAAAAAATAGTTCACTATACAAAAATATATCTGGATTGTTTTGTCTGGATTATGTTTATGCATTGTGACGTACAATTTGTCATTCAAAAAGTGCATTTATTTATGTTTTTGTTCCACCTTTTCATTAAAGAACGTCTTCAAATATCTTTTGTAACAGCAAAAGCAAAGATAGTATCATATGTGCGTGTACGGCAGCTGTGTCTGCATGTGACTTTGTGTGAATTTCTCAAAGTTGTCTCTAAAACTGTTTTGTAACTTTCAGCTCAGGGTTAAGAAAGCAGACTCTGCCAGCGACTCTGCTTTGTGTCAATACTTTAAAAGCTTCATGAAAAATATTAGAACAATCCTAGTAAAAGATATCAAAGTCCCGACAGCCTCTTGTGTCGTATACATGAACCTCGCTGATGTTTTGACCAGTTCAGACGTCGATACATCAAGGTCAAACTGTTACTGGTCCAGTTAGTTAGCCGGGACGAGCAGGACGAAACCATCTCGGCTCTTCTTGAAATCTGCGTTGGTCTGGCCGGCTTTGGTCTCTACGGTGATGTTCTTCGGTTTGCCCCGCATGTGAATCTGAACGGCTGAACAGCAAACCTTCACAGGAAAATGGACTTTTCTTATACTGAAAGACAAAAAAGACAAACACAGGTTTGTATTAATATACTTGTGAGGATCTTTCCATTCCTTCTTGCATTAATCTTCACCTTATTTCATAAACCCAAACTAACATTAAGGCCATGTTCACACGTGATGCTGCTTCAGATCACCACCCACCAGATTTGATTAACATGCTCAGGTTTGGTCATTATTCTTTGGTTTATGTGCTTCTACCATGCGTAAGAAGCTACGTAATTAAATAGCTTTCTTGTAGCCTAGAATGTGTGTGATCAGCTCCGGTGGTGGCGGCACAACCTGACCGCTTCGCAGCCATGGCCGGGGGAATTCAGCAGAACGTACCCAGTCAAGTCAAGAAGAGCCGAGCCATACCATGCATACCAACGTCCCTGATTCACATAGTCAAAAGACTCTGTGTTGTTCACTCTCATTAATCATCAGTCATGCATTTGTGACTGTACGCCACCAATAATAACCTCATAACTCTAAAACAGGTGAAGTCCTCCAACACGAGAAAGCCTCATTTCATCCCCGTGGAGATATTTTTCCCGCAGAGCGACAAACAGACAAGTGAGTTTGCTATTGATCACAGTATGCATCCAGAGTCCAGGTGCTTTGGTGTGACACACCTAATCCCTGTGCTGACAGCTGGGACAATGAAATGTGGCTCCGCACAGTCAGCTGAAGATGATCCATTGTGAAGTCGCCTCAGCCTCAGCTCGGCCACAGCGACCCCACTGCTCCTTCCCCGTCACATGGCTCGGTCTCTGCAGTGTGCAGACAAAGAGCCTTGTACTGTATCCACCTACGTCACATCCGCAGGCCCTGGGGACTGAGTTCACGGTAGATATTCCTGCTCGCGAAGATATTTCTCTCGTGGATGTATTCAGATTTTTTTCCAGTGAAGGCACTTTGTTTGAACCCAACATAAAGGCTTTAAAAAGCAGTTGCAGAACAATATTTGCCAAACAGCTATTTGTGGACGCCTTTGAACGTTGATAATGTGACTGCCGAGCAGGGCTGGCTCATGTATATAGGCCGACTTGGCCAGAGCATTCCTACTTTGGCAAGAACGGCCCAATGTGAGCGTTAGTGTCTCATTCTCTGTTCAAACACATGGCTGTAAATCACGGCGGATGAAGCGCAGATTCAAGATTAATTTAATTAATGCAGATTACATAATTTAAGCGTTATGTAATTGTGCTGGCAAAGCAGTAGATACACCAGGTGAGTACATCAGAGAGTCGAGAAAGAATTAAAAACTGGCTCCACACTGTAAACTCTAATGATGTGTCTCGATTTGCATACTTCCATAATTACAGTCGCTATTTTGGGTGCATAAGTGAGTTCACAATGTTAGTTATGTTATGACGGTGCACTCATAACGGTGAGTGTAGAGTGCTGGACACTTCTCGCCCTCAGTGGTCACCATTTTGGCCATGTAGAAGAAGATTAAGGACTACGGGCATTGTGAAAATGGCGGCGGAGGAAGCTGCTGGAGCTGAACACTGCGATATACAAATGTAAGATAAGACTGTGAGTTTATTCTGTGACATCGCTGTGTGAAAAAAGTACTAAAGATACTAAAGCAGGTGTCCAGAGCTACTGTAACATGTGTAGCCTAACTGAGGATAAAGGCTAGTGGCTGACCTAGTCTAGTTCTGTCAAAAGTCTCTTTAAAAAGACATTTGTTGGACAAACAACAATCATGTAAATCATGAAATCAGAGCTCTGTCATGAGGCTAGAGTTCTGCACAGGATCAGACTTAATCTGCATCTTTTAAAATGATATTTTTTGCCTTTATTGAACAGTCAATAGTGCAATAGTGTATTTGCCATGCTCTTCAAGCAGCCAGAACGCCTTTTACCTGCATTCCTTTAAGCCGCTCATCACACGTGGTACACCTACGCAGGTGTTTTCACTTATTCTCTCTGATTAGACCTCTCCTCTGGGCCATGTGGGCGTTCACAGGCTGAGCTTGATTGACAGCCTTCTTGCAAGAGAGAGAGAGAGAGAGAGGAGGCTGCCAATCAAGCTCGCAACTTACTCCTTTTTTTTATTGTAATCAGTTCATGGAGATTCCCAACATTCCCAACGTAACTCCACTGAACTTCAACCTGTGCAGAGGTCTACAGCTGTGTGTGCAGGGCCCTGTTATAGATGGTAATTCAGCCAAAATGTTTTAACAACACAAAAATGACTTAAGTTGAGGAATGTAGTGATTTTACAGCTCACTGGTTGATCAAATCAATCCACTATTTTTCTTATAGTGGCTCTTATAAATGACATCTACGCTCTGCTTCTTTTCCGGAGGCGAAACTGACAGTCGCAGGTAGCATGAAACCAGCAATGCTTCATGTCACCTCCTATTATTTGTGCCGCAATCCTCCCTTAAATGCATATGCAATGAAGAGAGAGGCACACCTTTGCAGACGATCACAAATAACATGCAAACTGTGACTCCAGCCTGCTGCGATCAGCACATGTGGTGTATTTACATCAGCACATCTGGTGCAAAAACCTTGAATAAATCTGGTTCTCTGCCTCTGGGTATCGTGCACCTACATGCAATACATCACAAGCATGGAAGAAGACTACTGGCACATTCAGAGATAGTAAGAGAGGAATGTTTTGTATCAAGACTGCCTAAATCCAACCTGCAACCTGACACTGTGTCAGGAAGCGTTCGGTGGAGATCTACGAGCTATAAAATGAAGCTGAAGCTGCAGATCAGTACAGGTAAATAATAATATTCTTAAATTATAGCCAAGTTTAAGTTTAAATTCAAAACAACACACTCTTTAAGCTGCTGCTTGTATTGCCTTAGTGCTAAAAGTATTCAAACTCACTCCACGTTTCCAAATCTGTGTCGCTGTTCATCATAAGTCCAACAGGTGTGGCCTTGTCTTGTTTTTTCCAAAGTCCCATTTGGCCCCTCGTCAACCTCAAAACCCCGCCTCGCTGAACCCCCTAAAACCAGCTGTCCTGCCCCGCTGGGGCGGTGACAAACCTGACACAGAAACCCAGTGACCTCCAGAGGGTTTTGATTTGTCTGTGATACTGATCTCATCCTGTTGGCTACCGCAAGTCAAACCCGACACCAGCAGATCGCGTTGAGGAAAGCCTCCGGCTGTGCCGGAGGACAGCGGCTGTGAAGGCCTGCGGGGCAGCAACGTGCAGCTTTCTGCTGCTGCGAGAGGAGAGCTGACGACTGTGGAGGCTGAGACGATTAAATACAGCCGACTGAATGTGGCTGTCACTCTTAATGTAAATTATAGTCACTGCAGAATGTATACTCAACCAAAGGTCTTCCTTTCTGACACCCGGTAAGTGTGCAAATCTCGTACACAAATGTGGAAGTAGCACAACATTGTTAGAGGGCTGCCAGACCTCTCGGGGAGGAGGGTGGGGTGGATGGTTGTGTGTCTACGTTTGACACCGGACACTGTGGTCTGAACCCGGCCTACAACCAACAATCAACTCGGTTTCCGTTAACCGTGACCGCGATCGTTCCCAGACCTTAAACGAGTAGTTTTAGTCACTTAAACTTACAGTAACCTTCCGTTAACCTTTGAGGTGGCTCACACAAAAACAGTCGTGTTCAACAGGCAAATGAGCTAAACTACAGAGAGATAAGAGAAATGTGTCATTTGAACCTTCACCAGACAGTCACTGCCTTTCCTCCACAGTTAGAGGCAACATGTTTGGGTCAAATAATTTCCACTGGAGTTAAAGGTCAGGCATTTCTCTTAAAACCTCTTTGCTTTAAAGAAAGTGATCCGTATTCAAGATTTCTTTTAGTTTCACTTTACATGTTTGGTTGCTGTGCACAACAAAGCATTTTTTCACGTGACCACAGTCACCATTTTTGCACGGTTACAGGCGTTGTCCTTAAAACAACAAGACACTTGAACTGCTTCGCTTGTACCGGACCGTTATGGGGAGGAACAGAGCTAAGCCGGAAGGCGAAGCTCTCGGTTTTCCGGTGAATCTACGTTCCAACCCTCACCTGTGGTCATGAGCTTTGGGTAGTCAGCGGAAGAATGAGAGTGTGGATACAAGCCGCCGAAATGATTTTCTTCCGTCCGGTGGATGGACGGTCAGAGGAAACTCGGAGTAGAGCCGCTGCTCCTTCATGGAAATGAGCCAGCTGAAGTTGTTCATTGTGCCTTCCTTTGGAGGTGCTCCAGGCATGTCCAACTGAACCCGCTGGAGGGACTACATAGTCCTGGGGACACCTTGGGACACCCCAGGAGGACATGTTGAACACCGTGCTAAACTTGCTACAACCCCGATCCAACCCCGGATACGTGAAAGGAAATGGATGGATGGATTCACACAAGCTGAGAAAACTGTTCATATTATATTTTTTCACTTTGCTGTATCAATGCTGTACTGTGATTCCCAAGAAACATCAAACTTCTCCTTTGAAATAAGGACTACAGCACAAAGCCGTCTCTTAGTAACCTGTAGCTTTCCGTCCACCCCTCCTTCTTCCATCCAACCTGACTTGACACCCGCTCGTCAACACAAACCTGCAATTTCCCCTTGCAATCTTAATTAGCACTTCCTCAGCTGCCTGGCAACCATCACTGGGGTAACAGCAGCATTTTACAGGCCCCCCGCAACGTGGGTCGGAGGCCGCTCGAGTCCTCGGGTGTGAGGGAGGGAGCGGACCAACCCGCGGAGTTCGCTTTGGCGTCATCGCGTTGATCATCGGCGATCGCCTCCGTTATAATTAACATCACCGTCATCGAAAACAGTGGGCCCACCTCAACCAGCTGCACCCTGCGCCTTGAGTCTCCTCAGGGGGCATTCTGGGAAAAAAAATGAGTCATACTGTACAGCAGAGCTAACGCGCGTAGAGTGGTTTCTATAAATGCGGCTTAAGATGCAAAACCAGCACTGTGGTCTTGTACACGCATGTGGCATGAATCATAAATGTGTGTCATCAAGTGTTATGTGCTTTAATTTCACCGGGTTCACTAATTTTCTTATGACTGATTAATTTTCAAGACCACCGACACGTTTTCTGAGAAAAGATCAAACGTGTCTAACAGTGAGTGAGCGCACAGCGTCTCATCGAATCGATTATCAATGAGGAAGGACGGTCAAACGCAATCAACTTGTTCCACCTCCAGGGTGAAGTCATTGAACAGGCAGCTGTTAGTGATGGCTGTTATTGATCATCATATCTGCACCAGAAAAAAACAGCCAAACATGTGCTCGATGAGATAAAAAAAAAAAAACTATGTTGTGAAGATTAAAATGTTGCTCGGGAATCCGTTTGCCGCGCTCGAAGGTTGATTTAGAGGCAGCACGTGTGCATCGTTTCAGTCCACAAAGAGGCCTTTTGATGCTTGGTGCAAGTTTTCGAGGTCAGTAGCCGACTCTGTGAGTGCGCCCAGGAGGCTTCGAGACGCTCGAACACAAAGTCCCCGAGATTTTAACATCCGAGCAAGAGGCACAGTCGGGATGTCTTCATAATATCTGCTCCTCCGCAGACTCTTTGATGTAGACGTGTGGGAATGAGCTCGTCTGGAAAATATGATGCCGAATTCAGAGTTTCCGAGTATTTATCTACACGCTCGATGCTTCCCACTCATCATACTGTTAAATCCTTCTTCTACATCAGTGACGTCTGCTTGGACTTTCTTGTCCAAGGGTTGGTTCAACAGAGAACACAGAGTCTTGCTACTTAAATCCAGTCCTTGAGTAGAAGTACTTTGCACCACTGAGACACAAACATCTTAAATTATAAGGACTTATTTAGGATTTTCAATTTATTTCACGGCCGCATTGTTCAGCTCCATTCAGATGGGATTATGTCGGAGGACTGATTTCAGTACTACCTGCGCTGGCCAGTGATTTTAATCCCTTCGTGAGCGCGCATGTCTGTGAATTTTTCAACCGTCAGCCCAGTTTTAATTACAGTCCCTAATTACCTTCAGTTTTCCAGCTAACTCACTTTTCCTCCTGCGGGGAGACTTTGAATTTTAAAGTCTGAACCTGCGTCTATTGTGTTTAACCTGAGACATTCCTTGATTTGCTTAATCAACACTTTAAAGAGATATTAAACTGTCTCTGTCGATGAGGCAGCTCCTGGAAAATAATACTAATATTAAATACAACACTAAGTCCGCCTGTAATGAAGGTCACATGTTTCTCCCACGCAGCTCTTGTAATTTGCCGATGGCCAAAATGCCACCGGAAAGACGGCTTTTATTATGAGAGAAGACGAGAAATATTTTATTACCCGCTTCCTCCTGTGATATTAATCCTGTCTGAATGGGCCTTTTGTCAGTCGCTTATATATCTACAGGCAGTGCTGTAGCAGCGAGGACGTATACTTTGTGTCTGTGTATGAAAGAGAATGAGAAGTATTAAAGATATAATTTGACAGTATGTGAGCATAAAACTGCTTTTGTGTCCACCTGAAGCACTGCGGGGGTCCATTTGTCTGTTTTCTTGTTCATTTTACTTGATTACCACTTAAGTACTGAGTCTTTGCTGCTGCCTCCTCTGAGTAATTTCATTTCCTCCACCTCCCTGACCTCCTTATGAATTAACATTTAGACTCATCTGGATTTAGATGTTCATCAAATGCTAAAGGCTCTGTGTCAGACGGAGAGCTGCATCACCAAACTGAAAGGTGTCCTCACTGAACTTTTACAGTCTTTAAATCCTGCTGCTTAGACCAAAATACTCTTTATACTTTATTTGATGGTTCATGTGGCGTAGGAGGGACATGTCTACAAGTTCAAATTTCAAAGTTTTGGCCTGATTCAAAAGCTCCATTATGAAGGACAGTTACAGCCAAATTCCAGCAGGGAAAGATGCAACGTGTTGCGTGAGCTAATCGCAGCTCTAGTCAATGTTTCAAACCCCACGAGAAGCGCCACAGTCCGGTTCAGAAGTGTCCCAGGAGTGACCCTGCGCCTGGCTAACCACAGAGAACACTCATCTGTCTGCACAGAGCAGCTCGAGCTGGCCGCAAGTCAGACACAGAAACGATAGAGAACCCGGACGATTTTCAAAATGAAACACCCCGTGCAAACTTCCGATCGTAAAAACACCCAAAAGAGAAACAACTGCGTAGTATATTTACAGATTTAGAAGCACATAAACCAGAAAAATGTCCAAATTTGAGTAAGTTAAAAGTCTGGTGGGCAAAACACTTCTGAAAGTCTCCCGGTGGAGTTTGAAGTCGCGTGGAGAACAGACCAAAACAGCGCTGCGGCCGCGACATGATGTGCCCAACAACAAAGAGAAATGAAAAAAAATCATTTTCACTGTATGCAACAGTTTGGATTAAGTTTAAGATTAAATCCTGCAGGACAACTAGAGCTGCGATTAGAAAACTCAAAATATACTGCAATAATTATCAAAACTGTTAAAGTTCAAGTCAGTTTAATGATCTGAAGTTAAATTAACTTAAACTTGTTAGACTTAACTAGGTGAGTTAAATATTATTCATGTATGCATGAAAACTGTGAATCTCACTATTTTAATACGAGCACAGACAGAAAAATTGCTGCCAGCTCTACTTAAAGACACTGAACTCTAATGTGGTTGGATAAAACCTGTTTTTTGTTGCACAGAGTTTGAATTATTCACACACGTGCTGATGGCATCCAGTGAGACGCTGCAGCAGACCTGGCTGTAATCAACAGCTAGATTCAGAGTCCAGACTCTGCGGCTAAATCACTGAACCACATGACCCGACGGCTCTATGGGAAATGAGTCAGAAATAGGTCAGCGTTAATATAAACCATTTACGTCCACCTAAAGGCTGTTGCCATAGCTACTCTCCATATGATCCTGTGCCATGCATCAAACCGGAACCAGATCAGACGAGGCGAGATGAGGGACGCGGAGCGAGCAAAAGGGGGACGAGCCGACCGAGGAGAGTTCAGAGCACAAGCTGCACCCCACTGCTGCTCCGGCCGGCAGGACCGACTGAGAGACGAACACATTGAGGACAGCCACTGAGGGAGGAAAGAGAAAAAAGAAAAGAAGGGAGGGAGAGAGACAGAGGAGGCTATTTTTCGCTTACGATGACGCCTTTCACGACCTAAAAAGTGAATTTAAAATAGAGAGAGCCGGTTTCGCCCTCGCTTACACGAACCGACAAACTGTTGACGTCCAACGAGGTCAAACAAGAAAGTCAACAAGTCCTTCAACATGAGCGGCAACAGCTCACTGTGTGTCTCCGGTCATTAAAAGCCACATCACAAGACCACTCACATATGCTTTGAGGTTAATGAAATCATGTTTTTTTTTTTTCCTCTCTCTCCTTCCTCGATTTGAGAAGGGAGGGGTGACCCAGAAGATTGCTATTAATGCAGCGCCGTCCCAGGTCTTTCCATATTCATAACTGAAAGTGCTGATTTAGAAGAGCGGAGAACATGCTGGAGAAGGAGACTGAAGAAATGAAAACAATAAGAGGCAGAGGAGGGGAGGAGAGATACTGAACAAAAGAAGCAAGTTCAGAAGAGGCTGGATTCTGCAGATGACATGGAAAAGGTTTTTATGAAGACGTTTTTAGGAAACAACACTGCGGCTGAACAACGCAACAGTCTGTGTTGGCTCCAGCCAATTCACGATATAAACCCAACAAAGACACAGCTTCATCTCTAGATTAATGCTGCTCATTTTCAGCAGGATTAAAGCAGAATATCACCCAATAAATTAAGTTAAAAGCAAAAGAAAGAAGGGCTGCAACTATAAAGTTATTTTCATTATTGATTCATATATTTTTGTGATTAACTTAAAGTTTAAAGTATGGAATGAAGGTGTCATGTCTCATCTGTGCCTGGTCATTTTTGCTCACTGACAGCACTATGGACAGTCTGCCTCTGCCGCAGAGGTTGCCGCTTATTTTTGCTGCTAGGAATCTCTCATATACAAAAAAAAAAGGAAAGAAAAGACGTAGTTTGATGATATTGGGTAGCAGGATGGGATCATGGGAGTTGTTGTCTTCACTGTTACACAGCCACGGTTGCCGGAAATCAAATCAAAATCTATCTGATGTAGCTCAGGCAGACTTTCCTCCTCGCTCTCCTGTATCGTGGGTTTCCCCAGAAGTTATCACAACAAGAGGGGGTAAAAGGGATTATGGCATTCGGCCCGCCTCAGGTCCATTCAGGTCTATGCCAATCTTTAGTTTGAGAGGTGAGTGGCAAGTGGCTTTAGTAAGAGGCAGGACGACAAACATGGCGACGGTCAGAGCCACCACACTCTCCTAGAACCCTGTCAGTGATGGGGACACAGGGTAAGGACTTGTATTTGAATTGTAAATATGTATTTTTCAGGTTTCTGGTGAAGCATCCAAGCTGGTATATTTTAAAAAGAGTCTCTGGAGTGATCAATAAAATAATAAAATCCCCAAATTGCCTTTTAAGTAAAGAATCCTCCTCAATCTTTTAAGGCCACGGCTGATTATACCCTAAATCCTGACTTTAGCCCGCTCATACACCCCCAGCTGTCCCAGCAGATGGTCCATGAGTCCAACCCCCCCCAACTCCAAAACACACACACACACACACACTGCATCTCTCTTAGTAAACATACCAACACACACACACACACGCCTCATTCATGCTGACAGCTCAGACCCAGGTGACAGGAAGAGAAAGCACGAGAGAGACAGGGATGAGAGGACGGGGTGTATGTTCAGGAAAAGAGCGACGGATGAGGAGGAGAGAGCGGAGGAGCGCCGCTCCGCCGAGGGAACCAGAGACGGATGTGACATGACAGAAAACCAGAGAGCTTGTCTTCGCCGACAACACAGAGCGGCTTTGAAGTCAGATTTTACCTTGTGCCTGTAACGCTGCTTCTCGCTGACCCAGTTTTGTGCAACTCACAGAGCCACTGCACACTCTCTCCCTCAACTGTAAACACTCACAGATCTGCTCTCTCGTGTTTGAACCGAGGGAAGAAACAGCAGGAGTCACAATCACTCCATTGACTGTTTCCTCCCCTGACCATTCTCCAAACCTCATAAACTAAAACGGCGTGCGCGTGACTCTCATATTCTGAGATCTCACTTCCTGACAGAAGGAAGCACAGTGTGTTTGTGTGTAGTCATCCTCCTCCTCCTCTCTCCTCTAACCCCCCCGTCGCACATGCTCACACACACTTCCACAGCTCACCCCTGACTTTGTTTCATGGAGCTTTTGATGAGTAGCCTGGTAGAGGTCGCGACCCTCCCCCCCTTCTCCATTCACCGCAGATGGTGGCACAAAGGCAGGGCGGAGAGCTGAAACTGAATCCCGATGGTCGACTTCTTCTCTGTGACGCACCCCGAACCAGAGCCCCGCAGCTGCTGCTGCAGGGACCCCGGGTGACGCAGATGTACACACACACACACACACACACACACAGACATCAACCCCCCATAGAAAAACCAAACTCAGACCAAAAGTCTGAGACTCGTAAAAAACCCACAGAAGCCTCACCGGGGATCATCTGAACATACACACACAGTGGGAACACACACTCTCCGGTGCGGCTGTCGTCTGCACGGCGTCTGAGCCGAGCAAAAACAAAATAAGAGACTGAACATAAGACGTAACATCACGCTGCTGACAGCTCTTCAACGTTTCATCTCTACATGATGCCAGAAATCACATAAAAACTTAAAATCGGCTGTTGACTGTGAATAAAACTCGTCTTTTTTTGCTTTTAACAGATTTATATCGATGTATACAACACAGATAAGTGGACATATAACACAGTGCAACGCAACAGCATGAAAAAAAATGTAAATTATGGCCTCCAAATTGACCATATGGTAAAAAAAAAAAATTGCAGTAGTTTCAGCTGGTTGTACCTAATAAACTGGCAACTGAGTGTGTCACCATTACGGCTGCAACTGTTCAGTTTTATTACCTGCAGATTGTTTTTATAATTGCCGTAAAACTTTGAATTAATATGCCTTTTATTTGCTTCAATCACTGAACTTCAGCCATTTTTTTAATTACTTTCACGTAAAACTTTCTCTGCAAACTTCCAGTTGTAATTGTTGCTTTTATTGTTTACATACGTGTAAAATTTGGTATGTTACGTTTGCTTTACATTACTGAGTATGAGTGAAATACTTTTATTTTGAAATCTCAGCTAATAAGCGGGTCGGTAAGTCTTGTCGCGTGGGTGTCACTCACAGCATGGGCAGCAGCAATCAGGCCTTTATCATGCACATTAACGCTGCAGTGAATAATAAATTAATGAATTATATCTGACGATGATTCTGACATTTATGTTTGTATTTGTGATCTAAACTGCTTAGAACCAGCTCAAGCAGGTGACCCGGTATTTTATAAATACCTGACCCGTGTCTAATGGAGACCTGCGTTCATCTGGGGCTCAGCTAAGTTTTATGATAATCAATTAGCTGTTTTATCTATAAAAAAAAGAAAGAAGAAAATAATTTAAAAAATGCCTATAAACATTTGCCAAAGTGTCTAAAACAGTCCCAAAACCCAAAAATATTCAATTAACGATCACAAACAGCAACAAAAAGCAGCTAATCCTCACACACCAACTTAAAAATGAGTAAAATGATTAATTGATCTATCAATTGATTTTCTAACTGATTAATCGCTTCAGCTCTAGTCGCCACGCCCTCAAGAATTAAAAAAGAAGTAAGCAAGTGAAGAGAAAAAAGGCTTATGTTAATGAAAATAACTGTTAGCTGCAGCCGCCTGCAACAGTTGACCATGTGTTCACTCTGCAAACAGACCTGTAAATGATGTAGCCGCTCACATGTTCATTAAAGTAATACAGTGTTAAGTAAATATGAGCTCGAGTGGTCCAAGTGAACAGATGCAGATGGTTAATTCTGTATCGTGATCAGCGTAAAAAACATCGAGTAAGTGGATCTTCACTCTTTTTTGAAAAAGTCCAAAGATTTGGTGGATTTTGGCAGAAGCACAATGAATTTCCAAACTGTTTATTTGTATGTTTTTCCTCTTTTTGCGTCACTCAGCATGGTCCTGGCAGGATTTTAATACTTTGGGAGACCAATCACGGCAGACTCGGTGCCATCTCAGCGGGCCGTACTTACAACAACACACCCACACTTAGACACACATGCACACACACGCACACCGACAAAACCAAAACAGTCTGCTGTGTGTGAAAACCTGCGGGTTGTGCCATTCAAATGAAGTCTGGCAGAGATGAATGTGGGTGGATGTGAATCAGATTTATAAACAGCGACGACAAATCAGGTTCCGAGTGATAAATGTGATAAATGTCAGCGTGACTGATTCATTTCACAGCAGTTATTCAGAGCGGGGCGCAGACACCGACAACTATGACAGTGATAAATGCCAAGAATATGATTTGCGTAATTGTTATGCTGCATTAATGGACTTGGTTTTAGTCGGGGTCTTTGACCAGTGACAATGAGTCTGAAGCTGTGCTGTTTATTCATGTGACACCGAGACCTGAAAGGCTCCGTGTTTTCTCTGCAAACAATCGCTAATTAATTGATCCTCTCTGCTGAAAGTTTTATAATGAGTTAAATCAGCTGCTGTAGTCTCTCTCAACTTATAACAAACAAACAAACAAACGATCAGCGTGAGTAATTACAGACTAATTGATGTTATGATCGTTGCAGGTTCTCGTAGAGCTTTTGAATCTTGAACCTACAAACTTCTGCAGCCTGAAATAATCCAAAAGTTTAAAAAAAAAAATAAGGAAAGTCAACAAGATTTGAGAGGTAATGCAAGACTAATGCAAATAATATGCTGTATTTCTGTTAAAGAGGCGACTTAAAATGTGTTGAAAAATAAAATTTAATGAACAAAATGCCTGATCCAAACGGCATGTTGGCGTTAGTATGACAGGAAGTGTGTTAAGTTTGGTCTGTTTCGTTGGGTGTAATTGCCATTTTTTGTTGTCTCTGCTGTAGGGGGCTCCAACGAGTCGTTTCACCACACCCATGCTCAAGACCCACAAACCCATAATCATGTGTCACATATTAGATTAGGTTCTCTCCATAATTTTTCTTCTAACATGCTCCTTCACAACAGGAATCTCTGCAATGTAACAATATTTATGTTACGGCCACCAAATTCTGGACTGACTGGTCTCCAGTTCAGCTCATTTCAGCTGCTTATATCCGCGATCTCATTCCCTCGGTCACTACCCAAAGCCCGTGACCATAGGTGACGTTGGAACATAGATGGACTGCAAAATCGAGAACTTTGCCTTCTGGCTCAGCTCCTTCTTCCAAACAGTGTATTATCGACCACCGCCGGTCCATCTCACGCTCCATTTTCCCATCACTCGTGAGCAAGATCCCGAGATACGTGACCTCCTTCACTTGTGGCAGCAACTTTCTCCCAACCGGAGGGAGCAATCCATCGTTTTCCAGCAGAATCATGGCCTTCAACTTGGAGGTGCTGACTCTCGTCTTTAAAAAATTTGAGCGACCACTTGAATTTTTCTTGCTAGGTTTGTAGTTGTAGAAATATCCAGTTGTGGTTGACTGAGATATCACAACTGAGCTGCACTTATAAAGCAATTTTCTAGAGTACTAGAGCTGCAATGCAAGACAGTTCAGGGGTTCGGTATCTTTCCTACTTCAACATGAGAAGCCAAGCATCGAACTATTATCCTGCAACTAACAGGCGACATGCTCCGTCCATGATTTTGTCTCGTTTCTGAATAAATTTGGTCAAACTGTTGAGAAAGCTGATTCATGGTCTGCTCCTGACTGAGCTTGGACTTTAACATTAGTATTCAGCTTTAGCGTTGGTATTATCTCCAGGTCACATCATCACAGATGAAGAGCAGCGACTCTGAGATTTGTCTTTACAAAGAGAAATCCTGCCCAGAGGTCCTGAATCAAAGCGTCTGCTGTCCCTGAAACCTCTGAGCGTCTCATGCCGACCATTTCAAAGACAACAGAGAAAGAAGCCACAGGACACAATTAGCAAGGTCTGGAACTGACCGTGTGAAGTGGTCCACCATCACTCCCACCAGCTCGCCCACTCGATCCTGGTTGGGGCAGAGCTCGCCTCGCTGCAGACTCAGCAGGACGTCGTCCTGGGCGGACGTGTGGAGCGCCACCATCTGGTCGACCCCGCTGGTCACACTCATTCCTGTAAACTGTGGAGAGAGGAAAAAGTCAGACACCGACACAGCACCAGCTCTGATGAAATACACAGCCACAGTATGTCACATGTTAATATCCCTGTTCATGCCGGTAATACTCATCTAGATGATTGTGACTTCTTTTCCTAAGGACATGTGAGAGCGCCGGATATTCATTTGTATGAAAAATGTCAGAGATTATCACGTCAATGTATAATACCTGTGAGTTTAATACAGAGCAGCACAGTATATCCTGGATCAAAACTCACGCCACGAACGAAGTCAGAGGATTATTTCTGCTCAGAGTATGTAGGGTGAGAAAAATGTGCACGTGTGGAGGTGCAACGAAGGGAAAGTCATGAGGTGTGACCCAGATGGAATAATACTGAGATTTACTGCGACTGTGAGAGACGAAGTATTCAGATATTTACTCGAGTAAACGTAGCAATAATACATACAATGTACAATATACTCTGTCCATAATAGTCCTGAATTCAAAAAGTAGAAGTACTCATTATGCAGAGAGGCCCATGTGTGTTATATTACTGGATTATAATTACTGATGCATTCAAGTCCAAACCACTCTAATAGTGCAGCCAGTAAACGTGGGGCTAATTTTAATTACTTTATATACTGCTGGGTATCTTAATCTATAATAGTATGTTCATTAAGTTGATTTATCTTGTATTATTATAATCTGAGTCTGCACTAGTAACAAAAGTTATCAATAAATCTAGTGGAGTAGAAGTACAGTGTGTATAACTGCTGCAGTTTTTGAAGCTTTGCTCACAATGTGGCGTGATTTTGACATCAAATATGAGAAATATTCTAGGAGTAAAAAAGACAGAAAAAAAGACAGAAAATCAGTATTTCCTGTGTGCATTGTGTTGTCAATGATTTATCAGCTGATAAAGACATTCACAGACTGTGCGGGCTAACATGCTCGCTCGTAAAGTCAGAAACTGTGAAGGCGGCTTTGTCTGAAGCATTTTGTACGCCGCTGTAAACAGCCCACCTGTGGAGCTCCTACAGAGAAAACAACGTGCAGATGCTCGACGCTTCTTAAAGTTAGTGCCAGACAAATGTTCGTAAATGTCATCGTGCCGACGTGAACGTGAACAGATATATGTGCAGGCTGTCTGATCAATCCTGAGCTGAGCTTGTATATACTGCTATATATTTACTGCTTTTATGTGTATTTTGTATATATGAGTGTGCTGCGCACCTGAGTAAAAGTAGAACAGTAGGTATGAGAGACAGTGATGCAGACTAAACAGAGAAAGTGAGGTGTGTCACAGATTTTAGAGAGGCAATGGGAGACAGAGTGGACTAAGCCTCTTACGGCCCCCCCAAGCACATACAGGTTAATCCAGCAGAGACAACAATGTGCAACACCGTCAAGGCCAGGCTCAGTACAACCTGTCCCTCCAGTGACGGGGACACTGCAGAGGTTATTCAGCGGTGTTCAGTCATTTCTATCCAAAGAAAATGTGAGGAGCAGACAGACTTCTTGATTTAAAGTCAAAATGACTGAGTAGAACTTCATAGCAAGGCCGTATGTGAACCAATCTGTACAAAGCATGTTTTAGAGCTGCAATTAATGAGAATTTTCATTATCGATTCATCTTTTTTTTGCAATTAATTGTTTAATTAAGGTTGTAGGTCTGCAAGAAGGAGGAATGTATGTATTGCCATTTAAATTCTTAAATACTGGGTAATGTTACGACCCTATAGTTTTAGCGTTTCAACTTTATTTCTGAAAAATCATGTCTTGTCTGTCACGGACACGGCACACAGACTCGTAGCATTGATTAATTGTATCTGATGCAGTTGTTCATCTTCTGGACTTCCACAGTGAGTCCCGTAACATCGTCCACGGGCAAAATTAACGTAACTTTAACGCTTAAAAAAACCTCCTTCCCCTTTGGAGCTCTATATAATTAATCAATGAATTAAATTGTCCATCAATCAGCTGAATATTTCAGCGACAGCAGTTGTTCTATCAGTCATTGTTGAGTTCACTTGTTTTTTGTGACTCGATTATGTTGTCATGAACATTTGTTAAACATGAGTCTAACTTGACTCACCGAGTCCAATCGAGTCAAGGAAAACAGTCCCATTCAGACATGACGCTGTTGTTTTGCCACATTTTTCCATCAGTTTGTTGTCACGCTGGTCTGCGACCTTGTTGCAGACGCTTCTGAACCAAAGAGGCTCTTGACACATCGCGAGGACAGAGCCGCTCTGCTTCTTTTCGTGCTCTATTCTGTATCTGACCTGGATAAGACTCATTCCCCTCAGTCTGAGCAGCAGAGCTTAATGGCATCAGCTATCTTTAGCTGCTCCGCTGCTGCATAATGATGGTTTTTAACCCTCTGGCATGTTTTGAGCTTTCTCTCTCTCTCTTTCTCTCTCTCTGTTTCTAAAAACCACTGCTGGACGTCCAGCTGTGCTGACTCATGGTGTGATATGTGTGGTCTTTACACAAACCTTCAGTGAAATTACCTTGAAGAAGAGAGCGGATCTGTACCAGTGCAACATCTGCTAGTCTGCTTTTCTGGCACCGAAATGTTAAAAAACAGATGCATGAATATGACAGAAATAATTAAAAATGTCGACATTTGCATACGTATGCGTCATGGTGCACAGTACCAGGAGTAAAATCGAAGCACCCAAAATGACGCCGCTATGACAGACAAACTCTCATCCTGTAAACTAATGATGTCTCTTTTTAAAATTTTATATTTGTCAAATAAATTACATGTAACAGATCAAAAAACAGACAGCGATCGTCCTGTCATAGCAAAGCAACTGTAACAAGGCGCAGTCGACAAGTCGACGCCTTGGATATCGTATCCGTGACGTCACCCTCAGGTTTCCGAAGAGCCGGCTCATCTAAAAACAGGCAAAGATCTGGATCGTCGGTGGAGCTGAGCAATCAAAGCGTCCACACTCTTAATCCTGCATAACTTTAAGCCTTAATATCATCTGAACAGGTGAGTTCTATATAAATTCACCCTCAGCGCAGTTGTCATGAAGAGTTTTCAGCCATCTCACAGGGTTATTGTCAGATAACGCTGGCCGGCTCTTCAAACACATCAAACCACAGGTGAAGGACGTCGAAGCATCAGATTAAATGAAGCTGTCATCTGCTGTCTCCACACACACACACACACACATAAATACACACACAGTGACTGTCCGAGCCGCCCTCTTCAATCTTTGCTCTCAGAAACAGGTCATAAGCCCTTCGAGTCAAAAGGAGACGGCGTCCTCTCACTGTGAGTCCTCTTATTGCTCATGTACTTTCAAAGGTCAGACATGATGGAAGATGTGTGTGTGTGTGTGTGTGTGTGTGTGTGTGTGCTGGGATAAAGTACAAGAGCTCTGACCCACATTGCTGGTAGATATTGGAGCTGCTGCTTGGTGCTGCACAGTGTGGGTCAGTGCCTTTTCATTATTTAACAGTTTGCTTTTGGGTTAAGACTTTAAGGTTTCAGGGTTAAGGTTAGAAGCCACCAAATACACGTCGTGTGGAGGATACTGCTCAACCTTAGCACTTAGCTTGCAGCATCTTTGCAACCAGAGGAACTAAACTAGACAATAATAGTTCTTTCTGCACGTTCCTGTATGTGTTTCTACTATATCGCAAGCTGCTGCTACTGTCATGTGACTCTGATATGTTTGAGTTATATTTAACCATGAAACTTTTAATAAAAAGTAAATGATTAGCAAATAACGTTTGATTTCTTTCATTCAGTCTCTAGCTCTCTCGTCCCGACCGCCAGGAAACCGACAACAAAGCCTAACTTTGTTTTTATCATTAATAAACAACAAGAAATGTCCATATATCAGTACAAGAGTACTTCTTTGTTTTATGAATGAAGTCCAACACAAATTGGAGTCGCCGCAGGTCCAATTTTCAGCCCAGCAAACTCCTGAACTTTCGGAAATTACCAACCCTCCGGAGCAGGGACTTTTGACACCTGGAATTATCTCACAGGAGCTAAATTTGGCTCCTCCAGTCAAAAGACACGTTTAGATCCTGAGTTCTTTGAAAAAGGTTTTTGGCCCCCAGGGAAAGTTCATGCAGTAGAAACACGCTAATAGAAAGAAGCGGAAACAACCACAAGAAGACGCCATGAGGGAAATGAAAAGATCCAGTGATTTCCGGGGCTGACCTACATTAGGGAACGAGAGCAAGGATATCTCGGCCTCCGGTGTGATGAGCGCGGATAACACCGGCGTTATTTAATCTTTAGTTTTACTTTTATCAAGAAAAATCCTGAAGAAACCAAACATACATCTTCATGCCTCTTTTCCAGAGAACCTTTTCTTGTTTTTGTCCAAAACAAAGTGCCATACCGGTGGTATGTGTGTGGAGCTTTTTAGCTTTGCATGCACCATCGTGTGGATGTGTGACTGTGCAGGAGTGTGCGCTCTCCCATGTGAGTACTTACAGCGTCTAAAGGAAGCCTCTTCAAAACCTTGTTCTGTTTCTTTGGCTCTAATTTGTAGATGTACTTGTCTGTGACGAGCAGGCCTCGGTCTGTGCTTTTGTTGAATCTGTTCACCTGAGAGAAAGAAAGGAAAAAAGAAGAGGATAAAGCTTCATATTGGGACTTTTTTTGGCCTTTTTTTTGTAAATTATTGCTACTCCCAATTCAAAACAGGTTTTTCTTGAGGAGCTGCGACACATGAAACAAAATAAAAAAAAGGATCTGATGTTTTATTTAACTTAATCGAAGCCCACTTATCTCCAAAGTTAAGCTGCACCCAGAATTTAGTGGAAGTCTTCTCTCTACAATCCCTGATAACAAAAATATGGCCACCATTATCCAAAGGGAGATGATAAGAGCGAGTTCAGCGTGAGGTTAAATGATAATCTTCTTAAAGGTTAAGAAAATTATAGGAACGAATTCATAGTTCAATTCCTTTCATGAATAATCCTCTGATTATGTTTTATCTCATGTCTTTATATTCCTGTCTGGAAGGGCTGTGTTCCTCGTCAGAACATTAAATCTTGAAAGACGAGCTGACACAAAAGAGGAAAAAAAAGTGCGAGGAGGGGTGGAACGGAGATCACAGCGAGCGAGAAAAACATCCCAGAGCTAAAAAAGAAGCAACAAAAGAAAGAAACTCCTCGTACAAAAGAGACATTTTCGTTTCACCGTGTACTTCCCACATGTACTGTACCTTCCTACAGAAGCCAGAGAAGAGGACCTGACTGTACTCGTCTTTGTTCCTCAGCTCCTTGGAAACTCGGATGAAGCCGGAGCTGGTCTGAGGGCAGTCTCGCACCTGGAGAAATAAAAAAAAAAAAGGCCGGTATTATTACAAGAGGCCGTACAGGAATGTATCTGGTCGTTAGTTGTAAAACTCTGGGCGACCTCGCTCAGCCTCTTTCAAGCCTTTTTATCGCTTTAATTCTATAAGCAGCAGATCAAAGCTCAGGGCCTCGGGCTGCTGCTACCAGAGACAGTGTTTGACGCGCCGTTAGAGACGGAGCGGGGAGGCTGATACTGGAGCTAAACTGCCTGATGAGAAATACAGTCAGGGGAGCTAAGAGGGAAATCTAAGACTGCGTCCCTCCTTTAGAGAGCAGCCATCATAATCATGTCTCCACTTTTATGTCACCATTTCTGCTAAGAACTGTGTGTACCGGGGAAAATGCAGAAGAGTTTTGAAAATGTGTTCAACCAAAGCATTTGGCCAAAAGTATGAGGACAGTCTGGTCCACATTTTGGTCTAGTTCTTCATGGTTTGAGCTACAGTCCAGTGAGGAGAACTCTTAATGCTGCAGCATACAATGACATGACTCTAAACACCTGAAACACAACGCTAGCTCCATAAAGAAATGATTTTAGGAGTTCGATGTGGAAGACCGGTCCTAACCTCAACCTTTGGGTTGAACTGGAGCCAAGCCAAAAACTGCATTTACATGTATTTCAATGCGGAAGTGCAGTTCCTCAAACGTCCACTTGAGGCCGGCTCCAGAAGTGAGTCAGTCTCCATAAGTCCCCATGTTCACAGCAGAAATAAACAAGTTTACAGCCTGGTACAAAAAACAGTTTTGGTCTCTATAGCTAATTTCCCCGTTCATGACAACTGTACCGAGGGTGAATTTATATACAACTCATCTGTTTACATTATATTAAGGCTTAAAGTCAGGTAGGTGCCGTTACAGATGGCAACCAGGCGCCATTTGGCCCGCCTCAGGATATTTAGATTAGCATGGCCAGAGTGACCGCAATGGCTCTTCAAAAGTTTGTCACGGATACAATGTCCATGTTTTATACAGTCTATGCTGTTTTGAGCATATTTTGAGCTTTAAAACAGCGCTTCAGTAAACCTATAGGTGACATCACGCGTGTGTTGTCCTTTCTTTAGACTGTCATCGACTGGAACGAGCCAGATCTTCTCTCCCAGTTGGGGTCGAATGGGATCACATCCCTGCATCCAAAATCTTGCGGTATCAGAGTCGATAGGAGGAGGCGATAGCAGAAAAGGTTTTTATGAACTAGACATATGAACATATTGTCTACCATGTTCAAAGATGGCCCTCTTCACTCCTATGAAGAGTGCTCAGAAAACTCTCAGTGAGCTCTCTGGCCGGCACCTCCAGCCTCGTGTCCAGATGAGCTAACACACCAGCAACATTCCTGCTTTAATTTCTAAGATGAGCCTGAATTCTTAATAAACTTGAATCTTGAATCTGATGTCGAAGGTTTCTGAGAATACGTGACTTCCACTTTTCCTTGATCTAGAGCAACGTCAGTCACATACAAGTCACGAACTAGGCTGACTGCACGCCGCGTTACATACACTTTGTGGAATTAACGACAATCACGTGAAGCTGGAGCCTTGAAGGAGGCCAGCGTGTCACGGGCCGCCTGACAAACTAACGAGCGGGGTGACTCAGGACTCTGCGGCAGTCATGCTCACGTTCCCTGAAGGCGTCTTTCAAGCCTCAGGCCACCAAACACCCTCAGATTAGCTCGTAAATGAGCCAACTGTGGGATTCATTAAGGAAAGGCTGTGTTCACGAGCACCATCCTCCTTGAGTCATGCTGTTTACTGTGAGGTTGTCACATGCTCCACATACATTCACAACAACAGATGATTTTCTGTGATCCTACACACAGCCGGTCATTCAAGTCTTGTTTACTGTAATACATTTAAGTGAAGAATTCTGCTAGCCGATGGATTTTCCCAAGAGTCACGCTGAGCTGTTAATGTAATGAGATCCTATTGTGGTTCATAGAAAATGCTCTCAGTAATAGAAAGTGACGAGACAAACATGAAAAAAACAGAAAAACTTCTGGTTATTTTGCACCCTTTGAGTAAAAACTATTAAAAATAGAAGGTAAAACTAAACGTTTGCACTGCACGGTGGATTTTCCAATTCAGAAATAATAAATTCACTTCTTTAAAGGTCCGGTGTGTAGTGTTTAATGACATCTAGAGGTGAGGTTGAGCATTGCAATCAAATGAATAACCCTTGTCTCCTCTTCCAAGCATGTAGGAGAACCTACGGTGGCCATGAATGTCACAATGGGAGCTTTTCTGGAATTTCTAGTAAAATATTCTAAACTCAAGGATCTATTTTTAGCTTTTTTGTGGAGATGTTGACTTGCTGAGGTGTCATGAATGTTTTTGTTCAGGTGTGATTCTTACGTTGGACAGGTAGTCCCTCTCCCAGGCTCTGCTGACCCCCCAGTCTTTCCTCTCTCCGCTCAGAGCAGTCAGAGCCGCCACTTTGGCCCGAACCTCGAGCATGTCAGACGGAGGGATGTTCTTCACGATCTGCCTCGCCCACCACCTGACAACAAGGGATGAGAATGAGGCCGCACGTACAAAATGTCAAACTATTTTATTTCCTTACAACAAATTTATTCTTCACTTTGCTGTTCAAAGTAAAATAACAGCTGAATATTTCAGAGTATCTCAGTTTGTTATTTTCATGATGTGTGAGTTTAATTTTCTGGGCTCTGACCTGCGATGCAGCATGACTGTGATGTTGTGAAACTGGGACAGAGCTGCAGGCGGGGTCGGCCACTCCACGCTCTTTCCATAGTCGGCCATGGTTCGCACATTAGCAAACCTGCTCTCCACCTCCCAGAAGTGGGCCTTCACCTTGTAGCGCTTATAGCAGCCCATGATGGCGTAGATGGCCCTCATACGCCGACACCTCATACGGGCGAGAGCTCCACGCCACACCTGTGAGTGTTTGGAAAAAGAGGGACGAGAGAGAGAGAGAGAGAGAGCTCAGTCAGAAACTTGTGCTCCAGTTAAAGAACCAGGCTTCTCTGCAGAGTCATCAAAGTAGGTCAGGAGAAAGAGAAGGAAGACGCTTATTTCATTGAGCAAGTGAGGTAATTGACTTTAATGTGACTCTGCTCTGGACCTCATTAATTATCCCAATTATTGTTACAGGAAATTAGGATTCAAGTTGGCAGATGAATTTCATTCAAACATAACCAGGAGCCACATATTCATGAGTCTGAAGCACAATCTCCTCTTGGAAACCCAGAGGCCTGCATTTAAAACAGAAGATAACGTCATGGGTGATTAACGGTGATCGCGTGATCCGTGCTGCCTGTGACATTAAATTAAGCCTCTGTGTTGATTAATTGGACCGTTCAGATCGATGCATCCTCATCGAAACACGAGCACGACTTTGAAAACAGTCGTAGAGATCATGTTGAAATAAAGATGGCTGACCTTCTGCAGGAAGAGCACCAGGATGGGGATGAGCGTGGCTCTCTCCTGTTCCAGAGTGTAGAGAGATCGGGGCGTTCGGACAAACAGCTTTGTGTGTCCATACGCCACGTCGTCCTGGAAACCATGCTGGGTGACGATGGTCTCCACGGCCTCTCTGTCCGAGGCCATCAGGTGGTGAGGCCAGGTGTACTCACAAGTCATTTTATACCTGTGCAACGTTCAGGAGGGGAAAGAGGAAATTAGGAAGTGCAACAGTTGCTCTAATTACTGTGACTGAGTTGCTTTTGTGTTTATGAGCTCTGTCAAGTCTATTAGACACTAATCTCTGTAAACAGAAATCTGCATATGAATACAAAATCTGTGGGTGAGGAATCAAGATTTTGGCATCCAAATCTTTCTGGTTTCAGTTTGTAGTCTGAGTGGTATTGACCAATCATGTGTGAGTGGGATTTGATTGCAAACAGTCCATGTGGAGAGCAAAAGTGGTGAAAGACATCGGCCAAAATGCAATCTTGCAACTCATTGGTTACTGTTTGATGATGATTTAGCTTTTTTTTAAAGTTATTTGCATTCATATGCAGAAATGTGTTTATACAGGGCAGCAGAAATTGGTCTTTCTTGCTATTCTTGTGTATCAAGTTGCTAATCAGATTGCAGAGAAAGTCTTGTGTGTTTACCACATATCTACACATGACATTGTTACAAATAGCAACCATATTTTCAGCTCTGGCAACCAAAAGCTGATGCCAAGTTGCCAGCCTGGCAACCACATTTAAAAGCAGTTTAAAAACAGTTTTGCTGGGGAAGGACTACCAACATGGCGGCAGCTAGAGCTGCAGATTTTGAGCTTCATAACGTATGCTGTCCATTCTTTATACTGTCAGTGACCTTGATTCATATAAGAGACTAAAAGGCAAGGTAGCTCTGTGTTTGTATCACTTTAAAATCAGTGGAGTACTCTTTTAGAGTTAAGTATTTTTTCTCAGCAGTCAATGAGGACATCTTCAGTATCAAAAGGAGACAAAAGAAAAATAGTCTGGCTTTATTTGACTTTAACGCTAAAAAAAAATGATCTAGTTTGAGTGTAAGTTAAAGTTCATCATAGTCACAACTGTTTGAGATACTTGAGATGCTGCTGAAGTAATCCAAAAAGACTTTTTCTCAACTTCCTCACAGAGAATTTTACCAAGAGAAGAGTTGAAACACTGTAGAAGTCTTGCTTCATAGAGCATCTTGTTCTCTTACCGCTGCAGGAAGCGATCGTAGGGCTGCCTGTAGGCAAAGCCCGCCCTGCGCACCATCACATTCTCTATGAGGCCGAGGTAGGCCACCTGGTGCTGGCAGCGAGCGTCATCAAACAGCACCGGAGACTTCATCTCGTTGGGCTTTATGCACCGCACGTAGTAAGGCTCCTGGGGGGAAAAAAACAAGACAGAAGAGATGCAGGTAACTCCTCAGCTGCAGGACTGAGAGAGAGAGAGAGAGATCACAGAGATCAGCTTTCAAACAGAGAACACTGAAATGCTGATTTTTATTTACTGGGAAATGTTTTACTGCACTTCCCAGCAGGGATCGATGCAGTATCACATCATCAGTTTACTGTAACTGCACATTGCATCAATTTCCAGAGAGATATACAGTAATACTGCAAGTAAGGACGCCATGAAGCACTTCAGATACTTCCAACACTTGGACTGATTCAGTGTTTTTATGATTGGGGTAATATTTTTTCATAACATTCTTGTTTTATCACCTGCACAAACTTGTATTTTTCACGTTTTTTATCACTGCTGTGTTCGTCACTGTGCAAGTAAATAAACTGAACTATGACGGAGCTACAGCCAAGCTGCAAAACTGGCAGACTGAGTTCACTGACCTTAATCAGACACTACAGTGAGCAGCTGAGCCTCATAACGCATCCAGCACATCCACTTATTAGCGGCACATGAAACTGCACGTTACGACCAAGCGGCAGTGTGTGAAATGAGGCCAATGCACGACTGCAAAAAAAAAAACTGCAGTTCCTCAAACGACCACTTGAGGCTGGCTGCAGAAGTGAGTCAGTCTCCATAAGTCCCCATGTTAAAAGCTTCACAGCAGAAATAAACATGTTTACAGCCTGGTACAAAAAACAGTTTTGGTCTTTGGAACAGAGAAATAGCTAATTTCTCTGTTCATGACAACTGCAACTTCAGATTATATTAAGGCTTAAAGTTATGCAGGATTAAGAGGATGGACGCTTTGATTGACAGGTAGGTGTCGTTACAGATGGCTTGTTTGAGCACCCAGGCTTCATTCAGCCCAACTCAGCTCCACCAACCATCCATTTTTGCCGATTTTAGATTAACGGGAGACGAAAGAGGCACCACCACGTTCTGAGCTTCAAAACAGCTCTTCAGAAATCTACAGGTGACGTCACCCATTTACATTTTAGGTTTCCTCCACCCACAAATCATGTGTTGACTGTGACTTAGAGAGGTAGACTATTATGCGTTACAAAAAAAATTAACTGCAAGCCTGTCAGACGTACATTTTAAGATGTTTCTGCATTGTTCTTTTGGACAAATTGCTCCAAAATTGTACAAATAATTGGTGAATAAATGAATTAAAACAAAGATATTTTGGTATTTTGAGTGCACAGAATTAATTTAAATATTATTATTAAATATCACTTGCTGATTAGAAGTATTTTTTTTAAATTCAATTCATAATCATTGGGTTACAAGTTAATTAAGTTAGATGAGCACAGCATTTTTGATTTTAAATAACTTAATTACGTGGAAGTTGTTGATAAAAGTGCTTCATTTTTTTTGGAGTGCACCTTGACAGGGATCTTTGAGGGAGATACAATATCCTGTCATAAAACAAAGGCTGCTGTGTTTTTTTTAAACTGCCTCTCACTCTCTGTCCATGAAAGATGAACAAGGAGGAACAAAACGAGCACACCCTGAACGCTCCGCGACACTCGTCGTCCATCACATCAATGATGCATGTGCACGTGCGTGTCCCCAATTTCAACTTCAACGGCAGAGATTCAAGAAAAGAGTCAGCTAAACGAGGAGGGCACGGACTGGGCAAAGGTGTTTCTGTGCGGCGGTTGAAGAAAAACACCTGCTCTTTTAGCGTGACCTGAAGGGAAGAAAAAACTGTTGCCTGGGGAGTTTCCTTTTCATTTTACCTCAGCCACACCGAGACGAGATGTTACAACAGGCCAGACAGCAGGCCATCCCAAAATAACAGCAGGAAATGTCAGACTTCAGTCAGCGAGATGAGGCCAGGAGAGGTGAGCATCACATTTTGTGGTCCAACCACAACCTCTCCCTCGCCACCCTCCCAACTCGCACGCTCAGTCAGACAGGATGAGGACAAGCGACCTACAAAAACCGTTACTCTCTGACACCGAAAAAGAGCACATCTCTATGTATACATGTTCCCGCTGGATGGATGCGCATACTGCTTTCTCACTGCATATTTTGTCATGCGTGGTGTTGAACCGTTCCTCCTGAAAAAGACGCCGCACCGACACATTGGCAGCCTCAGAATAGCATGTGACTCATACAGGCTTAAGCCAAACCGGTGAGCAGCATCCTCCTGACGATGACAGCAGCATAAACTGCTGGGGAGGGGGGTAAATCTGTGTTGGCCCTAAATACTAACTCCAACATGAATATATGATCACATAATCAAGCCTCCAGATACTCGCAAGAATTATGTATCTTTGTATGATCCAATGCTTCCTCCAGAGGTTAAAGGGAAGGGAACAGGAAGACAATCTTAAGCTGAAACTACTGACCTTGCAGGCCAGTTTATCCACCAAGGCCACAATGGAGTTCTTGAAGAGGGTGGCCGCGGTCAGAGGTCGCTTGGTGACCTCTGTGATGCTCAGATGGCCATCTGGCCACATCTCCTTCAGGACTGGGTTGGCACTACAAGAGAGAGAAAAGGGAGCAAAGAAAGGGCGTCATTAACTAGGCTAGCGGAGGATGTGATGAGCAAACAGGGTGAAGAGGAAACTCATTTATACACTTAACCCAGTTACCGAACTATCAAGAGCATAATGATGTTGGGAAAGACTGGCAGTGTAGGACTGTGTTTGGCACCTGTTGTACATGAGACGCTTGAAATCTTGGAAGAGCATGTCCTTGTTTTTGTCCAAGAAACCCTCGACGGAATATCTGCAAAGGATGAAGAAGGAGAAAGTCAGAGTGATCGGCCAAAAAGTAGTTCAAGAGAAGGAGCTCAAACTTAATCTCAAACGTTATTCATTTATTTATCACCTTTCATGCAAAAATAGAAAAAGAAAACATTGACTAGAATTTTGAAAAATAAAAAATGTAATGTATATTTGGCCATACAATGATAAGATAGATAAACACATTGGATAAAAGAAAGTTTAAGAACCAAAGAGTTTAGTTTTAGAGTTTAGTTTTTTTTTACAAAAGATAAACCCGAGTTGGTACACAACAGCTACAGAACCAGACTGAAGCCAAAGTAGCTCACCCTTGATTAATACACACACTCGACCCACTGACAGTATAAAGAATGGACGTTATATCCGTGACCTCACCCACGAGTTTCTTAAGACCCATTTTGAAGTTCTAAATCTGTAGTTCTGGCCACTGCCATGTTTGTAGTCCTGGCTCTTCCGCCTCCTGGCAAATCTAAAAATTGGCAAAGTTCATCTGCGAACCTGAAGCGCGCTGAATGATTGCTCAGACAAGCCACCTGTAACGGCACCTACCTGTCAATCAAAACGTCCACGCTGTTAATCCTGCATAACTTTAAGCCTTAATATAATCTGAACAGGTGAGTTGTATATAAATTCACCCTCAGTACAGTTGTCATGAACGGGAAAATTAGCTATAGAGACCAAAACTGTTTTTTGTACCAGGCTGTAAACATGTTTATTTCTGCTGTGAAGTTGGACATTTTAACATGGGGACTTATGGAGACTGACTTACTTCTGCAGCCACCCTCAAGTGGACGTTCGGGGAACTGCAGTTTTTGTTCAGGTGTCACCTTTGATATATTTTGTAAGACATGTTTCTGGAGTAGACCTAAAAATACCCAAAAACTGCAACAATAGAACAATAAAATGTAAATATAAGTGAATAAGCACAGAGGATAAGAAATATCAAAGAAAACAGACGAGGCTTAAAACCTTGGCAGTAAATGATGAGGCACCTTAGATGAAATCCAGGCTAGAGAGAGATGTCGGGTTTTCTCATTCACTTTAATACAATTACAGTTGGAATCGACATGTTAAATAAAGAGAATGGCAGACAGAAAGTAACACTGTGTCACTAAAGGGGTTCAGTCTCTGCTCCAAATCATTCACAGTCCTCCGGCTCAAGGATTAGAACAACTGTCACGCCGCTTAGACGATTTACAAATTAGGAACATGGTCAAATTCCCCCCACGGCTCACGTTTTGGAGGGGGGGAAAAAACTGTCTACAAACTAATCTGTCTGCCTCTTTCAAACTGCTCAGTCGGTTTAAGTGAGGCATCAGTAGGAGGTCGCAGGCGCACTGTAAGGCACGGTTACATAAGCCGTCCATCCCCGGAGTAAGACCCTGCTGCAGTGTAAGTGTTGCCTTAGATAAACCTCTGCCTCTTCTCTCTCACTCACAACATGACAAAAACTTGCACAGTGTTGATGCTCAGCTTGAAAAGTGCATTCAAAATCCGACTTTGTGCTGAAGTATTATCAGCTAAATGTAATTAAAACGTCAAGCAAAAGACTGTTAGACTGTTAGTGGTGCAGCATTTCACTGCTGTAGCTGGTCGTACTTTTACATGCTTTAGGTAGTCCAGTGGTTCCTAAACTATGGGTCAGGACCAAGCTGCAACCTCCGTGGTTGTGAAGTGGTCTATAAAAACTGCAGTTCCTCAAACGTCCACTTGAGGCTGGCTCCAGAAGTGAGTCAGTCTCCATAAGTCCCCATATTCAAATGTCCAACTTCACAGCAGAAAGACTGTGAAAGACTCAGTTTTTGAGCTTCAAAGCCTGTGGATGATGTCACAGACACGTCAACCGTTCTTTATGTTGGACAGTGAGGGTTGTGAGACGATAAAAGTTCTGCAACACAAATTTGTCTCATTTTTTTGATTATTTTTCTCCAATCTTTGCAGTTTTTATTGTGAAATACTGGAAATTTTTTAGGGTGCAAACTGTTATTTAGATGAAACCATGTGAGACTTTTAGAGGGGAAATCACTCTTTGGTGAAACTGAAAGCATCTCATAGAGAGGTCACAAGACTAAAATACTGCAAAACACACCGTCTATCACATCTATTTGTTTTGTTTTTTACCTCAAATCTGTACTTTGTTACCCTCTAACAAACACACAGCATGTCACATGTCGCCTGCATGGCCCTGTATGTGACTGTATCCTCGGCTGTCACATCTGGAGGCAAAGAAGCAGAGGCTGAATGTGACAGATGCGTCCCCTTGGCTCCATGGGTGACGAGAGCCACCTGACCAGATATCCCGGGAAGCTCGCCGGAGAGAGACGGAGTGTGAAAGGAAAAAAGAGAGAGAGAGAGAGAGAGAGAGAGAGAGAGAGAGAGAGAGAGAGCATGCAATAACAAGCCACAACAGTCATTTACAAGGAGAGGAGAGGACAGTACTGGGACAGGACGGACAGGAGAGGACGTGCAGAGATAAAGGCTCTCTGGAGACAGGAGGATGATTTAGAGGAAAGTATATTTAAGTATGAAGGTCAAGGATGGTGCAAGGAGAGGGGCTGTGTTGCACAAGGTTAGAAGGAGCACACACTGAGAGAGCCAGGCGATAGAGATGTGAGATTTCTTGCAATCTAAAGTTGTGCAGTAAGGGATTATGATATATCTTATGGCTGCTCAAAGTGCTGCATGTGCAGGCTGGAATACTTCAGGGAATTGAAATGTGGATGGCAAAGAGAGCCAGGTGAGAGTTACAGAAGAGAAGGAGGAGTAGAAGAGGAAACAGGGTGAGGAAAGAGAGGAAGAAAGGAGGAGGAGGAGGAGGAGGAGGGAGTGAAGTAGGTCAAAGCTTGTGATATTGGTGGTTGGGTGAGAGTGGAAGGGGGATGGGGACGGGGAGGGAGGGCCAGCGGGTGATGAGGACGAGGGTATATTTAGCCAGAGTTAGGATAGACTGTGATGTGACAGGGTATGATGGGGGCGCGGCAGCGCCACCAGGAAGCAATAGACGAGGGGTGACAGCTCAGCTGGAGCGACCCCGACGTGGCCCTGAGATGAGCTGAGGAAGGGTGACGGGGGCATGCAGGGACAGGAACGGCCATCTGTCAAAAGCACTGCAGGTCTGTCACACATGCTCTTATCCAGCCTGTCATGTTAACGCTGGCAGCGGTGGAATAAAACTATATATAAATATATATAACAGTAAATATTTGTGACTAAATCAATAAATCAAACAAGACATTTGAAGGTGTTTTAGGTCATTGTAAGATGGTTTGAGAGAGAAAAGAACAATAAAACGCTGCTCACACGTTTATGCATCAGTGATAATGTTAATTATGTAATATATAACAGTTTAATCCTTGCAGAGGACATACACCTACTACAGTGCAATTTTCAAAGCAGGACTTATACTTGATTGTTTGACTGATACGTGTCAGATGAGTTCAGAAAATGAAAACTTTGAAACACTCTGAGCTGAGATGAATTCATCTCTATCTCTCTGCTCAGGGTGGCCTCAGTGTGTCATCGAGCCACCCTTCAAGGACCGCCCACAAAATCCTGAGACTGAAAACTGGTGAAAAACTGTTTCAGACTGTTTTTAACCTTTCCACATTTCATAAATATATCATCTTTTCATGTTTTCAGCAACTATTTTCCAACATATTTCATGTATTTTGAAAGAAATCTTAGAAATACCTTCACACAGACTTTAATTTGAACTTGCACATTTATTTTCTTAGCACAGATTTAAAAATCCAGACTTAGTGGTTTACCGTTGTGTTGATATTTTAAGTTAAAGCTATTAATACTTCCAAATATAAAAACAGGACAGTGGTTAACAAGACAAAACACAGTGCAGTATTTGTCTGCGAGCTATCTTGAGGTTCAGAGTTGGATGAAATTGCTGTGTGTTCAACATCATGTTGGATTTCCCCGAGTCAAAGAACCTCAATAAACCCTGGTCCACGTCTCCTTAATTAACACTGCTGCTGCTAGTTCTCAGAGCCAAAATTATCTCATCAGCTGGCTGCATCCCTCCTTGCCCCCTTCTTCCTCCTGTTTGACATACTAATGCCCTTCCCCTCTCTAGATTAAAGGGCGGTACACGTGAGCGGTGGGGGGATCTTCTGAAACCAAAGCCACGACGGGTGACTGCTGGCCAGGGGCCTCATCTGGCCACGGTGCCGTTTAAATCCAGGGGACGCATTAAGGAAGTGGAGCAGTGATGGAGAAGGAAACCGAACAAATTTGTTTGATTTCCAGTTTGTGAATCATAAATCAAACGAACCCTAACATGAGCAAAATCTATTGAATTTTCAGGACAGGATAAAAGCTAAAAATCTGTTTTATAGCACTACATGTGATATATGATTAAATTAATCCCGTAAATCTCGTTGTTTTGGCTCAGATTCTGGCCGAGGACCAGTTGGCAAGTCACCTCATCAAACCTTTCCTGCTGTTTCTGGAAAAATCAACAACTTATCTTTAATTTGAATATCTCAGTTCAGATCTGTTATATATTAGAGTTGATTCCATTTGTTGCAAAACGTGCATGAAAAATATGCAG
Source organism: Protonibea diacanthus (assembly GCA_028641955.1). Taxonomy (NCBI): domain Eukaryota; kingdom Metazoa; phylum Chordata; class Actinopteri; family Sciaenidae; genus Protonibea; species Protonibea diacanthus. The sequence goes on along the minus strand of CM053993.1, from coordinate 18,560,882 downwards.
ATGATGTGTGCGCTTTTGGTTTGTCACAAATATGGCATGTTTTGAACATTTGCGGCCGCTGATTCTGTGAAACATTTTGTCTTTACTGGCAACAACTCTGAAGTCGATGCAGATGAAAGCATTTCCTCTTGCTGTGTAGAGTTTAGTACACGGCTGTGTCTGTACATCTGGCTTTATGGATACAGGTGAGTTTCTTTTCACATGAGTGAAATGTACAGTACATGTTTATTTTATATTACACACACTACACATGTGTGCAGAATAAGTGGCAACCAAGCGGCAACCTCTGTGGCACTTGAGGCCGGCTGCAGAAGTGAGTCAGTCTCCATAAGTCCCCATGTTAAAAACTTCACAGCAGAAATAAACATGTTTACAGCCTGGTACAAAAAACAGTTTTGGTCTCTATAGCTAATTTCCCCGTTCGTGACAACTGTACTGAGGGTGAATTTATATACAACTCACCTGTTCAAGTTATATTAAGGCTTAAAATCATGCATAATTAAGAGCGTGGACGCTTTGATTGACAGGTAGATGCGTCATTCAGTCCGCCTCTGCTCCACCTACGCTCTGATTTTTAGATTAGTCGAGAGGCAGCAGACGAAACGACACGACAGACCGCTCGGCTCTTCACAAACGTACGGGCGATGTCACAGGTACAACGTCCATTCTTTATACTGTCTATGGAGCAGCAACTTCTGCTTGTATTTAAATTTAAGAGCAAATTCATAAACTACCAAGATCTTTTTTTATAATTTGGCACTAAGTCTGTGAAGGTTCTCAGTCGTCCAGATCATATTTTTCTAAATCTGGGGTATCTAACCAAGTCCATTTGGCCCAGATTTAACTCTTCTTAACTCTTCTCATAACATCTGATCAGTAAAGCCGTCATTGTCAGCACAACATCACAACACCAACTGCTGTCAGTGTCACAAACTGACCTGTCTTAATAGGATTATACGGTTTACACTTATGAACTCTGCACAACATCCTGTCACTTTTTTTCAGCCACAGTCTGCCCCGGGCCACAGCGGGTGACTCTGACATAGTGTATAAAAAATATGGGAGCAACTCACGTGACGTCTCCAGCGTAGTGGAGAATACGGAAATGTTTCTTAAAGTCCATGGTTTTGTCCGTGGGGCTGAGCTGGAAATGAAGGGGAGACACTGTGAGTGCAGAGCCGGCAGTGAAAAATTCAGTAAACTCTCATTAAATATATATTACCAACATTTACAGAGTACAGAAGTCAGGATTTGTTTGTTTTTGTGTTTTTGTCTGGGTGCATTTTTGCCTTTATTAGACAGTTTGACAGCTCAGAGGCAGCCGGGAAACGTGAAGACAGAAAGAGAGAGAGAGAGAGGGGGGGGGGGGTGACATGTAACAAAGATCCAGCTGGGATTGAACCACCCACATTTAATTTTTAAAGAGGAGGGAATGATGAATGATGGCTGCATTTTGGAGCCTCTGTTGTTGGAGAAGCATTTTGTGATGTCTGAAGCAAGTTTAAAGGCAAAACACTGGAGGAACTCTGCCCTCTACTGACCACAACACAAAACTGCACCCGTGTCACAGGTCATACTGAAGTACAAACTCATCCTTTGCTCTTGTTTGTTAATTTTAAGGAAAAAAAATCAAATGTTTTAACTAGAAATGCTCAAATATTACATATTTGATCATATAATATCATTATTAGTGTACTGTTATCGCTCAATGCCAACCGGTAGAATACTCTTCTAGATTTACTCTTTGTCAGTGACACAAGAAGCTTCATCCTGCAACCTCTGTTAAGATTTTTGTCATTTTTGGGCTCTAGTGAGGCTACAACAGTTACGCTGCTTTGAGGTTCTGCCTTTCACATCTTTGACATCGAGACATCATCTCCTTCTCTGCTGGAAGTCAAACTAAAGCTCACTCCGGTACTCAGCGGCTCACTGATGTCACGTCATTCTTAAAGTTATAAAAACTGGATTTTCAGTAAGAGCTAGAGTCCAAATAATTTCTACAATAAGTGACAATCTTTCTTGCCATTTTTTAAATTTTCTTTAACTATCGTGCATTGAGACAAAGCTCCTTCCTTTCATATCTGTTTACTCTCTTATTTGTTTACATAATTTGAAATTGTTTCACCCTTGGGCATTAAAAAATGTTTATAAAATCAAGTCAGCATGGCTTTCTGTGTCAGGGATATACACTAAACTTAATTATTAATTATATGATGCCGTGCCATGTTGTTTAGAAGATGTTGATATGCGAAGGCTCGCTGTGGCCGGCCCGGGTTCGAGTCCCGACCTGTGGCCCTTTGCTGCATGTCATTCCCCATCTCTCTCCCCACATTTCCTGTCACTCTTCAGCCGTCTCAATAAAAGCTTGGAAAAAAGCCAAAAAAAAAATCCATCCAGCCATTTTTCCATGACCACTTATCCCTGTCAGGGTCACCAATTAACCTGCATGTCTTTGGACTGTGGGAGGAAGCCAGAGTACCCAGAGACTCCACACAGAGAGGAGCTTTGAACCAAGAAACCTTCTTGCTGACGGTGCTAACCACTGCACCACTGTGCCGCCCTCTAATTAACAACAACAGAAACAACAGAAACATCGAGGCAACCCCTGAAAACCACCTTCCCGCTTCCAGTTAAGTCATTGAACATTATGCATGAACCATTTCTCAGAAAACCGCTTCACCAACTCGAGGCCAGACAAACAACGGGATCTTATGCAACTACTGAGTTTCTTCAAATAATTCATTTTGGTATTTCTACGTTAAGAAACTGTTTCCTCATTTATGTTTGTGGAGGATATGTCAACAACAAATAGCCACTTCCTGTCAATTAAGAGAAGTTCCAGTCACATTTTCAGGTCCGTTTCTAAATCTTAACACCATCGCCAGTTTCATGTTGAGTAGCCTCATACTGTGCTTGTTTGTGAGTATTTTAACGGTCTTCTGAACATCCATGACAAAAACAGAAGACAAAGACAGAGGGACAGATGAGATCCTCACCTTGCGGGAGGTGTAGTGAGGGTGCTGGGCCAGCTTGGTGTCCATGCTGTCCAGGCAGACTGTGTCTGTGACTTTACCGACAGTGAGGCAAGCCTCATCCAAGATGGAGATGATGCCTTTGTGTGACTGCTCCACAAGGTCAACAATGATCTGGTTGTTGAAGTAATCGATCTGTGTATAAAGAGTACGATTGTTAAGTTTAAGGGAAACTTTATGAATCATGTTTCTTTGTTGTATTTACTGAGAAAATTGCTGTAACTGGGGGAGGCAACAAAAAACAATACATGCACAAACAAACAGTGTTAGGGAAGTGAGATGTAATCATGATTAGATAATAACACCACCAATCCATCCACTACTCTAAGCTCCACGCGCTTACTTCTCACTACACTGCATGAACGTCAGTTGCAAATGCAGAACAGCTCATCTGCAAGTGTGTGTTTTTCTGTGTTCCTCACATGTTGCCAGGTGATGCCCTCTCTCTGGTATTCGCCCTGTTCCTGTCTGAGGATGATCTCGATGAAGAGCTGCTGCAGCTTCTCGTTGCAGTAGTTGATGCAGAACTGTTCAAAACTGGGCAACAATAGAGGAACAAACGCTTGAGCAACGTCGTCAACGATGACTCATTTCTTTCCATTTAAGTAAAGAAGTTCAATGACACCAACCTGTTGTTGTCAAAGATCTCAAAGCCGTAGATATCCAGCACACCAATGACTGTGTTTTTCCCATGAAGCACTGGGTTGTAGTCTTTGACCTCAATGACACTGTTGATGCGGCTTACGATCCAGCCGAAAAGTCTCTCATACAGAGCCTACGGCGAGGAAATAACATTTTATCATCCTAGGGAAGCTGTAAAACAATGAATGAGTTATTTTAATAAGTGTATTATTTGTGAACAAGCTTGTAAAGATCACCTTGGCGAAGGCGTCCCGTCCAAAGCAGGCCTCTTCCGCCGTGTGCCCCTTGTCGATGACCTCGCCTCCGCCGGTGGCCACAGTGCGGTGCAGCAGCGTCTTACTGACGCTCTCCGGATCTGTGCCCGTCAGCTCAGAGACGTGGTTGACGGCGTCGAGACCCACGATCTGAACGCTCTCACCGTCACTCTCAAACTGCAGATTACCCTGAAAAATGAGACCATCACGGGTCATGACAGAGCCAGGATCACGTTTGGCTGCATGCTTCTATGAAATATGCTTTATACATAAAGTTGAGTTAACTTTTAACTCACCAGCAGAAGAATGGAGGCCAGAATCTGAAAAACTGAGTCAATCTCCTCTTTTGAGAAGCCAATCACTTCCAGAGCGTTCATCACCGCTTTGTGGCTCGTGCGATCATTGTTGGAGGTCTTGTAGGAACAAAAAAAAAAGAAAACATGAGCTGATCATCATGTTATTCAAGCACAGAGAAAGAAAGTAGTAATTAAAATAGCTCATGTTATCTCAACGCGTCTAGAAAAAGGTGACAAACTCACGGTGGTCGCAGCTCCCTCTCTGGTGTACACATAAACGGTGGGGTCGTTCTGGAGATGAAGTGACTCCAGCATCCCGTCTGAGCCTCCACGCAGTAACTGTTAAACACACATCAAACAATCAATCAGTGCAAAGGTTCAGATCCAGTATGATCACATGATGTGCAGGAAGCACAGGGCTGGAGTTTACCTGGTAAAATGAGTGGAAGTTCCTCTCCCCGTCCTGCTGGTGGATCACCCTGGACTTGAACGGGAGAACAGATTACAGTGAGATGACAGTGAGACAAACATCCATCATCAGAGACTCTTTCACTGTTTTACAGTTATTATGTGATGATTAAATGTGTTACAGGTGTCCTGACTAGGTTCAGGAGCAAAGACCACACCTTGAACTCATCCCATTTCCACACTTCAAGTACTGAAGCACACCTTATCGGTTCACTTCCTCCTTGAGTCATTTTCACATCCTTCTTCCCCAAAACAGATTTTTCTTTCTTCTGTCTCTTTCTCTCCCGTTTCCTTTCTCTCTCTTTCGATCAAATACAGGAACCTAACCTGTAATCTCTTAGTCTCAACCTACTGGTTCCCTCCCGTTTTTTCCACCAGCGGCCAATACCGGTCCATCTCTGAATTCCTTCATCCATCTACAACCCTGATTTCTGATCTCATCCCTTAACCCTGCACCCCTCGACCTTCATCCTTCATTCCTTCATCCCTCACCCATCCTACAGTACATCATCCTGGTTCAACTTCATCCATAATATGCAATAAACCTGTCTAAATCTAAATCTGGATCTTTGTAAGTGATGTTTCCTGTTGACCAACCTGCATTGTCTGCTCTTGCAATGTCCAACAAGAAAGAACCTTATTAACTGAAACTGAGTGAATTTATATTAAGATAAATAATCATTTGTGAGGTAACGAAAGACAAACAAACAGAGCTCCAATGAGGTCAAGTTTTCTAGTCCAAAAAGTCCAAATAACACTGAGGTGCAACACATCATGTGGCTGTCAACTGACACTTTCATTGTTGCAAAAGTAGATGTTCTTTCTGCTGTTGCATCTCAACGGACCAACACCAAAACCTTACATTGTAACAGTTTGGCTCAACAACAGTATGAGGCTACTAATGAGTCCAATAACACAAAACAAACAAAGGAAGGCAGAATACAGAGCAGGCGAACAAGGGAAGCCATGAAATACACAAAGTAAGGCGTGATGACGAGGCACAGGTGAAAACTAAAAAGGTGGGCAACACAAAAGGAAGTAAAGTGACACAAGAGAGGGCAGCATTACAAAAATATATCAGAAAACACTGAACAAGAACCTCAAAACCATGACACACATACAGAGCTGGTGTAACATGCCTCACATCTGCACTATGGCCACACTCAAAATGTCTAAAAATAACAGCATGTGGTCGCGGACGGAGCACCCAGTTTTCTGTGGAAATAAGAAACATCCACCGCCAGCTGTTTTTTCAAACAGTGTTTGTGTTTTTTCCTTCAAGACAAACACTCAGACCAGAGTGATTACCGACTGTGTGACCCCAGCAAACGCCTTAGAAACAGCGTGGTTAATTCTGCCCTCTGAAAATGAATCACTGCGCCATCATTCACGCCGGCTCTGAGTGCCAGACGGTTGTTCAACGGAGCAGATAAATACAGCAGCATCAAATACCCCCAGGTGAGCCATTCATTAACACGCAGCGGCACAGCACCGGCTTCACAGGCACATCTATTCATGGATGTTCCCTCACACCTCTTTGTCATCACCTCATGAAACATTCATGTTCGGGAGAGGAAAAGATGTAATTTAAAAACTAAATGAGCAGAACTTTTCTGCACTTTCCTGCAGAGGTGGGCTCAACGTTTGTCCCAAAAGAGGAGACTTTTTGTTTTTGTGTGGTGGTGTCTCCTTGTCTGCAGTCCTCCATCATCATCCTCACCTTCTCCAGCAGGTAGTTGTTGATGTGTCCTCCAGTGGGATCGCCGTTGAAGTTGAAGTTGATGTCCATGTACTTGCCGAAGCGGCTGGAGTTGTCGTTGCGATTTGTCTTGGCGTTCCCAAAGGCCTCCAGCACGCAGTTGGATTTGAGCAGCACATTCTTCACGCTTGATTTATCGCATCAAGGTGACCATCGATAGAAACATGTGAGATCACGGAGGCGGACAGAAGGAAGTGAGATGATTTATGGGAACATCACATTCTCATGATCCAGTTATTTATTTGTGTTAGATGTGGGAATAAATGTGGATTTATGAACCTAAAGCACCACTCACCTCTCAACTTCGGCCCTCTGGCTCGGGTTTGTGATGGCTGCGATGTACTGCATGATGTATTTACTGGCTTCTGTTTTTCCTGCCCCACTTTCACCTGAAACAAGAAACACAGACGTTTCACAACACTAACGAACAGATAAGTACAGCTGCATATCATCGTATTTACTCTGTTTTCTCTAGTTGAAGAACGTGAAGGACTCAAACTCAATTAATATGTGATAGATTTCTGATTTTGTAGACATGCTTGATCATTGACTAAACATAGAGGTAAGTAGAGTTATAGGTAGCATCAACACAGGTCACTTATGTGCTCTGACAAACATGAAGACTGGAATTGGATTAGCAAATATTAAATATTAAATTTCCCTTGTTTGTTTTGATGATTTTTAAAGAATATTACATATTACTAAATTGTATTCCTGGCAGGTTTGAACAGTCTAATGTCAAAGGTTTAAGGGGTGAGGATATTCAGCATTATCTAGAGAAACATTAATCAGAAATAACACTAGTGTCAGTGTTTGTACTACAGGCGTTTTTGGACCACCGGGAAGAAGAAGAGGAGGTTTGCAGGATTTTAAAAATGCAGGCGGAAAGCAGAGTCGGTTGAGTAATGAAGCTCAGCAGCCTTTGTGATATAGCTAATGGCGATGAGACCAAAATGGATGGTGATGGAGAAAAAGGACAGAAAAGGAGTGAGTGGGCAAGAAGTCACCGGACAAGAGGGCTGACTTTTAGTGGTTGGTGAAATAAAAGTCTGAAAGACAGACGCCGAGCTCGACTGACTGCTGTTGGACTATTAGCTGGATGCTATGTCTTGTGTTGTTGCACTGGTTTGATGTTTGGCTCCCCAAAGTTGTCGACTTTATACGTAAACTCTTACTCGACTAATCGAGAAAAAACTATTCAATAATAATGAAAACAGACATCAGTGGCAGCCTTGGACTGATGATTCCTGCATAAAGTCTGACAATCTAGAGCAGAGGAAGGTGAGATGTGGTAAAAAGCCACAGTGCAGATGATGAACTCTTGACTGTCTCAACAAGATGCCAGACACAGGCCAAACCTTGTGACTAACAGAGGTCAGGATCTAAGAATAGCCATGTCTTCTCACTTTTTTCTATCCTCTAGCACTTTTGTTTCGCTGAGCGTAATCAGCGTTAATTCAAAGCGAACACAATGCCATGTGGAATCACTCCACAAACTCCAGATTCAAAGAGCTTTTGATTGCAACCCTATTTGAATTAAAACCTCCATTGAAAACTGTCCAGCATCCTCAGGCAGACAGCAGAGTTCACACCTTTTGTCTTATGAGGGTATGGAAGAAACAAACCTGATATGACGATGCAGGTATCTTTAGCCCGTCTCTTCATGGCCTTATAGGCGGCATCAGACACTGCGTACAGGTGAGGAGGGTTTTCATACAGCTCCCGGCCTCGGTACGCGTCAATGTTTTCTTTGCCGTAGATGTCCATCTGTCTGTACGGGTTGACAGAGACGAGTACTTCTCCGATGTAGGTGTAGATGCGACCCTTTTCAAACCTGTTTAAAGAAAAGAAAACCAGACGTCCGTCACATGCATGTACCTGTATCATTTACATGTGAGGATCTACCTATGGATATGTAGGATAGTGTGTTTTTATGTATTTCTCTTGTTTAGCCCAGAGGCAGAGTGCCCAAAACTGCAGTTCCTCAAATGTCCACTTGAGGCTGGCTACAGAAGTGAGTCAGTCTCTATAAGTCCCCATGTTAAAATGTCCAACTTCACAGCAGAAATAAACATGTTTACAGCCTGGTACAAAAAAAATAAATTATATTTTTTATATATATTAAGGCTTAAAGTTAAATTGCCACTTTGACTAACAAGTGGGTGTCATTACAGATGGTTTGTTTGAGCACCCAGGCTTCATTCGGCCCACCTCAGCTACCCATGATTCACATCTATTTTAGATTAGCCAGAGGCGGCAGAGGCAGGACCGCAAAGATGGAGGCAGCTAGCTTCCCACCACACACCACACTGAGCTTCACACCAGCTCTTCAGAAACCTGTAGGCGACGTCACAGATATGATGTCCATGTTTGGCCCCAGCTGAAATCTGATTGACCCCTGAGGTGCCCCCGCTTGTTTTGCTTCAGTATTGATGGAAGGTATCTTGTGTACACACAGTGCTTCATATTTGATTTGCTGTCCTGTGATCATTCACATGCATAAAAAGTCACCGGAGTGCAGGAAAAGAGGCCTCTAATGCTCAAAGTTTCCTGTGAGGGTAGACCCTCATTCCCTCTCACATAATATTGGTGTGTAAAGTTTAGCCTCTCTGTGGCCTCTGAATTATGTTTAGCACCATCTTTCCAGTGACATTTTCACACCACCCATGACAAAACCCATGAGCACATCGTGCACCACCTATGTCATACATATCTGACAGGAAGTGACACACGTTTATGTGCACACCGAAAGCAGGAAATGAAACTTGTGGTTCAAAAGGGCGTCACAGCCTTGAGTAACCTCTTTTTTTGGGCTGGTAGGGGTAGAACTGACGTGTAACACGGACTAATGGAGCTAAATAAAATACATTTTGGTTGCACGTATATCGCTTTATAGACTGTGTGCTGATGTGAGTTCAGTTGAGTCACCATGTACATTATAATGACTGTAAAGACTCCTCCAAATGCAGCTAAGACGCAACTCGTACACCTAAATTATTTAGACACAACCAGCACACGGGTGTGTTGTTTACTGGGATATTTACTCCCTTTACTTAAGTACAAACTTTGTACAAGATTTCAAGGAAACATTTCCACTCACACGAAAGAAAGTTGCGTTGTACACATGAAATATATGTGATGCAACGCGTTGCTCAAACTACTCTGCAGTATTTAAGTTTATAATGAGTACTCAAACATCACTTTTATGTCATTTTAATGGATTATTAAATACTTTGCAAACTGAAAAACTCATCCCAGTTCCTTACTGGCTCATTAAAGGGCAGCATCCATAAGGTCCCCACCCCTGAGTTGAGACACAGCTACAGATAATCATAAAGGAAAAGGCAATAGAGTCATCATCCCACGCTTCCTGCTAATATACTGACCAATCAAGTTAGTAGGAGGTTGTATGAGACAATATCAGGTATCTGTGTGAACTAGAAGGAAGTGAAAGAGCTCAAATACCGTAATACTTGTAGTTAATGTCTTTATTTAAGAAGTTCTGGCATTCAAGAAAAGATCACCACCAATTTTCACAAGTTGTTTAGATATCCAACATGAGAGTAAAAAACTCACTCTGAGAGCAGCGGCTCAATGCTATCAAGTAAAGAAAGACACAGAAGTTTATAAGAACACCTGAACTTAAAGGTGGATATGAAAAAGGTACAACCAATCATTAACGGCACAGGCGCATATCGCCACAAACTTTACAACATGCTCATGTTTTTTTGCCTCCAGACAAGTCTGATCAAGCTGTGTGATGAAAGTCTCTATGCATTATTTGCCAACCGATGATGACACACATACTGAAGGCTAAGCTGAGGTAACTTGCTGTGCACACGTCAGACTGAGAAGGCGTGAGCTGATTTCTCGAAATCTATGGAGGTCTTTATTTGATTTTGTTTGACATTTCGGTGCCTCTGCTGATCTTTAGATGACTGAAAGAAGTTTGAACTGAGGATGTGACGCCCCCTCCCTGCAAAAATGACTGAGGAAGCGAGAAAAGACATAAAAAAAACACTGTCTGGACTAAAAGTGGCATGAGAAAAACCCCAAAGCATTAGACACCTAAAGACAAGACAAAACACAACAACACCAAAAAAAAAGAAGTTACATTTACTTGTTAAGTTAAACAGGTTTGGTGAGAGCAGCGGTTTTACTGGGAACCTGACATGTGCTTCATTTGGCTCACCTGATCGTCAGCGTGGACCGCGGTGATCAACTTAACCTCAAGCTTATATCTGAACCCCGAGGCTGAGCGGGAAAGGTGAAGCAGAAACGACTAGTTTCTTACTTGAGAGAAGTTGTCAAAAGGGTGTGAGCTTGGTGATTTAGCACTATACTGCGTAAGTGTTAAGTGTGTTAATGTCAGAGACAGTTAACTACACCGTAATGTTATTTATTTCAAAATGTTTTAACCACAAACCTGAAGAAACATGCAGTTTTCCTTCATATATCAGCTATGTGTGAAGCATCTCTGACACCCAGCTGCTTCCAGCCTCTTCCCCTCCCTTCCTCCTCTCTAACAGTACTTCAGGCCTTACCTCAGCTTCAGATTCTCCATAAACTGCTCCATCGTCACCTCATCCAGGAGCACAAAGTCTGACTTCCCAAACTCCAGGCCCTCCAGCTCCGCCATCCTTGCTTTGTTAGTCCACCAAACAAGCTAAAAGACGAACAAGACACAGTGGAGAACAGAAAGCAGCTCAAGGAAGAAGAAAGAGAAGTATGCTCGACTCTCTGAGGCCGGTAGTGTAGAGTCTGCTGTGGGCGTGGTGAGCTCTGGTGAATTCAAGGGTGTGCTTAGTCAAGTCACACAGAGAGCTGTGGTCTACAAGCTACAGCACGTCATCCTGTCAGTCAGCCCATGCCCTCATGCAGGCCTATATAAATAGCAGGTTGCTATCTTTAAAAGCTCATACCACTTCTGCATCCTCCTCTGTCTCTCTCTTCCTGCCACAAGTCCTTCAAATTTTAAAACTGTCACCCAGCAGAGTGTGAGTGTCACTACGAGGCTTGTAGTGTCTTTGCTTTTTAGCCATGTTTGTATCTTTTTTTTTTTTCCCAGAACCCACATCTGACTCACTGCCAAAAAAAGAGCAGTTAACCTTGCAAATTTGGGGGTAGAACATGGCCTTTATCTCCTGGGAAGGATCGTGGCATTTCCTTTTCTTAACTTGGCATTGGCAGTACAACGTGTCCCTTAGGGTTTTTCTGTAAACCAGAGGTTCCCATCTTGCAACAGGGCCAAGCTGCGACTTGAGAAACTCTTGTTTTTGTACGCCGTAACCAAAAAGTTCAGCAGAGCTGTGCGTCATGTGAGACAAATATTAGTGTGTGAATAAAATCAGAGTGTTACGGAAATTCTGACTAAGGCAGTGACTGTTGATTTCTATATCCATATCTCGCAGGACTTGAACTATTCCTTGAAATCAAGAACCTTTTCCAAGACCTTTTCAAGGTAGCTTTCCACCTGAGAAACAATAACTGGGGCAGGAAGCAAGAAAAAGTTAAATTATGCCATCCTATGATTTAGGGTCAAAGTTAGACATTACTTAAAGGGGTCACGAGTAATTGAAGAAGTGTTGTGTGTTTTCTCTCGTTACTTTAAACTCTTCTAGGTGTGTATGTTTATCAGATTTATTTAAATAAAATCACCTCAGTTCCACCTACGATCCACGTCTTTGCAGATTTTTAGATTAGCCTGTATGCAGCAGAGAACTACCAGGATGGTGGCGGCCACTACACTCTGAGCTTCAAACCTGTGGTTGCCACTTGGGTTGATCTTTGCTGTCAGCAATTACCGATATCTCGGAGTCAGAGGATGATATGAACAGGTTTTCCAACTCAGCAGCCTGTAATTGCTTTTAATTATCTCGTAATGAAACTCTTGTTTATGGTCATCTCGTCTTTTTCTGGTTTGAATTTGTTCTCCAATGCTGTTTTCACAGTTTCGCTATTTCTTGCAGTCAAACTGCTGACTTCCCTGGTGTTTCTTGTGTTGTCTGTGCTAATCCAGGCTAAAACCTACCCACTAAACATTTTCTGTCACATCCTCCTCATTGACCTTGTAGCCCACAGTTGTTGAGTGAAAGCACAAACATGCTGAAAGCCTGATTCATCCTTTAACCTTGAAGCTCATCTAGTCCCGTGGATGAACTCACGACGCAGCGGACAAACTAGTCTTGACAAATCTTTGAGCTGAACTGAACAAAGTGATTCGAATCAGCAAAGTGATTCACGCTTTAGCATTTCGTGAAGGTCACGACGTCTTGAAGCGCTGAGCTTTTTATCGCCGTGATCAGCTGCCAGCAGTCCTCCAACATGTTTCAGCAGCTGTGTGCGTTTATCTTTCAGGCCAAGTAACACAACTCAGTTCATGACTCAGGCGGGATTTTTTTTCCACGATGAATAAAATCCATGCATGCATTGTTTGTTTTATTATGAATGGTGTCTGTGATAAGGATGAGCATCCTCAAGGCATGAAAAAGTGTTTAAATACAAGAAACAAGTGAAAATATATAATATAGCGTACACTTAAAGAGTTTTTGAGGTGGTCTTAAGGCAGAAATATTCTTTTTTGATGACCCCATCCACAGCAGTACACAGCTCTGCTCTCTCTCTGCTGACTAATGCCTTCAGAGCAACTTCACACCTCCAGATAAATCTTTTTTTTGGTTTGGTTTTTGGTTAAAAAAAAAAAATAATAATGTGATGACGAAACGTGATGGCGATGCCTGACAACTTCGTCTCCATCAGATTTCATGTCAGCTTTCTGAGTTGCCCTGGCAACAGACGAAAACAAACGAAGGGGAAAACCACGCCGCGCTCTCGTGGAGGAGAGATTTCTCATCAGACTATTTTATTTATTTACTGTTAAAGAAAAGAGTCGTCCTCTGAGTCATCACTGCAGCCCTGTTTGTCTCTTTTTGTACATTCTGATAGGAAATTTATGAGTAAAGGGACTTTACCATCAGGGTGAAACTTCAAATATAACACCTGCCTACTGTAGAGCGTCTTCACAGCCTTTTTTTTTATGTTTACTATGAAGCTTGTATAAAGTCAACAGTGCCCAGTCAAACATCCTGTAACCACACTTACCTTTTAGATCCTCATCAGCCATAAATAGTTCCTCTCTCAGTATGAATTCAGTTCACTGTTTCACTTCCTGCTCGTGCCCAATCTCATATCTGTTACTGTCTCCATCTACATGTTGCATTCAGGTGTTACAGCGACAATTACAGGAAGTCACACTGACAATAACCCCAGAGGTAAAATAAAGAGAACAAAGAGGCAAAAATCTCCTTTCTCTCCTAATCTTAGTGTTTTTAATGCTCATTTTTGTGCTTAATTGACAGATTTACTCTTCAGTTTTCCCGTTTACATGAATCATTTTTTGTTGATGCTCTTATACAGTGTGAATAATTTCCAGATCAACGTTCACAGTGCAAGCAACTAGCATTATTAATGAAATGCAACAGTGCAAGAGAAGTTCCTAACAGTCCTCGGGACAGGAGAAGTTCATATTATGCACAGGTCATTAGTTTTGCAGTATAATCAAACACCTTCATGTCAAAAGAATAAAGTATCAGAGTCAAAATCAACATATTGCACCGCATAACACTCATCAATCTGACATTCCCATCTAATGATAATCATTTAAAAGAGCTGATTAAAGACAGTCAACACCAAAATAGTGAAAAATGGCGTCAAATATGTCTGAGGTAGAGAGGCACGAGTCCAACATTTTGGTGGAGGAGACAATGGATCAAAACGGGAACCAATCAGATATAAGCTGCATGATGCTTCAAGCAAATGCAGTCAAAAACAGCAGCGATATGATAATAACGTCTAGAGTTACGAGGATTTGTCAGTTAATTGGTGAGTCGATCGACAGAAAATGAATGGCTCAAACATTCTGTTGTTTGAGCCACTTAAATGTCAAAATCTGCTGCTTTTCCTGATCTTATCTGTCCTATTAAATCCATTATATTTGAGTTTTGTCTTTTTTCTTTAATGCTAAAATATTTGTTTCACCTTTGGCCTCAAAAATCAGCCCTTTAGAACTTAAGTGCATATTCAAACCTGTTAGTCATCAAGACCAATGGCAGGTATCTAGACACATTTTAGTGTTGTCTGTGTGTCTTCATCAACATAAATCCACTGCTCATTTTCTCAGATTTTTAAACCTCTGCCTCACTTTGCTGAGTGACTGTAGTACAGCAGTAGCAAAGGTTCCCGTGGATGATTTAGAAGGCGGCGGTTCACTTTCCACGACTTGCATGTTGCCGTTAGCACTTTCTTCTCTGGTTCTGCGGCGTGTCTCAGAGTGGCTTCTTCTGCTGAGGTGTCTCCAAAAACCACTAGTTTTTAGCTTGGGTTTACCAGCCTGGTAGTTTGGAGAATAACCTGAAGCTCCGGCAGGAGACGGATTAGCGACAGCACCGCTGTCTCTCTCTCTGTGGTTTTGCCTCATTGGTGGCAGAGAGCTGCTCCTCTTCCCCCGGTCCCTGTCCATCGTCCGTCCTGTACGTTCTGACTGGTCAACCGGCCTCCCCAACAGCCTCTCCTTTAACATGTAGCTCTCACCTGACGGCCCTATGAGGTGAACTCTATCACCTTCCTGACATACTAGCACTGAACCGTGAATGTTACTGCTTTCCTGAATTCTCCTCAGAAGACCCTTCCCTACTTGGTCCATGTGCTTGAGAGGAACTTCCTGCGTGCGCAGTGTTTTGTTGAGATCATTCATTAGACTCTGTAGTTTACCGATGGCTGTCCTCGCACTTCTCCCCTTTAAAGTGATGTTATAGCTGTCGCCAACTCTATCCACGTCGATTGAGACACCATGGTTGTCCAGAATCCTGTTAATGTCTTTTTTCCTGAGCTGGTTTGCGTACCTAAACACATCTGCGTCAACGACAAAGGACTCCGTGAGCGAGCTGCGCTGGTCTGATCTTGGAGAAAATTCCGGAGAGGTTGGATGGTTGTTGGAGGAGCCGGACACCCGAGATGGGGAGGCTGTGGGTGAAGATGGAGGTGGCTTGTTTCGGGATCCTGACCTGCTCCTGCTACCATCTGAGCTTTTGTTATAATAGTATTTGGAAATGGCTCCAGAGGAAACATTTGGGACCGGTGAGGACGAGGACGCCGTGTCGTCGGGCTTAGTTTGTGAGTGAAGAAGAAGCGTCTCCAAAGCGGCCTTCGCAGCTTTCAGTTTCAGAAATGACCCTTTGACCCGCACCTGATCGACGCTCAGATCTTTCAACGTGAAGCTGTGTGACTTGAGGATTTCCCGCACTTGTGTCTTATCGGGGAAAATATTCAAATGTATCGTCGCCTCGACTGGGAAATCCATCTGAGAATAAGATGTGGAGAAAACACAGCAGCAGACAAACAATAAGGACAAGTTAAGGATTTATCTGACCTCACACAAAAAGCTGAGTTACCTCGAGATGGTCAGCTGCTTTCACTGTTTTTGATGATTCACCTCCAGGACACGAGCAGCAACTGTGGAAACAAATACACGACTAAACTTACTGATGGATTGATTGATTCAATGCTTTAAAAAAGGCGATTAACCACATTTTATTTGTAACTTATGGTGTCAAACTGTATTTTCCTTGCCTCAGAGAACAAAAAACATGCAGAATATCTGCCAGGAGGCTGACACATGACACAATGAATGTGTATTTTTCACTTCTCAGCTACAGAGGAAGTGAGTACTGCAAGATTTTTTTTTTACTTCATTTATTAAGATTGCAAAGATACAAAAATAACAAATTACTCAGCATTTATTATCAATACTTCAGCATTTGGCAATCTCGTGCATGCTGTTACTTCACTTGATCTGTTAATGATTACATATTACCACCAAATCAGATTGCTTGGTTGTGACTCCTCGTTGTGTAATGCTGCTTTATCAGCATCTTGATATGCCACACCTCAGGCGGGTCAGGCAGGAGATAAAGCGCTCTCTAACAACAACAGAATATGAGGTCTTTAATACAACTCATAAAAAATGGATCAAAACTAAAAGTTTGGGGTTTAAATGTTTGTTGAGTGTTCTTATAGATCAGAGAAGTTTAACTGAACTACAGGAATTATTGCACCTCTTTCTGATGGTCAGTAGGGGGCGATAAATACAACAGATTAGTTATTATAGACCATTAAAAATAAATAAATGTATTTATTTATATCTTGAATTAACTTCAGTTGTTGTTTTAAATGTTGTTAATCCGCTTTTAAAACTTCCACCACCACTTAAAATCATGTTTCATGTTCATGCTGTGCCCTGTATGACCTCCTGATCCTCAAATGTGATGAATAACAGGGGTACACCACCTTCAGCACCTCCTCTCCTCCGTGTTTGGAGCTGAGGAAATAAATCTGGACATCACCTGGTACCCCCAAAATCTCAATCAAGCGCCCCCTTTATCCTCAGGTCGCTGCTGGTGACACTGTGAAGGTAAACACGCAGTTTTTATACTTCATATTGTGCAGTGTGGATATGTTAGACTCATAGTACATATTTATACTTCAAGGCTGCACAACATTTAAAGTCCAGGAGGTTTCATCGAAAGTGAAAGTGACCGTTCCTGGTAAGTTGTGGCTGTTTGACAGATGCGGTTTCTATTAAAGTGTTACTGCTTTCTATTCGATAAAAGTATCAGAGGTAAGAAGAACACTCTTCAGTCTTTGCACAGCATGAACTTTACTGATTATAAATATCCGCACAAACTTTTAGAAATACAACCGAGCGAACCTGAGTGGACTTATTTGTTTATACTCCTTCATTTTTCCATCGCAGACCTTCAAACTGACACAAGTGCAGAGTGAATGTACAGTTTAGTTTATGTGAGTTACTTACTTTAAACTTCACTCCTGATGACTTGACTTTGTTTTTATTAGTGCAGGTGAAACCGAAAGTAACGTCGTCACGTCCGCTGCTGATTTACACTCCAGTCATTCCACAATAAAATAAGATAAAAGTAAATCAGATCAAATCAAATTCTCAGCCAGGAAAAATACATATTTACCTCCGTGGGTTATGTTTGATAATTCGTCTACTCAAGTACTTTTCTGAAGTACTTTTACTTGAGTTTTTCGATTTGATGTTACTTTACACTTCATTTCAGAAGGAAATATTTTACAGTTTACTCCAATTATCTGACAGTCCATATCCATATATAAAAATACTTTGCTATGAAATAACAGATAGTTAAATAAGTTAAATAACACTACATCAAGTAATTCAAATCAAAGTCAGTCAGTATCAACATTCAAAACGATCAACTTATTTTTTCATACAAAGATAAAGGTGGATAAAATAAAACTATTGGGGGGTCAAAATATAAAAAGCTGAATTAAATTGTTCAAATAATCATAATTAAGGTTTCATCAGCTCAGATTGTAATAGACTTTTGTAATAATTTAATTAACTGCGTTAAAGTTCACTTTAACCCTAAAGGTTGATGCTCATGTTGGATGGTACTAAAAAGAAATGTTTGATATTAAATAGAGAATGAAAAACTGGATCAAAACATTTCTTCTGTTTCCATCAAGAGATCCTCACGTGGTGTGATATCACCCTCACATGGATCCAGACTGGTATTGCAGAACAGACTAACAGAAGGAACTCCAATTTTTCATTCAATACTTATTTCAATGCTCTAAACCAGTGATTCTCAACCGGGGGTCCGCGGACCACTAGGGGTCCGCGGTGTAATTACAAGGGGTCCGTGAAAATAAAATATCTTTAAAAATAAATAAATAAATAAAATAACAAATATCCTATGACATTTATAGAAATGACATTATTTTATTCAAGTGACTGAGTATATATAAAAATATTTGCAGGAAGCTGATGTGGTAAAACTCATTAGCTTACAAGATTCAGGTTAGCGCTCAAAATTAAGCTGTTACAAACAAACGAAGCGGATGATAAGCACAGTTACACAGCTCAGATCTTTATATTATGAAGCTCCAGGATCAAATCAAATTATATTTAGACAGAAATCACCTTTCATTAACTGTATTTGGCCTTCAATCAATTTTGTATGAACTGCCTTCAATCAATTTTTTGGCAGGCTTAAATGGTTTTGAGTTTCATTGGTCCTTAACAGAATTCCAAGCTGTCCTGTGAGCTCAGATCTTTATACAGAAGCTCTAGAATGAGATCAAGTCATATTTAGGCAGAAATCACCTTTCATTAACTTCTGCATTTGGCCTTCAATCAATTTTTTTGGCAGTACTTAAAATGCCTTCAATCAATTTTGGGCAGACGAAAATGGCCATTTTGAGTTTCAATGGTCCTTTAAAAGAATTCCAAGCTGTCCTGTGAGCTCAGATCTTTATATTATGAAGCTCCAGAATGAGATCAAGTCATATTTAGGTAGAAATCACCTTTCATTAACTGCATTTGGCCTTCAATCAATTTTTGGCAGGCGAAAATGCCTTCAATCAATTTTTGGTAGGCGAAATGACCATTTTGAGTTTCAATGGTCCTTAAAAGAATTCCAAGCTGTCCTGTGAGCTCAGACTTTATATTATGAAGCTCTAGAATGAGATCAAGTCATATTTAGGCAGAAATCACCTTTCATTAACTGTATTTGGCCTTCAATCAATTTTTGCAGGCTTAAAATGTAATAGTACTTTGAGTTTCAGTGGTCCTTTAAAAGAATTCCAAGCTGTCCTGTGAGCTCACAGATTCATATTATGAAGCTCTAGAATGATCAAGTCATATTTAGGCAGAAATCACCTTTCATTAACTGCACTTGGCCTTCAATCAATTTTTGGCAGGTGAAAATGCCTTCAATCAATTTTTGGCAGACGAAAATGGCCATTTTGAGTTGCAATGGTCCTTTAACAGAATTCCAAGCTGTCCTGTGAGCTCAGATCTTTATATTAAGTGAAGCTCTGTGAATGAGATCAAGTCATATTTAGGCAGAAATCACCTTCATTAACTGCATTTGTCTTCAATCAATTTTTTGGCAGGCTAAAATGCCTTCAATCAATTTTTGGCAGGCTTAAATGGCCATTTTGAATTTCAATGGTCCTTAAAAGAATTCCAAGCTGTCCTGTGAGCTTCAGATCTTTATATTATGAAGTCTATGTGGATGATCAAGTCATATTTAGAACAGAAATCACCTTTCATTAACTGCATTTGCCTTCAATCAATTTTTGGCAGGTGAAAATGCCTTCATCAATTTTGGCAGGCAGAAAATGGCCATTTTGAGTTTCAATGGTCCTTAAAAGAATTCCAAGCTGTCCTGTGAGCTCAGATCTTATATTATGAAGCTCTAATGAGATCAAGTCATATTTAGGCAGAAATCACTCTTCTATTAACCGCATTTGGCCTTCAATCACTTCTTTTGGCAGGCGAAATGCCTTCAATCAATTTTTGGCAGGCGAAATGGCCATTTTGAGTTTCAGTGGTCTTTAACAGAATCGTTGTCCTGTGAGCTCAGATCTTTATATTATGAAGCTCTAGAATGAGATCGTTGCTATTTAGGCAGAAATCACCTTCATTAACTGCATTTGGCCTTCAATCAATTTACAGGCTAAAATGCTCTTCAATCAATTTTTTGCAGGCGAAATGGCCATTTCAAGTTGCAATGGTCCTTGTGGCCTCCAAGCTGTCCTGTGGAGCTCAGATCTTTATATTATGAGCTCCAGGATGAGATCAAGTCATATTTAGGCAGAAATCACCTTTCATTAACTGCATTTGGCCTTCAATCAATTTTTGGTACAAATGCCTTCAATCAATTCTTGGCAGGCGACAATGGCCATTTTGAGTTTCCTCAATGGTCTCAAAAGAATTCTGTTGTCCTGTGAGCTCAGATCTTATATTATGAAGCCTAGAATGAGATCAAGTCATATTTAGGCAGAAATCACCTTTCATTAACTGCATTTGGCCTCAATCAATTTTTGGCAGGCTTAAAATGCCTTCAATCAATTTTTTACAGGCTTAAAATGGCCATTTTGAATTTCAATGGTCCTTAAAAGAATTCTGTTGTCCTGTGAGCTCAGATCTTTATATTATGAAGCCCAGGATGAGATCAAGTCATATTTAGGCAGAAATCACCTTCATTAACTGCATTTGGCCTTCAATCAATTTACAGGTGAAAATGCTCAATCAATTTGGCAGGTGAAATGGCCATTTGAGTTTCAATGGTCCTTTAAAAGAATTCCAAGTTGTCCTAGAGCTCAGATCTTTATATTGGCGAAGCTCTAGAATGAGATCAAAGTCATATTTAGGCAGAAATCACTTTCATTAATCACCGCATTTGGCCTCAATCACTTTTTGGCAGGCGAAAAATGCCTTCAATCAATTTTTGGCAGGTGAAATGGCCATTTTGAGTTTCAATGGTCCTTTAAAAGAATTCCTGCCGTCCTGTGAGCTCAGATCTTTATATTATGAAGCTCTAGAGATCAAGTCATATTTAGGCAGAAATCACCTTCATTAACTGCATTTGGCCTTCAATCACTTCTTGGCAGGCTAAGATGCCTTTCAATCAATTTTTTTGGCATGAAATGGCCATTTTGAGTTTCAGTGGTCCTTTAACAATCTCCAAGCTGTCCTGTGAGCTCAGATCTTTATATTATGAAGCCTAGAATGAGATCAAGTCACATTTAGCAGAAATCACCTTCATCTGTATTTGGCTTTCAATCAATTTTTTGGCAGGTGAAAATGCCTTCAATCAATTTTTGGCAGGTGAAAATGGCCATTTTGAGTTTCAGTGGTCCTTTAAAAGAATTCCAAGCTGTCCTGTGAGCTCAGATCTTTATATTATGAAGCTCTAGAATGAGATCAAGTCATATTTAGGCAGAAATCACCTTTCATTAACTGCATTTGGCCTTCAATCACTTTTGGCAGGCGAAATGCCTTCAATCAATTTTTGGCAGGAAATGGTGGCCATTTTGAGTTTCCAATGGTCCTTTAAAAGAATTCCAGCTGTCCTGTGAGCTCAGATCTTTATATTATGAAGCTCTAGAATGAGATCAAGTCATATTTAGGCAGAAATCACCTTTCATTAACTGTATTTACCTTCAATCAATTCTTTGCGGCTTAAGATGCTTCAATCAATTTTTGGCAGGCTAAAATGGCCATTTTGAGTTTCAGTGGTCCTTTAACAGAATTCCAAGCTGTCCCAGAGCTCAGATCTATATTATGAAGCTCTAGAACAGATCAAGTCATATTTAGGCAGAAATCAATTATTAACTGTATTTGGCCTTCAATCAATTTTTGGCAGGCTTAAAATGCTCTTCAATCAATTTTGGTAGGTGACAATGCCCATTTTGTCTTGTATGGTCCATTACAAAAATTCCAAGCTGTGCTGTGAGCTCAGATCTTTATATTATGAAGCTCCAGAATGGGATCAAGTCATATTTAGGCAGAAATCAACTTTCATTTACTGCATTTGCCTTCAATCGTTTTGCAGGCTAAAATGCCTTCAATCAATTCTTTGGCAGGTGAAAATGCCTATTTGTGTTGCAATGGTCCTTAAAATTCCAAGCTGTCCTGTGAGCTCAGACTATATTATGAAGCTCCAGGATGAGATCAAGTCATATTTTAGCAGAAATCACCTTCATTAACTGTATTTGGCCTTCAATCAATTTTTGGCAGGCGAAATGACTTCAATCAATTTTTGGCAGGCGATAATGGTCATTTTGAGTTCAATGGTCCTTAAAAGAATTCCAAGCTGTCCTGTGAGCTCAGATCTTTATAGCTATGAAGCTCCAGGATGAGATCAAATTATATTTAGGCAGAAATCACCTTTCATTAACTGTATTTGGCCTTCAATCAATTTTTGGCAGGCGAAAATGACTTCAATCAATTTTTGGCAGGCTTAAAATGGCCATTTTGAGTTTCCAATGGTCCTTGTTAATTGCTGTCCTGTGAGCTCAGATCTTATATTATGAAGCTCCAGGATAAGATCAAGTCATATTTAGCAGAAATCACTCATTAACTGTATTTGGCCTTCAATCAATTTTTGGCAGGCAAAATGCCTTCAATCAATTTTTGGCAGGTGAAAATGGCTATTTGAAGCCTAATGGTCCTTAAAGAATTCCGCTGACCTGTGAGTCCAGATCTTTATACATTATGAAGTCAGAATGAGATCAAGTCATATTTAGGCAGAAATCACCTTTCATTAACTGCATTTGGCCTTCAATCAATTTTTTTGCAGGCGAAGATGTTTTCAATCAATTTTTGGCAGGTGAAAATGGCCATTTGAGTTTCAATGGCTCTTAAAAGAATTCCAAGCTGTCCTGTGAGCTCAGATCTTTATATTATGAAGCTCTAGAATGAGATCAAGTCATATTAGGGCAGAAATCACTCATTAACTGCATTTGCCTTTCAATCAATTTTTTGCAGGCGAAGATGCCTTTCAATCAATTTTTGGCAGGCGAAATGGCCATTTTGAGTTTCAGTGGTCCTTTAACAGAATTCCAAGCTGTCCCAGAGCTTCAGATTCATATTATGAAGCTCTAGAATGAGATCAAGTCACATTTAGCAGAAATCACCTTTCATTAACTGTATTTGGCTTCAATCAATTTTTGCGCTTAAAATGCCTTCAATCAATTTTTGCAGGCTTAAAATACATTTTGACTGTGAATGTCCTTACCAGAATTCCAAGCCGTGCTGTGAGCTCAGATCTTTATATTATGAAGCTCTAGAATGAGATCAAGTCATATTTAGGCAGAAATCACCTTTCATTAACTGCATTTGGCCTTCAATCAATTTTTTGGCAGGCTAAAATGCCTTCAATCAATTTTGCAGGTGAAATGCCCATTTTGTGTTAAAATGGTCCTTTAAAAATTCCAAGCTGTCCTGTGAGCTCAGATCTTTATATTATGAAGCTCCAGGATGAGATCAAGTCATATTTAGGCAGAAATCACCTTCTTCATTAACTGTATTTGGCCTTCAATCAATTTTTGGCAGGCGAAAATGCTTCAATCAATTTTTGGCAGGCTTAATAATGGCCATTTTGAGTTTCAATGGTCCTTTAAAAGAATTCCAAGCTGTCCTGTGAGCTCAGATCTTATATTATGAAGCTCCAGGATGAGATCAAATTATATTTAGACAGAAATCACCTTCATTAACTGTGTTTGGCCTTCAATCAATTTTTTGCAGGCGAAATGTCTTCAATCAATTTCTTTGGCAGATTTAAATGGCCATTTTGAGTTGCATTGTCCTTTAACAGAATTCCAAGCTGTCCTGTGAGCTCAGATCTTTATATTATGAAGCTCTAGAATGAGATAAGTCATATTTAGTAGAAATCACCTTCATTAACTGCATTTGCCTTCAATCAATTTTTGGCAGGTGAAAATGTCTTTCAATCAATTTTTGGCAGGCGAAAATGGCCATTTTGAGTTCAATGGTCCTTAAAAGAATTTCCAAGCTGTCCTGTGAGCTCAGATCTATATTATGAAGCTCCAGATGAGATCAGCCTCATATTTAGGCAGAAAATCACCTTCATTAACTGCATTTTGGCCTTCAATCACTTTTTGGCAGGTGAAAATGCCTTCAATCAATTCTTTTGGCATAAATGGCCATTTCGAGTTCAGGTCTCAAAAGAATCCGTTCGTCCTGTGAGCTCAGATCTTTATATTATGAAGCCTAGAATGAGATCAAGTCATTTAGGCAGAAATCACCTTCATTAACTGCATTTGGCCTTCAATCAATTTTTGGCAGGTTTAAATGTTTTCAATTCAATTTTTGCAGGCAAAATGCCCATTTTGTCTTGTATGGTCCATTACAAAAATTCCAAGCTGTGCTGTGAGCTCAGATCTTTATATTATGAAGCTCCAGAATGGGATCAAGTCATATTTAGGCAGAAATCAACTTTCATTTACTGTATTTGGCCTTCAATCACTTCTTGCAGGCGAAGATGCCTTCAATCAATTTTTGGCAGGCGAAATGGCCATTTGAGTTTCAGTGGTCCTTAACAGAATTCCAAGCTGCTCTGTGAGCTCAGATCTTTATATTATGAAGCTCTAGAATGAGATCAAGTCATATTTAGGCAGAAATCACTCTTTCATTAACTGTATTTGGCCTTCAATCAATTTTTTGGCATAAAATGCTCAATCAATTTTTGCAGGCAAATAATATTTTGACTTGCAATGTCCTTACCAGAATTCCAACTGTGCTGTGAGCTCAGATCTTTATATTGGCGAAGCTCTAGAATGAGATCAGTCATATTTAGGCAGAAATCACCTTCATTAACTGCATTTGGCCTTCAATCAAGTTTTGCAGGCGAAAATGCTCAATCAATTTTTGGCAGGAAATGCTCATTTTGTGTTGCCAGTAAATGGTCTCAAAAAGGTCTAAGCTGTCCTGTGAGCTCAGATCTTATATTATGAAGCTCCAGGATGAGATCGTCATATTTAGGCAGAAATCACCTTCATTAACTGTATTTGGCCTTCAATCAATTTTGGCAGGCGAAATGTGACTTCAATCAATTCTTTGGCAGGCCATTAATGCACATTTTGGAGTTTCCAATGGTCCTTAAAAGAATTCCAAGCTGTCCTGTGAGCTCAGACTTTATATTATGAAGCTCCAGGATGAGATCAAATTATATTTAGGCAGAAATCACCTTTCATTAACTGTATTTGGCCTTCAATCAATTTTTTGGCAGGCTTAAAATGACTTCAATCAATTTGCAGGCTTAAATGGCCATTTTGAGTTTCAATGGTCCTTTAAAAGAATTCAAGCTGTCCTGTGAGCTCAGATCTTTATATTATGAAGCTCAGGATAAGATCAAGTCATATTTAGGCAGAAATCACCTTTTCATTAACTGTATTTGGCCTTCAATCAATTTTTTTGGCAGGTGAAAATGCCTTCAATCAATTTTGCAGGTGAAATGGCCATTTGTAGTTTCAACAATGGTCCTTTAGAAGAATTCCAAGCTGTCCTGCGAGCTCAGATCTTTATATTATGAAGCTTCAGAATGGGATCAAGTCATATTTAGGCAGAAATCACCTTTCATTAACTGCATTTGGCCTTCAATCAATTTTTGCAGGTGAAAATGCCTTCAATCACTTCTTTGGCAGGCTTAAAATGGCCATTTTGAGTTTCCAATGGTCCTTTAAAAGAATTCCTCCTGTGAGCTCAGATCTTTATATTATGAAGCTCTAGAATGAGATCAAGTCATATTTAGGCAGAAATCACCTTTCATTAACTGCATTTGGCCTTCAATCAATTTTTGGCAGGTGAAAATCCCCATTTTGAGTTGCAATGGTCCTTTAAAAGAATTCCAAGCTGTCCTTTGAGCTCAGATCTTCATGTTATGAAGCTCAGAACACATTTCCATGACAACATTTGGTGATTTTCACAGCGCCTCGAAGTGGGGATAGAAACAAACACTCTTTCGAGATGATGTCCAGCTCGGACAATATTGACCGTACGGTACAGTCAACTCCATTGACTTTTTGGCTGATTTTCAGGCAAAAGTATTGGGCATTCATTTACTATGTCAGAGCTGTCCTAAACTTCTTGTGGTTATTAAGGCCAATATTATGCAAATTTCAGCTGCATAACAATTAATTAGGGGGTGGGGCAAATTACTCTATAGCGCCCCCTTGAACTTTTCTTTGAGGCAGCCCCGCCACAGTTTTGGACAGTTATGAAATTTCAGCCGAATTGTAGAACATGGCAAGACCTACAAAAAAAGTCTCTTGGAGCAATGGGCTAAAATTAACAGGAAGCGAGATATTTAAGAATGAAAATCACCATTTTTGGTGTTTTGGGCTGGTTTAGAATAATTAATTATTATATTATATTATTACTTAATTCATTGAGATTTCATACTTAAAATAAAAAATCTGATTTATTACATTCATATTTCTGAAAGCTACTATATAAAAGTTCTGTTTTGTTCCTATATCTATATCTGTTTTGATTGACCCTGAGGGGCGGTCTTCAGGGTCGATCAAAAATATGCAGGGGGTCCAGGACCCCAAAAAGGTTGAGAACCACTGCTCTAAACGGTGATGATCACCACAATCTAACATGAAACCAGCTGTTTGAATTTATTTCCTCTGATAAACCTCAGACAAAGTTTGTTCATTTCATTCAAGTCACAACCACAGCAAACGTTTACAGTGATGTTTATTTCAACAGTGTTTAGTGTCAGTGTACATTCGTCTCTCTTTAACTCAACCAGTCGTGGTGGATGACTGTCTACAACTCCACAGTCATGTTGCTGACACCCTGAACTTTACAGCATACACTGGTTTCAACGAGGAGCCACAACATCGATCCATGTGATCACTGCTCAACTCTTTCCACTGAGGCCGTCTGGAATCTGTGAAGAACGAAAGAGTTCATTTATGAAGCACTTTTTGTACGTTTGTGTTCACATAAGAGAACTCACTCAATAAACGAGCGGATCCAGAGACTCCATCAAAACATATGTACCTTTGAACTCAGAGACCATCAACATGACAGACTTCTGCACTCAGCCGCAGCCAAACCACTCCTGTAAATGAAAACGACATGTCAGTGCAGTGACAGACGACACAGAAGCACTACGAGCATTTTAAAAACTAAGATGACAAGTGTCGGAGGTTTACCTATAACCCTGCCATGAAGAGTCACAGCAGGGCCTCAAACAGCCTCACATCTCTCTAGCAGACACTACAGGAAAGGATAGAGCCACTGCAGGCTGAGCCTCGCTGGAAAGGTCTGCACACGTCTTTATAACGGTCGATAAGAAGCCAGTGTTACTTTAAGATAAAATAAAAGCTGTATTTTCCTTCCATCATCGCTCATTTGCATTTTAGCTTGTTCAGCTTAAAGACAACAAAATTAAAAGTTTGATTCATGTCGCATTTTCCAAGTTCAAATCACAAGTCATCCAAAGTGATCCAATCAAATCTAAAACAGGATTTGATTCACTTTTAATTGATTTAATTGTCTTTTGTTCAAACATTTTTTAGCCCTGGAGGAATGGGATACTTTCATGCCACATGTTCTCTTTACAAAAACTAACCTTTTATTTCAGTCATTCATACTTGAGCACCAGATGTCAGTCAGGAGGTCTGAGCAGAGCATGGCCCGGCTTCATCTCTGCTGTCCTGTAAAATATAAAGTACACAAATATAAAGTACCTTCACTACACACGACATGACTCCAGTTATGGTTTAAGGCAACTTAGATAACAGGACGCAGAACACAAAGGTACTTTTTAGTCATAACAAATCAATAAACACTCTAATAGTTTGTTGGAGGTTTACCTATAACCCTGCCATGAAGAGTCACAGCAGGGCCTCAAACAGCCTCACATCTCTCTAGCAGACACTACAGGAAAGGATATAGCCACTGCAGGCTGAGCCTCGCTGGAAAGGTCTGCACAATTAATACAACACTAAATAAAAAAACACTCTTAAGTTGTTTCTGGACGTGTTTGCATGTTGCTTCATGTGTCCACTGCATGCACATGGAGGGGAAGTTTAACTGCTTCTGCCAAAGTATCTAAAAGAAAGTAAAGAATAAGCAGTCTTACCTTTCCATCCTGATGTATGTCATCGCACACACCTGTTTGTTTAATCTGTGAATGACAACAGAGAAGAGATAATGGACGTTAAGACCTCACACAAACCTGTTGCTTAGCTACGAGAGCACGGCTCAGACATTTTAATCAGATTTAACCGTTTGAAACATTTCATCAGCAACAAAAAACAGCATTTAAACAACGTTTCACCTCTAATATGATTTCACTTCTTTATTAACTTGATAAATTGCGGGTTTTAGGTCGGATGGAAGCGGATTACTTTCACCTACCGTTAACGATCACCCTCTGTGAGTTCAACTGAACGACTAACCCGGATGTGACGTCATTTGTAAGGGGTCTCCTTCTTTACGTTGCGGATGGCGTCCTCAACGATGCACGGGGTCTCCCAGCAGGGGGCAGTACAACACCAAAGATGGCGGCAGGGTTATGAAACTGAATTTAGCGTTTTATCTTTGGGTGGAAGTCCTTTTATATCTCAGTGAGAAGTGGTAGACACCATATATAATAATGAAATTACAACAATAAGAGTGGATTGTTTAAACCTACCGTGGCTACTAATGGACTTGTTCGGACGTAACGCCATTTTTAAGGGGTCTTCTTTGATTGTACGGCGGTTGCACGGGGTCTCCCAGCAGGGGGCAGTAACGTATCAAAGATGGCGGCACGGTGTTTAGTCTGAATTATACTGTAGTCTTCACTGAAAAATTAGATTTTTGGAGATGAAAATCTTGATATATAGAAAAGGATAATATATAATAATGAAGTTAGAATTTTAAAAAAGGTTAAGGAAAGTGGTATAAAGATGAATCCAGCAACATTCATGGCATGTTTCAAAGCATAAGTTAGGCTAATCATATCAACACTTCATTACCCACAGTGCATTCAAGAAGAAGGAATAAAGAGACATGGCAAAATAATAAATGATTAATTTAAAAGGTCCTCTGTGTAAGATTTAAGAGTATCTAGGAACTGAATATAATATTCATTAGTATGTTTATATAGGATTATATAATAAGGACCACTGTGTTTTTGTTGCCTTAAAATCTAGAGAGAGAGCGGGTCCTCTTGCATGGAGTCCGCCATTTTTCTACAGTAGCCCTGAGCAGACAAACCAAACAATGGCTCTTGATATGGCATTTTGCTTTTTGTGTGAATTTCGGCTGAGTTTTTCCTACACAAAGCGAATGAGAAGGTGAGGTGTGGGCAGAGAATTCATTTGGTTGCAATCTGCAACTTCACTGCTGGGTGCCACTAAGTCCTACACGCTGGACATTTTTAAGTTAAAAAATCAAGAACAGCTGAAGAAATTAAGCAGGTTGGTGAATATATAGCCTACAATAATACATGACAATAATAAATATGAGGTGGAGCTACAAGAATAGGGCTGAACTGAACTGAATTAACTGAATTTTAAGTAAAGATTGGGAAATGATTACAAATTAGCATGATTCACTTCCTCCTGCTGGAAATTTCACAATGATAACAAATGGAAAATCTCCACCTTTATCCTTTTGTCCGAAATGAGAAACACAATGGAAATTTCTTATATTATGATCACATCATTTAAAAATGACTTCCCATTTTCCCATGACAACTTAGTACAAATGTAAAAACCAAGACATTTACTAATAAAATATTGATTTTCTAATATAAAGTAACTTAAAAATGTATGTTTCACCACTACAGACAATTCTCATGTAGGAGGGCTTTTAAAACCCAGTGGACAGCCGTTACTGGTGGGTGTTGGCAGCTCTGGAGTGCCCAGGAGAAGGACGCTCATGGTGGATGACTCAGACTGCATTGCCATACAACAATACAGGCCATAGAGAAGCAGACTTCTCCTTGGCCGTCTGTTGTGGCCTGCACCATCAGCAGACGTCCAGGATGAATTTCAGCTTTGTTTTCCTGCACTGATGTTTTCACTTTGCCCAGCTGACGTGGTTTGCATACTGATGCAGACCCAAAAGTGACAATCTGAATCTGTGTTTAGACAAAAACATGGCCTGATTTAGCCATTGCTCTCAGAGATTTAAATGAAGTTTGCACAAAAACACAAAGTGGATTTCTGCATCACTGCTCTGTTGGAGTTATAAATAAGAAAAGGCAGCATTATCTTTTCCCTGCGGTTCCCTGAAGTCTCCGCCAAACAATATACTGTCGACTTATCATAATTTGATCTTGTTGAATAATCCTATTTAAACCATGTCTCAGGATTAATCCTGACAGAGTCTGTTTTGCTGCATGTCTGTACAAAAACAACAAAATAAACAGAACAGATTGGGCAAAGCTTGAAATAATTCACCAGATTTTAACAATTAGATAATCAGATTTCAGCCTCTGGGTTTAAACTTGAAATAACTCTAAGACAAAAATACTTCCAAAAGAAGTTTGTGTTACTTTCATATCAGTTTTTTTAGTGATAACTATTGTGAGGTCATGCGCTCTGTAGAAGGGGGGGAATTTGGGGGTTTTTACAGACTAAGACTAAAGGTTGTCGCTGCATTACAGTTGAAAGCCCCAACCTTTCCATGTGGTGGGATTAAACAAAGAAAAGAGCTAATTTGGTATTTTACAGAGGGTTATCGCTTCATTGTTTTGTTTTTTACAGACTAACTTCATTATTTTGGTTCATCAGTATCACTTCCAACAGCAGTAGACAGATGTTTTCTGATATAAAGCTCTAAAAAACCCAGAGCTTTCTTCACAGAGCCTTAAAAGAGTGAATATAGGACATACATTCATTTGGGGACAAAACAGTTTGTCAGTGTTGCAAGATAGTTTGGCATGAAAGTTTATTCTAAAGACAGACATATATATCTTTATATATTTAGTCCAATTCATATTCAGTACTCATATATACATAAACTGGGAAGCTAAAAATACAAATGTGACATATGTTAGACGACTTAAACAGGGATTATAAGGTCACAAGTGCAGGTGCATTCATCAGTGACTGAGGAGGAGGCCTCAGACAC
Source organism: Protonibea diacanthus (assembly GCA_028641955.1). NCBI lineage: Eukaryota > Metazoa > Chordata > Actinopteri > Sciaenidae > Protonibea > Protonibea diacanthus. The sequence goes on along the minus strand of CM053993.1, from coordinate 18,529,938 downwards.
CACTTATCCCCCCACCTACAATCTTTCCATGCCTTCCCAGGAGACTTAACAGCAGTTCACACTTGGCCTTGTGATGGCAACGACCATCGTGCAAACCAAAGCTCAGGTGACCTGAACGACAGTCGTCCACACCAGATCTCAGGTGACCTGAACGACAGTCGTCCACACCAGATCTCAGGTGACCTGAACGACAGTCGTCCACACCAGATCTCAGGTGACTTAACATGACAGGTGACTTAACATCATTGAGATGGCAAGTGAGGAGCACCCTACCCTGGAGAAGACCATGGTACACAGGGGAAAACGTCAGTAAGTAGACATTGTGTTTAGATTATTTGGTTGAACCAAATATGTTGTATTTCCTTACCAAAATGTGATTCCTTGCAGCTTTTACACCTTCATTTTGAGGTTCCTAATGATTGCAAAGAGGGCGACTTCCCTGTGTCCAATTTAGAATACCAGTCTGGTAACAGCTAGCATTACTGGCATTGCTAAAGGGCAACAGAGACCTGGTGAATGAAAATAAATCTCAATGGTCAGAGAGGACAGACTACTGAATCAAACTTCGTCAGAGGAGCCACTCCATCACCAAACAAGAGCTGTAATCTACCTAAAGGCGGTTTGGCGAGCAGACAGTACAGTCAGTGCTGCTCCAAATGTCGTCACCGTGCTCTGATTTGTTTAGAGGTGACGCTCTGAGGATCACTATCAGATGAGAAGACGTAACAGCTCTTCTCAGAAACATTTCACATCATGTACCTTCCCTCCAGCTGTTGAGTTTATACCCTGCATTTGTTTGACTGCTGCACAGCATACACGCAGTGTACTAAAAGAGGGCTGCAGAGCTTGTGGTTAAGATTTAAGTGAGAGTTATATAAGTGGCATTACTCCACACTGAGTCGGCATGTGAATAATGCCTTTGTATGAGTGCGTGAGTGTGCTGTATCCTCATGTCAGCTGACCAGCATCAGTGAGCTGCAGGAGATGCCACCTTGTCTGAGAGACTGCTGGAGTTAATAGTTAATGAGGCTTTTTTTTCCCCATTATAGTTAGCAAATAGTTTCCAAACCCCAAGATGATGTCCTCAAATACCTTGTTAACACTCTAAAACACAAATATATTACATTATATTAAATATATTACATTTACAGTACAGAAAACAGTAAACTCCAGTAGGTAACAGTTAAAAAAAAGCTACTTTTTCAATAGTGTTTAAAAATTTGGTCTATAAAATTGTAGAGAATAGTGAAAAATGTCAAACACAAGTTCCCGAATCTCAAGATGACGTCTTCAAATTGCTTTGTTTTTGTCCAAACAAGCTAGAACCTGCAAATATTTCACATTTTTTCTTCAAACTTGTGTTTGCATGTCACTAAAATATGTATTAATAATATGACTCCATGTCTGCTAATCTACTAATCTGCACGCTCTGTCTGTCTTTTGATTTTTACTGACTTTAATGTTAGCTGGCAGGGCCCCTTCTGTCGAGCTCTGCGTGTCGGGGCACTTTCACGTGGTCTGATCTGGATGCTACATCAATGACAGAAACACAAGGACAGCTGAGGTGCAGCTGATGGTTCCAGCTGGTTCACCCCCGTACAGTAGCTCCTGGCAACTCTTACGAAACCGTGCGGCGATCTGAGAGGCTTTGTAAGGTCTCAGTTTGAGGATAACTGAGGTATGGTTCAGACTTTGGGGTTACTGAGCACATAATCCTTTTCACCTGATCCCTGCCTGCCCAAATGAGGTGAAATACTTAATTCCACGTGGTCGAGAAAAAGGCAGCATGGGGCCGTAATGTCTAGGACAGCTACTAAACTAAATCACCTGTCTGCTTTATAAAAACATAATAGTCATACACAATATATCCCAGTTTAAAACTGTTATAATACATATTTTATATAAACATCACATTAAATGTGAAGTACACATCACCGTCCATGATCAGACCAGTAGGTCCCAACCTGGGCTTCAAAATTAGATATGCACATTATGTTACGACTAAAATCATAACAACAAACTTAAAAACAGGAGATCACACCTCTGTGACCTGCGCTCTAAATGAGTTTTATCAGGTCAGATAGCTCATCCACACTTAATGCAGTGAGGTCATCGCTATTTTATGAATGAAACTTGGTGCTGATGACTCAGCAGTACCAACAACGAAACTACGATTATATCTGATGACCAGATCTGATCGAATGTGTCATTGATGGTGACAGAGTAGCTAATGACATCATGAAGCTAACCCAAAAACACAAGAAACTACATCTTTATTTAGAAGCTAAAGAGCCAAATATTTGCCTCAGAAGTGGGTGGAGACCAAAAACAGAGCTAAAAGATAATTATCAGAGAGCCAGGTTCGATCGTTGGTTCGATCCCCGGCTCCTCCAGCGCAAGATACTGAATCCAAAACTGCACCATTGGTGTGTCTGATGAGCAGTTGGCACCTTGTATGGCAGCCAGTGCTGTCAGTGTATGAATGTGGGTACAAGTGGGTGAATTTGATACACTTTGAGTGATCAGAAGACTAGAAAGTCACAGAAGAAGAAACAAGTTTAAGCTAACTAATAAATATCTGTGCTCAACATTAGTTTGTGGACTTCTGACAGAGTTTAAACTTCTCTGTCTTCTCTTCCATGACGCCAGCAAACAGCCACATATGTACCCTTGGACGCTTGTACAGAGTGCTGAAGGTTCATTTGCGTGCGTAGTTGTAACTCAGAAGATGGATCATACACTAAGAAGTTTTCCAGGACATGATTTTCCCACCATGCAGACTGACTCAGCCTCTTAACGCTGCACAGCACAGCACACGATGCAGGATGTTCTCTCTCTGTGACTGACTCAGCTTCTCAGCTTCTTTTTTTTTTAATTTAAATATCCCCCATCCCTCCTCCCGTTCCTCCGGTGTGTCACCACATCACCCCAAGCCATGCCCTCTTGCACCACCTAACCCAGCCTTTCCTGTCTCTTTTCCTCTCAATGGCACCACGAAAGGCTTAAACCAGGTTATTTAAGGAGGCCAGATCCTTCTCTAATAGCCTTATCACATGACACAGTGTCCCAGCTTCATGACTCTGCAGATACCCTCAACCAAGTTCACCTCCCTGCGTTATAGCTGTCCACTGGTTCGGGGAAATCCACATCATGAGTGAATGAATGTGCAACCAGTGTCCTGTAGCTCATCTCTTCTTGAGTAACGTGTCCTGCACATGCGAGTCTTTGTATCCTGAGCAGCATTACTCAGTAGGACGCCTCTCCTTGGCTTCTTTGCAAGCTGTGTTTGGATTTCACAACCTACAGTGCTGGAAAAATTGTTACTCATGAGTGTTTACAGTACAAGTGGATCAAAATGTTTTGTTCTTGAGCCAGCAAAACAAGAACATGGTGCACACAAAAGGTATTTCACAAGGTATAACGCAACGGCATTAGCGATAAGAGTATTTTTATGATCAGCAGCAGAAGTTAAATTGTAGCCTGTTCAAACATCTTTCGCAATAATTTCTTCCCATAAACGTGAGTTGATGATTGCTTTGTTGTCACATTCCTGTTTTTCCCCCGTGAAATACAGCTCATAAAAATACCATACTGCATCATGAGTGTCTTATCATGTTTGTTTTTTTCCGCTTCTAACTCTGTGGGATAAATTATAAAGATTTATGTGGGTTTGTTCCCTTACGTGTCACTTTTTTTTCCAACTTGAACTCATGTGGTCACTGCGGTTATTTTATCCAACATGCAGTTGACACAGTTAATCTGATCCATCTCGTGTTCTCACACTCAGGTTGAGCTGGTGGAAAAACACCCAGATTCATGATGGTCATACGTATTTGCTGATCTTTATAGATTATGCAGAGTTGAAGCTGCAAAAAAAAAAGCCCAAATCTCAAACATCTGGTGTAATATGACTATATTTTGTCATTTTCGTCTGTTTAATCTGTGTTGTGTGGGGGACAGATTAGCTCTGCCTCTAGGTGTGAATGTGAGTGGGAACCCAGGGTGAACCCCGCCTCTCGTCCTAATAGGTTGCTGGCCCCTGCAACCTTGATCGGTTACAGAAAATGGATGGTTGGACGTTCTTAGTACGTGGCACGATGGTGCTGCACAGCAAGAAGGTTCTTGGTTTGAACCCCAGACTGGGGGAGTTTGCATGTTCTCCCACAGTCCATACATGCAGGTTTATAAGTTGATATTGTTGAATCAATTTCTGATATGCACTTTTACTTACATTGTTTGGGATCATACGTATAATGTGTGATGTCTGAACATTCAGTTTATTTCATACCATGTTTGGATGTACCAAACTGTTGTTGTTGACATATAAAATCTTTTTTCGTGCACGGTGTCCTCAAAAACAAGCACACGGTCTGCAACCACTACACTACCATTCTGATGACGTAATTCAATCACATCCTGTCGTTCACATGCTCAAACAACAGCTGCAGAATTCATTGTCAACATGTTTTATTGGTGGTTGTCACACTTTGTGTCCTCTGTGTAAGGCTGTAATTATAGTTCTGCAAATATGCATGGAAGAGAACGGTGTTATGGGTAACCGCAGGTCACAGAGGTCCACAGAAGAGCCTGCATTCACGTGTTGTTTGGTCCAGCTCGGCGTCTGTCTTTCAGCCTTTTGTTTCAATAAGCTCTCCCCAACGACTAAAAGTCCCAGATTTACTCTTGTCTGGTGGCCTCTTGTTCAGTCATTCTCTACTTTTCTCTTCTTAGCTTCCTCTGTTATGTCCATAGAGGCCGCTGAGCCAGGTTACACTGCCTGCTTGCCCAGCTCCGGTTCTGGCACGACACCGGCTCCACTCTCTGTCCACATTCGCCCGGGCTTGAAAACCTCCTCTTCGTCCCGATGGTCCAAAAAACCTGAGGTACAACCACTAACGCTCCCTGGTGCTCTGAGCTCATAGTGCAGGCAGCACGGCTAAAAAACTGAGCTTACATTAGCTAACAGCATCTACAGTTGGCAGCAGTTTACTTCACTCTCCATCAGGAAACTCGCAGAAAATCACAGAGAGTTGAGGCAGATTAGCTGGGAAAAACAGAAAACATGATATTTTATGGTAGAAAAATCACACAATATTACTTTAAATCACCAAAATCCGAATAATATAATATCGTATAACAATAAATCACTGAGTACTTCTTCCAGCACTGGAAACAGACACTCAAAGGTCTCCTGTTTTGAGTCAAACCTTTCTCATGGTCTTTATCTGTCGTATCCTGGGTGACAGTTCAGCAGAGGAAGGAAGAGAAACATCCGTGACCTACAATTTAACGTCCTCTGTCTGGCTTTTACTGCCACTTTGCTCACATGCCTCTCATCAGAGCAGTAGTAGTAGTAGCAGCCACAGCAGAAACGCAGGAGTGGATCTGAAGCCTGATTTGATTGCCGCAGTGATTATCACTCCATCAGACAGGCTGTAATTGTGAAGTAGATGTGAGGAGGCAGACGGAGGCGGGGGGCTGAGCACGAGCAGCTTGACAGCAGGCCAGGTTAGAGGGAGGAGGTCCGGGACAGAACATGCTGATCTGCTGCTCATAATTGGTCATTTGTTTCTCGGCCTACCTGTGGGTGTTCAGACCGGAGCCTCAGTGTCACTGCAGCTCCTGCCAGGAGTCAAGCTATCTGCAGGTTTAATGGAGGGAGGCTCCACTCGGGAAATCAATTAACAGTGGCTAATGGCAACAGATATTTTTTCCTCTGATGGATTTAATCCTTTTACACACATTTTAGGGACAGTTGTGGAGGGAGGGTGGATGTTTTCACCAATTCTCCACACGTCTGAATGCATCAATGACTTTCATCAGATTATCTTACTTATTTCTCCCTCTCCCTCTGTTCAGAGTACTTACTTTATATAAACTTTAAAACTGTAAACTAAAACTTGTAAAAAAGCGGTCAAATAACTGTGATTTTTTTAGTCAAGGTTTTGCAGAGAAACACAAGTTTTCATAAATAAGGTTACAGAGTTTGAATGTAAAAACATTTAACTGTCAGTCTGGACATCCACACATTTAATTACAGACATTTACTGTATACATTTGTATGTAATTTAACAAAACAGTAAAATCGCATAAATCATTTTTTTGTGTACAAAAATGTCGTAAATGGAATAATACTCAACAGTTTGCTTGTTAATTTACAGATAAAGTTAATAATTTTACAGTTTTGCATGCAATTTTAAAAAACGGAAATCTACTGTAAAAATGCAGTCATTTTCCATAAATTTACGCTGTCGGCTTGGCATATGGTGTGTTATATTCTTACTGTAAATGAGCTTATCATAGCATACTATTACTATAATTGTGCCTGCCCACACCAGAAAACAGCACTGTAAAGGCACATATACCTGAAACAGTGACTGTGAAGTGTGCTTTGCCTACCGCTGGTGGTTTTATACAATGATCAGTATATATGAAAAAGTTCTGCTGCCGTCTCTCATTCAGCAGAGCAGAAACAAAACACTGGATGTTGTGATAAAGCTACAGTAATATGATTAGTGTTTGTGTGGCTCTCCAAACATCTCTACACTGTAAAACAAACAACAAATTTATCGAAAATAACCTGTAAAATAACAGTGTTTCTCTGTAGCACTGTTAGTTTTGCCCCTCTATCTTCAAATTTCAGTAAATTTATAGTTTTTGATATTTAATTAAATTTTAATAGTTTACATTAATATTGCGTGTCTTTAACAGTCATTTTATCTTCTATTTATGATTTCCTAATTTATTTTTTACAGTTTACATATCAGTGCCTCACACATCATGCACAATTTCTGTTACCCAACCTCATGACCTTTCTCTGTGATTGAACGTTTAGTCATTTCATTTCACAATTTATTTCGCTGAAATCTGCGACATTTGCTTATTCGTCAACTGATGAGTCACTTCAGTCCTCTCGTAATCTCCAACACCTCTAACCGGCTGATCTGGCCCTCGGTCGTTGTCAGTGAATCAATCCTTTTAACCTGTTAGCAAGAAGTGCAGCCTATCCTTGACTTCTAACCAAAGCCTGTAACCATGGTAACATGTTGTCATGCAGAAGCTGACATTGTGTGGCCTCCGTCCTACTCATATCTGTGTTCATGCCCACTGCCAAAAACAGACATTTGATGCATCTTTAGCCACAGCACTGGAGGTTTTTTTTGATATTTTAGAGGGGATAACGCTGGAAATAATCCTCTAAAGTTCATTATGACAACCTGAATTATTTAAACCTGACCCAGTTTGCAGCTATGAAACATTCACAGTGTGATAAAATCGTGATCTCACTCTGATTTGGAACATTTTGCATGATCATCTGTGGAAAATAACGATGATGAGGTAGATTTAAAACATCTGGTTTTAAGTGTTTCATGTGATGTTTGGTCATCGTTCGGGTTTCAATCTGCTCTGGGTCGGATTTTCCACCACAGGCAGACAAATCAGCTGACAACAGTCGATCAATGTGACCATCACAGTCCGGTGCGCTCACAAACTCTCATCCTGTGGCAAGTTTCCACATCAGCTGGCTCAGTGATTACAGCTCTCATGGAGAAAAGAGGAGCTAGGCTGCAGGGATCTGTCTTTAAGTCTATTAACTGTAGCTCAAATCCAACAGGATCCACATTCGTCATCCATCCTCTGCTTCAAGCCCGGGTTGGTGATTCATTTGCACAGCGGGAACAACATGCAAAACCAATTATTTCAGTGTTTCACCTTTTGGCTCAGAGCTTTTGTTTATCCACATTTCTTTTTTTCTCTGCAGTGGGCTCTGACCAAACACTCACCTCTCCTCTTGTTTGCATAGACAGCTGCTTTTGATCTGGAAAATTTAAGCTTATTCTGCTGCTGACTCATCATGATTAGCTCCAGATCATCTGCAGGCATCAGCTAAATGTTATAAATGTTAATTCAAAACACACTCTCTACTTTCTTTGTTAACTTTGATGACCCAGGAATGAAGTTCTCTCACTTATTACCAACTTCTACCCTCACAAGTCACGCTAAAGTATGACTATGGTTGATTAGTTTTTCACCAGCTCTAATGTCTAATAGGCCCGTTACTTAAAAAATAAAATATACCAGCAACCATTAAATGGACCATCATCAAGTTATGTATAGATCGACTTTTCCTCTACAAATAGAAAGTAGTCAATCTTCACATTTGTGAAGCCAAAACCAGCAATTGCCCATTTATATCCAGGTAAATTTAACATCTTTTGGACTGTTTCTTGATATTTTATGACATTAAATGGTGGATTCATTGAAAAGGGAGGAAAGCATGAAAGAGGAAGGCCCATCATACTTCACATTTGAGAAGTTGGAACCAGCAAATCTTTGTCATACATCACTAAAAGAAGTACTGCAAAACATTTAGTACTGCACCTTGACAAAGTTTTGGGAATCACAAGAGATAAAATGGTCAGCAAACTTCAATATATCTTGACTTTTAGTTCCTAGTGTGGGCCAAACTCGTGGACAAGATCCTGGATCCTACATCTCCCATAATGCAACTCAACAATAGCTGAGCTTTACATGACTGACTGGCTGTTCCTCAAACTGTTGACAACTCAGAGATAAAAATGTTTTTCATCTCGCGGCAATAAATCGTGGCTGAGATGCGTGTCACGAGCGGAAAAACAGCAGAGCGCACAGATTAAATAACAAAAACAAGGTGCTGTCTCCGAGTGAACTCTGTTCGGCAGGAGCCCGTCACAAATGGACGAGAAACAAATGCACATAACACCAGATGTCTGAAGCCGCCCCGGTCGGCGAGCTGCTATAATTAGCAAGACACACTTGAGTCAGAGCCAAGGAAAGAGCAGATCTGCAGGAGGCCGAATCCTCCACAGAGCTGCTGGGAACCACTCAGCTCACTTTTGATGCCTTTGCAGGAAACTCTGGTGACATAAAAATACTGGCCGAGCCCCGAGGCTACATCACCCACTGATAAAAACACACACTGGGCCTGAAGTCTGTCGCTAAGATAGATCACCTACAGGGTGGCTCCTCTTTTCTGGATTAACCTGCAAAGAGATCAGCTTAAAAATCTGCACCATCAGTGTCCAGACTGTGTCATTTCGCTCAGTACAGTTTGTACAGATCTGTGTTTTAATCTCTTCAAGTTTTGGTATATCTGGGCCTTTTTTTTTTCTCCTGGTTTCAGCTTGTTTGTGTCCTCGCTCTTCCTCCAGCTGTTGTTGAACTCTGGTGACGAACGAACAACATGTAGAGTTCATCCAGTTGTTAGCGGTGTGGGAGTGAGTGTGTGTCATCGCTTTGAAGAAGGTGATTTATAAGTCCTTTATATTATTAGAAGTTGAGCTCATTAGTGAGATAAAACTCTACGCCTTTTGTGTTTTTCATGAGTTTACCGTAGTTGTTCCTACATGCTTTTAAAGGGGAGGGTGAGGCAAGGGGTATTCAGTTATGATAGCAAAATCAAGTAGATTCTTCTTTTTTTTTTCATTTAACAAAGAGGCGTTACATCTGACTGTACGGGATATACTTCATATGACAAGCATAGCTCTGTAAACAGTCTGTGACCAGAAAACATTAGCTTAGCAACAGTGGTTTTGTTGACCACACTGCTCTTTGACTCTGCAAACCTCACAGTGAGCTAAGACCAAATCTCCTATCATGAAGGCAGCTTAAGATGTTGAAGACAAACGTTGGCTGAGGGGTTGAAACAAACTATGGAAAGAATAGTTTGAAATTTAAGAAAATATCCTTATTCACTATCACTCTTTAGCTTAGCTTGGCACAAAGACTGGAAACGGGGGGAAACAGCTAGCCTGGTTCTGTCCAAAATCTGCTTAATCTGTGATGTTTAATCCTTACAAAATCAACACGTGATGGTTTTACAGGGCGTTATGTGCTGGACTATTTCCTGATGATACGCATTTTTTCCTTTTGTTTATTTTTCTTGTGTTGGTTAAATATTTTAAAGATGTTATGCTCATTTTAACACCCGAACTTTGATCCACGTCGTGCTCTACTCTCTCCTTAACTATATGTAACTGATGAGCCTTAGTTTACTGAATAATGGTTCCTGTCATTCAAGGCGTGTGGGAGAAGAAGGTAACTTAGTAAACAATTTTCCATTTTCCTGTAACTGAACATTGAACGTTATTATGACAACCTGCTGACTCCTCCTGTCCATCCCCCTCTCCATCCATCCACCCATCCATTCATTCATGAAGTCACGTTAAGTTCACATGCTGCCTGTTAAATCTCTTTCCTATCTAAGCCTTGTGGTCGGAGGGGGTTGTGTGTGGTTTTTTTTTCTGAATGATGGGTTTGTATCGAGATTATTTCGCAGAATCATGCACAGAGGCTCAGATAATCCAAATTACACACACAGTAGATGTATAATCCAGCAAACACCCACTCCCAGCTGTTGAGAGAGAAGCAGAATATCGGACAGTCGTTCACCTCAGATGCTTTGGATTTTTCCTGCCTGACTAACAGCGCCATAAAAAAAACAGAAAAACAAGAAAATGTGCAGTGAAATTTGATTTACTTCTTTAATTTTGAGGTGCTATTTTTCAATAAATGTCAGTCTTTCAGTGTCTTTCAGTAATTCTGTGGAAGGTTTTGAAGTGTTTGAGAGTCGAGGAGAAATAATGTTCAGAAATACTGAAGATTTTCTGTTCAGTTCAGTTCACTTCAGTTGATATTTAACCACCTCAAACCACTGAATTATATATTTATTTATGTATTATATAAATGTCATTGGTTTTACACATTGGTCTTATTCAGATGACCATGAAGGCAGCAGAAGCACAAACACAGAGAGAAATGTGTTGTTGACATGATGATAGACCAACTATTATCCTGGAAAACCTCCTTGAATCCTCCTGGTTATCCTGGAATTTATTTTCTCCACCTCCTTTGGTGTTTTGGGACAAGTAAGTGAAGTAAGTGTTTTTTTCTTTCTGTGACATTAAGTGTTTTACAGTGCTCAAAGATTATTGGTCAGACCCACGACTCTATGATTTAACAAGGTTATGCTGAAGCGCTCTTTTGTGCACCTAAAATTAAATAATCCAAAATGCATGATGAAAGGGCCTTAAATATGGTCTTCTGTTGTTTGTGTGCAGACTACAGAGGAGGGGAGGACTGGTGCAGAACAAATCAGTTCAAAACCAGGAAGGGAAGTCCAAACAGGCAAACAAATTCGTGAAGGAGCAGGCAAACAAAACGCAAGGTATGAATACTAGAATATAGAACGAAGATGAACTGCAACTGAAACAGGGAATAAAACACATGAAAAGACTTTGAACGATATTTTACTGAAATGTGGAGTTAGAGGTTCAAACAGTTTTCAGTCCAGGATTTTGTGGGCGGTCCTTAAAGGGTGGCTTGATGACACGCTAAGGCCACCCTAAGCATACCCCTGCCCCCGTTTGCTTGTAATAATCAAATAAATTAAATTAAAATACAAACTTATATCAGATTTTATAGATGTAACTTGCAGTGTTGGGTCTCTTCAGCCATTATGGTTCCAGTTTATTGACACTTCTCTGGTTGTTACTGTCAAAAATCCACTCACATCTATCTACACCTCTCAGTTATAACAAGGAGGATGACGTGAATACTTTTTACCGCTTGGCTGCTCGTCCTTACAGACTGACATGAACACATCACGACATCCGTCTTTGTGGCCAAACAAAGAGGCCGAATCTATCAGCTCTCGCTTGGTGAGTTCATTCTCATCTCTTAGATAATCATCACACCCTGTGACGTCTTTATGAAACTTTTTCCTTCAGATTTTCAGTCTAAAACACGAGCGAGAGATCGCTTCACGTGCCCGAATGAGGCATTTGAACAGTTTGATCATGAGCGCTGAGGGTCTCTGAGCTGAATCATGGGAACCAGATGCTGATCGCTGGCGCAGACTGAATCGTCTCGCTTCCTTGTGAGTCATATGACGGAGTCCGAGACACAAGAGAGGTTTACACTTCTACAACTCTCATTCCTGACCTCACTTCATCCCTCTATGTACATCTACTGTATATACACACATTTACCAATGTTTCCGCTCATGAGAACGGTTTAGTGGCTGCATTCCTGCGCAGCCACATGAGTGGAATTAGGCTAATATCCGATGAGAGTTATATAATGCTGTGTTTATTCTACAGGCGCCCCGGCCTGTAACCTTTATTTGCTTTATTTACTCTAATGCAGACTCATGGGACCGCTAAGACGACACAAATGAACCCTGCGTAACAAAAAACTTCAGTTTAATGTTGGAAAAAAGTTGATCTCCTCTTGTATATAAATGTTGTTGTTGCAAGAGGATAAAAAAATGAATTGTTGCTTGCGTGAAACACACTGGGCCTTGTGTGGATGTTTTGTTGTTTTCTGATACTTGAGATATGCGGATATGAATCAGCGCTTTCTTCTCTTAATAACATTCTTTACACGGCAAAATAAAACATCACAATCGCTGTAACGTGAAGCCTCGGTTACGTTTTCACTCAGTGTTTGAGTTCACTGTTTTCATATCGGTCCACACCCAGTCAAAGAAATGTTAAACCTCCAGCAGGAAATAATCCCTCATAGTGCACATCGCCCTTTAAACTTTACATGCCTTCCTCAGTGGAACATAATGTTCTACTTGGGGTGTGCCATGTACTCACTGACAATTATAAACTGTTAATGACACTTTTATTATTGTTTTAATGTATTTATTTAGCTCGTCTGGAACTTGAAATTCGACCACAGACTTATTAATGACTCACAGCAGACATTAATCTGCTCTAATTATTCCAGATATTACAGTAAACATCACACACCCAGCAATAACTCCACATGTTTGAAGTTCAGCGCGTATCTCAGATGCCTGCAGCGATATTCCTGATATTCCACGCTGGGTAATTTGTCGCCTGTAGACGTTGAGCTATGTTTGGACTCTCCTTGGATACATGACAGTTACAGGAGCCCATCAACTCATCTTCCCCCTTTACATAAACACACCGCTCCATCCTGTTGTAACAGGCTGATACGAGCGCACGCAGCAGCGATGTTTCATGCCGTTAAATCGGGCGGATACGAGGTGTTTGTTCGCACGGAGATACTTTCTGAGTACCTGCAAAAAGGTGCGAGACTTCAATCCCAAAGTGAGCGTGCACGCGGCGAACTTCAAAGCCTGTGGAGCATCAGAGAAGCCCACGCTGCATCCTTTGATCTGTGATCTGGTTAAATGAACCAGCTGCTTTTAGCCGAGCTACAAGAAGAACTTGCATCTCCTGGATGAATTAGAAATGCTGCTATTATCAGGTCTGAGGAAGGCAGCGGAGGGATGACTCCCCTGACTCACTTTGGAAAAGCATATCAAAGTTGCTAAAACAGGAACGTTAATGAGCGGCTGCATGCTGAGTTTACTTAGTTTAAGGTTTTGGTCACATTAGTCACATTAGCTGCAGGCTCATATCCTTCACTTTTATTCCTCCGACATTTAGAGGGCTCCAGAATATAATCATGTTTTTGTTATCATAGACAGGCGCCTTGGGTCCTCATCCATGACCCATAACGGACAAACTAAACATTGTAGTATCTCATTTACGCTAGAAAGGAGAAGGTGAAACGAAGGGGTGTGAGTTAGTACCTGCATTGCTTGCTACATGCCTGCAGATCCTACACACTGCACCTCCACAGATTTATCATTATCATATCACATTTTGATGAAATGCTCTGATATTTAATAGAGCTCCAGACATCTGTGAAGTAGGTTAAGAGGCGATACCTGCAGTACTGACACAGAGGTGAGACTTAGAGGATGTTACAGCACAAAAAACTTTGACTTTTCCTCCCTGATCTAATATAAAATATTTCCACTGTTGTCTTTGTCTGTGCAGAAAGTGTCAGCGCTGCAGCTCAGGTCAGGCCTGCAGATAAATTAAGGTTTAAGAGGATTAGGCCTGTGGCGTGATCTGGTGTCACTTGTGAAACACTTTAAAAACAGCAGAGCGTGTGATCTACGCAGTGTTTTTTTTATTTCATGCATAAAGTGTGGACACATGTGAGAACATCCCTCGCTACATGCTTTGCTTTGTCTGCACAGCAGCTGGGCAAGGCAGATCACCGACTTGGTCGTCGCCTGTTGCGTCAAAGTGGTGACACGGTGCTATTTTTAAATGGCATTGACAGGCCATGATCATTGTATATTAGAGGGTGGAGGAATGCACAGCTAAATTAAGCATGACTTCTGTTAATCCCAGAACGGTATCAGCATACAATGATCTGACGTCAGTGAAATAAAGTTTGCCTCAGGGCTCTGACAGCAGCATTGTCTCCATGTCTTCACTAATCTCTGCCTTAATGTCAGAACCAGGAGGGAAAGATACGAATTAGACGCACTCAAGTTAAATTAGTGCACCATCTTCATCCACTTAAGTCTGCAGTCAATCACTGTGCAAGAAAACAAACCCAACAAGTGCACATTAAAGCAACATTTAGCAATTTGGAGTGCCGGGTTTCAGAGTGTTTTAAATGTGGACTGCTGCACATGTGATTATATTACTTATGATCAAAAACTTGCAAGTCAACAACAACCAAACATCAAGGAAGTGCAGCAACACAAGACACAGCAGCCAGCTAATATTACTGACTAGTCCAACAGCAGTCAGCCCAGTGCGGCGTCTGTCTTTCAGACTTTTATTTCACCAAGCTCTCACCAACCACTAAAGGCCAGTCCCAGATTTACTCTTGTCCAAGAGCTTCTTGCTTGATTACTCTCTCATTTTCTCTTCTTAGCTTCCTCCGTCAGCATCCTCCTCTGTATTTTCACCTCTGTCATTTTGTCTATAGAGGTTGCTGATTGCCCACTTGCCTAGCTCGGGTTCTGGCACGACATCAGCTGTACCACTGGTGGTCTAAAACACCAGTGGTACAATCATTAACCTCAGTGCTCTGAGATAACAAACTGAGCTAACAGCAGCTACAGTTTGCAGCAGTTTACTTCACTGTCCATCAGGAGACTCTGTAAATCACAGAGAGTTGAGGCGGAGCAGCCAGACAACATTTTCTCCATAAAATATGATCCAGTTTGACCAAAATCTGTGAAATAGTTGGCGGTGTGTGACTTAGTGCTGTAAAGCGTTACGTACTTCGTGCAGATGATCATACCCGGAGCCCAACGTAACAAAGTGTGAGAACAGACATATGAATGAACCTGATTACATGTCAGCATAACTGTATCTGTTATTTTATGGCAAAAGTTACACAATATTGCTTTAACATCTTCTCGCAGATGCATCAATATTTTCCCGATAAAAACACTGTCACACGCACTGCAGTGACCCACTTCCACCTGTGTCTATAAAACAAGACAAGAAGAAAGACGTTCTCTCCGGGGAAGTCACGGAGTGGAAAATTCCTCCTTCAGTGGCCAAACAAACAGCGTGGGGCCCAGAAGACGCCTGGACAAACTTGGCATTGTTCAGAAGAATAACCGCCTTATCTGAGGAATCCCTGGGCTATGGGGATACGGACGGACTTGCAAAAGCACTTCTCGGCATTAAAAACAAGGGCATTCCTCCGATTTGTTGGGATACGCAGTAAGGTGTCTGAATAATCAATAAAAAGACGTCTGCATACTCAATTGTCTCTCCTGCAGGCTTAAAGCTGTGTCCTCTGTAAATGTTTAACAAACCGTGAAGCTGTTAAATAATACTGATTGCATGACGGTGCTAAGATTAACCCCTCAACCTCTTGTCTTCACACTTGACTTTTTTATTCCCCCTTCATCCCCGACCTTGTGGAAGAACACAGGAAACATAACTTTTCAGTAAACAGTTTGAAGGTCAGTCCCAACCCCCACTTCATTATTTCAGGCGTGTTTCCACTCAGCGTGCTGTTTATGAGAGTTATAACTGCTCCACAAACACAATAAACTTGTGATTGAAATATTTGACCCTTCAGTGTTTGATGTACGAGAAGCACCTGCAAGATTTGTTCACTGCAGACAGCAGTAAACAGAAATGAGTTTTAGCATTTTAAAAGAACAGAGGCTCGGAAACAGGTATCTCACTGAACTGGCATATTTTTCACTCAATCACAGTCAGTTTCCTGAGAAATAGAGCTTGACCAATACTGGATTATTGAGGCCAATACAAATATTTAAGAAAAAATCGCATGGCCAAACATCACGCAAGGTCAACAACACAAGACAAAGCAGCCGGTTAATATTACTAACTAGTCCAGATTCTTGCTCACTCACTCTCTACCCTTCTCTCTTAGCTTCCTCCATCAACGTCCTCTTCAGTCTTTTTGTCTCTGTCATTATAGAGGCTTGCTGAGCTTGGTTACACTGCTCTGTGCTGGAACAGCTCCGGTTCTAGCACGACACCTCCTCTTCCAAAACGCCTGTGGTACAAACACTAACACTCCCCCCCGTTCTCTGAGCTCACAGTCCAGGCAGCACAGCTAACAAAGTGAGCTAACATTAGCTAACAGCGGCTACAGTTTACTTCACTGTCCGTCAGGAAACTCTGTAAATCACAGAGTTGAGGCGGAGCAGCCGGAGGACATCAGAGGAAAAACCAGGAAACATTTTCTCCATTAAATATGATCCAGTTTCACCAAAATCAGTGAAATAGTTGGTGGTGTGTGACTTAGTGCTGTAAAACGTCACATACTTCTTGCAGGTGATCGTACCCGAAGCACCAAGTTACATAGTGTGAGAACAGACACGGTATGCAGCACAGACTGGGAATGAAACAGGAATGAGAACGACACCATTAATGGAAAAACAGGAGAAACTTTTGGAAGAACACCAGAGGAGGGATTGCTCTTCCAGGAAAGAAAGACGCGGAATAGACGATGTTTAAGCCTCATTTTAATTTAAGTTAAAATTAGGTATTGTGAACTCAAATGTCTTAGTTAGTAAAGGTGACTCATTTAATCCACACTGAGTGACCTTGTAAGGCAATATGCATGACTTAATGGTAACAGTTCACCACGTATTGTAAACTACTTGTGGGGGGGAAGCAGCGTTTGTTGAAACACCACACGTAGAATAATCAGCCGTACATCAATAAGAGACAGCGGTTACGGAAAGACGACCCAACACTTAGCAGGCACTTAGCGCTGCGAGTCATGTCAGGGCTTCTGGGTCATGATATCGCACAGTACACCGATGATTCAATTACTCCGCTGGGACTGTTACATAAGAAGAAACACAAGCCAGGGCTGAGATGTCAAACAGTGTCAGAGTGTGTCTGTCCAGCCTTCACTTAGAGGACGAATTAAACCCAAATTGGAAAAGAAAATTTGATCAAGTTATTCTGCAGCACGTGCGATCTTTGAGTGTCTGCAGGGTGTCAAAGTGACACAGGAAGATCATTGACCAAAAATAAAACACATAAACACATACTGTACTCGATCTCATCCAACCATCCTACTCCTGAGTTACAGCACAGCAAGAGAGACCTGGTGCTCTCCTGAAACTTTTATGTTTGAGGGATATTTTGGCCTCACTTGCTTAAAAAATGTTTCCATCTCTCTGGAAAAGCGATAAATCCGAACCATAACATGTCACGATTTAATGTTCGAAAGCTCAGAGTTTATCTTCCACTTCATAGCCAGAGGATAATTTATGCCTTCACCCCACATCGTCGTCATGTGTGTGTCACTAACAGAGAGTTTGCGGAGAAATGTTCAGCTGTCTGGAGGAAGTGAATCACAGATCTCATCCGACAGGCGCTGCTGACACCTCCCACAAGTGACCAAATGTGGACGGATGTATCAGCTCGTCATCGCAAACACACTTTCTGCTCTTTTCTATGGTTGGGTCATAACTGGGAAAAATCAGTGCAGGACAGGAACATCATACAGGCCCAATTCAAACCCAGGAAAGGATCCTTTGTCAACAAAAAGCTTTATATCTACATTTGAAGCCACTCCTTGAACAATTAGCAATCAACAGTGATTTAAATCTGCATAAAAATGCCAAAACTTCACTGGCAAAGTTTCTAAAATGTGAATATTTGCTGGTTTATTGTGGTAATAACTGTAATATCTCTAACATATAATGAGCATTTTCAATATTTTTTATGGCTTTTCATTTTCCATCTGGCGTTTCATGACATGAAATCAACTTAAAATGCATCAAGCAGCAAAAAGACTTTAATCTCCCGCTGAAAAACCTCCATTAAAAGACCCCCGGTGGGATTAAGACATTGTGGCTGATGCACAGCGAGGACTGAGGCCGGGATTTCATAAAGAGCAAATCACAGTATTTAAGATTTCATCCATAAAACGCTTTAATGCCAAATATAGACTCACTTATTCTGTTAGCGCTCTGATGTTTTCAGCTCTCAAATCTCTTTTATTTTTCCTCCTCTCTGACCTTCACGTCACGCAGAGAAAGGAACCCGCAGCTCCTTCTTTTCCACCCTCACAGTGGGACAATTACATGCTGTCAATATGTGCATCAGCCCACACGAGCGCTTTGTGCTAATGTCCAATTAGAGCAGCTGCAGGCACTCGGATCGACTGACCTCCATCGAGTATCACGAGCGTTATCAAATTATTAGATATCAAAGTGCACTTTGAAGATAAAACAGTGTGATGAAAATATAATAAGAGAATACTTTAAATCAAATAATTCAATCATGAGAGAAAATTAAACAAAATTAGAGTCAGAGGAAGGGACGTACAGCATACAGCTATTGAATTAACTGAAAATAAAGGACTGTATGTATCATTGATGAGAATCATCAGAGAACACATGTGGCCTGAAAGGCATTACATCTAAATAATCTGCACTAGAAATAGCTAAAACATAGAGCTGACTAACAGCTGCAATTTTATTTATTTATTTATTTATTTATACTGTACAATTACCTCCTGCTTTGTTTCTGTAAAATCTCAACCATCTTTTTGCAGCCACACTTCCTGTTCCTTCATATCCGCATTAAAACTTTTATTTTATCTGTCTCCAGTAAGTCTTAGACTTTTTCTACTTTTATTTCTTTATTTATTAAGTATTTTTCTTATCAAATTGTGAACTGTGAGTTGCTACAAGTGGATTTCCCCAGTGTGGGATCAATAAAATCGGATCTTGATTGTCTTCATTATCGATTAATGTTGGTTGTAGGTTTTTGTCCATAGAGGCTCGGGTTCTGGCACGACACCGACTCCACTCCCTGTCAGGATACGCCTGTAAACCTCCTCTTCTTCTTCACGGTGGTCTGAAACGCCTGTGGTACAAACACTAACACTCCCCTGATGCTCTGAGCTCACAGTCCGGGCAGCCTGGCTAACAAACTGAGCTAACAGCAGCTGCAGTTTACTGAGTTGAGGCGGAGGGAAAACCAGAAAACATTTTCTCCATAAAATATGATCCAGTTTCACCAAAATCAGTGAAACAGTTATAATATAAATATAAATCATTACACACTTCTCTTGGGTGATCGTACATGACAGAAATCTGTTCTTTTATGGCAGCAAAGTTGCATAATGTTCAGTAAAAGAGTAAAAGTGACGTCTTCAAGGTCACGTCAAGGCTGCTGAGAACAACCACACTTCATGTTATGAGATCAGATCTGTGACGTGCTCTCTGTATATGCAACATCTCCTCTCTTCTAGTCAGCTGTATGACTGTAATGTTCCTTCATGTCAAGCTGCAGTAGCATTAACCCAGATACAGACCAGCAGCATAGTTGGGTAGAGAAAGAGCTCGCCTCTTATGCAACCCCATCATCCGAGTGAGGCAGCATCACCCGCGGTCTGATCTTCAAGAAAAGGAGTGAAAAGACAGGGAACAAAAAAATCACTGGCGGTTACGTAGACGTTAAAAGCCATCGCGTTCATTGACTGTGCGGCTCCTCGGGGCCAAATGACGGCAGCATCTGAGGTCAAGTGCGCGGGCAGCAATGCATCAATTCGACTGAAAGAAGCTAAAGAGCTTTCATGTTTCATGAAGGATTTGAGTTTCTCTGCTCCACTGGCCTTGTGGTTTATGTAAGAGAAAGACTAGGCAACCAAGCCGGGTGACGTCAGCGGCCTTTGTGCAGATGAAGAGGAGACAGAGGTCGTCGAAGAACAAAAAGCAATCAGCTGCAGACAAAGTCCGGCTAAATAGGTTAAGATGATTGAACTGGATCAGTCTGTTGGGTCACGTAACAACTCAGATTTTCAGTATTTTGTTTGTTGCTGGAGCCGCCGTGCTTTATTTCATTAAAGGTTAATTTGCAGACTTAAATCAGCTCCTCTTTTATAACAACCAGCTGTTCATAGCATCAGCAAATTAAAAAGTCTGATTTCTTTTTGCACATATGGTAAGTTCAGTTTGGCAGCGTTATGTAAGCTCCTCCACGCCTGCAGCTGAAACTTTCCTGAGCTCAGCAGCGGCAGCAGCAACATTTCATCCACTGAGACAGCGGATTCTCGTTTCCGAGCCCAATCAGCAAAGTTAACGTGTGCAGGAGGTATTAAACTAACCTTATTAATGTTTTAGAAACAGGTTATTTATTAATATGTGAGCTGGAAATGAGGGGTGTTTTCTTATCGTGGATTTTTACAGGTAGATCACGCCACAGCTGTTCATGACCAGCCAATGAATTTGCTCTCACACAGCTGTGTTTTGGACAGATTCCCAACATTACAGCATATTTAATCTAGTTAAGGTTACGTATACGCCACAGCTGGCTGAGCCAGACCGGCTGGTAAAGTGTACCATCGGGTTATGCAACTTTAGTTAGTTTATACTTCTGCTTCGCTACATTTCAGAGGGAGATATCGAATTTAGTACATCTATCTATATCGATAATTACTTTAACAATAAGATTTTATATAAACAACTTACTTTATTAAAGTCAGCATTAAAGTCCCAAAGAAACGGAAAGCACGGTCCTGTTTGCTTCCTCATTTTTACATATTTCCTGTAAAAACAGGCAGATCAGGACGAACCTGACCACAAGGATCGCTGCCACTTATGTGGAACTGATTGAATTAAATGAACTTGACGTTATATTTTCTCTAAAAGACAAACAAACATCTGCACATAAAGCTTTTGTTATTAAGAAACATTCTGGTTGCACCTTTTTATGAGTTTATGACAAACTGGCTGCTTTAGAGGTCGTCGATGTCCTGCATCCTGGAGCCAGCTTCAAGTGGACGTTCGAGGAACGGCAGTTTTTGGCAGTTTACGGCCACGGAGGTTGCAGATTGAGCACAAATTTGCATGAGTTAGAGTTATTTAGAAGTGTTATATAACAGATATGGCCTTCCAAAGATTGTAATCTATCCATTTGAATAAAACACGACAAGTATGCAAACAAGAATATTTTTGATACTGCTCCAAAATACATCCCTCCTCCAAATTTAATCAAAGTGAGACAAGAAGTTTAGTCAGTTTGCCGCTTTACGTGAACTCATGTTGTCGGGTTCAGCTGATATTTGAATATTTATATCAAATATTTAACGTGTCTTAAGTTTTTTCCGACTGCGAGACAAATTTCTCTTCAAAGTTAAAGGAGTTAGACGTGGACAGAAGACAGAATGTAAAGTCAAGGCTAGTACAAACATTTCCTTTTCGTATATATATTCAAATTAATCTTGTCTGTCAGCTTCCAACAAAGAGCTCGTGGATATTTCTGCTGCTGAGAATCCGGTGAGTCACGCTCTAAATGTCCCCAGGTATCTGTTTTACATACCGCGGCTGGTTTACCTGGTTTGCTGTTGATAATACATTCAGCAAGTGTAGCCGCAGGTTTCCCGTTTCTCTGAAAAGCTACGATTGTTGGGAGCTATCTGAATATTTACTGAGAAACTTTGAATTTCCCTTTGGATGACGAGTGTCTCCTGAACTTGTGAGAGGCGTTTCAAACAAACAATGTGCATTTTTCGTGACGTCTCCAGGATGACTTTCCCACCCAGGAGGTCTTTACATCCTGTCATGGGATTTTAATGGCGAAAGATGGCAGACAAAAGGCCCATTCTGCAGCTCAAGAATGTGCAACTCCTCCGTCATCTCTGCTGTGGATTTGTAACGTGAGTGCACACATGCTTGTCTTCGTAGCACCACATGAGACGAGCCGTGTGGGTTCACATGCGCTCAGAAGACGAGCCGAGGGTGTTTGTGTTTACGACGGGAGGAAAGGGGAGGAGGTCAGAGACACTGATACGGTCGGCGTCCAGGCTGCTGAGCAGTTTTCCCCTCGTGAATAATGAAACGGACGCTTCATCTGGTTTATCTTGAGGGATTGTTGTCACACTATACCAGTTTTACACACACGCGCACACACCCTGTAGTACAAGACTTTTCATTGTGATCACTGATGAAGACAAGACACATGAACTTAGAGATGAAGAGGATGTTAACTCACTTTCATTTCATGCTACTTTATACTCTGTGTTTCCTTGAGGTCTTCTTTTACTGATGGAGACAATGCACGCCACCAAACTTGCCCGGATCAAGCTGCAAAACTGTTGTGTGTGTCAAAAACTGCTAACTACCGAATGTTGGTGATTAAATAAAAAGAGAAGAAGGCAATCACAGCGTGGGATTCTGTAAACTTTTGGTCGATCATTTCTCTTTCTCTTCGTCGGTGTTTCTGCAGCTCTTTGAAGCTGCTGTTAGTTGTGTCGTGTTTCTTTGAAAACCTGAATATCAAAGCCCTGTCAGCCTCGACCTCTTTTGTCGCTCACAAAGGCTGCTGATCAGCATTCATACTAGTATGACTCAATCTTTTGTACCAGAGGTTTAAGCTGCTTTAGATTTTAAATCCTTTTACACGAGGTACTCACATTACACCGAGTAGGCCCAGTTTTTTTTTTTTACTTCCTCCTTTTACGTTTAGGAACATTCAGTGAGCAGGTATGTTAATTGTTATAATCGACACTTGATGATAAGTGACACAAGGAAGGTTTGAACCTCGACTGGGGCCTTTCTGTGTTGAGTTTGCATGAACTCCAGCTTCCTGCAGGGTGATAGGTTCAGTGGTGACTCCAAATTGGCTGCAGGGGTGCGAGTGTTTGTCTGTATGTATCAACCCTGTGATGAACTGGTGATTTGTCCATGGTGTGCCTCACCTCTTGACCAATGTCAGCTGGGAGAGAGATGGCTGGATGGATGGAAATCTGTCAGAGGTACAGACCCTGCAAGTCACTTTTCCTTGTATCAGACCAATAATCTTTACATCGGGTAGATATCTTATTGATTAATTATGTTCACAAGATTTCTCCGACCAACAGTCCGAAACTAAAATCGATTCAGTTTACAGACAACAAAAAGACGGAAATTCTCAACTTTGACATCCTGGAACAAGGAAATGAAAATGACCCGAATGACTCATTTATCAGAACAGTTTATACTAACTCCATCTACTCCTTCCTCCATCGAAACAACCAGTTTACAGTCACTGTCTCTACCTGGACGTCAGCAAACAGTACCCGAAGCTGCTGTCTGCTCAAGTCTCACTGGAGAAACAAAGAAAAACTCTGACTGCGCTCTGTTCTACTGAGCCAGATCCGACAGGGAACTTTTGCACTGAATGCTGGACGTGTAATTAATCATCCAATAAACAGGTATATCCAAAGCAAACAGACAATAAAAGATTGGACTAATATAGTTTCAGCTCTAATCCTCATGTAACTTCAGTGACATAACACTGATTGTTAAACCTGAACAAGCTTTGAGAGACAACAGCCGACCTACATCACGCGCTCGGAGTGGTTCTGGTGAAGCTTCTACATTTTGTCAGTTTTTGGGAGTCCGTGTTGAATCGCTGTCTTTGATTAAAAAGACAAAGCTCCACTTTGAAAGGAACATGAATTCATGAGTGCAGATTTTTTTTTTAATACCTGCTGCTGCTCTCGAAACGTCTTTTCAAAAGCAAATGATGCACTTGTTTATGTAAGCCTTCTAAAATGTCAAGTGCTCTCGCGTCTTTGATCAGCTCATGCAGAATCGACTGCTTTTATCACAGATAACAAAAAGAGACTCTGGAGCCAGACATGATTTATTAGGAATTTTTAAACAATACTTATATGTTTAATATAAATCAATTTGCGAGAGCGGAAAGGGGAGCAAAGATCATTTCATATCCACCTTGTGTACACAATCTGCTATAACAAGTGAATTTCTCCGGTGTGGGATCAATAAAGTCTGTCTTATCTTATCATATTACAATATTAGAATATTTTATTAAACTTTTCTTTGAGCCAACTCTCTCTCCAAACAACGAGAGCAAACCACTGTAGTCACAACAAACTACTTAATTAAATCACTGCAATTGTTATATAACCTAAAAGGCTAACTTCTGTAATTTTAAACCTGCATTTTCTGATGTTTTCGTGTCTTGTTACTAACGCGGAGCTCTGCAGTCATACTTCTTATGTGCGTTGTCATTGTGAGTCCACGGGAAGAGTTTATTTTTGGCTCTGGCAGGCTCAGATTGTTATTGCAAGTGTCTGACAGCGTTATGAAAAGAATCTTTACACAGAGAGACCTTTTTATGAAAGAATAAGATCCTTTTTAGCAGTTTTACCACCCTGTTCAAAGGGTCCTTGATTAATTTCAAAGGATAACGAGCCAAAACAGCTTGAAAGCAAGCGGCAACCTCCGTGGCTGTGAAGTGAAACCGATGGAAGTACCACAAACTGCAGTTCCTCAGACGTCCACTTCAGGCTGGCTCCAGAAGTGAGTCTGTCTCCATAGGTCCCCATGTTAAAATGTCCAACCAAAACAGTTTTGGTCTCCATAGCTATAGTCTTTTTTATGTAATTAAATTTATCCAGCACTTAATTCATTCAAGGTAGTTTCTAATAACCTGCATGGCCAAATAACAGCTCCATCCCTCAGTATTCAGCAGAACCTGATTCTCTCTGAGCAACAAGAAGCTGGAGGATGTGTTGTTTCTCCACGTCTCTGCATTAACTGTATAGATTTAATGTGTGTTTGGGTGGTCCGACAGCCAAAAAACAGACGGTCCTCCCACAGCGGCTGCACCTGCAGGTCAGAGCCCGTCTCCCCCGCGGGGTTCTTTCTTTACAGCCTCTCCTCTCTGGATATTATATAACAACCTCCTCCACTGGATGAGAGAGAGAGTCAAAATACATGAGCTTCAAACCTTTTTCCAGGAAAGATAAGTTAATAAAAAGTGCATTAAAGCAAAAGCTGGACTCATATCCTGTCACAGGTGAAAAAGTGTCCTGAAATATGAACCAACAGATCATTTCTATCACTGGAAAGACATGTTTACTGTGATTTTATAGTGAAATTTAATGCAAATCTAGAAGTATGAGTTATAAATGATGAACACCATGACTACAGTTCATGGTTTAATCTTCAAATCCCTTATTTGTACAATAAAACACAAGGTTTTCTTGAAAAATTATGAGATTTACTGATCTTTTTATGTGTTAATCAACATATTTTCAGTTTCAGCTGCGTCTTGTTTAATTAAATATACAAAAATAAGTTTGTACTCATCCAGATAGGGTCTAAAAATAGCCCCGGGATTGTTATGAGTATTGAAATCTTGGTTTCATGACATATGCTAAAGTTTTTTCAGTCTAATAATAACCCGAAGAGATTTTTCCAAACACACAGGAAGTAAGAATAATCTTATCTAAAAGTACATGTTGACCTGACAGACTTGTACTTTATTACTTCCTGCAGCTCAGCTGGTCATCGCGGTGTGATAAGTGTGTTTGTACTCACACAAACATTATGAAAATGTTCTTGATATGATCCGTCATCGACCGGCCTGCACCTGCTCGCTGCAGCTCATCTCTGTCACGGCAGACAGGCTCATTAATATTAAAGTCACGACTCCGGGTTAAAGTAATCGTCCTGCCGGTGGAGATGTAACAGCTACACATCTGGATTAAGACGCTCCGCATGGTGACTCAGCACTTGGCTGACATCGCCACCTCATTTCTACTTCCTGTTGGCTCGCCGGGCGTGACACGCCCATCAAAAATAGTTCACTCATCCAGCACTCTTAAAAAATAAATGTATCTAGCACACTGTTAACCTAATTTATGAACATTTTTACAGTAGTTTTCTGTTTTTTAGGATTATAACTGTAAAATTACAGACATTATCTGTAATTTTACAATCAAACCTTTATTTTAAATCTTATGCTAAATTACAGTAACCTACATAAAAAAAATACTATTATTACTACTATTATTCATACAGTATTTTTTCTTCTTTCTTAAATTACATACACATGTGTGTAAAATGACAGTAATTATCTGTAATTAAATATATGGCTCATTATATAAATGTTTATGTTGTATTGTCACTTCATTGAAGGTGTTTAATTGTAATAATTCAGTGGAAAATCTGTAAAATAACAGCGTTTCTCTGTAAAATTTTGATTGAAAACATAAATAAATTTCTAGTTTTTGATATTTTACTTTAATTTTACAGCTTTTGACCTTTTTTTCCATTTTCTTTTTACAGTGCTTGTATTTTTGTACTGTATTTTATATTTTTGCTACACTGTGGATTTTCCATTGATACATATGTCAACACATTACTACTTGTTTCATCTCACATCTGTGACTCACAACAAGAGCCTGCCGAGAACTGGGTACCAAACTGTGAAGGAGTTCTTGTTGATAAACTTCCAGGCAAAGATAACGGTCAGATTCTTCATTATGAGGAAAGACTCTTCCATCGCAGTGAGATGCAACTTCGGTTTCTCGTAACCGAGTTGAACGCTCATGTCAGGTTCAAGTCAAGGACTGTACGAATGTATGTTACTGTTTTTACTCTTTGTCTGAAGCACTTTGTGTGTCTGACCTTTCAGCTTCTTCCTCATTTTATTCTTATTCTGTTCTATTTGCTCCACATTAACGCATTATACACGTTACTGGGGGAAATGAAAAAGGGAAAAGGTGATGTCCAAAAAAAAAAACAATCCAGGTTCCAGGTGAAGATTTGAAGCTTTTCTTTGTCATATATGACAATAAACTGAATATTTTGGAGTTTTTGAACAGTTGATCGATTAAAACAAAAAATTTAAATCCATTTCTTTAAGCTGTGGGAAATTTAACAGGCTAGTTGCATCCCAAATATAAATTAATCAGATATTTATTATTTCTTTAATTAATAAAGTAATCATTTGACCGATGAACCTCATAGATATTAAACTTAAAACAGAGAAAAACAGCAAATCCTACTGTTAATGATAAAGAATTATTGATTGGTAATTAGTAAATGATTACACGCTTTTGTTCCTTCTTTTAAAGAACAGTACGCTGCCTTTAAACTCAACGAGCTCTGTTCAGTCGTTAAAACAACCTCTACTTATCTGGTAACACTTAAACATCCTGTTGTGCTTGGCAGAGCTCGGGACTGCATCCTATCACGAGACAGTTACGAGAAGCTGATCAGCTTCAGTGTTTGCGAAGAAACGGGAGGAGGTGTGAGTCACCTTTACTGATCAACCAGTTTCACTTTAATAGACAAGTTATGGAGTCCACACCCATTTACACACACACACACACACACACAGTTTATCAACAGAAACTCTCACTGCTACATTCCCGCCACATACCACAATAGTTACATCAACACGCACACAGACATGCGATACTAGAGATGACATCCTTTGACTGAAGATTACTTTCTGATTAGAGTTAAGTCAGCAAACTGTCTGTTTTGTGCCCCGACTGTCCAAAGATATTAAATATACAACGAGATAAAGCAGCCAGTGTTAAGAACAAGTTGATAAATGGCTTAAATGATTCATAAACTATTGTAGTTAACTGTAGACTCTTGTTCAAACTGTCTATGTAACACATAGCAGCCACTCTTCTGCACTTATCTCCCCTATGCATGCAGGAAATTAAGCAATCCTGCACAATCTGTGGAAAGCTTTCACTCACTGATTAATACCCTTAAGTGTGTGACAGATTCACACACACACACATCATTCCCACTATCCCACCACATCACTGCAATCCTCCCCAGTAGCGCAGCAGTTGGGTAATACGAGAGGTGTTGTGTAACTTTCCCAGCACACAAAGCGTTCATGATGGGCATTTAAACACATCCTGCTCACTGGCCTGCAGAGCTGCACACGCACATTCATCCGCACTCAGTTATAAATCGATGATGCATGCACATACAGCCCCTCATGTGCACTTACACAATAAGCTATCGTCAAGGAGTTGAGGCAGATCATGACATGTTGAGCGGGGCGATTATAAGTCAGGGTGACAGGAAGTGGAAACATTAATGATCTGACTGATTTTGGTGTGATGTAATGTGTCTCATTACCGTTTTTTCTTCTGAGAATTACAAGCAAGTCAGCGGGGATGAGTGGGCTATTTTTATACGTTATATTTTCCATCCTGCTCCGTCCTTGGGGGTAGACTGGCCACATGCCCTACTATAGTCCAGGCGAAGTGCGATGTCCTCATTACTGACAGAAATGAAGCTGTCACATTTTTAACTAACTTCCCCTCCTCTCGTCCTGTACATTGAGTGTTACTTCAAGCACAAAGTAGGTCAGTTTCTTTGCTATAAGCCTGACCTTGCTTGACTTAAAGCCTTAGCCTGTAAGACCTTCTTTTAGCAGAGGATCACACACCTGACATTTGGCTGTCTTTATAAACTCGGGTGCTTGCACTCTAAAGATAAATGGCTGATAGATAGCTAGATAGATAGATCTAGATAGCTGTGAAGCCATTGGGAGATTTGCGAATTGCCCTTATCTTGTCTTTTAGCATGTATATCTCTCAAGTGGCTGTTTGTGTGTCAAGTGGTGTTGACGTGAGGAGAAAACATAAAGCATCTCATGTCAGCCTGTCTCCTTTCACCCTGTGAAATTACCAGCATGCACGTCTCACATGCATACCAAGTGCACAAACCATGAAATAGCGTCTGACACAAATACTGCACCATTTCTTAACTCACTTTAAGTCTCTGGAACATGAAAAAAATGGCTTATTTACATTTTTTCCTGCTGTTACCTTCATTACATTAGGTTTGGATGGATATTTTTCATACTATGACTGCACTTAATGCTAACTGTAGGAAGCTAACGTGCTGATGTTTAGCAGGTACAATGTTTATTGTTTACTGTCTTAGTTTAGCATCTTATGCATGCTGACATTTGCTAATTAGCTCTGGTTTTTGGTCATAAAACTAAATGGACAAACTTTGATGAGATGACGGTGCTAGCTGAAAAGTGTTTACAGGGTTTATCCTCAGGGGACCATGAATGTGTCTGTCAAATTTCTTGGCTATCCATCCATCCATAGTGGAGATATTTCCATAAAAAAAGACAAATGTCACCTTCATGTTAGCACTACCTGAAAAGTCAGAGGACCTAAAAAGTAATCAGGATTCATCCTCTGGGGATCATGAATGTCTGTAGAGAACTTCAATAGCAATCAGTTGTTGAGATATTTCAGACTGGCTCAAAATGATTTGCTGACCAACTAAATCACTAAATCAGGACAGATTATCCTCAGGGGAACATGACAATCTATCCAAAATTATATGCTGACCAATATTTCCATCAAAAGAGCTTCAAAACTGGTAAAATCCAAAAACAATGAGCCTTTCTGATGCGTCAACTTTTGTAAAAAAAAAAAAGCCACACCGGCAAAAAGAGTAAGTTGTGTGTGGGGAGACATTTTGATTTGTCATAGCAGGAGAAGCCCATGTGGCGTTAATAACATTAATGATGGTTCTGTTCCATTAAAGTGTCCCAGTGAGCCATGACAGCATGCAAAACGGAGCTAAATGGAATTCAGCCATCATTAATTTTATTATTTACATGTGTGCGTTAACATCTGTGATGCATCAATAAACAGGAAAATTAAACATGGAAAGATTCACCTTCACGTTTCAGGACATTTTGCATGTTCTCTCTGTCCGTGCCAAATATGACTCAACATTTCCCATTTAGGATCACACGGTTCTTAAGACGACCAAAGTAGCGCAGCGTGTTTCTATTTATGTTGCAGCGGGTGATAAGCTCTTCCATGTCTCGAGAGCATATCTATAAATCCACCCTCACCTATAGGTGACCCTCAAACAGACACTGACATCAGGTTTCTCTCTGGCATCCCTGAAATCGTACAAATTGTGTTTTCTACGGCTCTTCACGAAGATAGTTCTCGCATTAGACTGTCATGGGAATGAGCCGTCTTGACTTTTACAGTGAAAGACCTGAGCCGACACACAGATCTTCCTCCAACATGACCTCCGGCTAATCAGGTTAAAGATAGCAACAGGTGAGCCGCTCCTGTTCCCAGAGTGACCTACTGTACAGACAGAGTGATCCCAATCCCTCACCTCCTCTGGCCTCCTCTGGTCTCCTCTGGCCTCCGCGCTCATGCTCGCAGATTAATCGCCCTTCCCATCCACAGCGTCTTGACTTAGCGGTCATGAATAGGCTGAATACTGCTGCAGCAGGAAAACACAGGTGCAGATCTGTAGGAGACAGCAGGACGGGATGAGCACATGCAATGCATTTTTAGTCTAGCTGCTTTTAGACGAAGAGTTTTATGTTTTATGGAAACACATTTTAGGATTACCCTTACAGAATTTCACAGAATCACACGTTAAACATGCTCTGCACATGGGAAACACGGTTTTGAAACAATAGTTTTGGAACATTTGTGTGGTATAATGTGTGAAGCCCTTCCGGCTAATCTAAAATTTGGCATGGATCGTCAGTGGACCTGAGATCGACTGAATGACGCCTGGTTGCAAACAAGCCACCTGTAAGAGCACCTACCTGTCAATCAAAGCGTCCATGGTGTTAATTCTGCATAACTTTAGGCCTTAATAATGTGAACAGGTGAGTTGTATATAAATTCACCCTCAGTACAGTTGTCATGAACAGGGAAATTAGCTATAGAGACCAAAGCTGTTTTTTGTACCAGGCTGTAAACATGTTTATTTCTGCTGTGAAGTTTTTAAAATGGGGACTTATGGAGACTGACTCACTTCTGGAGCCAGCCTCAAGTGGACGTTTGAGGAACTGCAGTTTTTGGCACTTTCACATTGGCTTCAGTTCAAAACCACAGAGGTTGCTGCTTGGTTACAACATGTGGTAACACAAACACAAACACTGCTTTCCACTGACTGGAAACTTCTCACTTAGTACGATTTAAAAGTTAGACGGCTACTCTGTGTGTTTTATTTGTGTTCGCCCTCCATATGAGTGTCTGGAGTGTCTCCACATTAAGGCTGCAGCAAACATTTTCATTGTCTATATATTTTTAATAGCTAACCAACAGTCCAAAACTCAAAGATATTCAGTTTATACTGACACAAAACAGAAAAATGGGAACCTTAAACTTGTGACTTTTTTTTTACTGATGTCAGTATTAGTTGCGTATTTTGGGAAACTGGTGAGATTTAGATGAGAAGATTGAAACCACTCTCATATCTGTCCACTAACTATAAGGCTGGTTAGCTTAGCTTAGCAAAAAGACTGGAAACAGAGGGAAACAGCTAGCCTGACTCTCCTGGCTACTTCATTCAACTAATGTGATGACATTATTCCACTTTCTCTCGTACCTGTGCACATTTCTCATGCTTGAATCTGACTCTGGCGGCCAACTTTCATTCACACAGTACATCACAGTCAAACAATGTGTGTTAGTGTCCGACGGGAGCACAGTAAACAATTGTTTCCCTCCTCAACAATGAAACCAAAGCTTGTCGGTGGTAAACAATCACATGTTTGAATGTCCAACATGTCTGACAGATCAGGCCTGTTTCTGCGTCACACCATCTCACGCCAACTCATCCGTCTTGTGCGCCCCCGCTCGCTCTCTGGCCTCATTTAAATTACATGCAAATCTGTGCAGTCACATTATATTTCTGTGCTTCTTCCTCATCATGAAACGCTCGGGCTGCATTTCTATTTTTAAGAAAAACATCCCTGCAGTCTTTACTCGGGTTACATGATATCAATCTGTATTTATTTTCATGTTCCCTGTGAACTACGTCGTGCGATGTTTTTCAAGGTGATGAGCAGGCTGAAAAAATATGTTTGTTGGCGAAGTTGCTTCATTTCAACACAGGTCCACGGATATAAGATGACTCAGAGGGCGTTTTTAAAAACCCAGTTCTTCTTCTTCTTTTTCTATTTTGCACTTTTCATTTGAATGAGCCCATCTCTGAACTCTCCTTGACCTCGAGGTTTTTCAATTTTAAACAATGCTCGTTAGTCGGCGGTGGGAGCCGTTTCTGTTTGCTGTGAAGTTGGAGTTCAGCAGCAGGGCAGGAAGCTGTGCGTCACAGGCTTTTGATTCGGCAGATGAACGAGCTGTAAAACACCTCACGTTGTAAATGTGCCTGTTGTCTCTTCCGTGATTACGCAGAGACTCTTCTTTTTATCAGCAACGCACAAACACAAACAATCGTCAGTATCTGCGAGAACTTTATGTCAGGACATCAAGACAGAAAATTGAGGCTGATCACTGCATACAAAGTCCAAATCTCACTCACGTCCTTGATGGCACATCCAAGTTCTTGTACACAGATTGTGTAAAACATGGACAAAATCTCAGATGTAGATGCTTTCTCCAATGGATCTGCATTTTACTACATGGGTGATGTGTTCTCAATGCAACAGCAGCAGCATTGATGAGTTTGTCGCTGAGTTGAATTATGATTTTATGAATTATGGTTGGTCACTGAACACGCTCAGAGTTATTTGTTTGTTAAGAATATAACATCTGTTGAAAGTCTTTCAGGTCCTGATCATTAAAATAAAACATTATTTGCCTCTGAAAGACGTAAAAATCATGTTTTTACTTAACTAAGTGTACCTGGAATGCAACATAAGAAATAAATGTTACTGTTGGAGGATTTTACCAGTTCAAGATTTGAATATTTGTGGTGTAAAGTCTCTTTAGGGAGTCAAGTTTCAAGTAGGTTGAGTCTTAGTGGAAACTCAAGCCCTCATTTTTGTGACAGTCTGACTTGACCCTAAGACTCCAGTTACAGCCGCTTAATTCCAGGTGAAACCAGGTGTAAATGCAGCCTGCAGTGTGGCCACCTTCGCAAGAGGAGAATCTGCTCAGCAAGTTTAAGAGTCACCTGACTCCATTTCTTCATGTTCTCCTGAATAAAAGTCGCAGCCTTCCCTTCACAAAAAAGTGATTTCATCACAAATGACACACTGACCTGGGAAGCACCATGTTTGTTGACGTGCCTCCAAACACCGCCTGGATAATTTGCATATTAAAATGCGGGAAGTACGGAGATCTGTATTTAGACCAGGTGTAAAGATCGAATGTCATGATCCAGATAATGTATCCAGATACAGATCATATGTTAAAGTCTCAGGTAGCACTGAAGCTACTCTGGTGAAACAACGAACACAGTGTTCATTGTGTCTGTATGTTACTACTGCACTATTTTGTATGTTTATTTGTCTGTAACCTTTAACAGGATTAACAACAAGGTAAATTGGAAATTATATCTAAGAGAGAAGTTGGATCAGTGCAGACAAAGACGTCTTTAATACAATATTTGTTCATTTTTAGCTCATTAGCACCAAGGGGCGACATCCGTGGTTGTGAAGTGAAGCCAATGCCGAAGTGCCAAACACTGCAGTTCCTCAATCGTCCACTTGAGGCTGGCTCCTGAAGTGAGTCAGTCTCCATAAGTCCCCATGTTAAAATGTCCAACTTCACAGCAGAAATAAACATGTTTACAGCCCGGTACAAAAAACAGTTTTGGTCTCTATAGCTAATTTCCCCGTTAACTTTAAGTATGGTTATGGTTCACAACCCATGCTGCTGTTTCTCCTGTACGTCGACCCCCACAGTCTTTGCTCTTCATCGCATAGCACTCATTGTATCTGATGGCCTACAGCCCAAGGCAGACAGCTAACAAAGCAATCAGCGCTGTCAGTGTGACTAACCAGCTCATTTTTACACCCAGACCTCCTCAGAGACAGTAAATGAAGGCAGGTAGGGGAGGCTGATGAGCAGCCATCGCCGTCCCTCGTGAAGCAGTGGCCAATTAAATGCAGATTTTAAAAACCTGTTCCTCAGGTGGTTCCCCTGTCATGGAAACTGGCTTCCCCTCCGGCAGGACTCCCATGCTCACGGGAGCCCGTAACCAGACACCTGCTTTTGTTTTGTTCGATGCTCTCCAGGTATAGATAAAGAACAGATGAGGGTGGAGGTGGAGGTGATGGGGATGGGAGAGGGAGGGAGGAGAGGAGAGGAGAGGAGAGGAGAAGAGAGGAGAGGAGGGGGGTTATAGAGGAGGAGAAGCAGGTGCGTCACAGATCTTTGGTTTCAGCTATTTGGTCTCAGTGCAGGCAGGGCGATAAGAGGAAGAAACAGCCGAGGGAAGAGGGAAGTGCAGCAGGGAAAGTTATTTGCCTCTGAATCGACTCGAAGACAGACAGGGAAGGAGAGGGGAGGCACATTCACAGGAGGACTATATCTCTTTCTCATGCACTCAATCACCTGGACGCTCTGCAGCAGACAGACGTTCATTCATCGGGGACCCGGTGTTCGATAGCAAATATAATCAAACACTTAGGAGGACATGAAGACCGGCAAGAAATCCTTCATAGGTAGGTGCTCCTTTAATTCACTGTCTGTGTTATGAGCTTGTCTGGGGGGGCTAATGTGCAGCCTGTCAGCACCACAGCAGAGGAGG
The DNA here is from genome assembly GCA_028641955.1 of Protonibea diacanthus. Taxonomy (NCBI): domain Eukaryota; kingdom Metazoa; phylum Chordata; class Actinopteri; family Sciaenidae; genus Protonibea; species Protonibea diacanthus. The sequence goes on along the minus strand of CM053993.1, from coordinate 18,495,320 downwards.
ATGCACCTTAAGATGTGCAACTTTTCCAGTGGGTAAACAATCTTGTTTACATCCAGCAGCTCGGCCATCTAAATCATTAGATTCTCGCCTGTTCATTCATCAGATCGTTATATGTTTAGGACTGTTTATTAACCCCCCTCCTCCTGTTTGCATTCCCTCTGCTTGCTTTGACGTCACCGGCACTACTTAGATTGTTTTTTTGGGGGTTTTTTTTGGACGCACGAACAACCAGATGCCAAATTCAAAAAGGCATCATCTGGCACTCCGCTGTGTTCTTGCGTTGTCTGGTTAATTTTTGTAATGTCAGGCACAGAAGCCTCCTCGCCTCCTCGCTCTGCAGCTTTCCTTTGCTTTTTCATCTCATTTGTCACATGAGAGGATAAAAGCTACCCTGGCCACGGCCTTGACATTGTAAACCAGGGGCTGAAAGGGATCTGATGATTTTGGCACTCGGTGTTAACCCCCCCCCCCGAAAAAACTGTTTTGTTCCCACGGATACAGGCGGAAAGGAAGGGCTAAGAATGAAAAAATGGTGTTGTGAAAGCTCGTAAACGTTAAAGGAATAGTTTGAATACGATTATTCGGTTTCTTGCGAAGAGTTGGATGAGAATATCAACACCACTCTCTGTGTCTGTGTGGTCAATATGAAGGCAGTTAGCTTAGCTTAGCATAACAGGTGGAACAACTAGCCTGACTGGTAACAAATCCTCACTCGTTAACAAGTTATATCTCGTTGGTTCAAGCGCTAAAACAACAAGTTGTGGTCGTGAAATCTCCGCTTTTACATGGTAACCGCCGCGTGATGCCAAAAATACAGGAAACTGCTGCGCCTAGCGACACAACTTCTTGTTTTTAATCTTTAAACACGACGTATTTCTGTTACCGTCAGACAAAACCATGCTAGCGGTTTCCCTCTGTTTTCCATTTCTACGGCAAGCTAAGCTTCAAAGCTGCCTCTAGCCGTCTCACCGTCTTTTCATCAAACGCTTGGCGAGAAAGCAAAAAAGCATATTCCCCAAAAGGTCAAAGATTCCTTTAAGGGTTTTGTTTGTGTTTCAGGGCGTTAGCAGACGCGTTTGGCCTCCACTTTGCAGCCTTGCCATAAACTTAACTTCACTCAGTGTGGTCTGGAAAGGCTCAGCTGGTATTTGTTTGTATTAGGGGCATCATAATTGGGCGCAGACCAAAATTACTTTCCCTCATGTTCGGCTGAATAAATGCACCACTTTCATTGCCTGTTTTTAAATTGGACAAACATGCTGACTGCTTGAGAATATCTCTCTGAAAATATCCGCAGTGAAATCACTTCCTGAATGAATTTGAAGTGACACTACGCAACACGGTCGCGCAAACAAACATGCACATCTTGTTTTCAGCGGCGGCCGACGATGGGCCACCACAAATTGGCACCCGGTTTAATATTCGTCAAACACTGACGCTCGTTGTCGTCATCTAAACCACTTAACACACTTCATTAATTGGTTTTGTTTCCAGCTGCCACGCTCGATTGATTCTCGCTGGATGTTTTCCAGATGAATATCTCCTCGGGGTAACTGATCTCATGAGGTTTACGCTGGATTTGCGATGCTACCGACACTCAGCAGACCACAGACTTATAACTCTGTGGTGGCTGTGCAAGTGTCTAATTCCACCACTGGTGCCTAAATGTTGTTTTTCCATGCGTCATACTTCAAAACATCACACTGCAAGCCATGAACGGAGAAACAGGAACTGCACACAATAACGGAAGTTGCCGCTGTCCACTGATTCATGAGGTTTGGCCAACATGGGAGGTGCAGTTAGTGAATGAGAGTCTGCTGCTGTGAATGAAAATGTCTTTTTTTATCTGCTTCCCCTCCACTGAGCTGTTACAGTTTCAGTATTGCACAGGAAACCGGCTGAATAGAGTCACATGCAGCAGCAGAATAACAGAAATATAATAGTGCATCAGGGCAAAAGCTCGTCTTATCATGACAGTAATTATAGCAGTAATAGCAGTCACATTAATATAATTAATAGGGGCTTTGCAGTTCAGAATAGGCAGGATCATCCCTCTTCCTTGGCAGCAAATTAAAGTAATGCATCATTTGTAACAATTTGGCAGCACCGTGAGTGTCTGAGTCATCATCGCAGAAGAGAGCAAACACTTCTTCTCACTTTTTTTTTTTTTTTTTAATGTGATGAAGCAGCCATCTAATCCCCGTGGAGAATGTGGAAAATAAAATAAAAATGAAATAAAAACGCTTCTCATCTCCTGCCTGGGAACTCAGGAGGGAAACAGAGACGGTTGTAATTCTAACTGTGGTTTCACGAGCCAAAATCTGCTCCCACTCGCTGTGGCCTGAGGCTGCACTGCGACGCTGACGGGAGTGGGTCGCCACCACCTCCGGTCTGCATCTCTGCAGGTCTCTTTATGAGTAACACTTTATGAGTATATGAGACGGTGATGCAGAAGACTTTTAGCAGAGAGCTGCTGCTCTCATGTGAGATCTGATGAAGCTGGCATGACCGTGTGGGTGTGAAACTCACAAGGCCGCGATCGCTCCAGAGAGCCGGTCAACAACAAGACCCACATTGTAATTAGAGATCGTCCATCTTCCATCAGCCCTGGCAGCCCTACAGTTGGTCACAGTGGACTTGTTTGCCTGTGTGACTCATTTATCCACCTTCTGCTGCCTCCTACCACTACACTGGAGGTACAAAAGGCAGGTAGAAGTCTAGCTAATCGCGTATTACCAGTAAATTGGAGTCAAAGAGTTAAACATTATTTTCTGGCAAATACATAATCTTTGAAAACAACAGAAGGTCGCTTAACAACACTTACATCTGTTATGACTGTTTCCAGAACACTTTAAGACTTTTCTAAACATCTGGGTGAAAAAATATAGTTTTTAAGCTTCAAAACATCATGGATACGCTGTCCATTCTTTATACTGTCGGTGGTAGAGACCAAAAACAGAGCTAAAAGAGAGCGACTGTTGGTTTATTGCACAGAAACATGACTCCAAATGAATGCTAACAGTGCTCTGTAACTGGATGAGTTAATGAGCAACTGTTTGATGTTTGTTTTTTTAGCATAAAAGATAATATATCACAGTTTTATTGGAGTTTTTGCAGGTTTAAGGATTCTGGATTTTGGAGTTTTTGCAAAGATCATCTGGTATTTCACTTTTCACAAAAATCTGATGCTTTGCATCCCGAACGTAACAAAAAAGGCTAAAGCTTGGGGGGTTCATTTCCAACCTGCACAAACAGCCTACAGTCATGTGGCACCACACTGAGGCTGGGGAGTTGTGATCGATGGCCCCCCTGTGAGAGCTGGAAAGGCTTTTACTGGATGTGTTGGCAGGTGACTCAGTTGACTTGCTTGTCAGCGAGCGGAAGTGCAGCCCGTCTGCTCGGCATCAATCACACGGCTGGGCAGAGTGACGGAGAAGCGGGGCTTTTGTGAGGGCGCTAAATAAAACCTGATTAATCTGGCAGCAGAGAGACGTGTATAAAAATAGAGGGAGAAACTGAAACATCTACAGAGCAGATTCTTTGTTTTTTACAGTAAACGCTAACTGACGTAAAGAAACAACATTTAGACAAAAAGGGGAAATACCCGGTCAGGCTGTTCTACGCCACCTGACTTTCTGTTCCATCACAACAGAAACAATGCAAATCAAAGACAGGCGTGGCTGAAAAATAACGCTCTGTGAGGGAACTGCCCGAGTCATGTTCATCCGTCTGCATGTTACCGGAGATGATAACACGATGCACTTGAATAATTGAGAGAAAAACTACATGAGGTGAAGAAAAAGCCTCAAACAAAGCCCGAGAAGAGGTGTCGCTGTCATGCAATCGGATCTCGTGTGTTTCTGTGTGTAAACAGAGCTGAAGCTGAGATGTGAGTGCTCAGGTATCCAGGGTATGACACAGTATACGCCGCTGCCTGGCTCTGCACCAGATAGTTTCTGTTTGAGCCCCACACCACAAGACGAGGCGCTTAACTTCCTTTTTTGCCATTATAAGAACCACCGGGCCTGTGAAGTCTCACTTCCATTAAATTATACATGACTGTCACATGTCAGACTGAACAAAAGCCAGGAGTTCCCCCTGCTGTCACAGCTCAGCTGATTGAATCTCTGAGGACTGAAGCAGATGTTTTTTAAGAAGAGTGGTGGAACAAGTGCTCAGATACTTTTTAAGTAAAGGTAGTAGAGCGAAAACACATTTTTAAGCAACAATTTGCGTGTTCCAGCTTCTCAAATGTGAAAGTTTGATGGATTTCTTCACCATGGTTGACAGTTAACTGAATATTTTTGAGTCATAATTGGCATTTTCGCTTATTTTCCGATATTTTATAGACAAAACAGTTCATCGATTAAATGAAAAGACAATGAAATGAATCATTACTATTATTTCACAGTACAAGCTGTGAAAATACTCAATTAAGTCCTATTTTAAAGTTATTTTTCAAGTAAAAATATGTACTTAGTACCAACAAAAAGTACTCCTAATGCAGAAAACAACCCCTGTGAGTGTTATATGTTCATACATTTTATTACTGGATCATTATTAGAGGTGTATTAATGTGTAAATCAGATATTACTGCTGTAGTTGGTCGAGGTGAGGCATGTTTAACTATTTTAAATGCTGCTGAAGACTTCTGCAGTGGGCGTTTAACCGCAAGCTCCAAGCTTGTGAACCACTTAGTCTGCAGAGTGTATCTTATTTTGACTCATGTCCATAAACTTAACACAATCTTCTGACAGTATAATGAATGGACAGCGTCTGCGCCTCACAGATAACCTAAAAATCAGCAAAGACGTGAATCATTGTAGACCTGAGGTGGGTTGAATGATACCTGGTTGCTCAGACAAGCCATCTGTAACAGCACCCACCTGTCAATCAATGTTGCATAACTTTAAACCTTAATATCATTTGAACAGGTGAGTTGTATATAAATTCACCCTCAGTACAGTTGTCATGAACGGGGGAATTAGCTATAGAGACTGAAACTGTTTTTTGTACCAGGCTGTAAACATGTTTATTTCTGCTGTGAAGTTTTTAACATGGGGACTTATGGAGACTGACTCACTTCTGGAGCCAGCCTCAAGTGGACATTTGAGGAACTGCAGTTTTTGGCTTCACTTCACAGCCACAGGGGTTGCAGCTTGGTTAAAACAGAGAAAAGCAGCAAATTCTCATGTTTGAGTCGCTGTAAACAGATCATGTTCGGCATTTCAATGACTGAAATGATATAAAAATAGTTTAAATCTAACTGATTAATCAACTTATGTCAAGTCAAAGCGTCATGCTGTCGGTAAAATATTTGTCTCTTCATCTGATCTTAGTCAAATAGTAGTAGTCTGGTAAAAAGCACAATACTTTCCCTTTGATAAACGTTGGAGAAGTAGCATCAAAACACTGGAAAGTACCTCAAACCTGCACGTTAGTATAGTACTTTCCACCACTGTAACAGAAAGCAGCCGTTACAGGAGAAGTGTTGATGTCAGTGTTCTCCACAGACTGATGTAAACACTCATTGAAAAGCAATGATTGCTCTGTGAGCGATCCAACGTCATTCAAATCAATAGGCAATAAATAAACTTAAAAATCACTATCACTCAGTGGAAAATGTGCTATGCGGCTCACTCTCCTCCTCGGGCGGTATAGCTATCTGCATTATGGCACAGTTATGTAACTTAGAGGGTTAGTGGACCACATCAGTGACATCTGGACCGATTTGGCTTAAAAGAGACATTATCATGTCATGTGTGATGTGAGTTTTCTCTGAATTTATATAATTTTGACGTGCAGAGTCACCTTTATAACCTTGACCTCGTCGGTCAGGGAAATACAGTAATTACTCAGGATGCAGAGCTCGGACTTCACAGAGGAGGACTGTCGACGTGGAGAGCTTTTCGTTGCCTGGATGCGAGTCAGAAGCTGCAGCTGTAAATGCAGCAAGCGTGACATACATTTCTCCAAATCCTTTCAAAATAAAACGACGGCACAGCGAAGCTCATGAGCATTTTCTTTTTTGGAAGATACCAGAGGAAGAAGAGCTCATGTGACTCCTCTCCTCTCTCCTCTCTTAATATCTGACTTTAATCCCTTTGTGTGTACGCTGATTACAGCCAGAGCTTTTCATTCAGAGAAAATGATGAAGGAGGGTGAAAGAGGAGGAGGAGGTGGGAGATGGTGGGATATCTCACCCACCTCCTCCTCCTCTGCGGTGAGCTCTCTCGTCATCCCCCCCTCGCCTCCTGCAGGCAGAGAAATAAAAAAGGCTGCGGCGGAATCCCGTGACGTCACGCCCCCCTCCCCCTCTCCTCCGGCCGTTGCTATGGTTACGCTGGTGACGACAAGAAGGTGGCGACACCTCCCACCAAACACCACGTGCTCCGTATATATACGAGGCAGGCTCGCTCGCGCAAGTCAGAGAGCGAAAGGTGCGCGCTCGGTCCGGTTGGTTTCGCTGTGCGTCGTGCGCGTCTTAAACTGTGGACCACAACTCAAAGAGACAGTTTAGAAGCTCCCAGAGGAACTATTACTGTTTTTATTTTTCCTCTTCGTCTTTATATATCTTTGGATATTTATCTGTTTGCTCGACATGGCCGTGACCGAAGCTGGATGTGATCTTACTTACTGCAAGATGAGGGGAATAGTCACCGTTCTCACCGGTGAGCGACAAAAACAATATCTCATCTAATATTTGTGACTAAAACTGCCTCTAGATCGATTATTAAACCAGACTAAACATATTTACAGATATATATTGATTAATAACACAAACACATGTCATCCCGAAGTGCCTTTTTTTTTGCTTTATTTTGAAAGATTTGAGCGTTTCTGGCAAGAAATCTACCTTAAAAATGAGAAACTGTCTTATCTGCTTTGTGGTTACAAACAAGGATGTTCCCATTCTTTGTTGGCCAACACTGTTGGCATCTCAATGTGTGACCCAAGTGGTTGCATAACCCGTAAGCCCGCAGCATTAGAGGTCTATGCACAAGAGGCAAATCCATATTTTCTCTTCTAACGTGAGAAAAGGGGGTTGCAATGTGTGTGTGATCATCTTCCAAACACTGGTGTAAATGCTTCCCTCTCTCTCTCTCTCTGTCCATGTGCAGCTTTCATCAAGGAGAGAAAAATGGGGCTGAATGACTTCATCCAGAAGCTGGTGTCGACCCCGCATATCTGCCAACAGTGAGTATTTTCTATAAAAAGGGATGATTGCAGGGAGCATCTCTGGGCATGAGTTACTTCCTGGCCCTTAGTCTTTATTCCTGATCATTCGCCCATTCATGATCAGACTCCAATCCAATCAGCCACCTGCGCTTGGCAGGACATTCTGTGAAGACCGTATAATCTGGGTCCAAGAATCCAGGGTAAGAATAGTCCTCCCATGACGAGCCTTCTCCACCGCCTAATCACCTTTCGGCAAATCCCCGGCGTCCCTGAGACGAGGGTTAACCGGTAATTCAGTTATTACATGATACATGGCTCGTCCCATCACAGCCCTCCAGGTCAGGATCTGGTGGAAAAATACCTGGTCCCTGCATCTGTCCCCTCCATATGCGCTCCATATGGGAAGGGGAGTCTTGAGTCCTGCAGAGCCGCCTGTACCTTCTTGTCGTGGGTCAGCGGGCTTAAGCTTTTTCTCAGACAGGTCAGGCTGAATGAGCTGGTCCTAAACATGACCTGTCTGGATATTTCAGACAGCGATTCACAGCCAAGCGGGCAGCGTTCATTCAGCTTTTAAGTCCTGCAAACTGCCTTAGATCCTCTAAATTCACCGTGCAAATACAGTCATTCATAATGAATCCTTACATCTAAAAAATCATGAACATTAAGCAGTGTTAAATATTAAAACAAGTCTTTAAAAGCAGCATCTTTGTTTTGTCTTTATCCAGTGTTGAAGTCAACAACTTCCTGAAGATTGATGAGAACCAAAACGAGGAAGACAGTGAACTTCCTGAAAGCCCGGTAAGCAGGAACTGTTGATTATTTGACGTGTCTTCTTTCCAAAGTAAGACAACATGTTTATAAATTTCCCCATTTCATATTTTCCAGATGTTCCTACACTCGCGAAGCTCACTGGCTGAGGACACTCAGTAAGTAGCCTCTTTAATTTAAATGTGAACAGCAGAAACTTTATAATATACACGTGTCAATAAAAGTCCTAATCACCTTGTCGTTTCTCTCCATCAGGATCAAACCCTGTGACTTTGACTACCTTAAAATCATCGGCAAAGGCAGCTTTGGAAAGGTGAGGTCTCTTTTACATAACTAACATCTCTTATGTGCTCAGACGTATATCTGTCACCGCTGCTGCAGCACCGTCTCTAATGCAAATATTTGCTCTATCGCAGGTTCTGCTGGCTCGGCACAAGGAGTCCACCAAGTACTATGCTGTCAAAGTGCTACAGAAGAAAATCATCATGAAGAAGAAGGAGGTAACCGTCGTAAATACGCCTCGATCCTTCCGTTTCGTAATGTAAAATGTCTCACGGCATCATATTAACTTTTATGTGTTCCTTCCAGCAAAAGCATATCATGGCCGAGCGCAGCGTGCTGATGAAGAACATCAAACATCCCTTCCTGGTCGGGCTGCACTACTCCTTCCAGACTACTGACAAGCTGTACTTTGTTCTCGACTATGTCAACGGTGGAGAGGTGAGTTCAAACCCCGCAACGCCCCCAAAAATCAGCCCTGAATATTAAAGTATGTTTTGACGTGATGTTGACAGACGTTTGTCTGTTTTCTCTCCAGCTGTTTTACCATCTCCAGAGAGAGAGGATCTTCCTGGAGCCCAGAGCCAGGTTCTACGCTGCTGAAATTGCAAGTGCACTTGGCTACCTCCACTCCCTGCACATTGTGTACAGGTAATGACTGATCCTATACTGCCCCCTAGTGTATTTCTGTTGACATGACACATGCTGAGCATGGGAGTAACTACTTCTTCCTCACAGGGACCTGAAGCCCGAGAACATCCTGTTGGACTCACAGGGCCACATTGTCCTCACAGACTTTGGACTCTGCAAAGAAGGTCTCGAGGCCAATTGCACAACAACAACCTTCTGCGGGACGCCTGAGGTACAAAACAAACCTCCAGACCTTCAAACAGCCTCATTATCAATACAGAAATTACAGTTGTTGGACGTTGGTTGACTCTCTCTTGTTGCTTTCCTCACAGTATTTGGCTCCTGAGGTTCTCCAGAAGCAGGCGTACGACCGCACAGTCGACTGGTGGTGTCTGGGATCGGTGCTCTATGAGATGCTCTATGGACTTGTAAGTGAAATGTGTGACTTTCTGCTTCTTGGTGCAACTCTGCCGCTTTTTAATATATTAAACAAACTTAATTTGTTGCTGCTGTTTTTGCCTTACAGCCTCCGTTCTACAGCCGCAACACAGCTGAGATGTACAACAACATCCTGCACAAGGCTCCCGTGCTGAAGCCCAACGTGTCGAACGCAGGCAGGGAACTGCTCGAGGGGCTCCTGCAGAAGGATCGGACCAAGAGGCTGGGCGTGAAGGACGACTTTGTAAGTGTGCACAGCTGATCTTTAAGCACACACACAACCCAAACAAACTGTTTGCTGTCAGCCTACTGAACTATTCTCTCTCTTTTTTTGTCCTCCAGCTTGAACTCAAGTATCATTCCTTCTTCTCTCCAATCAACTGGGAGGACCTGATGGCGAAGAAGATCACGCCTCCATTCATCCCCTCAGTGGTAAGTTCAAACGAGGGCTGCAACTGATGATTTTATATCATTTATTAATCATTTTGGCAATATAAAGTTGGAAAATAGTTTTATTTTCTATCAGCTTCTCAGTCCCAACCCAAAAACTTTTACATTTACAATAATTTCAGACAGTTATGATGATTAAAAATGAATCTAGTGATTATCTGAGTCATTTTTTGGTCCTTCAAGCATCAGCTAACAGTGAATAATGCCAATCACAGTTGTCCAGAGCCATCATGAGGTCTTTAAATGTCTTGTTTTGTCTGACCAACAGTCCAAAACCCAACGACTCTCAGTTTAAAATCATAGGGACCAACAAATATGCAAATTTGAGACACTAGAACCAATTAATTATTGCCAATTATGCTTAAAAATGCCTTTACCCAAACAATGAATTGTCAAAATTGTTGCTGTTAATCGACTGAATGATAAATCGACTGTCCACGATCATATAAGACACTCAACAGCAACAAATCTTCCTATTCATGAAGCTGGAGTTGGCAAATGTTTGACATTTTCATGATAACACAGTGGTGTAATCTATTAGTTTGTCTACATATCTAATTCCCGTCCCTTCCTGTTTGCTTTCACAGAGCGGCCCCACAGACCTCCGACACTTCGACCCCGAGTTCACCCACCTGCCCGTGTCCTCCTCTCTGTGCACCGACACCATAACTGTGACCAGCAGTGTCAAGGAAGCAGCCGGAGCTTTTCCAGGCTTCTCGTACGGGCCTCCAGCAGACCACTTGTTCATGTGAACGCCAACGACGCCCCTTCTGTCCTGGGAACTGACAAGAAACAGGATAAAAAAAAGCTCCAGATGAGGAGTGTTACTTTGACTGAGGGACCACGGCGGAGCTGACTGTACGGGAGGACGTCGAGAGAATCTAACTGACATAACAAACACCGGGGAGGGCAGATCTTTGAGGGATCGTGTGCATGACATGTGTACAGATGGGGAACTCTCATGTTACAACACCACTGGCCCTACTCTTCTGCCTCAACCAACCAAAATCATATGTGTGCCAAGTATGGATGCACTCTGGGGTCATAAAACATCGCTCTCTGAGGGGCTCTGGACCTCACAGCATACTGGTGAAGTGACATGAAGAGAAGTGCCTGAGGTTCGAAAAGGCAGTTTGGAACGGCAGCAACAGCGTTATAAAGAAAACAAACACACAAAACCATTTTATTTTTGTTTGGACCTGAGCGCGGTGAGCTGTTTTAGGGTGATGCCTTCATTTACACGTCTACATATGTTAAAACTTGTTTTTTTGTTGTTTTCATGTAAACGCTCAAATTGCACTTGAGGAAACGAGGGTCAAGAAAAGTTAAACATTCTGCTTTAAGCATCAGCAAACTTTGGATTAGACAGCTGCATATCTTTCCATATTTTCTTTTCATATCTGTCGTTCGGGCAAAGAAATAACAACATTTCATCCATCGGTGTCCACTACTAGCGATACATGGACCAAACTGAACACTTTTTTTGACCGGTTTGTCCTCATAAACTGAAGATCAAAGTTTAACTGTACTGTGTAGAAGATGAAGAAGTTACATATATTTTATTGAAAAACCAAAAAAGGTTTCCATGTTTTAATGACCACAAACATTCTCTTTACTGCATATATTATAAATGAGTTATAAATGTTTCCTAGTATATATAATATATATATGAATAGATTACATGAAATTTTCCTGTATGGCAATATATTTTATTTTTGGTTTTTCCAACTTTTTTTTCCACTTACATCCAGTGAGCGATGTTTTATTCTGTATCTGCTGTTTGCAAACTTAATGAAAGACGTCTCTTAATGATCAGGAGAGTTCAACCAGCAATAAACAGGCCCACATCAGCGATAGCACACACTGTATATCTTTCAAATTTTAAGTGATTGCTGTTTTATTGCAAACACTCCGGACTAAACTATAGAATCTGTGATTACAAGATGTTTGTTTTTGTATTTATGCATCATGTAGAAGAAGAACTGTGAATATCTTGTGCCTGTCCAAGGCGGCCTGATCCATATTTACTGTATGTACATATCTCCCTTTTTCCCTGAACCTCTTTGTCCCTTTTTGTAGAAAATGACCCGTGTAAAGAAAGTGCTTCATTAACTTTGAAGAAGAACCACTAGGTGGAGCAGGCGCTGGCTTTCCCCACTGCATAATATGGTTCTGGAAAGTGCAATAAAATCTAAAATAATTATAATTTAATCTCTTTTAGCAGATGTGTAAGTTGTAATTTATGATCTGATATGCATTAAGTTATTACGAGAGAATCTTCACTCGAATAGAGACCGTTCATGACTTTGTTTTGACCCATTCAGTCTCCATATTTTAGGTGTTTGCATACACAGAGTGCATTTTCAAGCCTGCTGAAAATAATAAATAAAAAAAAGACAAGGCAACACACAGTTCTAGATAATTTTCTTCCATATTTGGAAGCATTATTTTGTTTCTGTTTTGTATTTTTTATGTATATTTATTTTCATGCCACTGCTACTGTACAAAGGAGATAATTTACATGATCAACTGAAATATTGAACTGTAATCTGTGTCAGAAATGGCGAATAAATTCTCTAAAATCAAGACAAGTGTGACGTTTTGTGTTTGTGCTGCTACTGATGCTACGTTACTTGATAATTTGATGACACATCATAGTAGGAGAACAATTGATCAGTCAAAAATGTTGTTAACAAATCACTTGGTCTATAAAATGTAAGAAAATCACTCCAAGGTTGCATCTTCAAGTGTTGTTTTATCCAACGACCAATCCAAAGCACCAAAATATTCAGTTAATTATTAAATAAGACAAAGAAAAGCAGCAAATCCTCCAGATAAACTGGAACCAGAGGATTACTTAGTTATCATAACAGTTGCCAATTAACTTTCTGTCAATGAGTAACCCACTGACAACTCATTGTTTCAGTTCTAATACTCATTTAGAGTTCATCTACTCATCTACTTTTATCATATATAACATATTTCAAGTAATTCAACATATTTCAAGTTTCAACCTACTTTAAAATTAGCCGTGGTAATTAAAGAACTCATTGTTTTGGCTTCAATACTAATTTAAAGTTTCAGTGTGTAGAATTTAGTTATCTAGTGGACTAATCGCTGCATTGCAATCTCCTCGCCTTGCTAGTGTAAAGGAGAAATAACACTTAAAGGACCCTGTTTAGAGACGTGATCTGGTTTGTCCGTTCTGGGCTACTGTACAAACATGGTGTTTCAATATGGAGAGATAGTTTATCTGCTATATAGAATTAAACATTACAGCTTTCACCTTTAATATTTTTTGATGGCTAATAGGATGAAAAATGCTTTAGTTAACAGCATTTTTTTTTTACAGTTAAAATTAGTTAAAACGTTTTAGATGTTTTAAACCAGGGGTCTTCAACCAGTGGTCCACGACCTCTAGGGGATCCGCAGAGGTACTGCACGAGGTCAACCAACTTTTGTCATAATAATTGACAGTTTTCACCAAAATAATTTGTGAGAATTAAAAGAAACATATCAAACTTCAAGCATTAATATGCAATAACAAGCTACTTTTGACAACAACAAAAAAGTATTAATTATCCCATTATGCATGAAGGTTTTATCAATCATAAACACATACAGGATAACAACCCAGTATATACATTAAGGTTAATAAAGTGAAGTAAAAGGTGAATAAAGTAAATATAAAAGTTATTAGAGGGCATGTGGGGGTGTCTGTTCTGTTTGTCTCTCGTCCGAAGGGGTCCTCGGGCTGAAAAAGGTTGAAGACTCCCGTTTTAAAACATTAACCATGATGGAAAAAAAAAGAACAAACAATACCTCCATGTTCTACACGCTGTTTGACATGAGCATGAGTAACACGGCCCTGAGGCAGAAGCTGACAAAAGTTAACACGAGCGCTCATCATCTGTTCAAATAACTCAAATGTTTGCCGCCATGTTGTCTCTCACCTGTGTGTTGATGTTTCGGGCACACCTGTCGTCTCCCGTCGCGAGGCCCCCCTCTGCTGCTGCCGCTGCTGCTGCGCGTGAATCAATGACAGTATAAAGACGGTGTGAACCAAACACTGTACGCATGCGCGGTTGGGGGGGGGGGGACCTTCCTGCAAAATAGTGCTCCCCTAACAACAGACAAAGCTTGACACTGTGGACTCAAACTGAAGACGCTTTATTTAAAAAGCGTTTGTCAGTCGCTCCTTCAATGGTAAGGCTGGTTTTTCACTGTCTTAACGTGGCGGCGGTGTTTTGTTTTGTAGCTGGGCGCAGCGGGAGTTAGACGCTTTCACACGATGCCATTTCAGCACCCACTCCAACGGCTGCGGGCACTGGCTAATTCCTGGACGGGGGGGGAAACTTTCATTCCCCGAGCCAAACTAAAGTAACACAAAGTCGGCTTAGTTAGTTAACCAGCATGAACTGTAGACAAGTTAACTAACTAACTAACTACAGGTGTTTTTTTTATTGTATTTGTTGCTAAGGAACGAGAGCACACCGACTCTTGCTTGGTAGCGGTTGGAGGCTAACGGCGCCGTCTAAACGCTGGATTGATACGCTTTATTAGTGTCTGTTATACTTGTTCTTACTAGTCATATCAAGGAGTGTTACTTACTTGTCTATATACATCTTAATGAGTCGGTCGTGCAGCTTATGTTTCAGTCTTTTTGTGTTTAAATTAAAGCTAAAGCAGCTACTCGTGTCCAGGAATTAGCCTGATGCCCTTCATCATAGCTTAAAAACTGTAACCCCGGCTGGCTGGGGTTATTTGCTGGATTCAGCTAACGTTAGACGACCTGGATAGAAACTGTGACTGGATTTCTGCCAAACGTGTGTGCAGCCAGGACAAACAACACCAGGGACACCAAACAGAGGCGTTTAATCTCTGTGCCAAGTACATTTCATGTCAATCTAATGTCTTATGTTGCATAATTAAATAATAAAGGGAGACGTCTGTCTGCACCAGAGATGCATTTGTAATCTGCAAACATGCCTCCTTTTCTACATTTATATGTAAAGTGCATTAGTCAGGCTTTGTTTACGCGTCCCATATTATTCCTATAATGTCCTACAAAGGAGCACAGATGGCAGTGCATGTCCTTATATGTAATTTGGCGTTATTTCCAGGGGGAATGCACACAGCGATCAGTTGCTACTCTTTAATAACTGCAGACATAGTCAGCTGATAAAGCTAAACTGGACAGGCAAGCATCTATTACTGTGAATAAGTTACCAGGTGCATCAGGTTGTGCATGTCCCGCGCTCAAAGGCACAGACCCAAAGGTTCAAATCCAACCTGTGGCCCTTTGCTGCATGTCATCCCCTCTCCCCCTCTTTCCCTTCAGCTGCTACTATCCAATAAACATCTGAACAGTTCTTTAACTTCTTATAAACTACTAAGCAGGGCGCTCCAGACGTCCCTCTTCCCAGCAACATATTCCACCTCCTTCTGGGGGATCCGGAGGTGTTCCCAGGCTAGATATAGTCCCTACAGCGTGTTCTGGTCTACCCTGTGGTCTCCTCCCAGTTGGAGGAGATCCTAATCAGATGTTTGACCCGCCTCAGCTGGCTCCTTTCAATGTGAAGGAGCAGCGGCTCTACTCCTCACTCCTCACACTGTCGCGAAGGCTGAGCCTGCCCACTCAGTGGAGGAAGCTCATCTCAGCCGCTTGTATCCACGATCTCATTCTTACAGTCACTACCCAAAGCTCGTAACTGTAAGGTGAGGGTTGGGACGTGGATGGACTGGAAAATCGAGAGCTCCCTCTTCCGGGACAGCGCTTGCTTATCGGTCCATCTCATGCTCCATTTTTCCATCACTCGTGAGCAAGACCACAAGATACTTGAACTCCTTCACTTGGGGCATGACCTCTGAACTGATTTAACTGAGTCATAATAATGTGTACTTCCCTTTGTAATCATTAAAATGAACACATTTCTTAACAAGTTTCAGCCTTTTGTTATCAAATAAACGTAATATTAGCACCCTGAAGCCGTCTAGACTTAATACTCCACCCTCTGGGGAAACGACGGCGATCACTTGAAGCAGAGACTCCCGAAGGATCCTATATCAGGTCAATGTTGTCCCTCAGGTAGCGCGTTTCAACCCGAGCGTTGTTGTGATGCTGGCAGGAGGAGAGGTGACTGTGAGCGGCTCTGTTACCACTGGCAACAGCCTGGACAGACGGTTGGCTTTTGATGACTTCAAATCAGGCAGAAATAAGAAGAAGCACGAGTGTGAGATGTTTTGTGTTTGGCGAAGCTGGAAAAAGTAGAGATTATCTTATTCTTCCTGACGTTATCGTCTCTAAAGTTTGGCCACTTACGGAGGCTGTGATTGAAATATCTCAAAGTTTGTGACTTAATTTATCATCCGCACGTTATCCTGTGGCCTTATTTCCCTTCAAATGTCATACTTTTTTTGAGTTCACTTGCATAAATGCGTAAGCTGACATACATCAATGGGTCCAGCCAATTCAGGTGGCACGTACGGCATTAACAACTGCCTGACACATTTGTACGGGTTTTGAATTTGCCGTCTGACCTATTTTCGCCTCCTGTCTCTGCATTATGTCAGTTAGATCCATGTTCCCTCTCTGTAGCTGTGGGGGAAAGGCCAGTTGAGCGAGCAGTGGACAAAATGAGGTCAGATCTTATCCCCTCGGGGCATCTATTGATACGACAGCTTGCACCTGAGCACCTAATGCTCCCGGAGAATATGTTTTCGTTGAATGAAGATTAGGTCACATGTAAGGTGGCACGCTTCCTTAATCCCACGGTAAACACAAGCGTGATGGGGACATTGGGCAACGTCAGCGCCGCACGTGCCTCACTTCAGGTTCTCGTGCCAGGGTGCCCCAGTTTCCTCCGTCGCCACCACCTGCCTGCTGATCACCCCCGCGATAGTGGCAGGAGAGAGGGATGCATCAATGAGTGTTTATGGGACAAGGGGAGGGGAGAGTCGCGTATCAGAAAACTATATAAGGCATAACCAGCGAGCCATTTATTCTGTGCCTTATGTGTTTTTTGCTCCTGTGGTTGTGTGTGTGTGTGTGTGTGTGTGTGTGTGTGTGTGTGTGTGTGAAGCAGGGTCCGGATACGCTTTCCAGGTACAGAGAGTAGGCTGTGCGTGCAGACATGTCGGGTCGCTCTGCTGCAGAGATGGATGACTCGCAGGAGCTGCCTGAGCTGCCGGTGAGTCTCCCCACAATGACGCCAACAGAGCAGGAGGAGGAAATGTCTGCATAAGTAACTGTGTTTACAGAGCGGTTTAAAGACGACGCTGTACATTGTTTTATTTTGAGAATATTTATATTAACTCATACTTTTAATTTAAAATAAATATAATTATCTTGCCTCAGGTGGTCACTGCAGGTTTTAATTTTTGTCTTATAGCCAACCAAAGTTGATAATTCTTGTTTTTTTTTGTTTTTTGTTTTTTTAAGGTGTTCAGATCAAATTAAGAAAACCTGAGCGTAGCTGAACATGTGAAGTTCACTGTACTGCTGAAATGAGGAGCGGATCAATTGATTTAAAGTTCATTAATGACAGCTTTCTTAATTGTTCATTTAACAAGTGAGAATATAAAACAGTTGCCAGGTATTGTTTGCTACTTTTCTCCTTTGCACACTGTTAAATACGGATTAACCTTTGACCATTGGTCAGACAAAATGAGCTCTTTTAAACGTTTTTATTGGTTCCTGTATGTTAACGACTTGTTTTTATTCTAACTTGAATAATTTTGTGTTCACCTTCAGTTTTTGCGACAGTGGCTTGATTTTTATTCCTTTTATCTGACTTTATTAGCTACAATAAATGAAGTTTATTATAATGTAATAATATTATTTGTACTGAAAGTCCTTTCTGTATCTTTTCTTTGTGTGTGCAGACAAAGAAGGCCAAACTTGAGCTAGACGGTGGACTGAAGAAAGAGTCAAGGTCAGTCTTCAGTGATTTTTAGATTTTAAACCACTGCTGAGTTGTGAATAAACTATTAAAAAAAACAAGCCATGGAGGAGAAACTCTCTATGTGATTGTGGTCGCAGCTTTTTGGCAGCAGAAGTCTTATAATTATACTGAACTCTTCATGCTCCTCCAGTAATTTAGGTGATGATGGGAGTCCGGCGGCTGTGTTGGGTTCGTCAGAGCAGGAAAGCTCTTACTCTGCCCTGTCTACAGCCCAGCTTGATCCAGGTTGGTAGAAAATGTGACCACACACTACACAGAAATGTTCCTGAAAACAAATTAATATAAATTTACTGTAATAAAATTTTAATTGCAGGTGATCAGGAGCAGTCGGACGCAGACAGGAGTGCAGCACCTCAAGCATGCGATGACTCCATGAACTCGTATGCACACTCTGGTAGGAACAGAAACATTTAACTTTCACGATGCACATTAGAGGTTTGAAAATAAGAAAGCTGCTTCTGTGTGTCAAACTGAAGCCATGTCGTCTCTTTGACAGACACGACAGCCACATCTGAATACGCCCAACAAGTTTATCAAGGAAGCAAGTGAGTACGCCAATGCACTGGACAAACGTTTGACTCGCATCTAACTCAATCTTGCCAACTGATAAGAAGCAGTTTCCTGCTTTAGATTACACTCAGTGCTCTGTAGGCAGCACCTCAGGTGTGAGGCATCATTGACTCTTCAGTTCTTCACAACCCTGAATATTATCTGCTACATTAAGAGTGTTTTAAAATGAATAAAATTGCAATGTAATCCTACTTCAGGAGGACTAGATGGCTAATGTTGCAGTGAGGGGGGAAAATGGGGTTAAATACAGTTCGTGTTCAGGAATGTTTATTTAATATAGCACCTTTTTTATCACAGAGAAAAGTTCTTCACAAAAGTTAAATTGTTGAAAAGCAACACAAACTAAGAAATACATAACAAAATAGGCAGTGTTAGAATATAAAAGTACAAGAAGTGAATCCAACAGTATCAGTTTAAGCGACACCTCAACGATTCTGCATTTTAAAATGGATTTAAGCATTCAAAGAAATCAGATATTTTAGTTTTATCACTTTCTGTCCACTCTTGCTTTTCCCGATTTCTGTGCAAACATTTGGTTTTGGATAACCCGTACATTTACTGTCCACCCTTTTTTATATTTGAAAATCTAGCAGCGTGTGTGTGTGTCTGTGGGGTTCTAACACCCGAGCGTAAAGCTCACAGTGGTGAGTCAAGGCTTCACAGTTTGTGAAGAATCTAAGGGAAGCTGTGTAGATCATATCTAACACCTGAGTGATCCCATAATCCAATATCAGTACAAGTGTGGCATCAAAAAGTTGTTGTCATGGCAGCATAAATACTTTTAAAAAACACAGTCTTCAGCCTGAACAGTAGATCACTAGTCCTGGTTTCTCTTGCTCTCTCCCTCTTTCAGCCCAGCGGTGACGTCTTACACCAGTCAGGTGGCCTTTCCTCCTCTGGCCCAGTCCACTGTGTACTCAGCCTTCCCCCAGACAGGCCAGACCTACGGCCTCCCGCCCTTTGGTTAGTCCCTGCTCCTCCTCCTCAGCCTATTTTAACACTGTTTGCTCTCTGAAGACGCAGCATCACACACTTTTTGTTACTTTGCTTAGTGTGCTTTGGCGCTGTGGACTCGTTTTTTTTTTTTTTGCTTTTGACCTCTGCTTAAACACTTAAAGTCCACACCTTGACTTGAAGGACCTGGTTTTTCTAAACTTTGCCTCATCTTCAATGACACACTCCTCTCGCCGCCTCTTTCATCCTCTGCTTCCCATTGCTCTCTTTCACCTTCAGGTGCTATGTGGCCAGGCATTAAAACAGAGACAGGGCTGCCTGAGGCACCCTCTGGTGGCCAGCCTGGGTTTCTCAGCTTCAGCGCCGCATATACCTCAACCCAGCCAGGCCATCTGCACTACTCATACCCCAGCCAAGGCAAGCTGCAACCTCACTCTGTCTCACAAGATAACGCCGTCACACTCTCTGCAAATATAAGACAATAAAGGAGATCTTGCAGCGGCACAGCTCTGTTTTCCTCTCTTGTTGTTCAAACACTTCGTAGAGATTCTTTTACTTTCCTCTGGCGCTGTTTCAGTCGAACACTTTCTGTCTTCAGGCTCAAGCTTCACAACATCCAGTGTGTACTCCAGCATCCCTTCAGCTACGGCTGCCACCACCACCTCCACCACAGTGGCCCACCAGGTAAGAGAAATTAATAAAACATGTATCTGTGTGTCGTTTATCTCTTTATCTTCTGTAAACTCAACTGGCCACCATTAGCCAAGTTCAGCCTCTTTAAAAGGAAGTTTTTCCTCGTCGCTGTCGCCAAGTGTTTGCTCATGGTGTGAATCGTTGAGTCTCTGTAAATATTAGAAAGAACAGTCTAGACCTGCTCTGTACGTCATGAGATAACTTCTTGTATGATTTGGCTCTTTGAATTGTATTCTTCTGTTGGGCATTAGTGTTGGGCTTAACACAGACTGAGTTCATCAGTTACTGTGACAGATCTGAAGATCTTGGAAGTTGGAGATCTTTCTCCACCCTCCTTTTCTCGTTCATCGAAATTGTTTTTTTTTTTCCAGGAATTTAGCAGCTACAACTCTCTGGGACAGAGTCAGTTCTCGCAGTACTACACTCTGCCTCCCAGCTACGTGCCTGCAGGGCTGCCGAGCAGCGACGACCAAGGTGCCGGCGTCGGAATGGCCGGATATTCGGCCGTGAAGTCGGAGCAGGCGGCCTCAGCTGGACTCCCTCCTAGAGGTAGATAAAATTACTGCACTAATATATATGATTTATAACCCTTGTACACGTTTGAGACACGACAGAGGAAATGCATTCTTTCTTGTACTCAGATGCGTCTCCACCAGAGAACCTCCCGGCAGGCGCTGCCCTTCCTACCAGTGTGGCTCTCCCTGCTGGAGCCAGAGATCAGGACGAGGTCGGACGCAGGAACTCCGTCGGCAAAGCCAAAGGGAAGGGCAAGAAGTCTGATAACTCCCCGCCTACGGAGAGTGACCTGGAGGTAAAGCATGTCGGCAGCTGCTCGATACATGCACAAGGCACACACAACATATAACATGGTCTCCTTAACCTGGTAGTACATGAAACAAGTATATAGGACTTATTTCTAAATATTTTTCCTGTTAATAGTGAAATAACATGATCTTCTCTGCTGTTTTTTAGCGTATTTTTCTCTGGGATCTGGATGAGACCATTATTATATTCCACTCGCTGCTCACAGGCTCCTATGCACAGAAATTTGGCAAGGTTTGTGTCAGTAAACACACAAAAAGTCTGAGCATGCAACCCAAAATGGAAAAAGTCAGACTCAGTTTATTGTTTTTATTTGTTTAGGACCCAGCGACGGTGCTGAACTTGGGCTTGCAGATGGAGGAGCTGATCTTTGAGCTGGCAGACACTCACCTTTTCTTCAATGACCTGGAGGTACAGTGACAGACAGACAGGTGTCACAGCAGAAACTAAATCATGTAATGAATTTCTTAAGAACTCATCAAGCCCGCTGAGTTCTGGAGAAGAGACACGACGTCTGTCTGTCAAGCAAAACCAGTAAAACTTCATTGTTAGCAAAAATATTTGTTCCGTCCTGTCGGTAAATCAAATGGCACCTGAAGCGGCTGCTGTAAGTCAGTCATCAGTCATCAGTAAAGCAAAGTTTGTCTCTCTTTCAGGAATGTGATCAGGTCCACGTCGAGGATGTTGCCTCTGACGACAATGGACAAGAACTGAGGTGTGTTATGCTCTACAGCACAGTACAGCCAACGTTATCATGCACAGTTTGACCTGATTACAAATAAATTGCTTGTTTCTTCCTGTTTTTTTTTAGTACCTACAACTTCTTGGCGGACGGCTTTAATGGTCCCAGTGGCGGAGGAGCATCGGGCACCACCGCAGGAGTCCAGGGAGGAGTGGAGTGGATGAGGAAACTGGCCTTTCGCTACCGCCGGCTAAAAGAGATCTACAACAGCTATAAAGGGAATGTCGGCGGTGAGTTTGCATCAATAATCTGAAATAAAAGGCACATTTTGAAGAATACAAAGTAAAAAGACTTGAAGTGAGTCTTCTTTCACCTTGACTCTCGTGTGTCATGCTTCATTGCGTTTGTTTTCTTTGAGCAAGGTGAATTCCCGTCATGTTTGACGACAGAAGAAATTAGTTCCACAGTTTAATGCCTGACAGGCAAAACGAAGCAAACACAGATCTGAATTTCCTCATTTATTCTGACGTCAGCTAAACATTCAGCCAGCGGCCAAAATAAACAGAGCTGGGGCATTTTTCCTGCTGCTTTGTCTTCTTAAATATTAGACTGTGGGGGAGAAACTAAAATGAAAAAGATGTTTGCTCCAACTACATCTCGTAGTATTGTGGTTGTGCACTGGGAGTCCACACCCAAAACAACAGTTTCCACATGAGTGATGAGTGTGTGTTGTTTCTTTCAGGCCTCCTGAGTCCAATGAAGAGGGAGCTGCTTTTACGGCTTCAGTCCGAGATCGAGAACATTACGGACGCGTGGCTCAGCACAGCGCTCAAGTCTCTGCTGCTCATCCAGTCCAGGTCTGAGCAGAGCACGGTTTATATTTAAGGTCGTACTCTGCAGCGAGATGACTGTTTGTTTATTCAGAGGATGATGCAACCGTAGATACTGTTCGAAAGCACTGAAGGACAACCTCAAAATTCAGGGTGTTCGTTTCAGCGACGTGTGTCGTGTATTTACTCCAGTTTATATGTTTTGCTCAGCTAAAACTGAAGCAACAAACGGCTCAGAATACTGTGTAAACAGTCTGTGCTCTGTTTCCACCAACAGGGGGAAGTGTATGAATGTGTTGGTCACCACCACTCAGCTGGTTCCAGCTCTGGCAAAAGTGCTGCTCTACGGCCTGGGAGACGTCTTCCCCATCGAGAACATCTACAGTGCCACAAAAATAGGTACGTATTTGAAATCTTATGCGGTGTGGAATTACGTTACGTTGCTGAATATATAATGTATTATTCCCTCTGTGGCTTCCTTTCACGCAGGAAAAGAGAGCTGCTTCGAGAGGATCATCTCTCGCTTTGGGAAGAAAGTTACGTACGTGGTGATAGGCGACGGTCGAGACGAGGAGTTTGCAGCAAAACAGGTAAACTTCATTGTTTTTATGTTAGTTTGTAGATGTTTTACTCAAATTAAAAGACACAGGATGTTTCATTTCACTTGTTTCTTGCTCGTTATGTGCTCTGATTGAATTTAGGTCACTGAGCATCTGAAAACAGTGGACTAATTTTTCAGTCCTGGTGAAATGTCCGGGAAAATTTTGTTTTCCTGGAACATTATTCCAACATTCTGCTATTTTCTTGAATGCACTGCCAGGCTGTCTAAACGTTTGAGTCTCATTGAAGACTTATGAAGAATATTACCAGTAAATTGTCTAAACATCAGGCCACGTCCCAGTCTAACAGGGCTCACGGAAAGAATAAATATTTTATTGATTATCAGAGTCTGAAAGACGTTTTTGTGTTTGAAAAATAACCAGATATATTCGTCTGTGCCTGCTGACACGTCGAGACCAGACGCTCGTTGTTGGTCACATGATACGTTACGCCAAAAATTAAGCCCACAAGCAAAAATGAGGGCATGGACATGAGAAACACACTTCAGGTGTCATTGTCTCCTGTTACCCCTCGATGGGGCCGGATCATTGCAGATAAACACGTGCAGGGCTCCAACTAATTTGGCGTAATGAAAACAGTCGCGGCACAAAAAAAGGTTGCGGACCGCTGCTAACAGTGGCTGTTATTAATTTGAGGAAACTCGACTCCAACTTCAACAAAACGATCAACGGAAAATATTTGGCTCTAACACACCCTCTTTGTTTGAATCCTGCCACCAAGTCAGCCAACCACAGCCCGCTCTGTGCCAATTACCTGGAAGTGATCCAGAGAGTGTGATCTAACAAATGAACAACACAGTCTGTATACACATTTTGGCTTTTAATGTAGTGATATTAAAAGGTGCGTGTGCTGAAAACTTCCCGACTTTATTACAGGAGTCAAAGTACGAGTTTAAATCAGACTTCCATAGAAGGATACCTGATACTTCACTGCAGGAAATACAACAACCACTGTGTTTGTTTAAGGCCTCCATCCGTTTTTCACCAGCCTGGTTGCAGACTCGTGAACCCTCCCTGATTTGTTTATTCAAATCCTGTTTGACCAATTCACTCTCCGGTTTTCAGTTTCACTACATTTGTAGTGGAGTGTTTCTAATCAGCTGTCTTTGTGTGTCTCTCTCTTTTTGCGCAGCACAACATGCCCTTCTGGCGGATCTCTACTCACGGCGACCTCGTGTCCCTCCACCAAGCGCTGGAACTGGACTTCTTGTAAAAGAAGGCGACGCTGAATGTCGCACACTAAACATGAAAACGTAGTCGTCACCCTGTTGGTTTGTGGAGTGACACTGTGTGAGGGGAAAATCCTCCACAACCCCCGACGACACACACACACACACACACACACACACACACACACACACAACACACTCATATTATAAAACCCCTTATCTGCCCTCACTGACGACTAAAGACTCACTGTGTGATGCGTGATGGTAATGTACTGAGGTGGACTTTGGGTCGGATAAACAGACTGGATGCATCATTCGGCTGAGGTTCCTCACACCCAGCACTCCCTCCTCTACGGCAGCTAACCTCACCACGGCTGAGACTGGCACTGATTTGGACACAGAAGGGAAGACATCCGTATTTTCCTCCTCTTTGGTCTCTAATTTTTCTTTTCAAGCATCAAAAACTGCAGTAAAAAAAAAAACAATCCCTCTAATTTTTTTTATTTCTTTCAGGATTTAAACAACCAAAGGGCCTTTTATTGTCGTTGTTCTCTTTTGGGGTTGTTGTAGCTTTTTATTTAGGCTCTGTGTACGTGAAAGGATATCAAAGCTAATAAGAAACCTCTTTCTGGATCGTTTGCACTCATTCAAAGACTTGAACGCATCATTTTGGATTTTCCCTTCCCGTCATGTTACTCGCAGTCGTCACGTGTCAGATGGTCCCTTTTTTATTTGCCGCCCATGTAGCCATTCAACTATTTTTTTTTTTTTTTTCTAAGGTACTGGTTTTTAAAAAAAAAGGAACTCTGTCACGACTTCCTGTTCTGATCTGACCAAACTTCACCGTCAGTCAGGTCTCCTGACCGGACCTCTCCACTGTGTTGTAACAGCAGAAGCGTGGGCCCACTTTACGTACGTTATGTGTGACCTGTGAGCAGCCTTCTGACAAACCTCAGACCGAACCTTACTGTATGACTCAGTAACATGTGAGGTGATAACTTTGACGAGTAGAGGAGAAGTGTGTTTCCTGCCCCGGTAGTCGTCGTAGTGTTTGTAAAGCAACGCACAGGTGAGCCGTGTCCCAAATCTGTACCACATATTGATTCTGTACGGTATGAGCCACATGCTACTTGCAGCTACATCAGACAGGATAGGGTGCAGGTTTTCCCATTCATTTGAGTGTGGGTAGTGTATAATTCAAACCTCCACAGTCGGCCTGAAATGTCTCTGAAACTGAGACTCTCCAGGTGGAATCACGGACTAAACTCTGATACTGGTTTATTTCATGTACGCAGCTTCTAAATCTGAGTCTGACTCATAATTTATGCTACAAAATAGAGACAAGAATAAGTTTCATTTGGTTTAAGAGAGGCCAAGCGGTGGTTGAGTGACATAGACAGTGAATGAGAGTGAGGGAGCACCGGCAACAATAAAACAGGTTAAATAAAGTTCTGTCCCCTGGGGACAGATGTGTCCATTGTCTCTTAATCCGTCCATGCTCACACCTCTCAGCCTCTGACTCAGCTAATACATTGTCAGGAGGATCACAGTTCACTTAAGAGGTTTCATTTCAAAGTTTCCTTTTTTTGTTTCCAGTGAATCGCTTCACAGTTGTAGCATCTCATCACAAATCGGACGATTTGACAAAACCAGGACAAAGAAAATAACCTGTGAGCGTGTAGAATTACATGTTAGTGCTCTCGCGTGTTACTGAATGTGAAAATAGTCTTTTTTTACCAAAGACATTATTCAACGTGTCCGGATAAATTTAATTTAGCTGATATTTACTAAATTAATTGGTCAAAATTAGATGATTTTTGTAATTCGTCATCAATTTACAGATTGTGTTTGCAGTGAGCTGCAACAAATACGATGATTAATTTTTTTAATCTAATCTACAACTTTTAAAGATGTTACTTTGAGGTCTTTTTACATGTTCAAAGACTAAACAACTGAGAATCCAAAGCCCAGATTAATCTCTCTCTGGTAAACAATCAGCAGTTGCAGCCCTAATTTCATCTATAAAATATAATAAAATAGTTAAAATGTTCATCACAATTTCCCAGAAACCTAAGTGACGTCTTGAAATTGCAGACTCAAACGATGAATCAGTCGTGGAAATGGTTGCTCAATGATCGATTGATCAGCTGATTGTTTCAGCTCCGATTAAAACCAGGACATGATTTATTGTGTCAGACGACTCCAGCCGCAGAATCACTTCATCATATCCGCCGCATGACAGCCCGTCTGAAGTTACCGTAGGAGGGGGGAAAAACAAACTAACAAAGGGTGACGACTGTGCAATACATATCTGCTCTGCTCATCAACTGTATTTCAAAAAGGGACGTTTCATTTGTCAACCATGAGAGGGAGGCAAAAAAAAAAAAGAAGCAGGAAGCGGGGCGGGTGGGGTCGACTTCCCACTGGTCTGTATGAGATTAACGACTGAACAATACTGAGCCTGAAGAAGATTTCGTATTTACACACATGCAGCTTGACCGTTAAGAATGTGTATTTCTGTGTAATTTGTTTGTGTGACTGTGCATATTTATATTGTGCCTTTAACCATCATCTGTATGCATAATCTCAAAGGGAAATATGTAATTTGTTTGATACATTTATCACTGCATTGTTATATTATCCAAAGTGTTACCTTACTTTTTTTTTTTTTTTTTTATTGATTGTCCTGTCTGCACTGTATTCAAAAGGTCTCCTTCTTGACTATATATCCTTTTTTTGGGAGGGAAATGTTCACATAGATCGCTCAGTGTTTTGGAGTTTCTGTGTTTTTCCATAAAGTTACTCGTGAAAATGTTCAACAGTCACGTCCGCTTTGCGTTTTTAGATTTCTTCCTTTTGAAAAGGAGATTGCATTTATTCTGTTGCTGTGAAATGCTTAGCACCGCTTAGAGACAATCTGTTACACATAGTATTTTTTTATTTTTTTTTTTAGTGCGGATCAGATCAGAAAGTGATTGGCATGTTTAACGAGGTGTTTAAGCTCTACGTGACACACAAATTGAGAGACCATATGCAATCTTTGCTTTCTTTTTTTTTCCCTCCTGAATGTTTTCTGTTCATTTCTTTACTTCGTCTGCATGTCATGTCTGTTTTTTGAAGTATACCATGTCTATAAACAAAAAAACAAAAAAAAAACGCAGTGTTTAAGGAGCTATATTCTTCTACATGTCCTCTTTTTTCCTTTCTAATGCCAAATACTGTTATTTTTAATGCTGTGTTTTTGTTTTTTATGTACTTCATCTCATTTTCAAGGACCTGTGAGGCCACATAGGGTCATGTAGAGATCCTGAATGTGATCCTGTAAAACATCATAATAATCAATGCTAATTTAATTACAGTAATCACTACCACCCCCCCACCCCCCACCCCCCCCCCCCCCCCTAACACACACACACACACACACACACACACACACACACACACTCCACCTTACAAAGTAGCAGTTTGGGACCTTGACACGGTCCTGTAAGGTTTTCCTGTGTACCTAAGACGCTCGATACAGTGTAAATAAATTTTAAAAAGTTTCAGACTCAAGACTTCGCTCCATTATTTATTACAGAAAAACAAAGAACAATCAGACAAAAATAGTTTGTATAAATAAATAAGAAGATATAAACTGTTACAGGATAGGTCTAATACAATATGTGCAGTGCATTGAAAGATTTGTCACTATAAAGCAGTAGTTCTGTCCTTTCTCATGCTATTTAATTTATAGTTTATCTGAGGCTAAAAATAACACTTAACCTGCCTGAGGTAGTCAAATCAAGCAGGTATCTTCTTAAATTATCATTTTACTGTGAGATTTAGTGAAAAGTTGAACAAAGGCGAACTCTAACTCACTCAAACAGAGTGAATATGAATACGTCCAACCTGTAATGTCTCATATTTTACCAGGTGAGTGTTTCTGGCGTGATGCAGCAGCTCAGGTGTGAAGATGTAACGCTGGATTACGTTCATGCATTGTTTCATATCACAGGTTGACGGTCTCAGTCCATTGCTGGAATGTTACCAATAAAAGCTTCTGTATCCACACACATACACCAGTTAGGTACACTTCTACAATCCACTATGATCCAATACAACAACTCTGCTATGAATCCAACTTGTAGTTTGCAGTAGTGTTAAACTCGAGAGCTGTTCCTAATATTTTGGCCTTTTACATACACGAGAGGGCCATAATATTAGAAACACCAGCTAAAGTCTGGGACACTGTAAGCTTCATAAAAGTTGAATTTATTGGATTGGATTGCACCAGTGTACCTAATAAAGTGGCCTTAATGAATGTAAATACATTTAATGACTACAGTTTAGTAGTTTCGTTTAGTGTTTTGAGATAAATGTTCTTTTAAATAAAGCTGAAGAGGGACGAGAAGTTCAACCAACCTGCCCTACAGTCCCTAAAACTGTTTGTTTTGTCCTCTCTATCTTCACAGAGCAGGAGGAACCATTAGTGCAACCGAAACCTATTTCAGTATACATATATTTACGTAAGCATTGTGTCCTAAATCAGTTGTGTTGGGCGTGTGTGTGTGTGTGTGTGTGTTGGAATAAAGGTTAGATGACATGCAGGTTACATTATCAAGGTGTAAATCTGGACAGGAACACCGGCGACACAAGACAAAACAAAAGGATCCGACTACACGGCACGTACGCAACAAACTGAAGCAGCTGTTGATCACCTGAGGACGGTCAATGGTTGTATGAAACAGAACAGTCAAGTAAAATGGCTTTTTCAGAAATCACGAATCACTGATTCACAGCTTTTGGGAGCTTTGGGACGCAGCAGCACCAGTTAATACAGTGAAGAAAGTGCTTCAGAGAACAGCTTGAACATCAGTCGTCACTTGACTCAGCACCACACAACCTCATGATTAATCAGGCTGAGAGTCTGCATGACTTCATCTCTTCCCGGCCTCCACATGTGATGGACGTCAGGTGACGTAGGTCAGCAGTAGAAGTTCTCCGCCAGCTTCCTCATTCTTTTGTTGCAGCGTTTGACTTCGGGCAGCGGTTGGCTTGGCTCGTTGCTATCTATAGCCGAGTCTGTTTCAATGTCCTGTGTTCTAAAAGTGATGTCACCAGCGTCCAGCTCATCTCTGAGCACCCTAGTAGGTCCCATCCCATCTCTGGTTTTCTCAGACACATCCCCTGTCAGCTCCTCTTTGGAATGGTTTGGATGGTAGAGCTTATAATATATCATTTTTAAAAAGAGACCAAGCATGTAAACACCTACAACAATGACAACAGTGACTATGGCGTAGTGTACCGTTTCAAAATATGGTGCTTGTGTGGTCATCTTGCTCCAGCACCACCAACTGCAGAGGAAGACGATATCGAGCAGTATGTAGCTGTGGTAGAACAGAGTCCTGTACCTCGTCTTCCCCTCCACCACGTTAAGCCAGTTGAAATACCAAATGATGCCTACAGTGGCTCGGTAAAGCCATTCTCCACAAGGGCTATCCATGAAGTCAGTCTTGGATCGCCAAATGAAGAAGAATAAAACAATCCAGGAGCAGATGAAGTGGGGGAAGATGAAGCAGGGCAGCACGGAGGCGAAGAGGGCGAGGGCGGTGAGGCGAGACGAGAGGAGACACAGGTTCCAGAGGAAGTAGACCACCGACGAGGTCATCTGCTGCTTCTTCTTGTCAGGGAGGAAGGTGCGCAGCGAGCGGTGGTACAAGGTCACACTGAAGGCGATGGCTGAGGCTGAGCCGATGGCCTTCAACACTGAGGAGAAGAAGAAGAAGTCATCATGAGGTAAGTCCAGACACGACTGCAGTGCCGTCTAGTTAGTAATTACTGTTAAAACAGAAACTTTCACTTCAGTCTGACACTGAAAACCTGAAAAGTTCAACCACAAGCACTTGAACTTTGGGGAATCGGGGTCATATCATTGTGACATATAGGCAGGTCACGTCCTTCCTCATTTCTTTATTACTTCCAAGTTTGAGAGGATGAAATGTTGCTTTTTGTGAAGTTGATTTCCTCCTCCGTTCACTTCCTCTTGGACTTGGATTTTTCACATGCCTTCTCCTCAAATCCTTCCTTTTCCCTTCTCTCTCTTTCATCCAAAAACAGGAACTTACAGGAGCTCTTATCTAATCATTGTAGGCCGACAAAGAGACGGCTCCCCGACCCAGCCTGACCTCTCTCCTGGTTCCTTCCTGTCCTGCCACCACCAGCTGACGCCGGTCGATCTCTGAACTCGTCCAACCATTGACAGCGCTGATTTCTTACCTGCCTTTCATCTACCCTTCATCCCTCACCCATCGACCCACCTATAGTCCATCACAATATGCAATAAAGGAGGCAGAAATCTGAGAGACAGACCTCAAAACCTGAACACATTCATACGTATAAATATAAACCATATTTGAACTGTAAGGCACTACTCGGGGTAAGGAAGAAGATAGTGACAATATCAGATGGTAAAATATGTCAGTATGTTATCAGTCAACGCTTTCTCAGGAAAAATCAGAAGTGAAAGTATTCATCATGCAGCCTGACCTGATGCTGTACTCTCATTGAACTACTTGACCCACTGTTTGCTAGTTTAGTCACATTTTCTATGTAAAATATTCAACTGAAAAGTAACTACAAGTGTATGGCAATGGCTTATTAGAGACATATTTTCGGTTTCATGTCAGCACTTGTAATTTCACACTATGATACTGAACACTTCAGTATCATAATAATTAATTTATTCATGACTGTCCCAGATCTACATAACTCTGACGTGTACCTGTCACAGGGTCGAGCTCGCCTCGCTGCAGAATGATGGTGAGCATGAGGACGAACTGAGGGGAGCTCTCCGAAAACGTCTCAATGAGCCGGAGCATGCTCAGATCGTGGCTCAGGAACACGGCGTAATCCCCGTATTCATCGAAACGTGAGTAGATGCTGTATACGGAAAGCTCCACGACGCCTGCATGTCTGAGGAGAAGAAGAAGAAGAAGAAGAAGAATGATGTTTAAGGAGGATTCATCACGTGGATGCTGGGAGACACTCAACAAAACCAGTTTAGTTCATCGGATTATCCATTTTAAGGAATGAAAGAAGGAAGCTGCTGTGGTATGAGTGTTATTTCTGAGTCTTATATGTGGTACAGCCTGGTTTGTGAGTGGGATTTATAGTGCAATATGACAGAACAATTGCCCCATTCAGTTTCATTTGGCATTTCTCGTAAATGGATGGATGAACAGCTGAGTGGAAAAGGGTGGAGCTCTCAGATAAAGCTGCTTCAAAAACACCTCATTCACATACATTCACACCTAGCTTTAAACACATACTACACGGTGCGAGACAAACTGCCTGAAGCACTAAGTTACTGGAGTACATGAGGCTTACGCAACCTGATGTAGATTCCCAGCTGCAGCACATGCAGCAGCTTCAGCTGTCCCAGGCTCAGGCATTTCTCAGCTTTTGTTGACCTCTCGAAGTTTTCGTAGCTGTACCACAGCCAGCTGAACGCCTGGACGAGAACGGACGAGCCCACGAGGAACAGCATGAGGACGGCGAGGCACACATAGGCCTTTTCCTGGAAAAAAGTGACAGCAGCCCAGATATCCAGCCCAATGTCGAGGAGTAAGAACACCAGCCCCACACAAGTGAAGAGGAAGTCCACCGGGGAGTATTTGAACACACCCATTGTGCCTGTCAGACTAAAGTTTTCACATAACCCTCTTTAACTCCCTGCTTCGACTGCAGATGTTTACATGTCCTGTTATATTCAGAGTCAGTTTGAAAGACAACCGAAAGTAAGCAAAGTTCAGTGTTTAAACAGTTAACTCCTCCTACAAAGTGCCCCTCCTCCAGGAGAACTGGACACATTAAAGACACACTCACACACGTTAGATCATTAGTTTACATATAACTAATACTGAAAGCTGTCACTTCCTTTTTTTAAATGAGTCGTGTCACCGTAAATCACACAGATCAGACACAGCCACAAAAAAAGACAAGTTAAGAGTTAATACAACTCTGGCACTGCTTTAATGATTGCACATGGAAAGTGAGGTAAAATATTAACAACCAGAAAACGACCTTCAGCCCTCTGTGTGAGCGTGGCAGACACGAGCCACGGACTGAATGAACATGAAAATAAAGTGAATGATTGAGCATCCAAGAAGATTTAAATAAAACATGCCGTGTATTAATCAAGATGTTTGCACTAATACTGAAGTAAACAGAGTCTGTTTGAACAAGCTGAACACGAGGGTACCTGAAAACTAAACCTACAGTGATGATGCCTGTCGTAAAACATGCAGTAACACTTCTCTGTTGGCCTAAAGAAATAGTATCTTAACTAGTACCTTATCGAGAATTCTAAAACAGATATTTTACAACAGAACTTGACAAACTAAACAACTACAGAAGGAGAGCATATCATGGTTCAGTCTACATTCAAAGTCTTTCAACAGCTTCCAGCAGCAGCAGCCGAAAACACAACAAACAAATTGAGCTAGTCCTTATTGTCGTATCGACGACACCACAACCCAATGTTTGACTTAACCGTTAACCGTGAATTAAAGGCGCAGTGTGTAGAAACATGGCAGAAAAGTCTGAATCTGAGGCAGCGTTTCTCAGACTTTTTACACCATAAAAACATCAGGCTCTCTATTTAGATACAGCAGCGTACAGAACCTTTTCAAGCAGGAGGCAGGTTTATCCCAAATACAAAGATCATCTAGTGTTGACTGTTGATCAGCCGTGAAAAGAACCAGAGCTGATATCATGGAAAAGTTGTACACTTGTCCTCCCAATATTTCCCCATTCGGAGCCACGATTGCAGAGCTTATGAATCACTATAACTAACTTTGTTATCGTCACGTTTTAGCTTGTAGCGAATCATGGATGGATGGATGACTGCAGGCTGACATCGAAGCAAAAACTTTCACAGAGTGTGAAACTTCATTCCAGCGATCTCATAGTTAACTTTAAATCAAAATATTGTCATTTTGATGGTATGAGATGTTAAATGAAACAGATTTCAGGAATGTCGTGTACACGCACCACAGTTTAAGAACCAGAACGATTCTTATTTTCAGGTAATATACACGAATGAAAACATAGTTATGAATAATATATCAAGTTTGGCCATATTCTCCCTAAAACACACTGGACCTTTAATTTAATGGCACTGATAAACTCATATAAACTGTATAAAAACAAGCTGCTGGCTCCCCCCTGTGTAAACACAATAAAATACAATTTGTTTGCAGCTATTTGTAGAAAATATTCTAGGTGAACTAACATTAACATTTCACTTTAAAAAGTAGTTTAATGAATTACCTCATGTTCGAGTAGAGTTGAGGAATAAGAAAATGTATCTATATAAAATGTAATCTGGTGAAATTGTAGTACAAACAGGAATCAGACTGCATTCTATAAAAGTAACATTTCCTATCGGTAGTACATGTTGGCCGTGACACAAAGCCAGACATCACCGATGTGACTCTATTTGTATTCAGTGTTTCTCGTGACTCCTTGGCCCGAGTAAAAATGAGTGGCATGGCGACCCATCCGTTTGTTGACAAGCTGGGTGGACGGGGTGACGTCCTGGATGGGAGAGGCCCTAAAGGACACGTCTGCATCAGGCAGATCGTTGGGCAGTCCTGGGTCCCTCACGGGGGGCCCCCACAGCTTGGGGTGGAAGCAGCAGTAGTAGATGGCTTTGAAGAGCAGTCCCAGGAGGTAGGTGAGAGGTAGAGCGATGAGCAGAGCGAGGGCGTACGGCTCAGACTGGACAGGATCTCTGTAACACCACCACGTCACCAGCAGGATGACCCCATCGACGGTGATGAAGGAATGGTAGATGATGCTCCTGCCTCTGGTACGACCCTCTGCTACATTAAACCAGCTGAAGTACCAAATGAGCCCTACGGTGGCCCGGTAGAGCCACTCCCCGGTGACGCTGTCCATGAAATCCGTCTTCTGTCTCCACACCCATAACACAAAGACGAACCACAGCAAGAGGAAGTGGGCGGCGATGTACCCAGGCAGGACAGAGGAGAAGAGGGCGAGCGTTGCCACACGTGGGGCGATTAGCAGCAGGTTCCAGAGGAAGTAGATTAAGGACGAACCCCAGCCCTGCTTGGCTTTGTCGGGGAGGAAGGAGCGCAGCGAGCGGTGGTAATCCACCACCATCCAGGCTATAGAAGTGGTCGATGCAGCGATGCTCACAACTGCAAACACAGAAGTTGAAAACCATCAGTGCGGAAAAGAAAAGGAAGTGTGTGTGTGTGTGTGCTTTACAGCCTCAACTGACTTTTGTAAAAGTTAACTTAAAGAGAGAACTCACACTGAACCGTCCTGGCTTTGTTTGTTCGCAGCATGACGTAAATCATCAGGGTGAGCTGAGGAGCGCTCTCGCAGAAAGTCTCGATGAGCCGCAGCATGCTGAGGTCGTGCGTCAGGTAAACGGCGTACTCTGACCCTTCCTGTTTGCGCCACCAAACCCTGAAGCCTTGACGGATGGCGGAGATGTGCCTGCATGCAGAGAAGGGGTTATTACACACAAAAATAGACACCAAATTCACCCAGCTATAAAGAGGTAACCTGTCTGGTTGCATTACGTGTCGTTAACAGGAATAACAGGATTTCATGCCGTGTTAACTCATTATTTCTGCATTATTTGCACTCAGTTATCATCTGGGACACTGCATTTAGAAGTTGCCACACCCAAAGTGAAGAAATGCACCTGTCTAATGTGACTGCCAACTTATACCAGCACAAATGACACCAATAAACTCATACACACACATAATTGTATTGTATAATTGTCCCCTGTGTGTGTTTTGTAGAAGATGTATCACGTAAACTAACATTTGACTTAGATGGTTTAGAAATTAGCTTAATAAATAACCCAAGTTTCAAGCAGAGTTGACAAATATGAAAAGGTGCAACACCCAAAGCAAAGAAAAGCAACTGTTGCATGGATGAACCTGGAGGAATATGCATTATTTTTAATATAATAGGCACAAAATGGACTCATGCGATGAAGATTATTGAGCTGTATTTCAGTTTTTGTGTTACTAAAGTGTTTGCATAACACAGGCTGGGTGTTGTAACCTGTTGAAACACTCTCCACACATTAAGACAGAAATCAAAGTAGCATTTAATCCCAGTTAAATTGGCTGCATTGCTCAGATTAGATTTTTAAAGTGATGTGTAATATGTTAAACAGTGTATGCACAGAGCTTGGCAGCAGCCGCATTTACCTGCAGAGGAAGCCCAGCTGTAGCACATGTAGCAGGCAGGAGAGCTTCACTCGGTCCCCGAACAGCACGGTTCCTCCCGCGGTCTGTGCGCTGAATCCCGGCAGCTCTCGGTCATACTTGAGCCAGAACCAGCTGAACATCTGGACCACGACTGACGACAGGATCATGAGGCCGAGCAGTACCCCGAACCAGAAGAAGTCCCCCTGGCTGTAAAACTCCGTAGCCACCCATACATCCGACCCCCAGTCCACCAGGAAGGTGAACACTCCGACGACCGAGAAAACGAAGTCGATCCAGGAGTACTTTGAGAAAGAGTCGCGCTCCATGATCAGTTAACGTCAACCAACCGACCTGTTGCTGCCGAGCTAACATTCGGCTAACGATGTATTACCGTTATTTCCCCTGTCCCAAAGCGACCTCACACGCTTTCAACCCATTGAAGACAAAAAGTTGCTCAAGTTTGAGCAACAAGTTGCGCTCATTACATTGATAAAATGTTAAAAGTTTACAGACATATTCAAAAATTCAAATATTCAAAAAAAACAGTTAGCCTTAAATATAACCGCCACAGACGGACGAGCAGAGCAGCAGCAGTTTGTAATGATTCGTGTCTGTGTTAAGATCTTAACCCCGCCCACCGCGGCTAATACGTGTTGTGACAGGTCACAATCTCCGGGACGGTCCGGTTTTAACATTTAAAGACCACACACTGCATATTCAAACATGAACCGTTAGTCGATTAAGTGCTCAAAATTTAAGCATTAAAGGCCCAGTGTGTAATTTTTAGAGGTATTTCTTTGGGGGGAATGGAATACAGTATTCATTAGTATTCTTCCATCAGTGTATAATCACCTGAAAATAAGAATTGTTGTGTTTTGATCGTCTTAAAATGAGCCCTTTATATCTACAGTGAGAGTGGGTCCTTTTCCATGGAGTCCTCCATGTTGAACCGCCATTTTTCTACAGTAGCCCAGAACAGACAAACCAAACACTGATCTAGATATGGACTTTTGCTTTTAATGCAGATTTGAAAGGCAGAGTTTTTCTTACAAGCTTGGAGGGAGAGTATTCATTTGGTTGCAATCTGCAACTTCACTGCTAGGTGGCACTAAATCCTACACACTGGACCTTTAATAAGCAAATTTTAAAGCAAAAAAGTGATTGTTTTGTTTTAAACATTTTATTTTATGTTTTATGTTTTCTTGAAATCTCAAGTTACGCATGTTTATCTATTTATTTTTCACCAAAATCAGTGAAATTATTTTTCACCAACAAAACAATAAACCCCCCTTGAAGCTTGAACCTTTAATATTACCATAGATCAAATAGAGGGGTAGGGGTAAATAGAGCATAGGGGTGTAACTAATCATTTTTCCCTTCAACATGATGTCTTCAAATTACTCGTTTTATCCAAACAATGCTCCAAATATATACAATTTCTAATGATATTCACAAGGACACACATGTGCCTAAAAATAATGGGGTACCTGAGAGTCCAAACTCAGGCCATTTGAACCCATTAGACATAGACCACGCCCTCCCTGGATCGGGCCACGCCCCTCGCCGCCGCGACCTATTGTATGAAAGGGGCGCGTGTATCTTTGCAGCCTCGCGCTCGCTTCCTCTATGTGCTCGTTCGTCGGCGATCGGATCCCGCATTTCGGCAGCACACACTCGAGCTAAAAAGATGTCGCGGGTGTACATCGGAAGACTGAGCTACAGGGCCAGGGAGAAGGACGTGGAGAGGTTCTTCAAGGGCTACGGGAAGATCCTGGAAGTCGACCTGAAAAACGGGTAACGTTGACGAGGCTCCCGTGACCGTTGTTGTCTGGCGCAGGCCGCGCCGTGAAGCTAACGCACAGGCTGGGGCCTTGTCGGCTGCAGCGGGCACGGCGTGCTAAAGCTAATGCTAACAATGCTTGATATTTACAAAGGAACATGGCGAGATTACGAGTTAAAGCGACGCCTTGATTTTAATAAAGCGCTAACCTTCTTGATGCAACGCTGAAACGACGGCTGTTGTTTGTACGCTTCGTGTTTATAGTGTGTGTGCTACCCGGAGCACGGCTAACGTGAGCGAGCTACTGTTAGACGTGGCAATGTCACAGGCGGTTGTGTGTATTACAAGCAAACCCGTTAAGTGCAAGTTCAGGCGCATCTGTGTGAAACATTACCCGGTAAATGGACATGTCTTGTTGTAAATGAGGCGTTTGGTTACACGCACAGGCCCTTACTGTTAAAACTGGAGCGGGGGTGGCCAATATGTTGCGTTAAGATGCAGTAGGAAACTAGTAAATTGCAATGCTGCAGCTACTTTATTGTAATTACCGTATAGCTTTTTTTTTATTCCATCGATCTGTGGCTGCATATAATTATATTTATTGTCGATTATCTTCTGAATTGATCCACAAAAACCAAGCTAGACGTTTGAGGCATCGTTTGAGGAAGCGAAACTGGTGCTTTGTGGTCAAAGATTAAACATTCAAACACAATTTCCGGCCAAGATTGTATAATTTCTGTATTTTGTAGCGCCCATTTTCTCCTAAAATGTGTCTGATTGGACGGTGTGATGTTTTATTAATGACTACATTAATAACCTGCAGCTGTGGTCTGTATTTCCTGGTGTGTGGATGTTGTTTTTGCAACACGACCTTTGTTCTAACCTTTTAACATGTCCTCATCTCTTACACAGGTATGGGTTTGTTGAATTCGATGACCCCCGTGACGCAGACGATGCTGTGTATGACTTAAACGGCAAGGAGCTGTGCGGGGAAAGGGTCATCGTGGAGCACACCAAGGGACCTCGTCGTGACGGAGGTTACGGCGGAAGAAGTAAGTGTTTTAATGACAGTATTGATATTTTTGTTAACGTTAATAATGTCAGTGATGAGCAGTTTCATTCATTAGAGATGAAATTAAATTTTAAGCTTGTCCTTGGTGGCTGATGTGCATTCAGTTAATATTCTATTATTTGTGATAGTTTCTAGAACATGTGTTGTTGTACATGGTGCCTTGAGCTGGGTGATGCTGTGAGCAATATTTGTGACATAGCAAAAACGTTATCTCTCCGCAGGCACAAAAGCTGCATCAAAAGAAGGTAAAGAAACTTTAACTTCTATGTTTGACTTTAAAAATTGGCTTCTCTGATATTGTATCTATTTGATTGATTGTTGCATTGTTGTACTAATATCTGCATCTCTGTATATGTCTGCCAACTACCAGTGTCAGCTGAAAAAGTTGATGTGGGCAGTAACCGAGAGGTCCAGAACCAGGCTTCCGCACTAGCATAAAACACCGCCGTCTTTGTTGATATTTAGCCATGAAGTAGAACATAAATAGAAGTGTATTTTGGTCGGTATTGCCCAGCTCTCCTGGTACCGTATCGCCAATCCCGATGAGTCCAGCCTCCCTTTGGGATGTTAAACATGTCACACACACTCGTCCACAACCCCCCTCCCCGTCTTAACTTCATCAGGTTTTGCTATTGTTCTGGTCTCAACGAGCCGTCCAGGGTTTCAGTGGTCCGTTTAACATACAGACACGTCTCGGTTTCTGTAGGAGCTACGATTTCGTCTTCATATTGTCTTGCTAATAAGTTGGTAGACGGTGAACGAGCACCACTCACTACAGCACTCTCACCAACGCTGATCGACAATAGGCCGGGGAGGAGATTTCCTCGTCACTACATGATTAAATTTGCGTGCACCAGAGCCACCAATGACCCGGAAAGAGATCTTACATCTACATATGTTGGATTGATGTGATTATGTGATGGGGAAAATGGCTTACTGATGGAAAGGATGTCTCAATAAATGTCTTTGAATTTGAATATTGTTAAAAAATAACCATTTGATTGTCAAATATCTTTGTAATCTATTGATGTCTTATTCCGTTTTTTATTTTTATATAAAATGATTGTCAATTTAAAGGTAAAGATTTAACAAAGAACCTCAATGTTTTAATTGAAAGAGTCCTTTGCTGACTGCCTGCCCCTATTGCTGGCCATGGTGTCCCCCCTTTCCAAGAGTGTGGTTTGACCATTCTGGGCCCCTGGGCAGACCAAAAAAGGGAGCCATTGTGAATGAAGACCGCTTTTCCCATTAGGCCCAGGCCGGGTGGTGAGGATGCCATGGGGTTTAGGAACAGATGTGGGTTCAGCTCTTATAGGTGCCTGAAAAAAGATGTTTTGTAACAGTGAAATGTTTTTTTTAAGATAGGATAGCTTAGAAACTTTCTTTAGTTCACCGTAAGTACTTCCTCGATCAGTTATGTTTTTTAAATTTTGTTTTTCTTCCTTTTTGTTATTTAGAAAACAGGCCAAAATTTAACAAGCTACAATTATGTTGTTTAGGTTTGAATTAAAGATTTCAGCCTCTAGAAATAAATAATTAGGGTTTTTTTTTTTTTTAAAGGATTTAATGACTTACTTTTTTTATTTTTTCACCTTTTGCTTTTCCCCTTCTTTATTTCCTTTTCCCAAATAAATATTGACTTTTTTTATAGTGTGTAGCTTGGAGTTTAGCATAAATGCACCATCTCTGTTTCTCTTTGGTCCTCATTTCTCTTGTCCTTTCCTTGTTGCCTTGAAAGGTGGATATGGACGCTGGGGAAGAGACAGATATGGTCCACCGATTAGGACAGATTATCGTCTCATTGTTGAGAATCTTTCCAGCCGCTGCAGCTGGCAGGACTTGAAGGTATGTATTGTTTTTTTTTTTCTTGTATAACATGTATAACGTCATCATCTCTGATCACCGTTTGCGTTTCCATTTTCTCTAAAGGACTACATGAGGCAGGCAGGGGAGGTGACTTACGCTGACACCCACAAGGGCCGGAGAAATGAGGGAGTGATCGAGTTCAGGCTCTACTCCGACATGAAGAGAGCTCTGGAGAAGCTTGATGGCACGGAAGTGAACGGCAGAAAGATCCGCCTCATCGAGGACCGTCCTGGAGCCAAACGCAGGCGCTCTTACTCCCGCAGTCGCAGCCGCTCCAGGTAAGACATCGCTGTAAATACGGCGAGACTGCAAGGAAGTTTAGCTGCACGTAACCTTTTAAACTCTTCTAAATTATTGGAGAAAAGCAGTTTAAGTAATCTTTGTGACGTGTTTTTTCAGGTCTCGCTCCAGGAGCCGCAGATCTCGCAAGAGCCGCAGCCGCAGTGACAGCAGCAGTCGCAGCCGCTCCCACTCCAGGTGAGAAACACAAATTTTAAGGACGTTTACACACCAAATCAGGCGTTTCGCTGCAGGACTGTGTGCTGGCAGCGTGAGTGTGTTTTTATTTATGCTGAATATAATCACTATAGAACTACCAAGCTTAAAAGGCTGTGTAATTGAAGCTCTGACGTAGTTTAGTCCCTGAACTCCACCTGGATAGCTCCGGTTTTAGTGACGTGTCTGGCTCGCTGTGAAGCAGTTTGCCCGGTCAGATTGACCACAGCAGCATGAGGTTGAATTCTGATCCTGGTTGAACTTATTCACCCCCCGCTTTTTATGTTATTGCTCAGCATAAACGCACTCCCCCCGTTAAAACAAACGGGGTGACGATACGCTGTAAATACACGACACCTCTGAACATCTAAACAAAGAGTCCAAACTGTGCCTTCAGTCTCCTGAACACCGCTTCATGCCTTCACGAACGTACAGTAGCAACAATGGGCAGACCACCTTTGAGCCTCTCAGCAGGCGTCTTTTTTTAATGACCACATTGAGATGTCCAGCTAGCAGTAAGCTGAGAGGACATGTTTCTTTAAATAGACGTTGGTCCACTGAAGTTCACAGGTGTTTGCGCTGATATGCACGTAGCCTTTAGCCGGTGACGGCAAAGTAGTAGCCTAATATTTACAGCTGTTGCTTAGCCTCCATCTGTGTGTCTTTTATGGCCGGCGACCAAAGCTATATAGTTTTTCCACAGTGGACACCATCTGCTGATGGTTCATCTTGCACAGCTTGTTTAAACTGCTTCGTGGTCAACATGTCCTCCTTTTTTAAATGGTGCAAACCCGCGGTTAAATACGCCATTTTCGACAGCACATTTTGAGCATTATTCGCGAGATGTTCAACGGCACTAACGTATTTGTGTTTTTGTCCACAGAGCGGCTTCGCGCTCCCGCAGCCGATCTCGTAGCAAGAAGAATAAGGGCAAGAACAAGAAGGAGGAAGAAGAGCGCAGCAACGGCGCTCAGAAGAACAAGGACCGCAGCCGGAGTCGCAGCCCCAAGAGCAAAAAGGGCAAGAAAGACGGGAAGAAGAGCAAGAAGGACGACTCCAGGTCCAGATCTCGCTCTCGCTCCAGGTCTCACTCTAGATCAGTAAACAAGGATCGCTCCAGGAAATCTGGCTCGAAGGGCCGCGAGCCGCCCAAGAGCGACGACGAGGGCGGCGAGCCCGAGAGGGGCTCCCGCTCCCGTTCACGCTCGCCAGCCGAGTCCAAATCCAGAGCCAGGTCTAAATCAAAGTCCAAATCCAAGTCTCGTTCCCCGTCTCCCTGCAAAGCCCGCTCCCACTCCCGATCTGCCACCCGCTCAGAGTCCCGCTCCAAATCCCGCTCCCAGTCTCGTTCTCGCTCCCGTTCCCGCTCTTAGTTCAGATTTTGGACTTTTTGTCATGAGCCCTTATCCCGATACTGTCTCCCCCTGTCCTCCATTTACATTCCCCAGACCCCACAACACTACCCCTGCCTCCTGTTTTTTGATAAATAGCTGTAGAATACCAGGCACTCGACTCGATGTCTTTTATGCACATGCTACTCCATTTCATTTGACTTTTACAATACATATTTTTTTCATTAGCGCTGTCTCGTATGGGGGTGTTTGTAAAATAACAGGGTGCAATCTCAGTTTTATAAGTTTAAATGATGGTATGTGTCTTAGCCTTTTTTTAATCAAATGTAGAAGCATACTGTTTTGGCAAAATGAAATCCTTGCATCGTTTTATTTCGAATTAAAAAAAACAAATGCCTGTTCTACAGTCGTTGTCGGATTGATTTTGTTTATCTGCAGAAAGTCGGTGAGGTGGGAAAATGATTTAACTCTGGGCTTCGTGTGATCAAATGGTTTCTCAGGGATTTGTTTGCGTCTTTGGAACCAATTTTATTACAGCTGATAAACTGGAATAAACTCAATTTTC
Organism: Protonibea diacanthus; assembly: GCA_028641955.1. Classification (NCBI taxonomy): domain Eukaryota; kingdom Metazoa; phylum Chordata; class Actinopteri; family Sciaenidae; genus Protonibea; species Protonibea diacanthus. The sequence goes on along the minus strand of CM053993.1, from coordinate 18,452,902 downwards.
TCAATTTGTAGATGTTTATAACATTGTTTCTTTATGAACTAATGATGAAATTACTGGAATGTGTTTTTATCTTCAGCAGGCCATAGTGGCCCTAAAGTAGTGCAGATAATGATATAGCTGTCCACAAATGGAACATGAGCACTGTAGTTTATTTTAGGTCAATCCCATGTAATGTTCACGACACCAAATGTGACTGAAAATAGTCAAAATCACATTTACAGGTTGCTGCTTAGTTGCAACGTTGTGATTTTTGTGATGTTTAGATTAGCCCGAGGCAGAGGAAGCAGGTCTGCAACACTGTGGCATCAAACGCCACATATATATAATCAGAACTGGGTGACGTCATGGGTACAGCGTCCATTATTTATATTAGCAGTGATAACTCCGGTGTGGAGTTGGAAAACTACAGAAGCCCCAAATTCCTCCATTTTTCTCCTAGTTGAGTTATTTGACATTATGTCGAAATAACGGGATAATTTTCTTAAGATCAAGATGATGGAACGTTGTTTTCCAGAGGTAACGATAGTCTAGTATATTAAATCATTCAGTGTAGCAATGTCAGAGCAGCAGGAGAATGTTTATTTATTTAATATACTATCCTCGTTTTCTCAAATCATCCTATCAAATGTTATTTTAACACGACCTCAACATCTTGAGGAAACAAATGAACTCGTTATCACGAGAAAACTGAGGAATTCAAGCGTCTGGACGTATGACCGCTTGGATTTCCATAGAAAACTTCATTTTCTAACCATAATCAAATGTCAACCTAAAAACACGAAGCATTCATGGTCGTTGCTTTTTAAATTGTTTAATATAAAACTGGCAGCTGGTCACTTTGAGCTCTGGCAATGAGAAGCTGTTTCCAACACGATGATGAAGACTGGTTAAAGTGCACTATGACGACATTTGTGCTATTCAGATGAGCTAATGGTCAAAAGGAGGAATCTGTGCCCGGAACAGAGACGTGACGTCTTGTCAGTATTGTCATTTTATCGTGTACGCTGAGTAGAAAACATTTAATTACAGATAAACAGTCGTTTGTAACCACAGTCCATACAGTATCATGATGCTACATCCATCACCTTCCTGATTACTACACATCTGTCTTAATATTCCCTCATCTCATTCAGTCCTGGTCCTTCATAAACCAGAGGTCACCTCCCCGTGTCAGTATGAGTGCAGGCAGGCTGGTAAACAAAGCAGACAAGGCTGATGGTCAGCACGTCCAGATTACAGTTCCTAAGACTGCCGGTGTCAGTCGTCATCCTCTTCTGAGGAAGAGCGCACCACCCCACCGCTGTCATCGCGGTAACACCGGGACAGAAGGCGCAGCTGCTCCAGGGCCTCCTTGTAGTCGGCCAGTTCTGGGCCCTGGGAGAGGAAGCTGGGTGCCGCGCGGCGGATGTCTAAAGCGCTGGCGCCGCGATGCAGCTCGGACAGCCACGGGCCGAGCGCCGGGCCGGACTGGAGGGAGGTCATGACGGGGACGGAGGAGACCAGAGGAGCCAGAGCTGCAGAGACAAGAGACGGATTAATTTATGAAACCAGCAAATCCAGAAATCCACAGGTGAGACGTGGAGGACGCTTACAGCCGGTCAGAGGAGGCTGGCCCTGCAGGAAGCCCTGAGCACCAACAGACTGACTGAAGATCTGAGGGAAAGGCGGTGTCAGCTTACTGGGAGTCGACACCAACTGCAGAGCTCTGAGAGAGAAGAGCAGCGTTGTGGTTAAGATATATTGATTAATGAAATGATTTGTTATGACAGCGTGGGGACTCACAGAGGACACGTAGGGTAGTAAGAGCTGATGTAGGACGCCAGGATGTCTTCCCCGCTGTGGAGGCCGTGCAGAGGAGTGGGTGGTTTAATGCCCGGAGCGAGCGAGCTGATGGAAAGAACATTATTTAAATATTAAGACTGTGGGAGGTGTTTGATGTCTTTATGTCTCTACCAGCCATTTTCTTTCTTAATAATTCATTAAAATATAAACAAAAGCCGTGATGTATTGATGTGTAACTCTGACTTAATGTGTGTCTTTATTAAATACTTAAAAAAAAGACCACTTCTTACGTTTTAATCCACCAGTCCAGGCTACTTAATCTTTGTCAAACTGTCTTCATGTCACGTGCATCGTGTCACTTCTTTTTCAGCTCTAAATCTGAATTATTTTATCAATTTAACAAGGAAAAACGACATAGGTGCCTCTATAACTCAAACTTTTTACACCATGTACTGCCTCTGAAAATATTCATACCACTGTACAGACATTAAAATCCAGCAGCGACGTCCGACAGTTCACACAGGAGGCAGGTTTGTTCCTGATTCAAGAACCAGAGCTCATTCGATAGAAAACTTTTAATCCTGATCTGCATTTTTCTTTCTAATATTTCCCGTCTGGAGCCACCAGGATGCCCCTATTTAGAGTGTTGTTCTGATCCATGTGTGTTGTGAGCCGCTGTAACAAGTGAATTTCCCCCGTTGTGGATCAATAAAGTCTATCTCATCTTATTCATACACACTGTACAATGTCTATTTACGTGTAAGTGTTCATTAATTCATTCACTCGTTCCGACCTGATCAGTTTCTGGCCCTCGAAGCCTTTGAGTGTCGCCCACTGTCCGTAGCATCGACCGTCAGCAGGCTCGGAGCACGCTGACAGCGGTTTCCACGGCAAACCGTCCTCGCAGGCACTCAGAGCGTCAGGTAGAGAGCTGCCGTGCATCATGGGAAAGGGGACGGCACCGTAAGCGGCCACCACCTAGAAAATATAAAAACACTAAAAAGTTCAGAGCCCGTTTTATGAGAGACGAGAACACGGTAGGTAAAAATAACTCGTTACCTTTCTCCCGGACACAGCCAGCGTGTCTGCCACCTGCCACATGGGGACGCTGTTGTTCCTCAGCCTGTAAGGTGACGTGAACGCATCCAGGGCCAGAGCCAGGACGGAGCTGGAGTGGTACCACAGTGAAGGCTGGCACACAGGAAACAGTCACAAACACATAAATACACCCTTTAAAACGTACTGCTCGCTGCACATTACCACTAAACATGGCTACAATAATAATAAATTAGAGCCTCACGTCATATGTCAGGTGTGGGAACAGGGTGGGAGAGGAAGGTCGTCTGCCTAGTCCACCACGCAGAGTCAGCGGGCAGAAGAAAGAGCTGTTACTGGCCAAGTGTACCGTCCCTAACGTGCAGTTTAACTGGTGGTAGAGGTCCTTCATCGGAGTCTGTTTGAACAGAAAGAACACCATGAGTACAGAAACATCTGCTTTGACGCGACCTCTCACGGAGCAGTAAAAGATGAAATGACTCACTGAATCTGGGTGACTGACGGGCGCTAAACCGAACGTCAGGATGCCTCTGCCGCCGTAAGAGTCCTGCAGCATCTCTGTAACCTTTGACCCGAGTCCCGCAAAGCCGTCAGCCAGGTCACAGAACACCTGGAAACCCTGAGAGGGGGGAGAACAGGACGCAGAGAGATGAGAGACGAGGAGCGCCTGTTTGAGTGAATGACGAGACGGTGTCTTACCTGAAGGTAATCACACTCCTCCACAAAGAAGTGCAGCCTGTCCTCCAGATCCTCGAGCACCGACCCCTGAAGGAGAGCCTCTCCCTGGCCAAATGCCTCCAGACGGTGAGCCTCGCTGGACACACACAAACACGACAGCTGTTATCTGCACTGGCTCCCAGTATATTTTGACTGATTTCAAAGTTCTTTTACTGGTTTGGCGCTGACCTACTTTACTGATTCATTGTTGTTTTATGACCTTACACGGCCTCTTAGATCCTCTGCTACAGTTTAGACTATCACACAAATGCCATGCCAGCTGCTCATCAGTTTTTTTGGGAACTGCTGGGAGCAATTTGGAGTTCAAGGGCAGCAGGGGATCAAACCTCCGATCTTCTGATTAGTGGATGACCTGCTCTACCTCCTGAGCCTCTCAATAAACAAAGTTTGAAAATACAGATGTTTTTTTATTCAGTGATATCATGTTTAGAGGGAAAACTTGCTCCTACACCCGAATTAGTGATGTAACAGCATCTGTTTTTTCAAGCTGTGTGAGGTTAGATTTTAAAGATTCAGCCCACAGAGAGAGAAGTCTGACCAAAACTATGTAAAGACTGACATCTACTGGAGAGAAGCAGCCACTGAACCGTCTGCATAGAACGACTCCAGGTAACTGGTGTTATTTTGGTGTTAAGCGTGCAAAGTCTTGACTGTACCCGTCATGGTTGTACTGGTGGATGACGGAGATGGTGCGAGGGTGCAGGTGGATCCGGAGGAAGTCGGACCACACCTTCACGCTGCCCTCCAGCCTGTAGCTTCGCTGGCGTCGAGCCAGCTGGCTGTTCACAGTGTCCACGCTCACTGCAGCTGCTGGTGGGAGAGATTATTTTTGAGTGACACAAAATCTGGATTATCACGCAGAGATTAAAGACAGATTGTTCAACGTTTGTTCTTACCTGAGCACTGAGGCTGGGAATTGGAGTAGAAATCAGCTTCAGTCAGGATCTCTCCCCTCTGGAGACAAAGACATCACTCATTCCTCTACTGTGCGATAACACATGGTGTTTCAGAGCTTGTCAGTTTGATTTCCACCACAAACACTCACCTCCAACTTGTCCAGATCTTTAAGAAACGTGTTCTTCACAGGTGGACTTTCTTCGTGTCTCATGAGGCTTCCGTCCCTGCAAGATGAAGAACACTAAATCAACAAGAATCATCCAAACAAACTCTCTCAAACAGTACGTGAGCACAGTCCTCACTTACCATGTGACAGCAGTTGTTTCTTCTTCTGTGTCATAAAGACTTCCCTCTTGCCGTAGAGTACGTAGACTTCCTGTCATAGACAGAGTGACAGGCAGAGAGCAGGTGTTTAAACTTACCAAGCATCATCCGCGTCCTGTGTGTAGTTGCGGTGTGAAACTGTATCTATATAGTCATTAAACTAGAACACAAAACATGCTTAATTACGCCTGCTTTTAGCATTAATAGACACATGTGATGGGGGAAGTTACCTTTGAGATCCACGGCGATGAGGCGAGGTGTGTGGGTGACATGTCCGCCCTGAGTCTGTCCTTCACGAAACACGACATCACTCTGGAGGTCACTTGGCAGCGTCTCTGGATCGTACGATAAAGACGCATCCTGCAAAGAAAGACAAACACGTCAGCGTTTATTTAAGAAATTATAACGTGATATTACAGTCAGGACTGTGCCGAGAAACGTAGTAATAAAATGAGATATATTAATTTTTTATTGAAAGGTTCACACAGTCTCTTGTTTAAGCTTCTCAGACATGAGAAGAAACCTTTGGGTGTCCACAAGACATTTGACGACATCATCCTGCGCACTAGAAAATCATGATGGCTATTTTAACTGTTTTTTGATGGACCAAACCATTAATCAATTAATTGAAAAAATGATCAGCAAATTAAACTAAGTTATGGAAATAGTCGTGTCATCTGACAGAGTCCACAGTTCAGGACTTTTCCAGAATGAGTCTGCTACGGCAGGAGAGAGAGTTTAATTTTAGACAATGCTGAGCACAGACTGAGGGCTTTTCTCCAACGTTCTGCAGTCTCAGCCATCCCCAGATCGCCTCCCGTGCAGATCTCAGAGTCTCCAATGACGCAGATTAGACCCGAAATTATAAAAATAAAATGCTACACCCCGTGTTGAAGTCTGTGGGTGACTCAGACAGATTAAGAAAGGAGGGTCTACTATCTTAAATATAACAACAAACCTGGAGAAATCTGGGAAAAAAAAGAGACCTAGCGTTCTGTTTTTATTATTCTTATTAACTTAACTGACATGTAGAAAGACTAACCCACTGTTCAGCATCTGCATCACTCTTCTACTTACTGATCACACAATTAGCCCAAACCTCCTTTAATGTGTGAAAGGTTTTAGGAAGGGAGCAGGCAGGAAACACACAGCTCTTTGTTTGAGGTGTGTCACCACTGCAACAGTAACTGTGTCTGCATCTCATATGAGATAAATCAGCATCATCTCCATCATTTAAACAGCTGCTAATTTATATATATATCTATTTTAAGCAGCACTGTCTTAAAGGTGTGTTCATCTGATGTCACATTTCTGCAGCTGAGACTTCATAATTAGCAGCTTTAGCATCATGAACTCTGACGGCTAACGTTATACTTCATGTTTACGTTCCTCCTGTGAGCCGGCTTAGTTACATCACATCCTCCCCAGTGTGTTAAAATGACCGTAAACTGCACATTCACGCTGCTGCTGCTGATATTAGCATCAGGGACACGGCGTGCTCTCCAAACTTTGACAACACATGCAGCAGAGCTAACGCTGGGCTAGCATCAGAGCTAACGCACGTCCTCACCTGTAAATTCCACCAGTGCGTCCCCACGAAGTTTGAATAATGTCCCAGCTGCAGAGTGATGACTTCTCTACACGGGTTACTCATCTCTGACCGCGAGTTCAACAGTCCAAGGGATGAAATATAAAGATATCTGCCGCGAACATGATGGACATGTTTGGAAATGACAACACTGAGCAGTCCCGATGTTGGTGCAACAAACAGCTCCTGTGATTGGCTGGAGGAGATGTATGAAGGAATGTGATTGGTTTAGAGAGCGTGGATGTAAAAACAAGTGTGGTTTCACCGTGCCGTAGCTTCACGTGCGGTCTCTACAAGTTTAAAACATTAAAAAATAAAATTTAAATTAAAAAAATATTTTATGGAACATGTAAATACAAACAGAAGAACAATTCTTCGTTTATCCGCTAATAAAAAAATATAAAATAAAATCTATCGCAGTATATACATACTGTATTTGTTCTGACATTTTATTTTGAAGAGTACAGCGGAAACATCTCATCTTATCTTACATATATATATAATTAAAAATTAAAAATATTTTACTTATATTATATTATTATTATATTTTACTTTAACATTTATTTATTTCAAATATATTATTATTATTATTCTGGATAATGTAATTGAACATTTTGTTTATTTAATTATTTTTTTTAAAGGATTATAAAAGCAAAACATAAAATAAATACAAAAGAAAAAAAACTTGTTTACTTCGAGAGGTAAAAACTGTATTTATACATTATATTTATACGTTTGTATTTATACATTTATACGTTTGGCTGGATTTAAAGTGAGGTGTGGTTACTGAGTCATGAGTAACTGTAACGTGAATGTATCGTGTTACGTTATCGAAGTTTGTGACATCCAAGGTCCATTTGTTTTAAAATGTTTAATAAGCTTCAGGATTTTTCTTGGATAATCATGTAGCCAATGTGTAAATATCTGTTTTTTATAAGGCAGAAACTTTACAGAATATTACTGTAAAATGAAAACTTTAAAATATTGGATGTATTGCAGCTCTGCTACTGAATCACAAAGTCTTGTTCTCTACGCTGTTTCTGAAGTATTTTTTGTATTTTGATATATTTAACGCAGAAAAGCTGTTTTGTTTATTTTTACTGTTACTGACATCATACGTTATTTTTGATACATGATGATGCATGTGAACTGTGATGATGAAAGCTGGAGCTGTCCGTCAAAATCTGTCAAAACATGAATATCACATGTAGTGTGACAGTGAATATCTTCTCTAACTGTGACGGATGTCCAGTGTCTCCTTGTAGATGGTCAACATGGAAATGATGAAAGTTACTGTTGATTATTAATCATTCATCTTTTGCCATAAAAGTCTCATTCAAACGTAAGACAAGAATGTAAACGAAGATATCTGAGCACATTATTAATGACAATGATTTTCCACACGTGATCAGTTTGATTTTATTGAGTCTTCAGTGACAGAGACACATTTAGACTGTGGTGGATGCTTGTGATAAAGACTTTTAGAGCCGACTATCTTTATTATGACTCCTTTAATGTTTGATTACAGAGTTTGAGAGCTGACCATGGAGACCAGAGGTTGAAACCAGATCTTCACCTCCTCCATCTTCTCCTCCATGGCGGATCGCAGGTCTTCAGTTGTGGTCTGAATCTTTGACTTCATGTTCTCCATCTGAGTCTTCAGCAGATCGTTCAGGGTGGTGATCTTTGCCTGGGCGTTGTCACGCACCTGAGCGAAGAAAGGGTCCAGACGGGTCCTCACATCCTCCATGTTCTCAGAGGTGCGGGACTGAAGTTCCTCAAAGTATTCGGAAACATGTCTGAAAGAAAGAAACGTTCTTACGGTTAAAAACATACCATAATAACCATCACCATAATAATAATAAATACAGTATAACCTTTTCTAATATTACAGTAAAAGGATGTTAGAACTATTTTCTGATTTCATGTATAAGGTTGGCGTTTTATTCCATATTTAAAATTGTCTGTTGATTTTACGGTGAAAAACAGCAAAAGACCGTAAAATATGGCATTAAATATTGCAGTGTTTTACAGTTCAATTAACAGTCTCTAACATAAAATACAGCTTTATTCTGTATAAGTTCCCTAAAATGGCATATAAATAAAGATTTTTGAAATATACAGTAATATACAGTCATGGCATATTTTACATAAATAAGTTAAAACATCTGGACATAAGTCCAGGACTTTATTATTAATGATAAAATCTGATAGAGCACCTTTTATTGTTTTACAACATTGAAATAAAGTAGATTTAATTTACCGTTAAACAAGATTTAACAGGAATATTAAGAAATGTTAGAAAATAGGCATTAAAAAGTGAAAAATTGAATCATTAGACGTGGTAATGATTATCTTAGTCACCCTAAAAACATCACATATAAAAACATAAATAAATGAAATATATTTGTCTCATTAGAGACACACAAACTGTCTCTTAAATCTGTGTGTATGGTAATCGTTATTTTCATCACCAATTAATCATTCAGCTATTCTGGCAAACAATCTAATTATATTGTTGTTCAAGAGAGATATTAAGTTAACACTGATATGAAATTAATGATTAATCGATCAGCAAAATAGCTGATAAGTTTCCTGATAAAATCCACTCAGGAGAACTCCATGAAAGTTAGTAAAAAGTTAGAGGAACCATCTGAGCCTCTTACTGGACAGAGTTTCCCATCAGCCTCGCGTGAACGCCTCTCAGCCTCAGTGCTTCACTCACCTCTTGATCTCCTGAGTGTCCTTGTTGAGGCGTTTCTTCAGCTTGCGGGTGTAGGCGGAGACCCTGGCCCTGACATCATCAGCGTTCTGCTGCATCATGGTCCGCAGCTCCTCGTTGTACTTCTCCAGCTGGTCGCGGCCCTCGTTCATGTGCTCCTGGAGTTTGACACCCATCTTCTGCAGGTCTTGGGCCAGACGCTCCCCGGCCTCCTGAGTGTAAGGGGCCAGCTTGGTCTTCAGGTCGTCTTGGTACATGGTCAGCTCAGCAATGCTGTCCTGGATTAGGGTGCTGTTGGAGGATGAGTGAGATGGATGAGTTTAGGGACAACTTTCTGTGTAAAATATAAAAATAAAGCTTTGCAAAGTCCGAGCAGAGATGTAGATCTGTCTGCAGGAGCTCTGTTTGTCCTGAGCTCTTCCATGTTGATGCAAAAATCAAATGATTTCAGCCGAAACAGCCAAGATTAAACCAACAAAAGTCCAAATAACACGTCTGGAAAGTGGACTTGAGACTGGAGTGCAGTGCAGGCTTCGGTCAGCAGCTCTTTAAATGTCTCACCTCACTGACAAATGCTGATAAACCTCCTCAGAGTATGTGTTGTGTAAGCAAGCAGAGGTCTAACAGCATCGTGTTGATGCTTTTTCCACAGTCCAACACTTTTGAATCAGTGTGACAAGAACACAACGGCCCAGATAAAGACTAGGTTGTTCTAGTTTACGTGTTTACCAGCGCTGGAAGGTAAGTAAGAGTAGCAATACCAAAAAATACTACAAGTACATGACCTGCATTCAAAAATTTTGTTTTTACGGTAAAAAACTGTACACGATATAACGTTTTCCTAATATTACGGTAAATGGATGTTAGTACTGTTGATTTTACAGTTAAGGTTGGGGTTTTATTCCATATCCAACACTGACATGAAAATACTGCACATATGACATTTAAATAAAGGTTTTGCCATAAAATATTACGGTCTTTTACTGTACAATTAACAGTCTCTAATCTAAAATACAAAATTCTGTATAAATTCCCTTAAAATGCTGTATAGATAATGATTTTTAAATATGTTTTACTGTATACAATAAAAACAATAATATTCCATGGCATATTTTACGGTCTTTTACTGTCATGGTTTGGCAGTTTTTCACTGTAAAATCTATTTTTTTCTCTCTTTTTTTTTTTTACAGTGTTCGGGATGTATTTTATTCAATACATCAGCTAAACTTTTCTTTCATTGCAGTTTACTAAATACTACTGATACAATACTACTTGAATTTGGAGGAGAAGATGTAAATTTATGTAGAGTTAACGTTGGAGGCTGCACGCTGAGGAAGGAATTAGCTGAAATGTTTAAAGACGCTGTTGAAGTGTGAGTCCAGTGATGCTCTGCTATATCAGGCTGAATTCATTTGAAACACTGATAATACCTGAAATATGTCATAAACATGTTGACAGACGTGTGAGTATCGCACATAAATTGTATCAAGGTCAGAAGTTATTACTTATTACTGATTTATGACTTTGATAACTGTTGCTTAATTCGTGACTGTGAACTGTAAATGAACTCACTCCAGTTCTCTGCTGATCTGGTGGCTCCTGACGTCCTGCACCATTTCGTCAGCCTTCGCACTCAGGTCTGTGAAATAATCCTGAAGCTTTTCGACCGTGTCTTCCCAGGACATCCAGTCATCCGGAGGCAGGGTCCTCGCATGGCAGCCTAGTTTGGACACAAACAAATGAGATGGAAGAAGTCTGAACACTGGCTTCTGGAAAAAGGTCTCAGATCTTTAGAGAGATTTAAAGACACTGCAGGACCGGACATTATGTGACTTTTATTCAATATATGGTTGACAAGAAACTTCTTTGTCTTCCTTTATATTATTGTTATTAGTCTGAGAGCTTTGGGGGCCCAAGAAGAGACTGTATTTTCAAAATAAAAGCCCTAAAAGGCAAACTTTTCTTTCTTTCTTTCTTTCTTTCTTTCTTTCTTTCTTTCTTTCTTTCTTTCTTTCTTTCTTTCTTTCTTTCTTTCTTTCTTTCTTCTAAATGTCTTCAGAGCATACAATCCTACTGTTTTGTTTGTTTTTCCTTAATACATGGTGTGTAAGTATATGTTTGTTTGTTTTCTTTTTCCATTCATCTGTTACGGCAAATAATAAAAATAAATTGTTATTATCATGTTTGATTATATAACTTATTATATTAAAATTATTAAATATATTCCAGCTAGCTCTCTTGTCAGAGTTTCCACACGTCCCTGAGAAGAACGTTTGAACTCACCTGAGAGGACAGCCAACACACAGATTACTGCAAAGACCTTCATGGTGAGCAGAAGTAAGGACACCTGCAATATCACATAATAATAAATAAATACGTTAAAACACTGACACGCAGCTTTCAGTCTAGATTATGATGAGAGTTTATACATCACACATCACAAACAAATCTCAGCTCTCCGCAGAGACAAACCAGCTGTTGTAGATTTATAGAAACACTCCGTGACTTACCTCAGCGATCCTGATTTGTGACCTCTGTGAGACTGACTCAGGTCCTCACTCAGTATTTATACAGTTTAGGGGGCATTCAATAAAGGTAAGGAGGATTGCTGACTTGCGTCCGAAGTTCCCAACATGAACTGCGTTGTTGTCATCTTTTATTGCTCTGTGCGTGTTATTTTGGCTCCACGTCGCACGCTGAATGTACCCATGAAAGCACAGGGCAGAAATTAGGAACACCCAAAATATCTGATCAGAGTTTGCATGAGATTAAAGCTCATGAATCACACGTGGAAGAGTTTTATATCAGTGCTGTCGCCTTCTCACCCAGCTGCACCGTCAGATAATCTGTAAAAAACTCTGGATCTGTCCTCGTCTCAGCCACAGAGCGAAAGATAGCACAACAAACACAAGGCCAAAGGTCATTCTGGTATCATTGTCCAGCTCACCTGGTTCATAGTCTACTTTAACAGCTGCTGCCTGCATTTATACAACTTTTATAAGATGGGAAACTTTCCAATAAACTACATTTCAAACAGACTGGGGAAATCATTGAATAACTTTATAGTATTGTTTTTGGCCTTTACTGCTGATAAAAATAAAAACAGACACGAGCCGTTACATTTATTATCAGATTTATGGACAACACGACTATAAACAAAGTCAAATTTTTGTGGAGTAAGGCAATAAATAAATAATTAAAGTTGTGAGATAATAAAACAGGAAAAAAAACACTGTTCTTTTCTTTTCTTCTGGTGAGTTGATTATAATTTGACCTCATCAGGCCTTCAAATAAAACCAAAAAACTAGATGGTGCTTTATTTTGAAAAGTCACAACATTTTGAGGCAACGTCAGGTTGCTGCTTCGTTATTTCACGTTATCTGAAATACTGTACCTTCAAAATTTAAGATTTGATATTTCATGCATGCTCTGGTTGTTTCAAGACGTGTTTGGTAAGAAGAGGTCGTCCTTGGTGCTTTGGGAGAGATCATGGTCAATCCATCCCCTCTAGTACTGTCACAGTACTTCTTGCTGCACTAACGTGTCCTAGTCGCACTCTACCTTCACTGTTTCCCTTTTTTGTAAGTCGCTTTGGATAAAACCATCAGCTGAATGACTACATGTAAATGTCCTGGTAGCTCACTCAGTGAACCAGCGAGCGGCCTGGTTTCACCTCCAACCCTGTCCGATCCTGTCTGTCTTCAACTGTTTCTATTTAAAAATAAATTAAAAAATGGTCAAACGTATCCACCCACATGACCCTGATGACGTTACGAAGGCTTAGAAACCAAAAATGTGCTGGTGTGACAACAAAGTTGCTCTTCATACCACGAGCATTGCTGGAGTTTCGACCTCTTCCATCTTTTCCCCCTTCTCTGTGCACCTTGGAAGTGGATAAAATAGTACCAGAAATCTCTACTCTGCTTAAACAAGTGACACAGTGTATCATCATCATGCATGCGGTGGGCATCAACGTGCATGTAAGGCAACATATATGACATTGCACTGAATTTTCTCCACTGGATGGGGCACTTCATCACATTTTATTGCACATTAGCCACCGTTGAGGTCAGTTTTATCAGGTTTTATCTGGCGTCCAAGAGGGCAGATTTGTGATGCTGGCGGACACCAGAGGGTGAGACTATTTAACTTTAACAGGAATGACAAGATAGTAGAGAATAGCAAGACGTAGCTTCACTCATTTGTAAGAAAGACATTTTGTTATTTCTTCTCTTTAAAGTTAGAAATTCACCTGGTGAGATCATCTTTGACTCCTAAATGTTGGACAGCAACAGTTGCATTAGTGGATTTATAGTGCTTTTGTGAATTGATAGGGGGTTTGTGCATTTTCCACTGCAAACACGAAGACCAACACAAGATACGTTGAACCTATTTATTGTAGTTTTACAGATGAAAGCTTGTAATTGTAACATAACAGAGGAAATACTGACTGTTCAGAAGTTTCTTTCATCAACATAAAAACATAGAAAATGAGGTATTGCACTTTTTATCTGTCCCATAAACTCTGACTCAGCAGAGAGAGGTAACAATGAGGCTGTGTTAATAAAGTCTTTTTACTGGGTCATCTTAGTGAAGGACTTCCACAGAGCCATCAGCTGCCTCTTCAGGTTCCTGGCGTCGGCGTTCAGCTTCTCCCTCAGCTCCTCTCCGTATGGAGCCAGGCTCTGCTGGATCTCCTGGGTTTTCTGGGTCAGCTGGGTCTCAAAGCTCTGAGCCAGAGGGGTCATGCTCCTCTGAAACTCCTCCAGGCTCTGCTCCATCTTCCCCTTTATCTCATCGGTGTAGGGAACCATCTGGGCCTGCAGCCTGGTCACGCTCTTATCCAGCTGCCCCTTCAGCTCCTGGCTCTTCTGCAGCAGGACGGCCTTCAGGGCTTCGGGGTCCATGTTGTTAGCGTAAGGGGTAGCGTCCTTCTTCAGCTGCTCCACCTGCTTCTGCAGGTCAGCGACCACCTCCTCGGCGTAGGGCTGCAGCTGGGTTCCCATTGCGATCAGATCTTTCTCCAGACGGGTCTTCAGCTGCTCGGCCTCCTGGGTGAACTTCACCATAAGGTCTTGGGTCAGAGGAGCCACCTGAGTACGCAGAGCGTCGGTGAGCTTGTTGACAGCATCGGTGCTCTCAGAGATGAGGGTGCTGCGGAGAACCAAACAGAAACACAGTTTCATCAGTGGAAATGTTCTCCATGAGCACACAATTTTGAGCTCTAGAGCGTTTCTAATGGAGAACAACACAAGATTTTAAGTCTTTAATCATTTTAAGACTCTTACTTCACATCCTTTCCCAGCTGAGACTGTCTGATCTGCTTCAGGGAGTCCTCGGCGGTCATGGTCACCTTGGAAACATAGTCCCAGAAAGCATCTTTCACCATGTCAAGCTGCTGCTTGGGTCGGTTTTGCCGCGCAATGTTGGCATTGCAACCAGCTGAAGAACAAACGTTAAAAACATGTTGAACACTGAACAGCTCCTGTTCCAACTTTAATTATTTAAATGTCGATTTCCACCAAAATTCTGAAACTTTCTTACCTGTGAAAACAGCGAGGGCGAGCACTATGAGGACCTTCATGACTGCAGCTGAAAAAGAAAAGTCAAATTTAACTCTCTGTCCTTTTTTTCACATACATTATACATACAGATATATTTTCCTGGTGTGTTACCTGTGCGGATGAGCTTGTTCAATGAGTGCTCAGTGAGCTGTTGATTGCAGAGTGTGTTCTGCACAGTATATATAGGCAGCTGAGTCATATGGAGGAAACACAGGGGTAAAGTCCAAACGCTGATTGTCGTGCTGTCACTGCTGCTTCCACATCACAACAGTACTAACAGTGGTAATGTGTCACAGACGACATCATCACCGTCTGATGAAACCTCATGTACATTGTATGTCATTACACATCAGATCAAGATTTTAGCTCAGAGATGATTAATTTTTTATTTAGTGACACTTTCCATGAAAAACTTAATTGTGTATGATTGTATTTGAGCTAAATGTTACATTATGTTGAGGAGCTAAGTTAAGTTAAGTTAAGTTAAGTTTAGTTTAGTTTAGTTTAGTTTAGTTTAGTTTAGTTTAGTTTAGTTAAGTTAAGTTAAGTTAAGTTAAGTTAAGTTTAGTTTAGTTTACAGCTGAGGCTGATGGACATTAGTTCTGCAGATATTTGGTCATAAACTGAAGTAACTGGACAAATTTCTTTTTTTAACCCCTTAACGCCTGCTGTCACAAGTATGCAACAAACCGCGTGACTCAATCAACCAGCCGAGATAGCGTCTGCATTCTCCCAATGCCAGTTAGTGCATATTTGTTACGGACCTAGGAACCTAATAAGTAAAAAAAAGGATGAATAAATAAAACATTGTTTTTTTACTGTTATATTACTGGAATTTATTTAAATTCAAACTCAAAATTTATTGATTTATATAGCACATTTTATACAAACTTAAAAGTTCTTCAATAGAATAGAATTTTGCTAAAAAAGAATTTTAAAAATTAATTTAATAGAAACCAACAAAGGATGAATTTGGCAATTTGACCTAAAAACTGTAACAATAAAAGTAAATAAATGAAGTAAATTAATGTATGAAAAGGTTTTTTAATGTCTACAGTCCATCAGATCTATGGCAGACTTTTGAAGGCAGACTCAGTGTGTTTTTGTTGAGGTTCTAGAAACAACAAGGAGTTAAAGTTAAACCTTAAGATACATATTCTATATATTGAACTAAACAGGCTGATTGTAACAATGTTCACATTAAAGAAACTGTGCTTTGAAAGTTTCCTCAGACGCTAAAAACATCTGCATAAAACCAAAGAACTGAATGAACATGTTTAATCAGGAGACATGAATTTTGGTCACTCGTGTAAATTCACGAAAACACCTCGATGAGTCGAGAACACTCATGATAAGATAACGCGGTTGTTACTATTTCACTCTGTTGTGACATGCAGTACAAATACTGCATTGTTTCTGTTGATTAGTCTGTTAAGAGGTAAACACACATATTGACCCACCTCGATGTTCTCAGCTCGTGTTGTCAGACATTTTATAGTTCACTGAAATGATTTTGCAGGACTTTGACCTACAGATTATCTTTACCAAGGAATGTTACGTTTCCTTATGCAGCGATTCTGTCCCGACTAACTGATAAGACGGAGGAGATCAAGTCTTCATCGACTCAGGAGAAACTACTTATCCTGCTGTTTTCATATGACACATACAGAGACTGAAACTAATTATAAGGAGACGTGGACAAGCAAATCGATACTGTTTTCATTTGAATGAAGAGGGGATAATTTAAATAGGGGGTCTTGAATTTGGACATTTCAACATGGGGGCTTATGGAGAGTTAGTCATTTTGTTGCCAGCCTCAAGTGGCTGTTTGAGGAACTGCAGTTTTTGGCGTTGGCTTCATTTCGCAGCCACTTGAGCGCAATGTTGAATATCAACCCAGTAACCTTTAAAAATATATTAACAAACTAACAAAGAAGTCACTAACTCACTGTCACTAACTGTGCTCTACACAGAGCCACAGAGGAGCTAATATGTTGAGTCATGACGTAATTTTGCTGATTCATGTTTTATTTCAAGCTGTGCTGATCAATATTTCTAAACTAACAAATGGTTCAATGGATGTGTAGTTAACATGAAACGTGTCACTTGTAACCCACCGAGAATTATCATGTGGTTCCTTTTTAGCATCTTTCGGCTCATTGTTTTGGTTTTACAGCCTTTGATTTTATTGTTTTGGTTCAGTCTCAGCGCTCTCATCGATTTCATTTAAGCTCTAAAAACACTTAAGACTAACTAACCAAGTGACACACTGGTAAAGTTAGTAACTAGCTGGTGAACATAGTGGAGCATTTAGCCGCTAAGGAGCCCGGTATTCCCCTCTGGGGTTGGTGGAGACCAAAAACAGAGCTAGTAAATGAATGAGGGACTATTGGTCTCAGATTTGTCAGATGGCCACATCTGCTGCCAAAATGCTACAAAAACCAATTAATGCAGGTAATGCAACACTTTGTCTGCACATACTAATTTCAAATTAAAGTATTTGCACTCTTTTTTCTCTGTTCTGTGTACCTGCTCTACATGACGCTGCTTTACAAGGCGCCACAGAGCATGTATCACAGCACGAAACAGGCGATGGCAATTAAATTATGACGTGGAGTGACAGCGGTGACAGGGATCTGTCCAGCGGGGCAGCCAGAAGAGGACTTTACCCTTAAATATGGCTATAAAAACTATGAACGCCCGCCTGCAGAACACAAGTCGTCAGACTCAGGGTGAAGAAGAGACGAGCTGCCTCTGCAAGGTAACACTTTTTATTATTATTAAAACATTTTAATTAATTCATGACAAAATTAATTGGCAGATTGTTCATTCTTACCCACCTTTTGTTTAATTGTACTTTATTTTCTTTGTCCAACAGACTCAAATTCAATCATGAAGGTACTTGTGGTTCTCGCACTTTTCTCTGGTGAGTGGATTTGAAATGCCGGCTCCATCTAAGCTGCGATAATGTTCGAATGTTTGTGCTAAATCTGCTGTTTCATCCACAGTCTGCAATGCCAACGTCCTGTGGCAGGAGCCTCCCAAGAGCAGTCTGGATATGGTGAAAGATGCTTTCTGGGACTACGTTGCTAAAGCGACGCTCACTGCCGAGGACTCTCTGAACCAGATCAAGCAGTCTGAGCTGGGACAGGAAGTGAAGTAAGAGCTGCTGAGATACAATGACAGTAGAAATATACTCCATGTTTCTATGTAATGACTGTTTTATTTCTGTTTTCAGTCTCAGGATCTCTCAGAGCGCTGACATTGTCAATCAGTACGTCGTGGCTCTGCGCTCTCAGGTTGCTCCTCTGAGCCAGGACTTCATGACCCGCTTCACCCAGGAGGCCGAGCAGCTGAAGACCCGTCTGGAGAATGATCTGACCGCCGTGGGCACCCAGCTGCAGCCCTACGCCCAGGAGATGGTGGCTCACATCCAGACTCAGGTGGAGCAGCTGAAGAAGGAGGCAGGCCCCTACGCCGACGCCATGGACCCCGAAGCCCTGAAGGCCGTCCTGCAGCAGAAGAGCCAGGAGCTGAAGGCGCAGGTGGATACAAAGCTGAACGAGCTGCAGGCCCAGATGGTTCCCTACACCCAGGAGATGAAGGAGAAGATGGAGCAGAGCCTGGATGACTTTCAGATGAAGCTGATCCCTCTGGCTCAGAGCTTCGAGACCCAGCTGACCCAGAAAACCCAGGAGATCCAGCAGAGCCTGGCTCCAATTGGAGAGGAGCTGAAGACCAAGCTGGACGCCAGCGCTCAGGACCTGCAGGCTCAGCTGACGACTCTGTGGGAGTCTTTCACCAAGAAGACCCAGTAAAAAGACTCAGCCTCAAAGCCTCCACACACCAAATATTTATTTACACAATGTAAATTTTAGTAAATAAAAATTTACTTTTGGTGTTTCATGGTTTATACATGGTTTTAACAGGGAAGTTCATAAATGGGTAATGTAGCAATTTCACCGCATGGATGTACCAACACGTGTCTTTACATTAAAGGTGCAGTGTGTAAGATTTAAGGGGCTCCAGAATATGGTAGAAATTAAGGAAGGAAAGGGTGAAACAATGGGGGTTGCAATCAGTACTGCACCGCCAAATACACACTGGTCCTTTAAGCTTTCCCCTCAAATTATAACCACCCTCCCTATCATGAACTTTTCATATATTTCGTGCTTTATACATCGTTTGTGTTTAAACTCTCCAAGATACACAAACTTCAAGATATTTAACTATAAAAATGAAGTGTACTTTCAGGAAAACCTACATTATTTACTATCCTTAACTTAACTTGTTTAAACATCTATCGTCGCCACTAATTCAAACTTTGCCTGGTTAAATAAATAGGATATAGATGTTCCCGGGAAAGTTTCTTATGCGTCTTTATATAAAGTCACAGTCCAGCAGGGACGAGATCGACTGAATGAAGACGACCGCAGACGTGCAGTTTTTGTAAGAAACGTTATTTATCAGTTTCCAAGAGGTATATATACACAGGTCATATATACTGTTCCATGTTTGTAACATAAAAAAAGGCAACAAAACAAGTGATGGATCATGATCGTGACATGCAGTACAGTACACTCATTCTGGAGAAACTCGCCTGTAACCGATAATTCACCTTTAAACAAGCAAATGACGACTTCATTGACGGCACGCCGAGGCAGATTTTACAGT
Source organism: Protonibea diacanthus (assembly GCA_028641955.1). Classification (NCBI taxonomy): domain Eukaryota; kingdom Metazoa; phylum Chordata; class Actinopteri; family Sciaenidae; genus Protonibea; species Protonibea diacanthus. The sequence continues at coordinate 18,433,557 of CM053993.1, read as the reverse complement.
AAAAAAAACAAAACAAAAACAGGAATAAAATTCAAAACTGGAGCGACAGGCACTGAACGCAGTGACGAAAACAAAGAGCTCTCTTAACGTGTTACGTCTTTCTACAGTTTTCTATTGGTTTGTCAACAACTTCCTGACCAATCAAATTATTTGTTACAGCTCTGATCAATCAGGTGATTCATCTTAAACGATTAAATGCATTAGATTTACATTATTACCTCCTATTAACCACATTTGATGATCTGGGGTAGCGATCACATGACAATGGCCGAATCGGACGACAGATTGAATTCGATGGGACACACGGTAGTGTACATGGCATAGTCTGTTCTTCCATAGCGAGTCTGTCTGTTCTGCGGGTTCGATAACCCGCCGCTCGGTGGGTGGGTCGGTCTAACCGATGGTGACGCCGAAGCCGCACTGGAACTTGTTCTTGCGATGGTTGAGGAAGGTGCAGAGGACGAGAGAGAGCGGCAGCGGGAGCAGCTTCTTTTCTAACGTTGCACCGACTACCCAGTTACTGTCTAGTGAACCTGGAGGAGGAGACAGGACATTAGCCGGTGTTATTATAAGTCTAAACATTCATTTCTGTGGTAATGTGATGATTTCTCTCTCAGAAAATTTCCATTTTGCCTCTTGGAAAACTGTCAGTTTCAAATCACTTTTAATTTTAATTAATCTGTAACTATTTTGTTAATTCTTTCAAGTCGTTTATTGTCCAAATTCTCCAATTTCACCTTCTTAAATATGAATATTTTCTGTTTTTTTAGTCCTCTGTGACAGTAAACTGAATATCTTTGGGTTGAGGACGTCAAACTGAGCTTTGGGAAACATTTTCTGTAATTTTATGGACCAAAAACAAATCGATTAATTGAGAAAATACTCAACAGATTCAACATCAAGAAAGAAATTAATTAGTAGCAGCCGTATTAACGAGTGACATGTACTTCAATGTTCCTCTGTAATCTATAACTAACATATCTGGCTATTAAGACAGTGAAGACTTCGTGCAGATCTCTGTGTTTCAGTTTATCCACGTCATACCTTTAAACAGTAAATTGGCTTTAGGCACATCTAGCTGGTAACCGAATGACACGCTGGTGTCCTGCATGCGAGTGCTCGCCTCAAACTCCACGCCGACCTGCAGCTGTTGAAGAGCAGGAGACAGTTAGATGATGATGATGATGATGATGAATGCAGATATATGGAAATATTCTGTGGCTACACATGTCAGAGTTACCTGCTCGTTGGCTTTGTGATAGTACGAAGCGTGAGCGCCCGCTGAGCCGAGCGTCAATGTGGCGATGTAGTTACTGCCTGTACAGAGGGAGGTCAGGTCAACGCTGGTTTAACCAAATGACTCATGGATCGAGACGACATGTTTTACTGTAACCTGCATCTCACCTGTGTACCTGCCAACTAAAGACATCACCGTGCCTTCCTCTCCTGGCCTGCGGTGGTAAACCAGCTCGCCTCCCAGAGCCAGAGCCGGCGTTATGGACTGGAGGTAGTGTGTAACGACAATGCCTGACAGGTGGATGACAAGAGGTGTTCAGGTTCAGAGCAAAACAATCCTAAAACATTTAAAATGATGACAAAAGACAGCATCACTGCCCGACATCCTACCGGAGCCGACGAGGACGTCTGGGTTTCCCAGTGTAACCGTTGCGGTAAAATCTTCTCCCCTGATCTCAGCGTCGCCTTGCCAGTTCACAAACTTGTTCTGTTGTGTCTGAGGATAAGACAGACAGAGTCGGACAAAGTTACAAACATCGATCGATGGGGATTTTTGGTCGAGATCTGTTTGATTTTGGTTATTTACGGTAAAAGTTGTGACTGAGAAACACAAAAAGTGAGATATTTTACATTTTGGTGGACACATTTCACAGTGAGGCAACTAAAATAGGCAAATCAGTAAAGATACACAGCAATATATCTGTGATGTGGTAATATTAGCTCAGGTAACAGTGAGAGAAATCAGGAAAATTAAGTGAAAACATGCATGAAAGTTCCAGCTCGGAGAGAAAATGTTGGCGTTTTACCTGGAAGGCCAGTTTGGAACGTATTCTGCTGGAGATCTGGTGGATGATCTGGGCGTTAAGGCTGCCGCTGTTGTCCATGTCTCCGACCATGACTGGAAAAAACTGAACACAAAGAGTGGCAAATTTATATCACAGTCACACACATGTCAAGAAAGTATACGTGTTTTTACATGAGTTCACTGCGGCGTACCTCTGCTGGACCCGTCTGCTTCGATCCGACGTATGTAGCACCAAACCTGTAGGTGGAATCTCCCATGGTGCTCAGCAGCACAGTGTGATTCACCTTGAAGAGAAAAAAGGACACGGTTACACATCTGCAATTTGGTTTCTCTGAGAACGGCTTTTGGGGCATAGTCAGGCTTTTATTTTAAACTTAACACACCTGGAAGTGGTTGCTAAGGCCCTTGTTGACAATTAGTCTGACTCCTTCCATCTGCATCGGGAAAACCTCTGAGAACAAAAACATACACATGCAAATAAGACACAGTCGTACAAGCAGAGCTTCCACTTCTACCCAGTCTTCTGTTTTTAGTTTATCAGGAGTGAGACGGTGTCTCCATTTACCTTTGCACTTGCGATGACACTCGTCAAAAGCACCCGGGTTAGGCAGCGGGTTTTCTGCCTCCTGCTGCTGCCCTGAGGCCGCCTCACTCGGGGGTATAACTGAAGAAACCGGAGGCATCCCAAAGCCTGGCGGCACCGTCAACCCCGGGACGGCAGCGGCAGCACCACCACCAGAGGCTGGTGGTGGAGGGTTGGGGGAGCTGGCAGCCAAAACACTGCCCATTCTGGTGGAGAGAAACGAAGAGGTGAAAGAAAAGAGAAGGGTGAATGACTCAGCGGGTTAAAACCAAGACAGATTATTTGGCTGCTGGCACCTTAGCCGTTAAGATTTAACAAAGAAGCAGAGGTCAAGATATACTGCTTATCCTCAGTGTCTAGCCACAAATATTCTGGATCTTAGATGTCACATAATACTACTCTAACTCTTTGAGAAAGAGGACAGCTAAAGACAGAAAGGAAAGGAGCAGAGGCTGGAGTCAGAACCAGGATGCTGCTGGAAGGACCAGGTAGAGTGGGCTGGTAGAGCCACAGACCGGAGTGACAAGACTCTATCTTATCGTCCAACATGTCTTTCAGTCTCTGTGTCTAATTTGTAATGCAGACCTTTGCTTCTAAATAAGTCGTTTTATAGATAGTCTAAGCTACCTTAGGATGGACGTATGGCTCTGAGAATAAGCTGACAATTCAACATCGTTGTCAGGTTCAGAGCTGATCAGGTTAACTGATTAGATTCAAATTGTCACTGCACAAATGAAAGACAATGAAATGCAGTTTAGCATCTAACCTAAAGTGCAAAAAACAAACAGTAAAGTGCAGTAATGTACACATGCATAGGGATATATAAATAACGTTGCAGATATGAATATGTTTGCAAGATATATAGAGTATGAAGATAGGTATTTGCAGCTTGTAATTGCAGGTGTAAGCATAACTATAGGTAGAATTACACAGTGCGGCTTAATTAAGCTAAGAGATGTAGAGAATGATGAGTATTAACATTAATTACACAGCGCAGAATAAACAGCGAGATGTGAATACACTTCAGGTCAGATTTGAATGACTACAGTCCTTGCCGCAGCCGCCCAGGGTTCGAATCCGACCTGTGGCCCTTTGCTATAGGGCGGCTGTGGCTCAGGAGGCAGAGCGGGTCGTCCACTAATCAGATGATCGGTGGTTTGACCCCCTGTTCCTCCAGTCTGCATGTTGAAGTGTCCTTGGGCGAGATACTGAACCCCAATTTGCTCCCTGTAAGTCACTTTGGATAAAAGCGTCAGCTAAATGACTAAATGTTATGTACAGTATAGACAGTGACATAGAGTAGGACATGTATACAACATTACAGCCACTAATTTATGGTTTAATTACCTCTGGCACTATTATTAAACACTAAGTCAGACATGTCTGAACTTTTAGAGATATTTTAACTCTGTCTGCGAATCAGAAACTGATACCCTGATGACATCATCAGGGTTATTCTCTCAGAGCTAACATAACACATGAAACACCTGTGTCACAGGTGTAACTTCACATCATGTGTAATCTGACCCTCGTGAGTACAATGGACGGAGGAGTGCCCCTTTAACCTTTCACACAGCTCATTCATATGAAATTAAGAGACGCAGCAGGTAACAGACCCCCCAATAATGTAAATAACAATGACATCCTGTGACATAATGAGTAATAACGCATTAATCAGAGTCTTCTTCCTTCATTAGAGGCAGCTCATGTTTTGAATGAGACCTAGCCTGCATGGAGAAGCTAGCTCAGCTAGCTCTTTAGCGCCGTTTAGCTCGTCAACCAGCTGACAGCCTTAAAACACACACTCGCTGCTGCTGCAGGACAACAAATTACACTTTCTTAGATGGCAACCGCCGAAAAAAGAGCCAATACTGTGATATATTCCCAGAAAAACCTCTTAAAACGAAGCTAACGGCGGCTACTCACGTTGTAATATCCAGAGGACGATGCAGCCGGAAGTTAAATCCGGTGACGACCCAAAGAAGGAGACACGAGTGACGCTAAGGCCCGCCCAATTTCTTCAAGACGCGCTATGATTGGACGATGCGCCGTATGACTCACAAATGATTGGCAGACATACCTGTCACTCATTTATCGACCGTTGACGGGATTAAAGGCGTGGTTTCTGTTGATGACATCACGCCCACACTCGGACGCTATTGGCTAAACGGAATGCAGTCAGCTGAAGAGGGGCGGGACGTTGTGTTTTGAGGCTGCTGATTGGCGGAGAGGTGGAGACAAGGCAGAGCGGGTGTTAAGTAAAATGTCACGAATTGTTTTGAAGGTCAAACTGCAGCCTGAGGGTCTGCTGGCAAAGTCACAACACGCCTACAACACGCTTTACTGAGTCTGTAGCTGACAGAGTGCAGCCACAGTTTGAACAGAAGCAGCGTTCAGGAGTGCTTTATATAAAGCCACACCTGTGGTATAAAGTGAAGAAGAAGGCCAGAACATGAGGAGCACAGGTTGGCACTGTATCCATAAATAGTGAAGTTAAAGGTCCAGTGTGTAAGGTTTATGACACAGGTCACTAACAGGAGGACAGAGTCTGGGTCCGGACACATATCATTGAGTTTTAGATGGGTCAAGGTGAGGAGGGCAAGATGTCAGCCAATCAGAGGCAGGCAGAGCTGCAGGGACAGTGACTAGAGAAAAATATAAAGGAGTGAGGAGACAAGAGAGAGAAAAGCAGCCAAATTGTGAGTCAATGTGCCATGGTGTGTGTGCTAAACGGAGGAAGATTGACACCAAAATCCAGCTTTTAATCCTGAAGATTGCAGCCAAGTCCCTTATATAAGTTATTATTATTATGAAAGCACCATTTATTCATAATTCTGAGTTGAATGTCAAATCTACTTGCTTTGACTTTTCTTATTTATTTGATTTATTATTTATTATTGTATGTAGCTCTCCAGAGTCCAGAGTTGCACTGAAAATAAATATTGTTGACATGACGTTGAATTATAGCTTTCTTTGTTTGATTCGAGGTGCTGACTTCACACAGTGCAAATGCTGATACAGTGACTGCTGCTTCAGTATATATAAAATAATTGTAATGTATAACTAAATCATAATGCAACTTAAAAATGATGATGCTGCGGATCTGAACATGAAGAAATTTTCTCTATTCTGACCTCCTGAAATCATGATTGACTACTCCTGCTATAGAGAAACGTCCAAAATAATTTAAACTGATTGGTCTGAATACAAACAAACAAGTGTATTTAAAAAAATGTGACAGTGCCACAGTTCATCAAAAAATATTTACAGATATATGCATGTATACATGTTATCAGCATGAAGGCAGAACATCATGAAAAGGTGCATCTGCAAAGTCTTGAGCTCCATCAAAGGATCAGCCTGATGTCTCTCAGTCATAGGTGACAGTAGTGAGTCCTTCATCTGGCTCTCGGTCACAGAAGATGTTGGATGGTTCTCCATCAGACCAGGCAGCTGGATCTGACTCCTCCATTCGGCAGCAACTCATAAGACCTCTGGAGATGATCAGACTGAAACAAGTATGACAGTCAATCAGTGAATCAATCAATGAAACCATCAGTCCATCCAACCCCTCATGAGATACTGACGTCACTTACTAGTGACTGCTGTCAGGGAGTTCTGTCAGGTGGGACATGTCAAAGAAACAGTGCTGCAGAGCCTGATGGGCAGAGATCCTTTGATCTCCGATAGGATGCAGCAGCTGTTTCAGGAGGTCGATGAATGCCGTCATGTCCACAAATTCATCAGTGTCCTCTGTTGGGTAGACCTGCATGTGGAAACAGATTTGGTTTAGTTGATCCAGCCCCTACTTCTGGTACTGATTCAGTCTTTACTCATACAACACATCAGAGAGTACTCACATTAACCAGGTCATCCAGAGAGCTGGGCAGGTTCGTATCACTGCTCTCTTCTGGTGCGATGTTATTGGCGATCGTGTATTCATCTGGTGTCTGAAGGAACACAATGTATGAGAACTACCAAAAAGAGTTCAAATGATTCAATCGACTCAAACAAAGAACATGGCTACTCTACCATCAGCCTCCATGCTGGACCACCAGCACCTTCCTCCTGTCTGAAGAAGTACTCGGTGAACAGGCCAGCACAGAGCAGGTGGTCCTCTGGTTGACCCATCAACTCAACCATGCGTTTCATCTGCAGACAAACAATCACATCAGTTAACACTCTGCACAAAGTCGCCATTTGCCTGTGGACATTTGTCTGAAGAAGCTGACCTACCATCTGATAGTCACAATGGACAGGGAAGAGGTTCTCAGCAAGGTAGGCGAATGCCAAGACACAGCCAGCTCCAAACACATCAATGGACTCTGTGAAGGGCAAGCCAAGAGCAACTTCTGGAGCCCTAAAGAGGGAAGACAAGAAGATGAGAAATGTGTTAGCAAGCTTTGACGAGAAAGAAAAAAAATGACTCAGACTCTGCTAGATCAACAGATGAAGATACCTGTATCCTGCTGCCTGGATCTCCAACCCAGGCTGGGCATTGGAGGCAAAAATGGCTTCCCCAAAGTCGATCAGTTTGAGCCTGAAGGGCTGGTCCTGCTGATTGACAAACATGAAGTTGTCAGGCTTAATGTCTGTGTGTAGGATACCAAAACCCTTGAGGGCATCAAGAGCGACCAGTATCTGCAAGTACAAAACAAGGGTAAGGGTTAGGGTTGGGTAGGGGGGTTCTTCATTTATTAAGAGTATAAGGGCAGTAGATAATTAGTTCCATTTTTAATGATGCATACCTGCTGTGCAATTGGTCGCACCTCTTTCACAGGAAAAGGCATCCAGTTTCGTTCTAGGAGCAGATCATACAGACTTCGATCTAGCATCTCAAATGCCAGACACGTCTGTCCCATATGGTCAAAACGCTCAAAGAACTTCACTATGTTAGTGTGGTCTGGATTTAGAACATTGACGAGCTCTAACATGGACACCTGGGAAAAGAGAGGAGACACGAATCAGTTAAAGTACACACAGAAAGGGAATATAACATGTCATAGAGCAGTGATTCTCAACCGGGGGTCCGCGGTGTAATTACAAGGGGTCCGTGAAAATAAAATATCTTTAAAAATAAATAAATAGATAAAATAACAAATATCCTATGACATTTATAGAAATGACATTATTTTATTCAAGTGACTGAGTATATATAAAAATATTTGCAGGAAGCTGATGTGGTAAAACTCATTAGCTTGCAAGGTTCAGGTTAGCGCTCAAAATTAAGCTGTTACAAACAAACGAAGCGGATGATAAGCACAGTTACACAAAGAAGGAGAAGAAGAAGAAGAAGAAGAAGTATCCTTTAAAAGAATTCCAAGCTGTCCTGTGAGCTCAGATCTTTATATTATGAAGCTCCAGGATGAGATCAAGTCATATTTAGGCAGAAATCACCTTTCATTAACTGCATTTGGCCTTCAATCATTTTTTGGCAGGTGAAAATGCCTTCAATCAATTTTTGGCAGGTGAAAATGGCCATTTTGAGTTGTAATGGTCCTTTAAAAGAATTCCAAGCTGTCCTGTGAGCTCAGATCTTTATATTATGAAGCTCCAGGATGAGATCAGTCATATTTAGGCAGAAATCACCTTTCATTAACTGCATTTGGCCTTCAATCAATTTATGGCAGGTGAAAATTCCTTCAATCAATTTTTGACAGGTGAAAATGGCCATTTTGAGTTGCAATGGTCCTTTAACAGAATTCCAAGCTGTCCTGTGAGCTCAGATCTTTATATTATGAAGCTCTAGAATGAGATCAAGTCACATTTAGGCAGAAATCACTTTCATTAACTGCATTTGGCCTTCAATCAATTTTGCAGGCGAAAATGCCTTCAATCAATTTTTATAGTGCGAAAATGGCTATTTTGAATTTCAGTGGCCTTTAACAGAATTCCAAGCTGTCCTGTGAGCTCAGATCTTTATATTATGAAGCTCTAGAATGAGATCAAACTATATTTAGGCATAAATTATCTTCATTAACTGCATTTACTAATCAATTTTTGCAGGCAAAAATGCCTTCAATCAATTTTTGGCAGGTGAAAATGGCCATTTTGAGTTTCAATGGTCTTTTAAAAGAATTCCAAGCTGTCCTGTGAGCTCAGATCTTTATATTATGAAGCTCCAGGATTATATCAAATTATAGTTTAGGCAGAAATCACTCATTAACTGTATTTGGCCTTCAATCACTTTTTGGTAGGTGAAATGTTTCAATCAATTTGGTATATAAAATGCCCATTTTGGAATTTTAGTGGTCCTTAACAGAATTCCAAGCTGTCCTGTGAGCTCAGATCTTTATATTATGAAGCTCTAGAATGAGATCAAATTATATTTAGGCATAAATCACCTTTCATTAACTGCATTTGGCCTTCAATCAATTTTTGGCAGGTTTAAAATGCTTCTAATCAATTTTTTGCAGGCGAAATGGCCATTTTGAGTTTCAATGGTCCTTTAAAGAATTCCAAGCTGTCCTGTGAGCTCAGATCTTATATTATGAAGCTCCAGGATGAGATCAAGTCATATTTAGGCAGAAATCACCTTTCATTGACTGCATTTGGCCTTCAATCAATTTATGGCTGGTGAAAATTCCTTCAATCAATTTCTTTTTTGACAGGTGAAATGGCCACTTTGAGCTGTACTTGTCCTTTAACAGAATTCCGGGCCAGTCTCAAGTAGCCTGTGATCTTTAATATGAAGCCTAGAATGAGATCAAGTCATATTTAGCAGAAATCACCTTCATTAACTTCACTTGGCCTTCAATCAATTTTGCAGGTGAAAATGCTTCACAAATTTTTGCAGGCGAAATGGCTACTTTTGAGTTTCAATGGTCCTTTAAAAGATTCCCAAGCTGTCCTGTGAGCTCAGATCTTTATATTATGAAGCTCCAGGATGAGATCAAATTATATTTAGACAGAAATCGCTTTCATTAACTGTATTTGGCCTTCAATCAATTTTTTGCAGGTGAAATGCTCTTTTTAAGTCAATTTTTGCAGGCGAAATGGCATTTTGAGTTTCCAATGAATTCAAAAGAATTCCAAGCTGTCCTGTGAGCTCAGACTTATATTATGAAGGCTCCTGGATGAGATCAAGTCATATTTAAGTAGAAATCATCTTCATTAACTGCATTTGGCCTTCAAATCAATTTATGGCAGAAAATCAATTTTTGGCAGGTGAAAATGCCCATTTTGTGTTGTAATGCCCTTTGAAAGAATTTAAGCTGTCCTGTATTCAGATCTTTATATTAAGCCCAGGATGAGATCAAGTCATATTTAGGCAGAAATCACCTTTCATTAACTGCATTTGGCCTTCAATCATTTATGGCAAGTGAAATCTAATTTTGGCAGGTGAAATGCCCATTTTGTGTTGTAATGTCTCCTTTAAAAGAATTTCAAGCTGTCTTGTGAGCTCAGATCTTTATATTATGAAGGTCCTGGATGAGATCAAGTCATATTTAGGCAGAAATCACCTTCATTAACTGCACGGCTTCAATCAATTTATGGCAAGTGAAATCAATTTTTGGCAGGTGAAAATGCCCATTTTAAAGTTGTAAATGGCCTTTAAAAGAACTTCGTTGTCTTCTTGAGCTCAGATCTTTATAATATGAAGCTCCAGGATGAGACTGCCATATTTAGGCAGAAATCACCTTTCATTAACTGCATTTGGCCTTCAATCAATTTATGGCAGGTGAAAATCAATTTTTGGCAGGTGAAAATGCCCATTTTGTGTTGTAATGGCTCCTTTAAAAGAATTTCAAACTGTCCTGTGAGCTCAGATCTTTATATTATGAAGCTCCAGGATGAGATCAAGTCATATTTAGGCAGAAATCAGCATTCATTAACTGCATTTGGCCTTCAATCAATTTATGGCAAGTGAAAATCAATTTTTGGCAGGTGAAAATGCCCATTTTGTGCTGTAATGTCTTTAAAAGAATACCCTAAGCTGTCCTAGACCTCAGATCTTTATATTATGAAGCTCCAGGATGAGATCAAGTCATATTTAGGCAGAAATGAGCATTCATTAACTGCATTTGGCCTTCAATCAATTTATGGCAAGTGAAAATCAATTTTTGGCAGGTGAAAATGCCCATTTTGTGTTGTAATGCCTCTTTAAAAAAGAATTTCAAGGTGTCCTGTGAGCTCAGATCTTTATATTATGAAGCTCGAGGATGAGACTGTCATATTTAGGCAGAAATCACATTTCTGCTTAACTGCATTTGGCCTTTCAATCAATTTATGGCAAGTGAAAATCAATTTTGGCAGGTGAAAATGCCCATTTTAAAGTTGTAATGCTCCTTTTAAAAGAATTTCAAGCTGTCTTGTGAGCTCAGATCTTTATATTATGAAGCTCCAGGATGAGATCAAGTCATATTTAGGCTGAAATCACCTTTCATTAACTGCATTTGGCTTTCAATCAATTTATGGCAGGTCAAAATCAATTTTTGGCAGGTGAAATGCTTCATTTGAAGTTGTAATGCTCCTTTAAAAGAATTTCAAGCTGTCTTGTAGAGCTCAGATCTTTATATTATGAAGCCCTTCCAGGATGAGATCAAGTCATATTTAGGCAGAAATCAGCATTTATTAACTGCATTTGGCCTTCAATCAATTTATGGCAAGTGAAAATCAATTTTTGGCAGGTGAAAATGCCCATTTTGTGTTGTAATGCTCCTTTAAAAGAATTTCAAGCTGTCTTGTGAGCTCAGATCTTTATATTATGAAGCTCCAGGATGAGATCAAGTCATATTTAGGCAGAAATCACTGGCTGATTAACTGCATTTGGCCTTCAATCAATTTATGGCAAGTGAAAATCAATTTTTGGCAGGTGAAAATGCCCATTTTGTGTTGTAATGCTCCTTTAAAAGAATTTCAAGCTGTCCTGTGAGCTCAGATCTTTATATTATGAAGCTCCAGGATGAGATCAAGCCATATTTAGGCTGAAATCACCTTCATTAACTGCATTTGGCCTTCAATCAATTTATGGCAAGGAAATCAATTTTTAAAAGTTGAAAATATCGTGTTGTAATGGCCCCTTTAAAAGAATTTCGGGCTGTCCTGTGAGCTCACTCAGATTTTATATTATGAAGCTCCAGGATGAGATCAAGTCACATTTAGGCTGAAATCACCTTCATTAACTGCATTCTTGGCCTTCAATCAATTTATGGCAGGTGAAAATGCCCATTTTGTGTTGTAATGGCCCTTAAAAGAATTTTGCTTCGTCCTGGTGAGCTCAGATCTTTATATTATGAAGCTCCAGGATGAGATCAAGTCATATTTAGGCTGAAATCACCTTTCATTAACTGCATTTGGCCTTCAATCAATTTATGGCAGGTGAAAATCAATTTTTGGCAGGTGAAAATGCCCATTTTGTGTTGTAATGCCCCTTAAAAGAAATTTGCTTGTCCTGGTGAGCTCCAGATCTATATTATGAAGGCCCACGATGAGATCATGTCATATTTAGGCAGAAATCACTCTTTCATTAACTGTACTTGGCCTCAATCAATTCTATGGCAAGTGAAAATCAATTTTTATATGTGTGAAATGCCCATTTTCTGGTTGTAATGGCTCCTTTAAAGAATTTCAAGCTGTCTGTGAGCTCAGACTCATACAGAAGCCCATTGAGACTGTCATATTTAGGCTGAAATCACTCATTAACTGCATTTGGCCTTCCAATCAATTTATGGCAGGTGAAAATGCCCATTTTGTTTTGTAATGCTACTGACAGAATTTCAAGCTGTCCTGTGAGCCTCAGATCTTATATTATGAAGCTCCAGGATGAGATCAAGTCATGTTTAGGCAGAAATCAAACATTTATTAACTGCATTTGGCCTTCAATCAATTTATGCAGGTGAAATCAATTTTTGCAGCAGAAATGCCTGATTTGTGCTTTTCAGAATGCTCTTTAAAAGAATTTGCTTGTCTTGTGGAGCTTCAGATCTTTATATTATGAAGCTCCTGGATGAGATCAAGTCATATTTAGGCAGAAATCACCTTTCATTAACTGCATTTGGCCTTCAATCAATTTATGGCAAGTGAAAATCAATTTTGGCAGGTGAAATGCCCATTTTGTGTTGTTGTAATGCTCCTTTAAAAAAGAATTTCAAGCTGTCAGAGCTCAGATCTTTATATTATGAAGCTCCTGGATGAGACTGGTCATATTTAGGCAGAAATCACCTTTCATTAACTGCATTTGGCCTTCAATCAATTTTTGCAGGCAAAAATGCCTTCAATCAATTTTTTGGCAGGCGAAATGGCCATTTTGAGTTTCAATGGTCCTTTAAAAGAATTTGGTTGTCCTGTGAGCTCAGATCTTTATATTATGAAGCTCTGGATAGATCAATCATATTTAGGTATTAAATCACCTTTCTATTAACTGCATTTGGCCTTCAATCAATTTATGGCAAGTGAAAATCCAATTTTTGGCAGGTGAAATGCCCATTTTGTGTTGTAATGCCTCTTTAAAAGAATTTCAAGCCGTCTTGTGAGCTCAGATCTTACATACAGTTCCTGGATGAGATCAAGCTGTATTTAGCAGAAATCACCTTTCATTAACTGCATTTGGCCTTCAATCAATTTATGGCAGGTGAAAATGCCCATTTTGTGTTGTAATGCTCCTTTAAAAGAATTTCCCCAAGCTGTCTTGTGAGCTCAGATCTTTATATTATGAAGCTCCTGGATGAGATCAAGTCATATTTAGGCAGAAATCACCTTTCATTAACTGCATTTGGCCTTCAATCAATTTATGGCAGGTGTGAAAATGCCGATTTGTTTTGTAATGCTACTTAATAGAATTTCAAGTCATCCAGAGCTCAGATCTTTATATTATGAAGCTCCAGGATGAGATCAAGTCATATTTAGGCAGAAATCAGCATTTATTAACTGCATTTGGCCTTCAATCAATTTATGCAGGTGAAAATCAATTCTTGGCAGGCATGCTTCCATTTTGTGTTGTAATGCTCCTTAAAAAGAATTTCAAGCTGTCTTGTGAGCTCAGATCTTTATATATTAAGTGAAGCTCCTGGATGAGATCAAGCCATTTAGGCAGAAATCACCTTTCATTAACTGTATTTGGCCTTCAATCAATTTTCTTTTGGCAGGTGAAAATGCCTTCAATCAATTTTTTGGCTGGCGAAATGGCCATTTTGAATTTTAGTGGTCCTTTAACAGAATTTCCAAGTTGTCCTGTGAGCTCAGATCTTTATATTATGTGAAGCTCTAGAATGAGATCAAATTATATTTAGGCATAAATCACCTTCATTAACTGCATTTGGCCTTCAATCAATTTTGGCAGGCGAAATGCCTTCAATCAATTTTTGGCAGGCTTAAAAATGGCCATTTTGAGTTTCAATGGTCCTTTAAAAGAATTCTGCTGTCCTGTGAGCTCAGATCTTATAATATGAAGCTCCAGGATGAGATCAAGTCATATTTAGCAGAAATCACCTTCATTAACTGCATTTGGCCTTCAATCAATTTATGGCAAGTGAAAATCAATTTTTGGCAGGTGAAAATGCCCATTTTGTGTTGTAATGCCCTTTAAAAGAATTTCGGTTGTCTTGTGAGCTCAGATCTTTATATTATGAAGCTCCTGGATGAGATCAAGTCATATTTAGGCAGAAATCACCTTTCATTAACTGCATTTGGCCTTCAATCAATTTATGGTAAGTGAAAATCAATTTTTGGCAGGTGAAAATGCCCATTTTGTGTTGTGAATGGCCCTTAAAAAGAACTTCGCTTGTCTCTGAGCTCTGGGATCTTTATATTATGAAGCTCCAGGATGAGATCAAGCCATATTTAGGCAGAAATCACCTTTCATTAACTGCATTGGCCTTCAATCAATTTGTATGGCAGGTGAAAATCAATTTTTGGCAGGTGAAAATGCCCATTTTGAAAGTTGTAATAGCCTCTTAAAAGAATTTCAAACTGTCCTGTGAGCTCAGATCTTTATATTATGAAGCTCTACGATGAGATCAAGCCGTTTAGCAGAAATCACCATTCATTAACTGCATTTGGCCTTCAATCAATTTATGGCAAGTGAAAATCAATTTTTGCAGGAAAATGCTTCCATTTTGTGTTGTAATGCCTCTTAAAAGAATTTTAAGCTGTCCTAGACTCAGATCTTTATATTATGAAGCTCCAGGATGAGATCAAGTCATATTTTAGGCAGAAATCACCTTTCATTAACTGCATTTGGCCTTCAATCAATTTATGGCAGGTGAAAATGCCCATTTTGTGTTGTAATGCTCCTTTAAAAGAATTTCAAGCTGTCCTGTGAGCTCAGATCTTTATATTATGAAGCTCCAGGATGATCAAGTCATGCTTTAGGCAGAAATCATATTTCATTTAACTGCATTTGGCCTTCAATCAATTTATGGCAAGTGAAAATCAATTTTGGCAGGTGAAAATGCCCATTTTGTGCTGGTAAATGCCCTTTAAAAGAATTCTCAAGCTGTCCTGTGAGTCAGACTTATATTATGAAGTCTAGGATGGAATCACATATTTAGGCAGAAACTGTGCATTCATTAACTGGGCATTTGGCCTTCAATCAATTTATGGCAGGTGAAAATCAATTTTTGGCAGGTGAAAATGCTCATTTTGCGTTGTAATGGACCTTTAAAAGAATTTCAAGCTGTCCTGTGTGCCAGATCTTTATGTTATGAAGGCTCCTGGATGAGATCAAGTCACATTTTAGGCAGAAATCACCTTCATTAACTGCATTTGGCCTTCAATCAATTCTATGGCAGGTGAAATGCCCATTTTGTTTGTAATGCTACTTTAAAAGAATTTGCCGTCCTGTGAGCTCAGATCTTTATATTATGAAGCTCCAGGATGAGATCAAGTCATATTTAGGCAGAAATCAGCATTTATTAACTGCATTTGGCCTTCAATCAATTTATGGCAGGTGAAAATCAATTTTTGGCAGGTGAAAATGCCCATTTTGTGTTGTAATGCTCCTTTAAAAGAATTTCAAGCTGTCTTGTGAGCTCAGATCTTTATATTATGAAGCTCCTGGATGAGATCAAGTCATATTTAGGCAGAAATCACCTTTCATTAACTGCACTTGGCCTTCAATCAATTTATGGCAGTGAAAATCAATTCTTGGCAGGTGAAATGCCTATTTTGTGGTTGTAGTAATGCTCCTTTAAAAGAATTTCAAGCTGTCTTGTGAGCTCAGATCTTTATATTGCGAAGCCTCTGGATGAGATCAAGTCATATTTAGCAGAAATCACCTTTCATTAACTGCATTTGGCCTTCAATCAATTTTGGCAGGCAAAATGCCTTCAATCAATTTTTGCAGGCGAAATGGCCATTTTGAGTTTCAATGGTCCTTAAAAGAATTCCAAGCTGTCCTGTGAGCTCAGATCTTATATTATGTAAGCCTCCTGATGAGATCAAATTATATTTAGGCATAAATCACCTTCATTAACTGCATTTGGCCTTCAATCAATTTTTGGCAGGCAAAAATGCCTTCAACTAATTTTACAGGCTTAAATGGCCATTTTGAATTTTAGTGGTCCTTTAACAGAATTCCAAGCTATCCTGTGAGTCAGATCTTTATATTATGTTTCAGAATGATCAAATTATATTGAAGCAAATCACCTTTCATTAACTGCATTTGGCCTTCAATCAATTTATAAGTGAAAATCAATTTTGGCAGGTGAAAATGCCCATTTTGTGTTGTGTAAATGGCCTCTTTAAAAGAACTGGCTGCCTTCTGAGCTCAGATCTTTATATTATGAAGCTCCAGATGAGACTGTCAGCATTTAGCAGAAATCACCTTTCATTAACTGCATTTGGCCTTCAATCAATTTATGGCAGGTGAAAATCAATTTTTAGCAGGTGAAAATGCCCATTTTGTGTTGTAATAGCTCTTTAAAGAATTTCAAACTGTCCTAGAGTCAGATCTTTATATTATGAAGCTCCAGGATGAGATCAAGTCATATTTAGGCAGAAATCACCATTCATTAACTGCATTTGGCCTTCAATCAATTTATGGCAAGTGAAAATCAATTTTTGGCAGGTGAAAATGCCCATTTTGTGTTGTAATGCTCCTTTAAAAGAATTTCAAGCTGTCCTGTGAGCTCAGATCTTTATATTATGAAGCTCCAGGATGTAGATCAAGTCATATTTAGGCAGAAATCACCATTCATTAACTGCATTTGGCCTTCAATCAATTTATGTATGCTAAAATCAATTTTGGCAGGTGAAAAATGCCCATTTTGTGTTGTAAATGCTCCTTTTAAAAAGACTCCCAAGGTGTCCTGTGAGCTCAGATCTTATATTATGAAGCTCCAGGATGAGATCAAGCCATTTAGGCAGAAATCATACATTTCATTAACTGCATTTGGCCTTCAATCAATTTATGGCAAGTGAAAATCAATTTTTGGCAGGTGAAAATGCCCATTTTGTGTTGTAATGCTCCTTTAAAAGAATTTCGCTGTCTTGAAAGAGCTCAGATCTTTATATTGCGAAGCTCCTGGATGAGATCGTCACATTGTGGCAGAAATCACCTTTCATTAACTGCATTTGGCCTTCAATCAATCTTATGGCAGGTGAAAATCAATTTTTGCAGAAATGCCCATTTTGTGCTGTAATGCCCTTTAAAATAATTTCAAGCTGTCCTGTGAGCTCACAGATCTTTATATTATGAAGCCCAGGATGAGACTGAGTCATATTTAGGCAGAAATCAGCATTCATTAACTGCACGGCCTTCAACTTCAGACTTGGTGGCGGCAAGTGAAAATCAATTTTTGGCAGGTGAAAATGCCCATTTTGTGTTGTAATGGCCCTTTAAAAGAACTTCAAGCTGTATTGTAAACTCAGATCTTTATATTATGAAGCTCCAGGATGAGATCAAGTCATATTTAGGCAGAAATCAGTATCTATTAACTGCATTTGGCCTCAATCAATTTGTATATGAAAATCAATTTTTGCAGGTAAAACATTTTGTGCTAATGGTCTTTTAAAGAATTCTGGCTGTCCTGTGAGCTCAGATCTTTATATTGGTGAAGCTCCACGATGAGATTGTCATATTCAGGCAGAAATGACCTTTTTATTAACTGCATTTGGCCTTCAATCAATTTATGGCAGGTGAAAATGCCCATTTTGTGCTGTAATGTCCCAAAAGAATTTCTGCTTGTCTGTGAGCTCAGATCTTTATATTATGAAGCTCCTGGATGAGATCAAGTCATATTTAGGCAGAAATCACCTTTCATTAACTGCATTTGGCCTTCAATCAATTTATGGCAGGTGAAAATCAACTTTTGGCAGGTGAAAATGCCCATTTTGTGTTGTAATGCTCCTTTAAAAGAATTTCAAGCTGTCTTGTGAGCTCAGATCTTATATTACAAGCCCAGATGAGACTGGAGTCATATTTAGGCAGAAATCAGCGCATTCATTAATCCCATTTGACCTTCAATCAATTCTATGGCAAGCGAAACTAATTTTATATGGAAATGCCGATTTTGTGCTGTAATGCTCCTTTAAAAGAATTTGCTGTCCTGTGAGCTCATCTTATATTCTGAAGCTCCACGATGAGATTGTCATATTTAGACAGAAATCACATTTCATTAACTGCATTTGGCCTTCAATCAATTTATGGCAAGTGAAAATCAATTTTTGGCAGGTGAAAATGCTCATTTTGTGTTGTAATGGCCTCTTTAAAAGAATTTCAAGCTGTCCTGTGAGCTCAGATCTTTATATTATGAAGCTCACGATGAGATCAAGTCATATTTAGGCAGAAATCACCTTCATTAACTGCACGGCCTTCAATCAATTTATGGCAGGTCAAAATCAATTTTTTGCAGTTGAAAATGCCTATTTGTGTTGTAATGGCCTTTAACAAAGACTTCTGCTGTCTTGTGAGTCAGACCTTTATATTATGAAGCTCCAGGATGAGATCAAGTCATATTTAGCAGAAATCAGCATTTATTAACTGCATCGGCCTTCAATCAATTTGTATGGCAAGTGAAAATCAATTTTTGGCAGGTGAAAATGCTCATTTTGTGTTGTAATGCTCCTTTAAAAGAATTTCAAGCTGTCTTGTGAGCTCAGATCTTTATATTATGAAGCTCCAGGATGAGATCAAGTCATATTTAGGCAGAAATCATCATTGATTAACTGCATTTGGCCTTCAATCAATTTATGGTAAGTGAAAATCAATTTTTGGCAGGTGAAAATGCCCATTTTGTGTTGTAATGCTCCTTTAAAAGAATTTCAAGCTGTCTCGTGAACTCAGATCTTTATATTATGAAGCTCCACTATGAGATCAAGTCATATTTAGGCAGAAATCACTCATTAACTGCATTTGGCCTTCAATCAATTTATGGCAAGTGAAAATCAATTTCTATGTGCTGAAAATGCCTATTTTGTGCTAAATGGTCCTTTACAAAAATTTCAAGCTGTCCTGTGAGCTCAGATCTTTATATTATGAAGCTCCAGAATGAGATCAAGTCATATTTAGGCTGAAATCACCTTTCATTAACTGCATTTGGCCTTCAATCAATTTTTGGCAGGTGAAAATGCCCATTTTGTGTTGTAATGGCCCTTTAAAAGAATTTCAAGCTGTCCTGTGAGCTCAGATCTTTATATTATGAAGCTCCAGGATGAGATCAAGTCATATTTAGGCTGAAATCACCTTTCATTAACTGCATTTGGCCTTCAATCAATTTATGCAGGTGAAAATCACTTGGCAGGTGAAATGCCATTTTGTCTTGTAATGCCTTTAAAAGGAATTCCCAAGCTGTCCTGTGAGCTCAGATCTTATATTATGAAGGCCCACGTGATGAGATCAAGTCATATTTAGGCAGAAATCACCTTTCATTAACTGCATTTGGCCTTCAATCAATTTATGGCAGGTGAAAATCAATTTTTGGCAGGTGAAAATGCCCATTTTGTGTTGTAATGTTCCTTTAAAAGAATTTCAAGCTGTCCTGTGAGCTCAGATCTTTATATTATGAAGCTCCAGAATGAGATCAAGTCATATTTAGGCAGAAATTACCTTTCATTAACTGCATTTGGCCTTCAATCAATTTATGGCAGAAAATCAATTTTGGCAGGTGAAAATGCCCATCTTGTGTTGTGTAAATGCTCCTTAAAAGAATTTTAAGCCATCCTGCACCTCAGACTATATTATGAAGTCTCCAGGATGAGATCAAGTCACATTTAGGCAGAAATCACCATTCATTAACTGCATTTGGCCTTCAATCAATTTATGGTGTTGAAATAATTTCTTGGCAGGTGAAAATGCCCATTTTGTGTTGTAATGGCCTCTTTAAAGAACTTCGCCGTCTTCTGAGCTCAGATCTTTATATTATGAAGCTCCAGGATGAGATCAAGTCATATTTAGGCAGAAATCACCTTTCATTAACTGCATTTGGCCTTCAATCAATTTATGGCAGGTGAAATCAATTTTTGCAGGTGAAAATGCCCATTTTGTGTTGCAATGGCCCTTTAAAAGAATTTCAAACTGTCCTGTGAGCTCAGATCTTTATATTATGAAGCTCCACGATGAGATCAAGTCATATTTAGGCAGAAATGTACTATTAACTGCATTTGGCCTTCAATCAATTTATGCAAGTGAAAATCACTTTGGCAGGTGAAACACTTTGAGTTGTAAATGCTCCTTTAAAAGAATTCTAGTTGTCTTGTGAGCTCAGGGATCTTTATATTATGAAGCTCCTGGATGAGACTGTCATATTTAGCAGAAATCACCTTTCATTAACTGCATTTGGCCTTCAATCAATTTACAGGTGAAAATCAATTTTTGCAGGTGAAATGCTCATTTTGTGTTGTAATGGCCTTCAGTAAACTCTGCTGTCTTGTGAGCTCAGATCTTTATATTATGAAGCCTGGACATCGTTATTTAGCAGAAATCACCTTTCATTGACTGCATTTGGCCTTTCAATCAATTATAAGGTGAAAATTCCTTCAATCAATTTTTGACAGGTGAAATGGCCATTTTGAGTTGCAATGGTCCTTTAATAATCTGCTGTCCATGGAAACTCAGATCTTTATATTATGAAGCTCTAGAATGATCGTTTTCACATATTTAGGCAATCACTTCATTAACTATCAGCCTTCAATCAATTTTTTTGGCAGGTGAAAATGCCTTCAATAAATTTTTGGCAGGCGAAATGGCCATTTTGAGTTTTCATAATGGTCCTTAAAAGAACTGTTGGTCCAGGTGAGCTCAGATCTTTATATTATGGCCCAGGATGAGATCAAATATATTTAGACAGAAATCGCCTTTCATTAACTGTATTTGGCCTTTCAATCAATTTTTGCAGGTGAAAATGCTCAAGTCACTTTTGGCAAGTGCGAAATGGCCATTTTTGAGTCAATGGTCCTTAAAGAATTCCAAGCTGTCCTGTGAGCTCAGATCTTTATATTATGAAGCTCCAGGATGAGATCAAGCTATATTTAAGTAGAAATCACCTTTCATTAACTTACTCCGGGCCTCTCCTCTCAATCAATTCTTCTGCAAAAGGAAACTAATTTTGCAGGTGAAATGCCCATTTTGTGTTGTAATGCCCTTTGAAAGAATTTTGCCGTCCTGTGAGCTCAGATCTTTATATTATGAAGCTCCAGGATGAGATCAAGTCATATTTAGGCAGAAATCACCATTAACTGCATTTGGCCTTCAATCAATTTATGGCAAGTGAAAACTGCTTTTGGCAGGTAAATGCCCATTTTGTGGTTAAATGCTCCTTTAAAGAATTTCAAGCTGTCTTAGAGCTCAGATCTTTATATTATGAAGCTCCTGGATGAGATCAAGCCAGTATTTAGGCAGAAATCCACTTTCATTAACTGCATTTGGCCTTCAATCAATTTATGGCAAGTGAAAATCAATTTTTTGCAGGTGAAAATGCCCATTTTGTGTTGTAATGGCCTCTTTAAAAGAACTTCAAGCTGTCTTCTGAGCCAGATCTTTATATTATGAAGCTCCAGGATGAGATCAAGTCATATTTAGGCAGAAATCACCTTTCATTAACTGCATTTGGCCTTCAATCAATTTATGGCAGGTGAAAATCAATTTTTGGCAGGTGAAAATGCCCATTTTGAAGCGTAATATTCTTAAAAGAATTTCCAAAACTGTCCTGTGAGCTCAGATCTTTATATTATGAAGCTTCTCTCACGATGAGACTGCTTACATTTAGGCAGAAATCACTATTTATTGAACTGCATTTGGCCTTCAATCAATTTATGGCAAGTGAAAATCAATTTTTGGCAGGTGAAAATGCCCATTTTGTGTTGTAATGCTCCTTTAAAAGAATTTTAAGCTGTCCTGTGACCAGATCTTTATATTATGAAGCTCCAGGATGATCAAGTCATAACAGTGAGAAATCACCATTCATTAACTGCATTTGGCCTTCAATCAATTTATGGTGTTTAAAATCAATTTCTGCGTGAAAATGATTTGTGTTGTAATACCTTTAAAAGACTTCAAGGTGTCCTGTGAGCTCAGATCTTTATATTATGAAGCTCCAGGATGAGATCAAGTCATATTTAGGCAGAAATCACATTTCATTAACTGCATTTGGCCTTCAATCAATTTATGGCAAGTGAAAATCAATTTTTGGCAGGTGAAAATGCCCATTTTGTGTTGTAAAGGCTCCTTTAAAAAGAATTTCGCCGTCTTGTGAGCTGATCTTATATTATGAAGCTCCTGGATGAGATCAAGTCTATATTTAGGCAGAAATCACCTTTCATTAACTGCATTTGGCCTTCAATCAATTTATGGCAGGTGAAAATCAATTTTTGGCAGGTGAAAATGCCCATTTTGTGTTGTAATGCTCCCTTTAAAAGAATTTCAAGGTGTCCTGTGAGCTCAGATCTTTATATTATGAAGCTCCAGGATGAGATCAAGTCATATTTAGGCAGAAATCACATTTCATTAACTGCATTTGGCCTTCAATCAATTTATGCAAGCAGAAATCGTACTTTAGTAGTGAAACATTTAATAAATAGTAATGTCTACAATTCTGTCGTCTGTATCAGACCTGAGAATATGCAGTTCCTGGATGAGATTCACTATTGAACGCAGAAATCAAATTTTTCATTGATCTGCATCATTCAATCAATTGTATAGAGAAATCATCTTAGCAGTGAAAATCATCAAACACGCCCAAGAATTTTCTCAAGTCATCCGCAGAAACAGATCTCTATATTATGGGGCTCCAGGATGGAATCAAGTCATACGAGGCAGAAATCAGCATTCATTAACTGCATTTGGCCTTCAATCAATTTATAGCAAGTGAAAATCAATTTTTGGCAGGTGAAAATGCCCATTTTGTGTTGTAATGCTCCTTTAAAAGAAATCCAAGCTGTCCTGTGAGCTCAGATCTTTATGTTATGAAGCTCCAGGATGAGATCAAGTCATATTTAGGCAGAAATCACCTTTCATTAACTGCATTTGGCCTTCAATCAATTTATGGCAGGTGAAAATGCCCATTTTGTTTTGTAATGCTACTTTAATAGAATTTCAAGCTGTCCTGTGAGCTCAGATTCTATATTATGAAGCTCCAGGATGAGATCAAGTCATATTTAGGCAGAAATCAGCATTTATTAACTGCATTTGGCCTTCAATCAATTTATATGGCAGGTGAAAACTAATTTTGCAGGTGAAATGCCTGATTTTGTGTTGTAATGCTCCCCTTAAAAGAATTTCGTTGTCTGTGAGCTTCAGATCTTTATATTATGAAGCTCCTGGATGAGATCAAGTCATATTTAGGCAGAAATCACCTTTCATTAACTGCATTTGGCCTTCAATCAATTTATGGCAAGTGAAATCAATTTTGGCAGGTGAAATGCTCATTTTGTGTTGTAAATACCTTTAAAAGAATTTCAAGCTGTCTTGTGAGCTCAGATCTATATTATGAAGCTCCTGATGAGATCAGTCATATTTAGGCAGAAATCACTCATTAACTGCATTTTGGCCTTCAATCAATTCTTTTTGGCAGGCAAAATGCTTTCAATCAATTTTTGGTAAGTGAAATGGCTATTTGAGTTTCAATGGTCCTTTAAAAGAATTTCCAAGCTGTCCTGTGAGTCAGATCTTTATATTGTGAAGCTCCTGGATGAGATCAAATTATATTTAGCATAAATCACCTTCATTAACTGCATTTGGCCTTCAATCAATTTTTGGCAGGCAAAATGCCTTCAATCAATTTTTGGCAGGCGAAATGGCATTTTGGAATTTTAGTGGTCCTTTAACAGAATTCGTTGTCCTGTGAGTCAGATCTTATATTATGAAGCTCTAGAATGAGATCAAATTATATTTAGGCAAATCACCTTCATTAACTGCATTTGGCCTTCAATCAATTTGGCGGCAAGAAATCAATTTTTGGCAGGTGAAAATGCCCAATGATCAGGTTGTAAATGGCCTCTTAAAAGAACTTCAAGCTGTCTTCTGAGCCTGGATCTTATATTATGAAGCCCAGGATGAGACTGTCATATTGAGGTATAACTACCTTTCACACTGCATTTGGCTCAATCAATTTGTTATAAGAGGTGAAAATCAATTTTTATAGGTGAAAATACTGTGTTGTAATAGCCTCAAAAAAGAATTTCAAACTGTCCTGTGAGCTCAGACTATATTATGAAGCTTCTACCATGAGATCAAGTCATATTTAGCAGAAATCACTCATTCATTAACTGCATTTGGCCTTCAACTGAATTTATGCAAGAAAAACTACCCTTGCAGGTGAAATGCCCATTTTGTGTTGTAAATGCTCCTTTAAAAGAATTTTGCTGTCCTGTGACTCTGTGATCTTATATTATGAAGCTCCAGGATGAGATCAAGTCATATTTAGGCAGAAATCACCATTCATTAACTGCATTTGGCCTTCAATCAATTTATGGCAAGCGAAAATCAATTTTTAGCAGGTGAAAATGCCCATTTTGTGTTGTAATGCTCCTCTTTAAAAGAATTTCAAGCTGTCCTGTGAGCCCAGATCTTTATATTATGAAGCTCCAGATGAGATCAAGTCATATTTAGGAATCACATTTCATTAACTCTACTTACCTTCAAATCAATTTATGGCAAGTGAAATCAATTTTTGGCAGGTGAAATGCCCATTTGTGTTTGTAAATGCTCTTTTTAAAAAGAATTTAAGCTGTCTGTGAGCTCAGATCTTTATATTATGAAGCTCCTGGATGAGATCAAGTCATATTTAGGAGAAATCACCATTAACTGCATTTGGCCTTCAATCAATTTTATGGTAGTGAAACTACTTGCAGGTGAAATGCCCATTTTGTGCTGTAATGCTCCTTTAAAATAATTTCAAGCTGTCCTGTGAGCTCAGATCTTTATACATAGTTTCAGGATGAGATCAAGTCATATTTAGGCAGAAATCACATTCATTAACTGCATTTGGCCTTTCAATCAATTTGTGGCAAGTGAAACTAATTTTTTGCAGTGAAATGCCCATTTTGTGTTGTAATGGCTTTAAAAAGAACTTCAAGCTGTCTTGTGAGCTCAGATCTTTATATTATGAAGCTCCAGGATGAGATCAAGTCATATTTAGGCAGAAATCAGCATTCTACACTGCATTTACCTTCAACTAATTTATGGCAAGTGAAAATCAATTTTGCAGTGAAATGTCATTTTGTGTTGTAATGGCCCTTAAAAAGAATTTCCTGAAGCTGTCCTGTGAGCTCCAGATCTTTATATTATGAAGCTCCACGATGAGATCAAGTCATATTCAGGCAGAAAATGACCTTTATTAACTTGCATTTGGCCTTCAATCAAATTTATGCAGGTGAAAATCAATTTTTGGCAGGTGAAAATGCCCATTTTATGTTGTAATGGCCCTTTAAAAGAATTTCAAGCTGTCTTGTGAGCTCAGATCTTTATATTATGAAGCTCCAGGATGAGATCAAGTCATATTTAGGCAGAAATCACCTTTCATTAACTGCATTTGGCCTTCAATCAATTTATGGCAGGTGAAAATCAATGTTTGGCAGGTGAAAATGCCTGCATTTTGTGTTGTAATGCTCCTTAAAAGAATTTTAAGCTGTCTTGTGAGCTCAGATCTTTATATTATGAAGCTCCAGGATGAGATCAAGTCATATTTAGGCAGAAATCAGCATTCATTAACTGCATTTGGCCTTCAATCAATTTATGGCAAGTGAAAATCAATTTTTGGCAGGTGAAAATGCCCATTTTGTGTTGTAATGCTCCTTTAAAAGAATTGTTGTCCTAGGAGCTCAGATCTTTATATTCTGAAGCCCACGATGAGATCAAGCCATATTTAGACAGAAATCACATTTCCCCATTAACTGATTTGGCCTTCAATCAATTTATGGCAGGTGAAATCACTTGCAGGTGAAAATGCCCATTTTGTGCTGTAATGGCCCTTAAAAGAATTTCAAGCTGTCCTGTGAGCTCAGATCTTATATTATGAAGCTCCACGATGAGACTGTTACATTAGCAGAAATCACCTTCATTAACTGCATTTGGCCTCTCAATCAATTTATGGTGCAGGTCAAAAATCACTTTGGCAGTTGAAATGCCCATTTTGAAGTTGTAATGGCCCTCTTTTAAAAGAATTTCAAGCTGTCTTGTGAGCTCAGATCTTTATATTATGAAGCTCCAGGATGAGATCAAGTCATATTTAGGCAGAAATCAGCATTCATGAACTGCATTTGGCCTTCAATCAATTTATGGCAAGTGAAAATCAATTTTTGGCAGGTGAAAATGCCCATTTGTGTTGTAATGCTCCTTTAAAGAATTTCCTGCTGTCTTGTAGAGCTCAGATCTTTATATTGCGAAGCCCTGCATGAGACTGTCATATTTAGGGCAGAAATCACTGCTGATTAACTGCATTTGGCCTTCAATCAATTTAGAAGTGGCAAGTGAAAATCAATTCTTGGCAGGTGAAAATGCCTATTTTGTGCAATGCTCCCTTTAAAAGAATTTCAAGCTGTCCTGTGAGCTCAGATCTTTATATTATGAAGCCCACGATGAGATCAAGTCATATTTAGGCAGAAATCACCTCATTAACTGCATTTTGGCCTTCAATCAATTTATGGCAAGGAAACGACCTTGGTGCTGAAAATGCCCATTTTGTGCTGTAAATGGCCCTTTAAAAGAATTTCCTCAAGCTGTCCCAGAGCTCAGATCTATACAAAGCTCCAGGATGAGATCAAGTCATATTTAGCTGAAATCACCTTTCATTAACTGCATTTGGCCTTCAATCAATTTTTGGCAGATGAAAATGCCCATTTTGTGTTGTAATGGCCCTTTAAAAGAATTTCTCTGCTGTCCCAGAGCTCAGATTCATATTATGAAGCTCCAGGATGAGATCAAGCCATTTAGGCTGAAATCACCTTTCATTAACTGCATTTGGCCTTCAATCAATTTATGGTAGTGAAAATCAATTTTTATGCAGGTAAAATGCCTATTTTGTCTTGTAATGGCCTTTAAAAGAATTTCAAGCTGTCCTGTGAGCTCAGATCTTTATATTATGAAGGCCCACGATGAGATCAAGTCATATTTAGGCAGAAATCACCTTTCATTAACTGCATTTGGCCTTCAATCAATTTATGGCAGGTGAAAATCAATTTTTGGCAGGTGAAAATGCCCATTTTGTGTTGTAATGCTCCCTTTAAAGAATTTTGCCGTCCTGAGTCATAAAGATCTATATTATGAAGCTCCAGGATGAGATCAAGTCATATTTAGGCAGAAACATCTTTCATTAACTGCATTTGCCTCAATCAATTTATGCAGGTGAAAATCAATTCTTGGCAGGTGAAAATGCCCATTTTGTGCTGTAATGCTCTTTAAAAGAATTCTCCCAGCTGTCCTAGACCTCAGATCTTTATATTATGAAGCTCCAGGATGAGATCAAGTCATATTTAGGCAGAAATCAGCATTCATTAACTGCATTTGGCCTTCAATCAATTTATGGGTGAAAATCAATTTTTGGCAGGTGAAAATGCCCATTTTGTGTTGTAATTTGCCCTCAAGAACTGTTGTCTTCTGAGTCGATCTTTATATTATGAAGCTCCAGGATGAGATCAAGTCATATTTAGGCAGAAATCACCTTTCATTAACTGCATTTAGCCTTCAATCAATTTATGGCAAGTGAAAATCAATTTTTGGCAGGTGAAAATGCCCATTTTGTGTTGTAATGGCCCTTTAAAAGAATTTCAAATCATCTGTGAGCTCAAGAGATTCATATTATGAAGTTTCTACGCATGAGATCAAGTCATATTTAGGCAGAAATCAGTATCTATTAACTGCATTTGGCCTTCAATCAATTTATGGCAAGTGAAAATCAATTTTTGGCAGGTGAAAATGTCCATTTTGTGTTGTAATGCTCCTTTAAAAGAATTTCAAGCTGTCCTGTGAGCTCAGATCTTTATATTATGAAGCTCCTGATGAGATCAAGTCATATTTAGGTGCAGAAATCACCTTTCATTAACTGCACGGCCTTCAATCAATTTATGGCAGGTGAAAATTAATTTTGGCAGGTGAAAATGCCCATTTTGTGTTGTAATGGTCTCTTCAAAAGAATTTCTGCTGTCTTGTGAGCTCGATCTCTTTATATTATGAAGCTCCTGGATGAGATCGTTACATTTAGGCAGAATCACCTTTCATTGACTGCAGATTGGCCCTTCTAATCAATTTATGGCTGGTGAAAATTCCTTCCAATCAATTTTTCACAGGTGAAATGGGCTATACTTTGAGTTGCAAATGGTCCTTTAACAGAATTCCAAGCTGTCCTAAGTAGCCTACATCTTTATATTACAGAAGCTCTAGAATGAGATCAAGTCATATTTAGGTGCAGAACTAATTTTCTATTAACTGGGGCATTCACTTCAACCACTTTTGGCAGAAATGCTCAATAAATTTCATAATGAAATGGCCATTTTGAGTTTTCCCCACTTGGTCCTTAAAAGAATCGTTGTCCTGTGAGCTCAGATCTTATATTACATGAAGCTCCAGGATGATCAAATTATATTTAGACAGAAATCGTTTCATTAACTGTATTTGGCCTTCAATCAATTTTTGGGCAGAAATGCCTTAAGTCAATTTTTGGCAGGCGAAAATGGCCATTTTGAGTTTCAATGGTCCTTTAAAGAATCTGCCGTCCCGTGAGCTCAGATCTTTATATTGCGAAGCTCCGCGGGATGATCAAGTCATATTTAAGTAGAAATCACCTTTCATTAATCGTATCATTTCAAATCAATCTCTCTATGGCAAGTGAAAAATCACTTTGCAGGTGAAAATGCCTATTTTGCGTTGTAATGCTCCTGAGAATTTTGCTGTCCTGTGAGCTCAGATCTTTATATTATGAAGCTCCAGGATGAGATCAAGTCATATTTAGGCAGAAATCAGCCTTCATTAACTGCATTTGGCCTTCAATCAATTTATGGCAAGTGAAAATCAATTCTTGGCAGGTGAAATGCTCTATTTTGTGTTGTAATGCTCCTTTAAAAGAATTTCAAGCTGTCTTGTGAGCTCAGATCTTTATATTATGAAGCTCCGGATGAGATCAAGTCACATTTAGGCAGAAATCACCTTTCATTAACTGCATTTGGCCTTCAATCAATTTATGGCAAGTGAAAATCAATTTATTGCAGGTGAAAAGCCCATTTTTGTGTTGTAATGGCTCCTTAAAAGAACTTCAAGCTGTCTTCTGAGCTCAGATCTTTATATTAAGAAGCTCCAGGATGAGATCAAGCTCATATTTAGACAGAAATCACCTTTCATTAACTGTATTTGGCCTTCAATCAATTTATGGTGTGCGAAAATCAATTTTGGCAGGTGAAATGCCCCATTTTGTGTTGTAATATTCTTTAAAAAGAATTTCAAACTGTCCTGTGAGCTCAGATCTTTATATTATGAAGCTCCAGGATGAGATCAAGTCATATTTAGGCAGAAATCACTCATTCATTAACTGACGGCCTTCAATCAATTTATGGCAAGTGAAAATCAATTTTTTGGCAGGTGAAAATGCCCATTTTGTGTTGTAAATGCTCCTTTTAAAAGAATTTTTAAGCTGTCCTGTGAGCTCAGATCTTATATTATGAAGCCCATGGATGAGATCAAGTCATATTTAGCAGAAATCACCATTCATTAACTGCATTTGGCCTTCAATCAATTTATGGCAAGCGAAAATCAATTTTTGGCAGGTGAAAATGCCCATTTTGTGTTGTAATGCTCCTTAAAAGAATTTCAAGCTGTCCTGTGAGCTCAGATCTTTATATTATGAAGCTCCAGGATGAGATCAAGTCATATTTAGGCAGAAATCACATTTCATTAACTGCATTTGGCCTTCAATCAATTTATGGCAAGTGAAAATCAATTTTTGGCAGGTGAAAATGCCCATTTTGTGTTGTAATGCTCCTTTAAAAGAATTTCAAGCTGTCTTGTGAGCTCAGATCTTTATATTATGAAGCTCCTGGATGAGATCAAGTCATATTTAGGCAGAAATCACCTTTCATTAACTGCATTTGGCCTTCAATCAATTTATGGCAAGTGAAAATCACTCTTGCAGGTGAAAATGCCCATTTTGTGTTGTAATGCCTCTTTAAAAGAATTTCAAGCTGTCCTGTGAGCTCAGATCTTTATATTATGAAGCTCCAGGATGAGATCAAGTCATATTTAGGCAGAAATCAGCATTCATTAACTGCATTTGGCCTTCAATCAATTTATGGCAGGTGAAAATGCCCATTTTTGGTAGGTGACAATGCCCATTTTGTCTTGTATGGTCCATTACAGAAATTCCAAGCTGTCCTGTGTGCTCAGATCTTTATATTATGAAGTCTACGATGAGATCAAGTCATATTTAGGCAGAAATCACCTTTCATTAACTGCATTTGGCCTTCAATCAATTTATGGCAGGTGAAATGCCTACTTTAGTTTTGTAATGCTACTTTAATAGAATTCAAGCCGTCCTGTGAGCTCAGATCTTTATATTATGAAGCTCCAGGATGAGATCAAGTCATATTTAGGCAGAAATCAGCATTTATTAACTGCATTTGGCCTTCAATCAATTTATGGCAGGTGAAAATCAATTTTTGGCAGGTGAAAATGCCCATTTTGTGTTGTAATGCTCCTTTAAAAGAATTTCAAGCTGTCTTCTGAGCTCAGATCTTTATATTATGGCCTCTGGATGAGATCAGCCATGATTTAGGCAGAAAATCACCTTCTTCATTAACTGCATTTGGCTTTCCAATCAATTTATGGTATGAAAATCAATTTCTTGGCAGGTGAAAATGCCCATTTTGAAGTTGTAATGCTCCTTTAAAAGAATTCTGCTGGGTCTTGTGAGCTCAGATCTCATATTATGAAGCTCTGATGAGATCAAGTCATATTTAGCAGAAATCACCTTTCATTAACTCGCATTTGGCCTTCAATCACTTCTTTGGCAGGCAAAATGCTCTTCAATCAATTTTTAAGGAAATGGCCATTTTGAGTTTCAATGGTCCTTAAAAGAATTCCAAGCTGTCCTGTGAGCTCAGATCTTTATATTATGAAGCTCCTGATGAGATCAAATTATATTTAGGCATAAATCACCTTTCATTAACTGCATTTGGCCTTCAATCTCAATTTTTTGGCAGGCAAAAATGCCTTCAATCAATTTTTGCGCTAAAATGGCCATTTTGAATTCCAGTGGGTCCTTTAACAAATCTAAGCTGTCCTGTGAGCTCAGATCTTTATATTATGGTAGCTTCTAGAATGAGATCAAATTATATTTAGGCATAAATCACCTTCATTAACTGCACGGCCTCAATCAATTTATGCAAGTGAAAATCAATTTTTGGCAGGTGAAAATGCCCATTTTGTGTTGAAATGGCCCCTTAAAAGAACTTCAAGCTGCCCTCTGAGCTCAGATCTTTATATTATGAAGCTCCAGGATGAGATCAAGTCATATTTAGGCAGAAATCACCTTTCATTAACTGCATTTGGCCTTCAATCAATTTATGGCAGGTGAAAATCAATTTTTGGCAGGTGAAAATGCCCATTTTGTGTTGTAATAGCCTTAAAAAGAATTTCAACCGTCCTGTGAGCTCAGATCTTTATGCAGGCATTATGAAGCTCCACGATGAGATCAAGTCATATTTAGGCAGAAATCACCATTCATTAACTGCATTTGGCCTTCAATCAATTTATGGCAAGTGAAAATCAATTTTTGGCAGGTGAAAATGCCCATTTTGTGTTGTAATGCTCCTTAAAAGAATTTTAAGCTGTCCTGTGACCTCAGATCTTTATATTATGAAGCTCCAGGATGAGATCAAGTCATATTTAGGCAGAAATCACTCATTCATTAGACCTGCATTTGGCCTTCAATCAATTTAAGGGTGCTTAAAATCAATTTTTGGCAGGTGAAAATGCCCATTTTGTGTTGTAATGCTCCTTTAAAAGAATTTCAAGGTGTCCTGTGAGCTCAGATCTTTATATTATGAAGCTCCAGGATGAGATCAAGTCATATTTAGGCAGAAATCACATTCTCATTAACTGCATTTGGCCTTCAATCAATTTATGGCAGGTGAAAATGCCCATTTTGTGTTGTAATGCTCCTTTAAAAGAATTTCAAGCTGTCTTGTGAGCTCAGATCTTATATTGCGAAGTTCTGGATGAGATCAAGTCATATTTAGGCAGAAATCACCTTCATTTTCAACTGCATTCACTTCAATCAATTTATGGCAGGTGAAAATCAATTTTTGGCAGGTGAAAATGCCCATTTTGTGTTGTAATGCTCCTTTAAAATAATTTCAAGCTGTCCTGTGAGCTCAGATCTTTATATTATGAAGCTCCAGGATGAGATCAAGTCATATTTAGGCAGAAATCAGCATTCATTAACTGCATTTGGCCTTCAATCAATTTATGGCAAGTGAAAATCAATTTTTGGCAGGTGAAAATGCCCATTTTGTGTTGTAAATGGCCCTTTAAAGAACTTCAAGCTGTCTCTCTGAGCTCAGATCTTTAGTATTATGAAGCTCCAGGATGAGATCAAGCTATATTTTAGGCAGAAATCAGCATTCATTAACTGCATTTGGCCTTCAATCAATTTATGGCAAGTGAAAATCAATTTTTGGCAGGTGAAAATGCCCATTTTGTGTTGTAATGGCCTCTTTAAAAGAATTCTAAGCTGTCCTGTGAGCTTCAGATCTTTATATTATGAAGCTCACGATGAGATCAAGTCATTCAGGCAGAAATGACTCCTTTATTAACTGTATCATTCTCTTCAATCAATTTATGGCAGGTGAAAATCAATTTTGGTGTGAAAATGCCCATTTTGTGTTGTGTAAATGGCCCTTTAAAAGAATTCCCGCTGTCTTGTGAGCCTGTGATTCAAGTATTATGAAGCTCCTGGATGAGATCAAGTCATATTTAGGCAGAAATCACCTTTCATTAACTGCATTTGGCCTTCAATCAATTTATGGCAAGTGAAAATCACGTTTGGCAGGTGAAAATGCCCATTTTGTGTTGTAATGCCCTTTAAAAGAATTTCAAGCTGTCTTGTGAGCTCAGATCTTTATATTATGAAGCTCCAGGATGAGATCAAGTCATATTTAGCAGAAATCAGCATTGATTAACTGCATTCTTGACCTTCAATCAATTTACAAGTGAAAATCAATTTCTTGCAGTGTGAGTTTGCCCATTTTGTGCTGTGTAAATGCTCCTTTAAAATAATTTCAGCTGTCCTGTGAGCTCAGATCTTTATATTATGAAGCTCCACGATGAGATCAAGTCATATTTAGGCAGAAATCACATTTCATTAACTGCATTTGGCCTTCAATCAATTTATGGCAGGTGAAAATCAATTTTTGGCAGGTGAAAATGCCCATTTTGTGTTGTAATGGCCCTTTAAAAGAATTTCAAGCTGTCCTGCGAGCTCAGATCTTTATATTATGAAGCTCCACGATGAGATCAAGTCATATTTAGGCAGAAATCACCTTTCATTAATCTTACTTGGCCTTCAATCAATTCTATGGCAGGTCAAAATCACTTGGCAGTTGAAAATGCCCATTTTGTGTTGTAATGGCCCTTTAAAAGAATTTCAAGCTGTCTTGTGAGCTCAGATCTTTATATTATGAAGCTCCAGGATGAGATCAAGTCATATTTAGGCAGAAATCAGCATTTATTAACTGCATTTGGCCTTCAATCAATTTATGGCAAGTGAAAATCAATTTTTGGCAGGTGAAAATGCCCATTTTGTGTTGTAATGCTCCTTTAAAAGAATTTCAAGCTGTCTTGTGAGCTCAGATCTTTATATTATGAAGCTCCAGGATGAGATCAAGTCATATTTAGGCAGAAATCATCATTGATTAACTGCATTTGGCCTTCAATCAATTTATGGCAAGTGAAAATCAATTTTGGCAGGTAAAATAACATTTTGAAGTTGTAATGCTCTTTAAAAGAATTCCCAAGCTGTCCTGTGAGCTCAGATCTTTATATTATGAAGCTCCACGATGAGATCAAGTCATTTAGGCAGAAATCACCTTTCATTAACTGCACGGCCTTCAATCAATTTATGGCAAGTGAAAATCAATTTTTGGCAGGTGAAAATGCCCATTTTGTGTTGTAATGGCCTTAAAAGAATTTCAAGCTGTCCTGTGAGCTCAGATCTTTATATTATGAAGCTCCAGGATGAGACTGGTTACATTTAGGCTGGAAATCACTCATTAACTGAGATTTGGCCTTCAATCAATTTATGGCAGGTGAAAATGCCCATTCTTGTGCTTGTAAATGGCCCTTTTTAGTGCACTCCCAAGCTGTCCTGTGAGCTCAGATCTTTATATTATGAAGCTCCAGAATGAGATCAAGTCATATTTAGGCTGAAATCACCTTTCATTAACTGCATTTGGCCTTCAATCAATTTATGGCAGGTGAAAATCAATTTTTGGCAGGTGAAAATGCCCATTTTGTCTTGTAATGGCCCTTTAAAAGAATTTCAAGCTGTCCTGTGAGCTCAGACTTATATTATGTAAGGCTCACGATGAGATCAAGTCATATTTAGGCAGAAATCACCTTCATTAACTGCATTTGGCCTTCAATCAATTTATGGCAAGAAAATCAATTTTGGCAGGTGAAAATGCCCATTTGTGTTGTAATGCTCCTTTAAAAGAATTTAAGCTGTCCTGTGAGCTCAGATCTTATATTATGAAGCTCCAGGATGATCAAGTCATATTAGGCAGAAATTACCTTCATTAACTGCATTTGGCCTCTGAATCAATTCTTATGGCAGGTGAAAATCAATTTTTGGCAGGTGAAATGCCCATTTAGTTGTAATGCCCTTTAAAAGAATTTCCAAGCTGTCTTGTGAGCTCAGATCTTTATATTATGAAGCTCCTGGATGAGATCAAGTCATACGAAGTAGAAATCACCTTTCATTAACTGCATTTGGCTCAATCAATTTCATGGCAAGTGAAAATCAATTTTTGGCAGGTGAAAATGCCCATTTTGTGTTGTAAATGGCCTCAAAAGAACTTGCTGTCTTCTGAGCTCAGATCTTTATATTATGAAGCTCCAGGATGAGATCAAGTCATATTTAGGCAGAAATCACCTTTCATTAACTGCATTTGGCCTTCAATCAATTTATGGCAGGTGAAAATCAATTTTTGGCAGGTGAAAATGCCCATTTTGTGTTGTAATGGCCCTTAAAGAATTCCCCAAACTGTCCTGTGAGCTCAGATCTTTATATTATGAAGCTCTACGATGAGATCAAGTCATATTTAGGCAGAAATCAGCATTCATTAACTGCATTTGGCCTTCAATCAATTTATGGTAAGTGAAAATCAATTTTTGGCAGGTGAAAATGCCCATTTTGTGTTGTAATGCTCCTTTAAAAGAATTTCAAGCTGTCTTGAGCTTCCAGATCTTACATTATGAAGCTCCTGGATGAGATCAAGTCATATTTAGGCAGAAATCACCTTTCATTAACTGCATTTGGCCTTCAATCAATTTATGGCAGGTGAAAATCAATTTTTGGCAGGTGAAAATGCCCATTTTGTGTTGTAATGGCCCTTTAAAAGAATTTCAAGCTGTCTTGTGAGCTCAGATCTTTATATTATGGAAGCTCCTGATGATCGTCATATTTAGGCAGAAATCACCTTTCATTAACTGCATTTGGCCTTCAACTGCAATTTTATGGCAGGTGAAAATCAATTTTGGCAGGTGAAATGCCCATTTTGTGTTGTAATGGCCTCAGTGAATTTCAAAATCATCCTGTGAGCTCAGATCTTTATATTATGAAGCTCCACGATGAGATCAAGTCATATTTAGGCAGAAAAAAGCATTCATTAACTGCATTTGGCCTTCAATCAATTTATGGCAAGTGAAAATCAATTTTGGCAGGTGAAAATGCCCATTTTGTGTTGTAATGCCTTAAAGAATTTCAAGCTGTCTTGTGAGCTCAGATCTTTATATTATGAAGCTCCTGGATGAGATCAAGTCATATTTAGGCAGAAATCACCTTTCATTAACTGCATTTGGCCTTCAATCACCCTATGGCAGGTGAAAAATCAATTTTTGGCAGGTGAAAATGCCCATTTTCTGTTGTAATGGCCCTTTAAAAGAATTTCAAGCCGTCTTGTGAGCTCAGATCTTTATATTATGAAGCTCCTGATGAGATCGTCATATTTAGGCAGAAATCACTTTCATTAACTGCATTTGGCCTTCAATCAATTTTACGGCAGGTGAAAATCAATGTTTGGCAAGGTGAAATGCCATTTTGTGTTGTAAATGCTCCTTTAAAAGAATTTCCAAGCTGTCTCTGTGAGCTCAGATCTTATAGACATGAAGCTCCTGGATGAGATCAAGTACATGTAGGCAGAAATCACCTTTCATTAATCGCATTTGGCCTTCAATCAATTTATGGCAAGTGAAAATCAATTTTTGGCAGGTGAAATGCCCATTTTCTGGGTTGTAATGGCCTCTTAAAAGAATTTCAAGCTGTCTTGTGAGCTCAGATCTTATATTATGAAGCTCCTGGATGAGACTGTCATATTTAGGCAGAAATCACCTTCATTAACTTCAGATTTGGTTTCAATCAATTTTTATGGCAGGTGAAATGCCCATTTTGTTTTGTAATGCTACTTTAATAGAATTTCGCCGTCCTGTGAGCTCAGATCTTATATTATGAAGCTCCAGGATGAGATCAAGTCATATTTAGGCAGAAACCACCTTTCATTAACTGCATTTGGCCTTCAATCAATTTATGGCAGGTGAAAATCAATTTTTGGCAGGTGAAAATGCCCATTTTGTGTTGTAATGCTCCTTTAAAAGAATTCAAGCTGTCTTGTGAGCTCAGATCTTTATATTATGAAGCTCCTGGATGAGATCAAGTCATATTTAGGCAGAAATCACCTTTCATTAACTGCATTTGGCCTTCAATCAATTTATGGCAAGTGAAAATCAATTTTTGGCAGGTGAAAATGCCCATTTTGTGTTGTAATGCTCCTTTAAAAGAATTTCAAGCTGTCTTGTGAGCTCAGATCTTTATATTATGAAGCTCCTGGATGAGATCAAGTCATATTTAGGCAGAAATCAGCATTCATTAACTGCATTTGGCCTTCAAATCAATTTACAAGTGAAAATCAATTTTTGGCAGGTGAAAATGCCCATTTTGTGTTGAAATGGCCCTTTAAAAGAATTTCAAGCTGTCTTGTGAGCTCAGATCTTTATATTATGAAGCTCCAGGATGAGATCAAGTCATATTTAGGCAGAAATCACCTTTTCATTAACTGCATTTACTAATCAATTCTTGGCAGGTGAAAATGCCCATTTTGTGTTAAAATGCCTTTAAAAGAATTTCAAGCTGTCTTGTGAGCTTCTCAGACTTCTTACATTATGAAGTTTCCTGGATGAGACTGTCATATTTAGGCAGAAATCACCTTTCATTAACTGCATTTGGCCTTCAATCAATTTATGGCAGGTGAAAATCAATTTTTGGCAGGTGAAAATGCCCATTTTGTGTTGTAATGCTCCTTTAAAAGAATTTCAAGCTGTCCTGTGAGCTCAGATCTTTATATTATGAAGCTCCTGGATGAGACTGTCATATTTAGCAGAGAAATCACCTTTCATTAACTGCATTTGGCCTTCAATCAATTTATGGCAGGTGAAAATCAATTTTTGGCAGGTGAAAATGCCCATTTTGTGTTGTAATGCTCTCTTTAAAAGAATTTCAAGCTGTCCTGTGAGTCAGATCTTTATGTTATGAAGCCCAGGATGAGATCAAGCTACATTTAGGCAGAAATCAGCATTCATTAACTGCATTTGGCCTTCAATCAATTTATGGCAGGAAATCAATTTTTGGCAGGTGAAAATGCCCATTTTGTGTTGTAATGCTCCTTTAAAAGAATTTCCGCCGTCCTGTGTGCTCAGATCTTTGCATTATGAAGCTCCTGGATGAGATCAAGTCATATTTAGGCAGAAATCACCTTTCATTAACTGCATTTGGCCTTCAATCAATTTATGGCAAGTGAAAATCAATTTTTGCAGGTGAAAATGCCCATTTTAAAGTTGTAATGCTCATTTAAAAGAATTTGCCGTCTTGTGAGCCTGCATCTCATACAGTGAAGCTCCTGGATGAGATCAAGTCCTATTTAGCAGAAATCACTCTTTCATTAACTGCATTTGCCTTCAATCAATTTATGGCAGGTGAAATCAATTTCGGCAGGTGAAATGCCCATTTTGTGTTGTAATGCTCTTTAAAAGAATTTCAAGCTGTCTCTGTGAGCTCAGATCTTTATATTATGAAGCTCCAGGATGAGATCAAGTCATATTTAGGCAGAAATCACTCTTTCATTAACTGCACTTGGCCTTCAATCAATTTATGGCAGGTGAAAATCAATTTTTGGCAGTTGAAAATGCCCATTTTGTGTTGTAATGGCCCTTTAAAAGCACTTCAAGCTGTCCTGTGAGCTCAGATCTTTATATTACAGCTCCAGGATGAGGATCAAGTCATATTTAAGCAGAAAATAGCATTCTATTAACTGCATTTGCCTTCAATCAATTTTTGGCAGGTGAAAATGCCCATTTTGTGTTGTTAATGGCCCTTTAAAAGAACTTAAAGCTGTCTTGTGAGCTCAGATCTTTATATTATGAATCTCCAGGATGAGATCAAGTCATATTTAGGCAGAAATCACCTTTCATTAACTGCATTCGGCCTTCAATCAATTTATGGCAGGTGAAAATGCCCATTTTTGGCAGGTGACAATGCCCATTTTGTGTTGTAATGGCCTCTTTAAAAGAAAATCAAGCTGTCCTGTGAGCTCAGATCTTTATATTATGAAGCTCCTGGATGAGATCAAGTCATATTTAGGCAGAAATCACATTTCATTAACTGCATTTGGCCTTCAATCAATTTTTGGCAGGTGAAATGGCGATTTTGTGTTGTAATGCTACTTTTAAAAGAATTTCTGCCGTCTTGTGAGACCAGATCTTTATATTATGAAGCTCCGCGATGAGATCAAGTCATATTTAGCAGAAATCACCTTTCATTAACTGCATTTGGCCTTCAATCAATTTATGGCAGGTCAAAATCAATTTTTGGCAGGTGAAAATGCCCATTTTGTGTTGTAATGCTCCTTTAAAAGAATTTCAAGCTGTCTTGTGAGCTCATCTTGTATTATGAAGCTCCAATGATGAGATCAAGTCATATTTAGGAGTGGAATCACCTTTCATTAACTGCATTTGGCCTTCAATCAATTTATGCAAGTGAAAATCAATTTTGGCAGGTGAAAATGCCTATTTTGTGTTGTAAATGGCTCCTTCAAAAGAATTTCAAGCTGGGTCTTGTGAGCTCAGACCTTTAATTATGAAGCTCCAGGATGAGATCAAGTCATATTTAGGCAGAAATCACCTTTCATTAACTGCATTTGGCCTTCAATCAATTTTTGGCAGGTGAAAATGCCTTCAGTCAATTTTTGGCAGGTGAAAATGCCCATTTTGTGTTGTAATGGTCCTTTAAAAGAATTCCAAGCTGTCCTGTGAGCTCAGATCTTTATATTATGAAGTTCTAGAATGAGATCAAATTATATTTAGAGAGAAATCACCTTTCATTAACTGTATTTAGCCTTCAATCAATTTTTGGCAGGTGAAAATGCCCATTTTGAGTTGCAATGGTCCTTTAAAAGAATTCCAAGCTGTCCTTTGAGCTCAGATCTTCATGTTATGAAGCTCAGAACACATTTCCATGACAACATTTGGTGATTTTCACAGCGCCTCGAAGTGGGGATAGAAACAAACACTCTTTCGAGATGATGTCCAGCTCGGACAATATTGACCGCACGGTACAGTCAACTCCATTGACTTTTTGGCTGATTTTCAGGCAAAAGTATTGGGCTTTCATATACTATGTCAGAGCTGTCCTAAACTTCTTGTGGTTATTAAGGCCAATATTATGCAAATTTCAGCTGCATAACAATTAATTAGGTGGTGGGGCAAATTACTCTATAGCGCCCCCTTGAACTTTTCTTTGAGGCAGCCCCGCCACAGTTTTGGACAGAGTTATGAAACCTCAGCCGAATTGTAGAACATGGCAAGACCTACAAAAAAGTCTCTTGGAGCAATGGGCTAAAATTAACAGGAAGCGAGATATTTAAGAATGAAAATCACTTTCAACAATCATTTTGGGCTGGTTTAGAATTACATAATTATTATATTATATTATTACTTAAGTATATATTATATTCATTGAGATTTCATGCTTAAAATAAAAAATCTGATTTATTACATTCATATTTCTGAAAGCTACTATATAAAAGTTCTGTTTTGTTCCTATATCTATATCTGTTTTGATTGACCCTGAGGGGCGGTCCTCAGGGTCGATCAAAAATATGCAGGGGGTCCAGGACCCCAAAAAGGTTGAGAACCACTGTCATAGAGGAAAGGAGTCCAAAAGTTATACCTCTTTGACTGTGCCCTGGATATATTCCATGTTTTTGATGATCTTCACGGCGACTGCCTCGTTTGTAAGGACCTTTTGGCATCTGGCCACTTTGCCAAAGCAGCCTTCACCAATGAACTCCAGGATGGTGTAGCTGGAAGTTCTGCTTGACAGCACTTCACCTGCCTCAAGTTCAGGTGCTGTCGGCGATTTAAGAGATTTAAGATGGGTGAGAACAAATGATTGTCCTAAGCAATGCTGGCCTTGAGAAACAATGGTATATGGCTAACTGTACAAAAATTCAAACCTCCTTATACAGCGTGAGAGCTGCTCTATCTCGTACTATATTTAAAGACTAGCTCTAGACTTGTTGGTTAAGAGCAAATGTGTGTCCTCAAAGCAGATACATTCAGCACTATGTTCAGTTCTGGGTGTTAAGTCCTCCCACCTGATGCTCCAGAGGCAGCTGCAGTCTGGCGGCTGGGCCATGATGACATTTTCCAAAGCAAGTTCTTCCCAGTTTAAGATTTTACAGTCGAGAAGGACATATTCAAATTCAGAATGTCTAAATGTCTCCAAACAGGTCTTGATTCAACAGTCTCTCTCTCAGTGCTCAGGGTGGAACAATCAAGCAAACACTGAGGTGATATAGAACCTACTATGACAGGTTCTACAGAACCTGTAACAGGTTCTACAGAACAGGTTTCAAAGCAGAGACACTCAGCACCATGTTTTTGAGATATTTGTTTGATAGATAGTTTTATTTTCCTCCAAATCTTCAGTGTGGTCCTAGTCCGCTCATTCGAGTCTCACCAGAGTCTGTAAGGGCCGCTGGCATGTGCTTTCCTCAATGTCTAGCTGTCTGAAGTTTGGTGAGTTTTATTTGTGTCTCATATGAACGAATTGCACTGATTAAATGAGCTAAATCTGATTTTAGATTTAGATTTTAATACATTAGTTCAGTGTTCATGCCTGTGTTGTTGTGGATGCTTTGACAATAATTAAGTAATCAAAGCTAGAACATCTGTTTTCAATCATGTGACAATGTAGTAAAAAAAATTATATATATGAGAAGACAGCATAATAATGAGAAGACAGCCAACAAAGTAAATTTAAGTTCAATTTATTGAATTTTTATAACCCCTGCATGTATTTCCACATTACAACAGTAGAGGACAGAGTGATTAACACAAGTCTTTGAGATACCTTGCGCCTCTTCAAGAAGGGAAGAAAAACAAAAAGATAAAAGATCAACAATGACATTTGTTTTTTTTTTTAAGTACCAACCAATCGTTACTGAGTTTTATTAGAAAGGAAATAACGGGACAGTGTGGGAGGAAAATTAACAGACCAAATGAAGTCCCAACTCGCTTAGACGTGGAAATCGTAGGAGAAGCGGGACCACAAAGGAACCAGTGAGTACAAAGACTGAACAACTCAAATAAAAACTGAATACAGGAGACAAACTTTAAGTATGAGTGATCAACTGAACATTTTTTATGAGCCAATTTGTAATATTTTCACTCCTTCCTGTCTGTGTTGTAGAGAAAATACTGTTGGAATTTCATCCTGAGCTACACTGAAACTTAAAAAAAGGAAATTTGGGAGCCAATTTGAGTCTTGACGTCGTAGTTTTCTCTATCCGCGTTGCAAAGGGAAATACTGCTGTGACTTTACCTTCAGCTCACTACAACAATTCTGCTGAGTTTATCATTAAAGTCTGGCTGAAGCGTGGGTGAGTCTACATTAGTGCAGCGGGTCCAATTTTAATTCAGCTACGCACAGTAGAAACATTAAAGGGGCAGTTCAGCCTGTAATACTAGATTTAAGTCAACGTGTTGACTCTTTATTTTTGTTCGTCGCCAATTTAGAATCCCAAAACTGTATTTTTATACCCGAATCCTCACCCTGTCTGAATCTTTTAAAACCTTTCCTAACAGGTTTTTGACAAAAAACCCACCCACCCACCCCAGTCATCACTCCTGACTCCACAGGTCAGAGAGCGCACGCACACACACACACACACACACACAGATGAAGACGTCTTGACGACACCAGATGACAAAAATCAACTGAATCACTCGACATTCATCATAGCTTCCTTTGTGACCACTGATAAAAGTTCACCGCAACATAAAATGTACAAATTTATGTCAGAAAAACTTCGTTTGCAGCTCCGGTCATCAGATCTGACACATGTAAAACTTTTAGTAACAAACTTAAGTGCTGAGCTCTCAAACCGAAGCACTGCAGCTACTTTCAGCCAAGTCGGCTTGTTCTGAGATCTGAGCAATTACTTTAGTGTGAAACCCCACCACGCACGTTAAATCCGTCAAATTGTAGCTGAGACGCTGTTTTGGTTCCCCACCAGGAACGTTTCAAGCACCAGTAGTTAAATTCCCTTTGGGCTGTTTTTTACAAACTGTAGTTTACACAGGGTGTTTTATTTTGAAAATCGACAGGCTTCTCCTCTATGCTGTTTCTGTGTCTGACTTCCTGTGTCTCTCAAAAACAAAACAGCTGTGTGTTCTCAGCGAAGTTGAGCAGAGAGCCGCTTCTGATGGGGTTTGAAGCATCGACTAGAGCGGCCGCGATTAGCTCAGACGGCCGCCTCACATCCATTCCTGGTGGAATTTGGCCTGGAGACGTGCCTGGTGGGGGTTTTGGCTTTACAACTCATCTACTGCTGGAGCTACAAAAGTAATAAAGTTGTAACAAAGGAGAGTTTTTCTTTAAATGGCTGAACATTTGAAGACTATTCCAGTCTGAGATAAATGTGTGTAATCTCTGCCGGGTCACAAAGGAGATCATGGAATGACTGTCAGGGATGTGATCAGGTACATAAAACAAAACAAAACAAAACAAAACAATAAACAGAAAAGTGGAAATTAGAAATTAGATTTATGTCCACAAACTTCTGGAGGAAGCGGGAGATGGAAAAACTAAGAACAAAAGTCACATCCCTGACAACTGTAAACATCCATACTGATATTTAAGACATCGTACACCGCCGACAAAAACACAAGTCTGCACATGAAAACACAGAAAGAAAAAAAAGATGCACGCTTACACGCAGCTCGTTAACGGGACGCTTTTTTTTTTTTAACCTAACAAGTAACCACGTTGGCTCTGGTGTTTAATTTCCCCCAGAAGACGAGCTGCGTGTAAACATGACGACTCTTTAACAAAAACGCAGCCTGTCACAGCTTCAGACATACGTCACGCGCGCACACACACACACACACACACACACACACACACACACACACACACACACACACACACACCTCACCTTGTTCAAACAGTCACACACACATTCATACACACACCTCTAATCACTCAAACACACCGAAAGGCTCACTCGCACTTTCTCTTTCATTCACACACTCGCACGACATTCTCCTTTTTTGGTTTTGCTTCAATGTAAATCCTGAAAATCTATTTCAAGGAAAAAAAAAAGGAAACAAAAATAATTCGACCTCCTCCTCCTCCTCCGCCCATGAAGCAAAGTATTTTCTTTTTTTTTTTTACTTGTATAATTGTAAACGACTAGTGTAAACAATGAATCATTTACAATTTTTTGTTTCCTCAAAATGATTCATAACACCTCGTATTAAAGATTGCCCTAGTGGAAAAAAAAAACTGGAACGAGTTGCTGAAAACAAATCGCAGCACTTTGATCGTCCGTCACACAAAACATGGAAACCGGTTCAAGAAGATCACAGTGCTTCAACGCTTCTCCAGAAAACTCTCTCCTGTATAACTTAACGCTCTCTCTGGCACTTAAAACACAAAGAAAAGAAACAAAATTCTGTGTATTTTTTGAGGGGAAACAACTTTAAATCAAAGCTCGCGTCTTTGCTTTAAGTACCAGAGAGAAGGAAAGATTCAAGACGCCTCGCGTAAAACACTTGGCGTCTCGCAAACCCACCCGAAAAAATAAACCTCCAGAAGTTACCCAGTGCTAAAGCCTCACACCGCCCTCCCCCGTTTTTTTTTCTCCTCCAAACTGCTTTAAGCAAAACATCAAAAATAAACCTTAAAAAGCAAAAATACTTTCTTTTTTATGTCTTTTTTTTTTAAGCATTACCGACGCTCTGTAAGGGGAGGACAAAAAAACAAAAAGAAGTCACAGCTGCCTGTTCAAAGATGCTACAATTTTGCTTTAAAAAAAAAAAAACAAAAAAAAAAACACAGCTCAGCCCCTCACAAAAAGATCCTCACATTTGTATGATTAGAAAACAGAGCTGTGCTCGGGGGGAAACAAAGAAAAGAAAAAGAAAAGAAGTGTCGCTGCTGCTGCTGACAGAAGAAAACTCTGTCTAACTGAAGGTGGCCCTTTATAGACTGAGCAGGTTTCATCACCCCGTGGTCCATGAAAGCCGAAAGAGGAGTTTCTAATCCAACGACAGCAGCAGCAGCAGCGATAACTTAAGAGCTTGGCATTCAACCACTGGGCATTAATAGAGTACACATTGGCAACG
This sequence comes from Protonibea diacanthus, assembly GCA_028641955.1. Taxonomy (NCBI): domain Eukaryota; kingdom Metazoa; phylum Chordata; class Actinopteri; family Sciaenidae; genus Protonibea; species Protonibea diacanthus. The sequence goes on along the minus strand of CM053993.1, from coordinate 18,388,614 downwards.
AATACATTCACCAACTTTGACTTTTTGTGACATGATGGGGCTTAAAAAGAAAGATTTGTTCCTCTAATAACAAAATGTGAACCAGTGCGGGGGAAAAGAAAATTAAACTATTGTTTTGCACCAAAATTTTGTACCTATTGATACTCAATTAGCTTAAGCAAAGACAAACGGAGCCATCAAAGCTGTTCTGACCCGGTCTCTGATGCATCGGTCCTGCTTGCAGGAAGAGGAAACCGGCGTTTCATGTACCAGCTGCAGCAGGCCGATTGGCGGTTTACAGTATTCACCAGCCCCGAAATGATGTTTTTATGTAAAAGAGCGTCTGGCCGACAGTCAGGAGAACCCGCCAGACGACAGCCGTGAATGTAACAGCGTGAGGCTGCTATTCATTTCCCCGTTTTTGTTTGTGTGTTTGCAGGCTAACATCCGTGGATCGGTTCGTGGGGAGGGGGGGGCGCGGTGTGTGTTTAGCCGTCATCTCGAGTGAAAAGGGGAAAAACAGTCGCGCAGTATTTAAATAAAGCTGCCCTTTTTTTATTGCAACGTTCACATTAAAAATAAACGTTCACATTCAGGATGTTTTTTTTTTTAACAGTTTGAGATGTGTTTGACACCTCGCAGCAGAAGAAGAAGGTGTTTTTTCCCTTGCATAATGGATGTTTTAAATAAACCCGGGGTTACTATTAAATTCATATTTATTTGTGCTCGTACTCTGCTGCACGACAGGAGACAGCAGGCTTATGAATGGATGAGTGCACATGGGGGGGGGAGTAAGTAAGGCACTTAAGTGACAACAACAGTGTAAGTGGACAGAACGATGGCTGGTGTAAGTGCACCATTGTAACATTAAAAAGAGGCCCGACTGCTGCTGGAAATGAAAACCGTCTCCGAGGACGACGAGGTTGGACACAGCTTTGACGCTCGCTTGCATTGCTGTCTGATTTTAGGGGGGGAAAAAAACACGCTCATACACAGGTTGTATGCTGAGTTTGGTGCAAAACAAAATATTTTAACTTTCTCGGTTAATTAAAATAAAAAGAATGAGGCAGCTCTCTGAGGAACAGCTAAAAAACAAACAAACAAACAAAAAAAAACAGCCTTTACATCCGTTCGACAGGCTCTGAAAACAAGTGAGAAATGTGAAACTGAAGAGTTGCCTGAAGCCTGTGTGCAAGCGCTGATGTCTGTGCAAAAGCCCGGTGTGTCCGACTGTCCTGCGGGAGAAGATAAAACTCCGATCAGCGGGACGTCTCTTACATATTTCATGTGACAAAAGTCTATTTTGAAGCATCTCACCTATTTTAGGTGCTGTCATGTTGGTGTCCTGGTTTCTCCTCGACCTCCTCCACGTCACAGTCGGCGCCGGACGAGTGGAACTCGGCCACGTAGAGGCTCTTGTCGATGCTGCCTGGAATGGGCTTGATGTCGGTCACCAGCTGGTCTTCGATGGCCTTCAGGTTGAATCGGTCCTCTGACGTGATCAGGTTGATGGCCAAGCCCAGGTGACCGAACCTCCCTGAGAGCGAGAGGAGAAAACTCATCAACTCCTCAGACACAGACTCTGATCAAAACGTTGATTTACTAAGAGGTAAACAAGCATACCTGATCTCCCGATGCGATGGAGGTAAGTCTCAGCATTCTTGGGGAAGTCGAAATTGATGACGACATTGACAGCCTGGATGTCGATACCTCTGGTGAAGAGATCTGTTTGAAGACAGAAAATCAGATGATAAACTCTCTGTGCTGTTTCTGGATCTGAACATTAGAAATGTGTGCGTGAACCTCAGAAACTCACCAGTGCAGACGAGGTTTCTGCACAGTCCGTTTCTGAAGTCGTGGAAAACACGGTTTCTGTATTCCTGGAAACAAACAAGACATTAAAAAAAAGAGGTTATTGGTGAAACATTTAAAGCAGCTATAAAGTTTTTTGGCCTGTTTGCCTTCAGTATAGAGCTTAAACACACAAACTAACAATTAAAGGACTCACCTCAGCTTCATTAATCCACATTTATATTTGAGTATGTTATTTGTATGCTATGATCTATGAAAGAATCATCTGTAGATTATATTCTAATCAAGAGAGATCAAAGTCATATTTTCTGAATACGTCCCAAACTGGAGACAATCTGGGGAGCGAGGTATTAAAGAGGTTTCCTAACAGGATATACTGTGATCCTGCTGTGGCTCTACTCTAATGCCCAGAAGTCTGGATAGGAGTGCCAAGAAATACAAGAAATATCTTTTAAATATAAAACTTGCAGCTGCCTTCAAGTGTATAAACATGAGATGGCTGGAACGGTCATTTTTATTTGTCTTATTTGCCTATAAATCTATGATTATCTATCTTATCTATGATTTGTCTATCTATGATTTGTACTAATGCCGTCTACAGAAGGAAACAGAAAATATGAGCTGCACTGTTGGTTTTGTCAGTTGTGCCTCATCCTCACCTGCATCATCTTGGCGTGGATGTAGAAGCAGGAGTAGCCCAGCTGAGTGATCTTCTTGGCCAAGAGCTCCACCCTCTGAGTGGAGTTACAGAAGATAATTGACTGGTTGATCTGAAGCTGCAACGCAGAGAAAGAGAGAAAAACAAAAACAAAGTGTTATGGATCAATCGTGTGTCCTCCCGTCTGTTGAACTGAAGCAGGATGTCAGAGATATTTTAAGGTGAATAAAGAGGCAGTGAGTTACCCTGGAGAACAGTGTGTTGAGGCAGTGGACTTTTTGCCTCTCTGTGACGTAGGCGTAGTACTGAGTAATGCCCTTCAGAGTCAGTTCCTCCATCAGGTTTATCTCGTAGGGTTTCTGAAGGTGCTTGGCCTGCAGCGAGGACACAGAACAAATAGTTTAGAGGGCATTTAAAGATTCAGACAAGTATACAGCAGAGATTTGTCAACATAGAAGCTTGTATTTTAAAACAGGCTTTGTTTAACTTGAATCAGGCGTATTTACACATGTAGTCTGCATGATTGCACTCCAAAGCAGAAGACTTTTCCTGAATCAAACCATGCGACTGTTAGCTGAACCGCTTTAGACGAAAACAAAGTCTAACACAAACACAGATCTGGGCACAGTGTGAGAACAGCTTGGTCTGCAGTGCGAGCTGAGTTGTGCCAAGTGGCCCCGAGCCATCGGCAGCAATTAGCCGACTACTCACCATGAACTTCTGCACGCTGATGGGGAAGGTTGCAGAGTAGAGCAGGATCTGCCTGTTCTTGGCCAGGAAGCTGATGATATCCTCGATGAGCACCACAAAATCCTGAGACAGCAGCTTATCCGCCTGAGAGGAAACGGGAGACGACGCAGCATGAAGCACGGAGCAACGCTTTAATCTGATCTGATGAGGTGCATTTACTGGTTTTATTCGTGTTTACCTCATCCATCACCATCATCTGGACTCTGTCCACCTTTGCCACGCCTTTCTTTATCAAGTCCAGGATCCTACCAGGTGTAGCGATGACCACATGCACTGATGTGAGAAAACAGGGCAAGTTACAAAAGATGAAACGCTGAAATATGATTCATTTTATTGTCAATTAACTTCACTGAAGTGTAAAGTCATACCACTTAAACCAACACGCAGCCTGGACTCATATGAAGGAGGTCAGTGTGGATTCTTACCGGTCTCATCCAGGCGCATGATGTCATCTCGCAGGTTGGTGCCCCCGGTGGTGGCCATGACTTTGACTCCTCCGAGGTGTTTGCTGATCTGGATGGAGATCTGGCTCACCTGTAGTGCCAGCTCACGAGTGGGCACCATGACAAGTGCTAAAGGCACAAAAACAAAATAAACAGGTTCAGATATGGTGGATGTGCTGACTATGACACAGCCTACAGACCAGAGAGAAGAGCGATAATGTGTGCAGATAAGGAAGTAAAGGATGAGGACGCAAGAGAGGAAACCTATCGACCAAAGAAACAAAAATGAAGTTGATATTTAAAGACAGGAGATGAGAGAGAAAAGCTTCCATCAGGGAGGTATCGGCATAAAACTACAGGCAGTGTCTCACCCTGTATGTGGTCCTTTTTCAGGTCTATCCTCTCCAGCAGTGGGATGAGATAAGCTCCACTTTTTCCTGTTCCGTTCTTAGCCCGAGCCAGAATATCCCGTCCAGACAGGGCGATGGGAATGCTCTCCTCCTGCGGGGAAACAAAAATACTACCGTTAATCAACAGTTCTCTCATCTACATTATGATTTTTGCATCCTGCCACCGACATTTCATTGTATAATCTGACCTTTTCATTCAATACACCCATCTATAAACTAGCCAAACTAGCCAAAAATGATCAATACCTGGATAGGGGAAGGTTTCTCCCAACCCATCTCAAAGATGCCCATCAGGAGTTCTCTTTTGAGACAGTAATCTTCAAATTCATTCCCCTTAGTGGACGTCACATCCTGCAGAAGACACAGAATGGGTCAGGATGACAGCAGTAAAACTAGATTTAAGTCAAAGAGAAGCTGTTATCGAGTTTGACTCACTGAGGTTTTGACCCTGTTGTCTTTGGGAGGGAGCTTTAGGCTCTTTTTCCAGTCATCTCCGAACTTGATGCCTCCTCCGTCCTGAGCAGCACCGCCTGCTATCTGGGGTGCACCCAAAGACTTTCCTTGAGTTGTGGGTGCTGGCTGGACTGAAGCTGGTTTGGTCGGTCCTCCTCTGAGCTGCCCGTTCTGCTTGTTCAGTCCCATGACGACGGGGCCGACGGTTTCTGTTCTGGCAGTTGCCATGGTTTCCTGTTCTCCTTTTGTTTTTCTTCAAAGTATTAGATTTTTGCCTCTTAGGTTTTTCTTTTTAAAAATTCTCTTCAAAAGTAAAAAAGTTTTAATAAAGCATTAACAAACAATATTCTCTATTCTTTTTTTTTTTTTTTAAGTCCAAAGCTTTGTCACAACTGAAGTCAATTCGTCGTATTTACATATACACATGTACGTGCAGTTCGGTCCCCTTCAACAACAGAGTGACTGACGTACGAGAACAACAACAAAAAACAAAAAACACGTTTTTTTTTACACAAGAGCTCTTCAAAACGAAGAGAAATTTGCATTCATATGCATGAATATACTTGCCCACAATATAGAAAAATTATATGTGAACAAGTATCAAAGCGGTTCAAGTCCTGAAATAGAACAACTAAGGCAATCTGAACTTGGGGAACAGCTTCAGCTTCAATATAATCTTAGTTCAACACTTAAACTTCTGTTTCTAAATGGGACAATATTTCCTGTTTCCTCTTTGAGTCCATACGAGTTGCTCAATATCCCTGTCCTTGAAAAAAAGGATGTCCAACTTTGTACAAGTTTGTCCCCAAAATCATATAGTCTATAATGCTATCCGTTTTATTTCCACTGTGTGGATATGTGTCGCTCCACGTCTGAGAAAAACTGGATCCTGAAATCGCAAATCATACAAGGGGTTGTCTAGTCCGAAGCCAAAAAAAGCTTTCCACCCCTTTTGAGTCCTCAGTGTGTGTTTTCGTTCCTCCTGCGCCTCCTCTTCCTCCTCCAGGTGTTCGACCCTCTCTCCCCTGGACACCGCAGGTCTTCAGGTCGGTGTGTGAAGTGTGTGAGTGTGGCCGTGATCAACCCGCTGCCTCCTCGAAGTCAGCCAACGACTCAAACTTGTCACCTAGAAGAACAATCCAAATAATAATTCAAATAATAAAATAAATGTCTCGTGATATGAGACAAACAAAGCAAAATGTTTGATTCGTAAACATCAGACAGGATCGGGCGCTGCAGTGAAACAAAAAGTAATTTCCTGATTCTTTCACAGCACAGATACATTCAGCACAGACAGACACACGCCCAGCAGCCTCCACATACCGCCGCACAAGCCTGCAGCGATTCACTGCAGCGCATGGCTCGGACTGAATGTACCCTTAGATTGACTGACTGAAATATGAACCGATGATGAGAGTTAAATGTTTAACTTTAAAGCCGATAAGTTGGCCATCTTTGTTTCTAAAGCTTGTTGGAAACGTCAAAATGGTTTTTAGTATTATTTTTAATTTATGGTGCTAGTCTGGTTTCTGGATAATGAGGTCTTGTAAACTTTGTCGTTGAGCATATCTTTTATGCATGACAATAAAACTCCAGCGTCAATACCAATTCTGTATTGTCAATTATTACAATAGATTGTAATTGATTAACTGCAGATCATCCTGTCTGAATGCGCCCTAATATGAATTCAGAGTCTTATAAACTCTGCAAGAAAAGACAAAGATTATACGAACATTAGTGTGCTTTAAAATGTTAATAATCTCTCAACACCTCTGATTTTATCATGTGAACCTGTGACAAAACCAACTTTAATAATCGCTTTCTGTCTCTGGTAAACTAGTGATTGCTTGTTTATCATTGCTCACGCTTACAGACCAAAAACAAACAATCTGTTTCAGTGCTACTGACGCATCAAACCGTGAAACTTTCACAACAACAAACACGAGCACGGCAGAGGAGTGAAAGGCTCTCACGGCTAATTCGTTAAAGGGGTTTGTGGTTGAAGACTTGCACAGGTGGCACAGGTCTGCTGAGGCAGATTAACGAAGCCCAAACTGATTTAAAATAAGACTGACCTACAGAAAACACCTTTACAGATCACACACTGTTAAAAAAACTGAGGCCAACTTTAAATTTAAGCCGGCTACAAACTGCTTTCCATTGAGACGAACGTCAGCTTACTTTTTAAAAACCTTTTATACGAACATTTTATGCAACACAGCCACATAAACTTTAAGATAATTAAACCAGTTATAAGTTATGATATAATTTACTCGTCCACCTTTGTAAATAAACAACTTAAACAGCGTAATCTTACCGCTGCGTCTCAGGAGGAGGGAGACAACATGAGCTACGTCAGGCTACCGAGTTAAAGCTAAGCCACCGTTAGCTCGATGCTAAGCCGTTACAACGCTCGCGCTTGAAAAAAACTTTTAAATTAAGACTTTAAATCGCGAACGTGATTAATAAATAAATGCGTTATAACAAAGTTAAAGACGATAAAAATTACTAATTGTTAACGTTAGGTTTGTTTTATTTTTCTGTGTGTGTCATTTTATCGTAGCAACCGTCGTTAGCATCGAAGGCTAAATTAGCAGCTAACGTTAGCTCCGCGCTAGCTCCACAACAACTCGGATGTTTTTAACGGAAACGGTCGCGCGCGTCACCGCAAACCTTACCTTAGTTTCTCGGTTGTTTTTTTTTTTTTTTTTTTTTTTTAAACAAGGGATAACTCAGTGTTCAGTTGATCAACTGCTTTCTTTACAGTTCGCGTTAATAAACTGAATTTCTCTTGAAATAATTCGCCTCTATTGTGTTTCTTCTTCCTTTAAATCAACATGGTCGCCCTCTTCTTCTTCGTCTCCTCTTCTTCGTCGCCTCTCTCTCGCTCGCTCTCCTGTTTATTACAAACGTGAGACTCCGCGACGCTGCTGACACCCGCTGTCACACCTGAGTACTGCAGGTGGGGAGGACTAGAGTTAGATTAGATTAGATCAGGAGTGTCCAAATTGTTTTTTTAAAGAGGGCCAGATTTTTTTAGGTTGGTTTAGTTTTCAGTTTTTATTGTCACAATTATCTTCTTTTTTTTTTAATGACAGTGTCACCAAATCTGAGAAAGAATGAATTATATAACCGTGGAATACGTTAAACTTGCATGAAGTTGACACAAATCTCCTCATGTTTATTCTAAACATGACTTATTATGAGTAATGCAAAGTAATGCAAATTTAGGTCTTGCTCTTCTCTTTAACAAAATCATTTAGAAATTAATATTTTGTGTCACATCTACAGATATATAACACCAGCAGTTATGTCCTTACAGGTTCAAATGCTTTGTTATGTCAACCAGGCCGCATGAAATCTGACCGCGGGCCATGATTGGCCCCCGGGCCATACTTTGGACATCCCTGATCTAAGTGCTTTTATTGCCTTTAATGGTTATTGCCATTACCATGTTGTTAAATCTTAAACTTACTTACTCTATTTAATTTGCCTGAGTTCCCTGTACACTTTGTAAACTCTGTTTTTAAAAGGCGCTATATATAAATAAAGTCATTAAAATAATAATACGAATGTTAGTGGCTGAAACAGTGCCAGAATATGCTACTCCTGTAAAAGCCCTGCAGTGATAGATTGCTCTTATAAAAACAACACCCAGGGAAATCCATCACTGCGAGCAGCATTTAATCTGTCAAAGTTACATTATTGTTGCAGGGTGATGCAGTTAAAGTGGAGACTGAAAGGAGAAGTCTGCACCACCTTACTTAATAATGTCAAAAGTAATAATAATAATGCAGACTTGACGTTAACTGTGATGGATTACATAACTAGAGTGAGTTTAAAGTTCTAAAACACAACAGCATGGTTTAGAAAATGTTTTGCAGTAACTATAAATGTTATTTTTGTTTATATCAAAGTTGTTAGAAGCGCACAGATCTGAGCAACTTTGACAAGTGATGGTTAGACGACTGGGTCAGAGCATCTCCAAGACTACAGCTCTTGCGGGGTGTTCCTATTAAAAGTTATCCAAGGAAGAAAAAGCAGCGATTAACTAAGGACAGGGTCATGGACAGCAAAGTCTCACTGATGCACACAGGAGATGAAGGCTGGCCTGAGAGCTGCAGTTTTGGAGATGCTCTGACCCAGTCATCTAGCCATCACAGTTTAGTGCTTGTTAAAGTTTCTAAGTCCTTACTTTTTTGCTTCTACAACAACTTTGAGGACAAAATGTTCACTTGCTGCCTCATATTTTCCACCCACTGACTCTCTGAGAGCAGCAGAGTCAAATTCCTTGTATGTGTTCACATATCCGACCAATAAAATCAACGTGATTTGTGTTAAACATGCAAAGAACATTTATTAATGCCACTAAATTCACACCTAGAAGATGGGCACACTGCAGTTCCACTGGTGCAGCTTGGTGTTAAAGGCCCAGAATTAAGTCCGTTAGGGGTCCTGTCTATTGTGGTACAGGTCTGACGAAGTAAACGTGTGTGAATCAAATCCCAGACACAGTGTTGGTCTGTTGCTCATGATGATATTTTACTGCCAGTGTCCACAAACAGTCAAAGAATTCGTGAACTAGTTAGGAAAGATGTATAAATATGCTGGAGTAAATGTGTTGACATGAAATGAACAAACAGGACTTCAGTGAGAGGCCATAGTGGAGTGGATCCAGTCAGTAAAATGGCAGACCTGTGGAGGATAAAGTGAATATAAGTTTTAATATAAATCAGAGATCCAATGCTTCAGGATGTTAAGATAAAGGGTCAAACAGACTTTTTCTGTGCATATCAGTTCTAAAAACACAAGTTACAAGGATACAGAGCAGAACAAAGCAAGGGTAGTTATTTATTTATAACAGCTCTTACTGCAGTCGACTCGTTTAAAGTTAAAGTTTAATGTCGGGTGATGATCTGAACAGCAAAAACGAACACATGGTTCATTTCACAAATCATGACACCGACTCAAGAGACACTTCCTGAAGTGTTGTACTTGTGAAGTATTTTAAACACATTAAAAGTTAAACTCTTCGGTGTACTCACCTTGGCGTAAACCCCGGGACGGTTTTCCTCAGCACAGCCCCATCCCCAGGACACCACGCCCTGCAGCTCGCCGTTACACACCAGAGGGCCACCAGAATCTCCCTGATAGAGACAATGGACAAGTAACAATCAGAGGAACATGATTATTCAAATCGAGAATCAAGTTGACCTAAATTTGATGATAATTTTGTATATTTTACCTGGCAGGAGTCCTTTCCACCCTCCAGGAAGCCGGCGCAGAACATAGAGGAGGTGATCCTGTTGGGGTAGGAGCGTTCACAGTCCTCCTGGGACAGGATTGGCAGATCCAGGCAGTGCAGGCACTTCAGACAACCGACTGGGACACACAAACACAATCAGAGAGACTCCCTTTTAAGGCCTCGTCATCTTGAGATAAAATATTAATTCGTTGTTCTTACATGGGCTTTGGGTGGCTCCCCATCCGGAGACAAGACACTGGGTGCCTGCAGGCGCGCAGCTCTTGGGCAGGGCGATGGGCTGCACATACTCATCAAACTTTGCTGAGTCCGCTAGTTTAATCAGCATGATGTCGTTGTTGATGGTGTAACGGTCGTACTCTGGATGGCGGATGATGGCAGCAACACCGATGAACTGCTCTGGGCCGTCCTTGTACCCAATGTGGTGTTCACCAAGACGCACCTCGATATCCTCACCCCTGAGAGGCCATGGGGAGGAAACATGATGATTAGAATGAAGTCCTCTTTCAGTAGAGGATGGTGTTGTTAAACAGTGTTTAAATCTAACTTACTTGTAGCAGTGTGCAGCACTGACGACCCAACGCTCATTGATCAGGGTTCCTCCGCAGAAGTGCCAGCCGTTGTTGAGCGACGCCTGCCAGGGGACTGAGTGCTCTTTACACTCGTACCCACCAACGATCTTATCGTCAAAGCTGAGGGCGGCTGTGTGGGTGGCAAAGAGAGAGGAGAGGGCACAGAAAAAGTGTAGAGATGAGGAATAATTCAAGTATATTCAACTCCAAACTGTTGCTCGAATCATACACAACAATTCTTGATGATCTGACAAAAGGTCATGACCCTGAAATCTACAGCACATCTTGGAAATTATCTAAAACTGAGCATTAAAAAGTCTTCAAAAAGGTATTTTTTAATCTACCTAGCAGAGGTGCAAAAGGTTAATTTCCACTCAAACTTACCGTTGGTACCCACCAACACAAGAAAAGCGAGGAACAGCATCGTGGCGTCGGTGTGGACGTCTGCAGACAGGGAGGTATCTCCTTTAACTTGTCAAACTTAAATGCTCCACATGTAAGCACTGACCAATAGAACATGTAGAAAAAAGAGCGAACTGATGCCAGAAAAATGTCAAAAACATCATCACGGGCCTATCGTATGGGAAGTCTGACAACTGCGACGAGAGCAAACATTTGGCGTTAGAGAGTTATCATGAAGGATGGGAAACATCAAGCTGTGTTAAATAACTCATATTTAGAGGTTTTTCTGGCAGTGCTGTAGTAATGTAAGCAATGTTTGGGTTTGAAATGTGTTGCCATTTGGTAATTTTGTCAGTATAACCTGAAAAACAAGCTTGTGTACAGTAATAATAGTGATCATCTACCTACCAATACCAGTCAAAGTTTGGACACAACTTCTCATTCGATGGTTTTTCTTTATTTTTATTATTTTCTACATTGCAGATTTAAACCAAAGACATCAAAACTATAAAATAACGCATCTGGAATTATGTGGTAAACAAAAAAAAGTGTAAAAGTGTGTGAATATTTTGTATTTTAGACTAACAGGTGTGTCTTATCAAAGTTAATTAGTGGAGTTCCTCGCATCCTTAATATGTTTGAGACAATCTGTTGTGCTGTTCAGAGGTAGTGTTGGTATACAGTGAGTAGCCCTATTCGACTATTGTTCTAATCCATATTATGGCAAGAACTTCAGGTTAGAGCCCACATGAATTCCTCACACGGTTCAAGTAGAACTTCAGGTTAGAGCCCACATGAATTCCTCACACGGTTCAAGTAGCAGACACACCTCAACATCAACTGTTCAGAGGAGACTTTGTGAATCAGACCTTCGTGGTCGATTTACTGTAAAGAAACCGTGACTGAGAAAAAACAAGAAGTGAAACACAAGGAATGAACATTAGACCAGTGGAAATCTGGACTTGAATCTGAGAATATTGGTTCCAACTGCTGTGTCTTTGTGAAGGTGAACGGATGGTATCTGCATGTGTGGTTCCCATCTTGAAGCACGAAGGAGGTGTGATGGTGTGGTGACACTGCCAGTCAAATTCAGAGCTAGAATTTCTACCACAGCATTCTGTAGCGACGTGCCATCCCAGGTGGGGCAATCATTTGTTTTTCATTTGCGTCGTAGAGGATTCAAGTGACCAAAAAGGGAGAGTGATGGAGTACTGCATCACTTGATCTAAACCCATCTGAAGTGGTTTGGGATGGGGTGGACAGCAAGGTGAAGGAAAAACAGCCAACAAGTGCTCAGCATACATGGGAACTCCTTCAAGCTTCAGGTAATAGCCACTACTTAGTCCAAAAGCTTCAAATAAACACAAGAAATCTTTACAGTTTTGATTTAATTCAGACTTTACACATGACAACACAGTGTTAAATACTATTATTAAGAAATACTAAGAATTAATTTACAGTATTACAAGTTTCTTTCAGGTCCATATCCATAATCCACATACTGCTGGTAAACACAATGTGAAGGCCTCCTTAACAATATGTTGTAAACATGTGGCAAACTGGCAAAACCAGATTACACATTTAATCCAAATATAATCTTAATAATAGTAATACAGTGCATCTGGACTGTGTTTCCTGTACAAGTAAACCTTTAATCCTGGTCAGTTTGGTGATGTAGGCAAAGCTTTTTTTTTACAGCAGCAGTTAAAATTCAAGGCACAGAAGCTTCCATTACTGACGTTTATCAGTTCAGAAATTACTGTGAGGGCTGGTTATGGTGAAGTTTTTGTTACATATATGTTATATTCTTATTGTGCATTTAATCTGGATCTTAAAAACGTAAATCTTGGTAGAAAAATACTTAATTGTTTCCTTTTTTATCATCGTTTAGGATCATTTTAGAGTTGTTACAGATCTCTCGGTCGTTGCTGCCTACAGAAAGTGTTGCGCTGAAAAGGTTTAAAGTGCAGTGTCCCTGTGCTTCCTCATAATTATCCTTCACTTGTTTCCCTCTCTTACATTCATTGCATCTCTCTCAATACATTACGTCAGCCAACAAAGTCCCCAAGAATGACGGCTGATAAATCAGCCTGACGGATTGGTGCTCTGAAAAGTCTCTTCCATCTTTGGCCGTTTGCGGAGGGCAGGTGTCGGGCTTTGCTGCTGAAAAATCTTCCTCATTTGCTCCACGCAGATTTCTGAAGCGACCTCTGTCTCCTTGGCGAGTTGCGACAGGCTGAGGAAGCCGTGAGGCAGGTCTTCCACCACCGTCAGACTCACGGGCTGGTCCATGTCTTTCAGCTTCTTGGCAAACATCACAGAGTCATCGAGCAAGGCGTCCAAAGCAGAGGCCTGAGAGGAGACAGAGGAATCAGATGAATAAGCTGACAAACAGCTGCCTATTCAGACATTCAGGCATTCATTTAGAGTCGTGTTTGTGTCAGAATTAATCTTTATTCTCTCTCTAGCTCTGTTTTGGTCTCCACCAACTCTTTGAGGAGAAATATTTGGCTCTTTAGTCTGACATTTGGTACTGAGCAGGTAAAATCCAGAGTTGTGGAGTAGTAGTAGTTCAAAGGATCTACAGATAAACTCTTCCATCCTCAGCTTCCCTCGGTCCCTCTCTTACCACTATGTGTACAGGTGGCAGGCCTCTCAGCAGGTTGTTTGGAGCCAGCAGGGGCGACACAAACGGGTTCCTGATAATGGGGCAGGACGTAGGGCGAACAAAAGCCAGGCACTCGGAACGCAGGGGCTCAAAGCCCACCGGGTAATACAAGTGATCGGTGCAGTTTGCTGTGGAGGTGTGAGTGGACGGCCTCCGAATTTCATGGCTCTGGGTCCTCCTCAGGCTTAAAGACTGTGAGCGGGCACCACCGGAAGTATTTCGCGCGGGGTCCAGAAAGGACTGGATCCAGTTGGAGGCTCCCTGGGTGAGATCACTGAGCAGCACGGCGGTGTCTCGACCCAGAGAGCTCAGACTGCCGCTTCCCACTGCGGGCTGCACCGACTGACATTCTTCACCTGAGAAGGAGGAGATGTGATGTGAGAGGGAGACAGAACAAGCTTTTAAGGACGCAATCATGGCTTTACAGGATAGGCTAGGTGGATTCAGTCCATGGGTGGATACAGACTTTGATAGCGCAGATGGCGACAGGCTGTTCGATATATTTCCATCTCTCTTTCCTCCCACATGATCTGGTTTATAGATAAATCCCTCTGAGAGTCTGTTTTCTGTTCCACCGGTGTTAAATGAGGCGTGAAACAGCACACATCACCCGCTCTAATGCGTCCCGTACGCCCACATACCTGCATAGGCATTGAGGCACTTTGTGAGAACACCTAGAGGTAACAGCGGGTCGATGAGCGTGAGAAGGCGGGAGGGTGAGGCGTCGGTGGTGAGCAAGGTGGCGGGGTAGGCAGCCATGATGCCGTCGGGGACTCTGATGCCGTTGGATATGGCCTTCATGGACACGGTGATGCAGAGGTTTCCTCCGGCGCTGTCACCTGCCAGACAAACCCGCTCTGCTGTGGAGCCTGAGACACACACACAGAAGTTAGCACCAAATCATAACGATAATTTCAGCTGTATTAATAAAGAACAAGGATTTACAGTCTATCCTAAGCTCTTTATACTACCATTATTGGCTGAAATCGATTTTAGGAATTCAGTGAACATTGAATAACTTTTAGATTTTGGACAGTGGATTGGACTAAACATCATTTTTTTGAAAGTTAACTGGTCTTGGTTGTAGCCTCATTCAAAAGGCTTCTACAGTTCTGACTAAGTGGTGGGGAAACCCAGGTATTTAGCCATGGTGGGACCACTGACTTGGCCATTGTTTCCACTTTGTTTGTTAGTGCTGCTTGTTGTTGTGCGGCTGTCATGCGAGTCATTAAGGTCATCTGAGGGCCAATAGGGACAACAGCTGTTAATGTCCAGTGTGAACAATAGTTATTCAGTTCCTCGATGCTCCCTGTAAATGGTCACCTGAGGTCACGGTGTGAATTATGTCAATAGACCTTTTTCACAGTAGCTATTTTGACATGAAACAGTAGGGTCAATGCAGGTAAAGGAGCCTTAATTAGTATCATTGGAAACACCTGTGTTTACCGTACTATTTCATGTCAAAATGGCATGATTGTGGCCTGGTTAATGATCCCGCCAAAGCAGCCACCTGGATTCCCCCAGCAGCCAAAACTGAAGAAGCCTCTTGGATGGAGGTGAAACATCTTAACGTCCAGTTGCACCACATTTAACTCTTCTCAAAGAAAGATGACAGACTTATTTGAAGATTTCACTTTGGGAATTTGTTTCAAAACAAGGACTGAACACATAACCAACAGATAAATATGCAATAAAAATAATCATTAGTTGCAGCCCTATCATTATCAGTTCTTTACTTTTCTATACATTCTGCATGTGAATGGGCACACATGACTTCTTGTGGGTTCCACGTTCTGATACAGCACCACATATGAGACTGGTACACTGTGTACATTTGCTATCTACATCTGCAGCGGTGTGCAGATTCTCTTTCTGTACAAATAAAGCTCTATTTGTAGACCTGCTTGTGTGAATAGGCTGGCACATACATTTGTATTTTACACAAGATCGTTTTTCTTCTTTGAATTCACACATACTCACACAAATACTCAGTTATAGATCAAAAACTAATTTCCTCTCGTATTTGGGAAGTTGTGTCTGTATATATTATATACTATATTCTTTATAATCTGTTTATTTCCTTTATTGCTTTACTGTTTTTTACTTTCCTTTCATATTTTACTCTACATATATTCTGTAGGTCTTTTGGGTATATTTACCCAGTGATAATGACTTTACCTGACCTGCCCAAATATTACCAGATTCAGCAATTAATCTATTAAAATAACAGCCACTGATTCTCCCTGTTTGATGGTTTTAGTCCTGCGTTGTCCTGAGTGTGTGGTCACAAACGTACCCAGCAGGTGACAGTTGTTCAGAGCCCAGCAGTAGGCGTAGAAACATTCCTCCAGAGCTCTGGGAAAGGGAGCTTCGGGTGACAGAGAGTAGTCCACGGAGAGGATAGGTACGTTCAGCTCCTTCGACCAAGTCCGAAGATAATTCTGATTGATGAGGAGGTG
This sequence comes from Protonibea diacanthus, assembly GCA_028641955.1. Lineage (NCBI taxonomy): Eukaryota > Metazoa > Chordata > Actinopteri > Sciaenidae > Protonibea > Protonibea diacanthus. The sequence goes on along the minus strand of CM053993.1, from coordinate 18,372,745 downwards.
GACAGAGAAGGAAGTAAATATGTGCGATGAACTGCAAACTGTTACTATAAGTTTATTTTAACAGATTAAGCGGCAGTTAAAACCAGCAGTCTTACATCACAGCGTTTTGTACTGTACCTCGTGGGATCGGGAAGTCTGGGCCACAAAGCCCCCTCCATGGAAGTGGATGAGCAGCCAGGGGGAGCGAGGCTGCTTCTGTACCCAGGGGAGTTGGGACGCTGTGATGGGGGGAGGATCGGTTCGGGAAAAAGAGAGCAGCTCTTCGCTTTCCTATAAAGTAAGTCAGAAGATAGATACAAAGCAATAAAGCATGACTTTCTCCTCACACAATTAAATTCAAAGGAAAAATGAGAACGGATATGAGCAGATTTCATCCATGAGGAACAAAAGGAGACAGGTAGAACTTGTACAAACTTCTGATATGCAAAAATAGGAGCACTTGTCTCTGTATTTATTATATCCTCCATCTAAATCTACTCTATGTCTGGTCCAGACTCTGCCTGACCTGTCCTTCTCGAAGCTCATAGGAGATCAGACGCATGTGGACAGGCCCGGGGCCCCAATGGGCTATTGGAGGTGACACAGTGGCTGTTAGACTGGGGTCTGAGGCAAGTGGGAGGCGCAGAGTGACAGGAGGCAAAGTCAGGGTGATGTTCATCTGCACCGGGCTGGAAGCTATCCTGCTGAAGCCCTGCACAGATCAAAAAATGTGGGCAGTTGAAAACATTAAAGAGAACTTCAGCTAATTTGGGAGTCAGCTGTCGAATATTTGACCCTGCCTACTGTTAAAAGGCCGGACTCTGTCAGGTTCCAGAAGGACTTCCAGAACTGCATGTCCAGGTTCTGGGTAATGCGTTCAAACTCCGCGCCACGTAACTCTGGATCGATGACGTACTTCCCTGATGTGAGCAGGGAGAGGGCTGCCATGCCTGGAAGGGGAAGGATGATTTTTAGCCACAACAAGACCTTAACATAAAGGACAAAACCAGACAAAGATAGAAGGAGACTAACCCAAGCTGGACTGCTGTTTACCATACGTCTCTCCATAGGAAACCATGCTTATGACAACAGTTTGGAGGAACGGACGTAGAGCTGGCGAGTACTGTGAAAAGAAACCGTCAACAGAGTTGTTTTTAAGTTTTCTGAATCAAATTTTAGCATGAAAACCAGCTCCAACCTGCTAAGAATTGGCCGAAAATAAAAGCAACTGGTGTGAAGTAAGTCTGTTTTTTTGTTGGCTGACCTGAAAGCCCAGACAGCGGCCGTAGAAACAGGCTTTGTGCATGGAGCTGTACTCCTGCACGAACTGACGGCTGAGGTCGCCCTCCTGCAGGGAGTACAGCTGGGCGTAGTCGTTGTCGTTGATCAGCCGCTGGGCGAGGTGCATCAGGGCGCGAAGCTGGCACAGGGCGCTGCAGTACGCCTCCATCTCAGAGGTGTTGTGGTCTGCCCTGAAGAAGGCACTGTTGTAATTAGAGGCAATGTAGCGGCCCTTGTGAACGATGTGCAAAAGGCAAGACTGCAAGACCTGAAAGACAGAAACACAAACAGTGCAACTGATAAGAGTGCTGATGTTTTATATTACTTTTGTTATTCAGAACAAACCCAATAAAAAGACTAAAAACCAACAATGAATACCAACTAAAGTTCAAAGCTCTCTGTGCCACAGAGCTCCATTGTTGTCCAAAAACACAACAGAGCCTCACTGAGAGCCTCGGACAGTGTAGGGAGGCACAGAGACACTGCTGATTTTGGTCTTTTTGTCAACAAGAAAAAAAGTGAGAGTTGTCTGATCCTTTTCAAAGATTTCAGATGTTCAACAATGGATCCATTCATTTTTAGACATCACTGTAAACAAACAAGCCAGTTGCCAGTTGAGACATGTATTCTGTTTAGACTACAGTGAATTTAGCATTATGTTCGACCTACCTATTCAAAAAAATAAAATACATTTGTCATGCAATCACAGCTTGATTCTCAACAGCTAGTAGAGCAACGCATCCAGTAAGTTGGCTCAGTCTTACCTTGACCAGGGTGCGGTAGCCATTTCCAGGCGTTTGTGCGTCAAAGTCATAATGATGGAAGATGGCGGTGAAGCACCGGACCACAGGCTCCAGGGCTCGTCCGTGCTCCTGAATCTGTTTCATACACGTGACCAGGCGCTGGGCAACAGCGCCGTACGGCAAATCAGAAGGCCCACCCATAACAGAAATGATGTCCTTGCATACCGTCTCCAAGGCTGCAAACACAACCTTGTAATCCATGTCTGAGGCTGTGAGAGAGAGAAAGAGAGACAAGAGGTCAGGGAATCCGTTATATATCAGCCTCTGTGCTTATCGGCACAGCAGACATGTGATGTGGACTGTAAGGGAGGGTAAACAAACAGATCTTAATGACCTCATCTCCTCCAAGAAAACTCATTACTTTGATGATTATCTGTTTGGTCAAGGGTTGAAGTTCCAGTACAGCCCGAGGAAAGTACTTTGAAAGGAAGTCATTAAGACTAGCTGACTGTGATGATATCAAGTACTGGAGAGGATTTTAATTACAACAATAATCTTGATTGTCTGTCGTATCTACGGTGGTTACTGCATCCTATTTTATGACTTCAATAACACAAAGACACACACAAGATGAAATGACTGGATGCCGTACTTCAGCATGAATATCTTGATTGCAAATATTGAAAACTTGTACATCAAGAGTCCGCTTTCTTTCTAGATACTTGCTGACTTGCCGTTGGTCATTTGGTGACGTTAGTGGACATTGTGCTAGTGTTGCACACTGTTGTGGGGAAGTACAAAAAACAGTTTTGGTCTCTATAGCTAATTTCCCCGTTCATGACAACTGTACTGAGGGTGAATTTATATACAACTCACCTGTTCAAATTATATTAAGGCTTAAATTTATGCTGAATGGCTGCTTTGATTGACAGGTGGGAGCTGTTACAGATGGCTGATCAGATTTTTGAAACTCTCAAATATCTGTCTTAGTAATGCAGTAAGGGTTTTACTTTAATATCTTGTACTGTACCCTTTGTTACAGTAGGTCTGGATGTTATTGGGTCATTTGATCAAAGTTGAAAATAATGAGGCAAACTCCTTCAAGGCATTGCTGGATTTATAAGATTTCTTTTGGATCAGTGTAAATGTGACACAAAGTACATTTTGTGCACAGTTTGTTGAGTATTTAATTTGCTGGATTAGCCACACTCTTGTTATTTGACCCATTAACCTACATTTTTATAGAACATACAGTATCAATATCTGGATATAAAATTACACAGAACATAAGAGACATATACTGAGCATGCAGTGTGCACATCACTGCACACTTTAGTCATACATGTTACCAAGCTGTATTAAAAAGCGTGATGTTATTGTGCAGTTATAAAAAGTGGAAAGTGTGTCAGTAGCAGCTGTCGGCGTACATATCCTGAAGCAGGCAGTTAAATCAGGACGTTCTGCTAGTTGTGACAGTGTTCACAAACACTGGAGGCTTTATCACAGCTCTGACACGTGCTTGATTGTGTTTGTCTATTTTTGTTCAGTAGTCAAATGTCTCTGTGGGCCGCATTTTGGGCCTATGACAGCAGCAATATGCCGACCCAGTAACTAGATGTTCTTTGAGCCATCTGCATTATAGATGGGATGCATTTTCATGCCACTAGGCCCCAGAGGAATCTGCATTGGGCCACAGGCAGGACACCAAATAATGTATTTATGTATTTCTTCAACTGTTCAGTATCAGTTTTCACAATTTCAATCTATCTATTTCAGTCAAACTTTTCTTTCTTAAAAACAGTCAAACTAAAAAATGTAAGCTCTAAAGAATATCAAAATCAGACAAAAATATCAAATAAACAGTCATATGCCCCCACAAACAACATTGAGTCCTGACCACAGATAAACCTCAGTCCCAGGGAACCACATCAGAAAGGATTATCATTTGTGATTTATTATTTGATATCGTGAGTGCACAGACAAAAGTGATCAAACAGACAGTTATTATAATCTCTGAATGTATTTTCTCTTTTTGCTTGGATTGTTTGTTTTTTTTTGTTTGTTTTTTTAGAGGTCTGTCTCCCTAAAGCTTAATTTCTCTGTATTCCACTAATAATTTGATTTAATTTTCCTCTTTATATGCATATATTTGCATTATGTGTGCTTGTAAAACTAACCGGTACTGTGGCCTTTTCCTTTAACCATTGTCACTGTTGGTGTTTGTTTTTACATGATCCTATCCAGTTTTTATTTGTCCTTTTTGTACTTTGTGTTGTTTATTTATAAAATTATTTATAGACTCTGCCACATGGAGCTCTCTTGTATAATTTATTTGTATGTTTTGTAAGTTCTTGTGTAACAAATTGCCCCCAGTGGGTTTGAGCTATGACAGGTTCTCCAGCTGTAAAATGTTGTTTATCAGACAATATTTTGGTCACAATGGTGTTTACGTTATGTGATGATGGTGAAAGACCAGTAATATCATATATAAATCATAGCTTTGGTGTTATTCTATGTTATTTTAACTTCCCTACCTTGTTTTGTGTACTCAGCACACTACTGAATATGTAAATGTTTAAAAACAGGCCATGAACACATAGTTTCATTAAAAAGAGGCTGGGAACTTTTAACAAAAGCTACTCAAGCAGAAGCAAATAGTGCATTTGCTGGAGATTAATTTCAGCTGTGGATTATTGCACTAGTGAAACTTTACTGCAGCGCGGGTACACGCTGGGATCAAATCACAATAAACTACAGTACCCATGTCCGCTGTGATGAAGGAATAATTCACTCTTTCCTCTTTGTGACTCAGCACCCTCCACCTTCACCTCCACCATTTTTTGGACAACAATGCAGGTCTTTAGCACAGGGGAATAAGCTATATCAGGATTTGGATAAAGCGACTTTACTTAGTTAGTAGCATTAATTTACTGAATAGAAGAATAATGCAGAAAATAATGAAACTTGTTCTTTAGTTTGCGTGTTTTTTATAGCTCTAAAAGAGCACAGTGTTGGTCTCAGTGTATGATTTACAACGTGTACACAGTCTTTTACCCCCATTTGTAGTTCTTTCTCATATTTGTATATAACATTTTAATTTCTACAGTCACTTTCTACTTTTTTATATAGTTTCTGTATAGATGTTTAGCATGGGTTAACTTCTTAACATAGTTATATATTTATCTTCTATGCAAATGTTTAACTCCTCTGAACATATTTAAATCCTATGCAAATGTTTAATTTCTCTGAAAATGTTTAATTTTGCTGCTTCTCTGTACATATTTAAATTGAGATCTATCTCAGGTTTATCGTATGGCTCCTGTGTTATAGGTTAACGTATGTTTAATGTATGTTTGCATGCTGCTACTGGACACTTGAATTTCCCTCTGGATCAATGTGGTTTTCAGCTTCTGTTGTGCACAAACACAGGACTTGAATCTTTTTTGTTAGCCCTCAAATGAATCTGAACCATTTACCAAAATAAAAGCCTGGGCTGTCCTCCAGCAGGACCTCAAACCCAAAAAAAACAGCTGATAAATGACGTAAACCTTGTCAACAGACTCGCCCCTGTCAGCCACTGTCCAACACTCCTATCAGTTTACAGCACAGATATCACCTTCTCATACTGTTAAAAGCACCTCTCTTCGGTTTTTGGAGCATTTGACCCGTTAGCTTTGCTGCATACCCTCACGCAAACTTTAAATATTGTCATAACCGTTTTTCCGTAGCGTTCCGCGCTACCCGTTTTTTTTAAGGGTGACAACTTCGCCCGTAACACCAAGTTGAAGCACTTTAACAGTCGATCGCCCTGTTGCTCTCTGTTTTACGTCCACGTAAACACCTTAACAGCGTGTCACATTCAACACTTAACATCCCGACACCTCGACAAAACGCTACAAATGCGCCGAACACGACGGAAAACGTGTGTATTTATGTGACTCCGCAAACCTGTTTCACTCACCGAGCCGCATCCTCTTCCTTCTTGATGTTCTGCCGGTTTCTGTCCCACAGAATGCTGGGTAACGTCATGTGAGCAGAGCGCGAGGGGAAAGACCAACCGACCGGCGCGCGTGCCCCGGCCGTTAGCATAATGAATCAACAGGTAGGCTAAAGCTATCACAAATATAATGTTAACCTGCTTTAATTAAGCTTATATATATATTTAATCTTATATATTAGGTTTATGAAATCCCATTCTGTCCAGATAAGTGATTATCTGACACATTACCCGATTAAATACAGTATTTTTTCATATTTTTCCCCTTAGACGTTCATTACCAAAGCTAATATAATGTTAACCTGCTTTACTTAAGCTTATATATATATATTTAATCTTATATATTAGGTTTATGAAATCCCATTCTGTCCAGATAAGTGATTATCTGACACATTACCCAATTAAATACAGTACTTTTTCATATTTTTCCCCTTAGATGTTCATTACCAAAGCTAATATAATGTTAATCTGCTTTACTTACGCTTTATAAGCTTTTTAAGCTTATATATTAGGCCTCAAATTAAACATATGAAGCCCCATTCTGTATAGATAACTGAATATCTATGATATTGCCCCTGTTAAATGGATTTGTTTTTCATATTTTTCTCCTTAGATGTTCATTACCAAAGCTAATATAATGTTAGTCTGCTTTAGTTTAGTTTATATAATATATAAGCTTATATATGACTGTAAGCCACAAACAAACATATGGAAGCCCCATTCTGTACAGATATGTGATTTTTTGACACATTAAGTACGCTACGTTTTAATTTATTTCCCTTAGGAAGTTTATTACAAAAGATAATCTTTCTCTCATTTGCTGGCTTTACATATATATAACCTTCATATTATATAGGAGTAGGAATTATATAGGAAGTTTGTTATAAAAAACACATGTGTTCATAGCTTACATAGCAGACAGAGCACAGGTGTTACCAGTACTAGTACTTTTATTTTGACATGTGAAATACAGGCTTACAGTTAGTGGTGTCTTCTGTGGAAAAAGACTCACATACATTATACTGCATTCTCTTTCAGTCTGTGTGTGTCTGTGAGGAGGGTATGAGAGTCTCTAGTGGCCGTCAGATCACTTGCAACTATCCCCACTCACTGGGTCCTAAAGGTTTTCTTTTACAGAGTTTTACCTGCACTTACAGTCACACAAACCACTAACCTAATAATATTAATAATAAGTCTAATCATTTTCGTAAAATAGGATTATTGGTCTTCTTGAAATGCAGCTGAGTAACACACAACACACACAGGGGTTAATTAATAATAATTACTAATTACATCAGTATAACGTACACAAACATCAATTACTCAAATCAAATGGTCAAAAAATCATTGTTGGTTATAATAATCATTAATTGTTGCTCTAGAATTAGGATTTACTTTATAATAAGTTAAATAAATGTGCAAGCAATCCTCTGAAGAAACTGTTGTCTGGTGTATCTCTGTGTTTGATCCTCTGTTTGCTCTCTTGTCCCTTTGAACAGCATCACACACGTTTTCCTGACAGCCATCAGCAATATAAATATGTGCAAAGATGTCATGAATGAACCGACTCACTACGCTGTGGTAAGTGACTGTTCTTATTATCTTTCACTTTCATGACAAAAATGTTCTTTAAACACCCAGTCAGAGGTGACTCGTGACGTACTGGGTGTGGAGGCGACACTTTGAGTGTTTAGTATGGATGTCATTGGGTGGTCACTTTATGCATATGCAACATTAAAGTGTCGCTATGACACTACATGGTTATGTAAGATCAGTCATTTGTAAATTTGGGCAGATAGCAAAGGTCACCTCAGTGATCTCATGTTGGCTCAACATCTCTGTGTTACTTAATTGAACTGTAAACACGTCCTTCATCCGACTGATGTCCATGCAGGTTTCACTGCTTTTATTTGACATCCTCTCTTCTGCAGACCGACACCATAAACAGACTGTGGGGCAGATGAACATGCAGGGTGTTTTTTTAACCAGCTACATCCAGTAGTAGTGGGAAAAATACAGTTGTATTTGTTGCGCCAAGTGTCAGACTACTTTAAGACATCCTTGCTGTTTTCTGTCACAACTGTGTCGTCTCAAAAATGTAGCAGAGAATCACAAAAAAAACCCAATTTCCTCATGTGGAGTACCCAGAGTTACTGCAGATTCCTTAACAACTTAATATTAATAGATACACGCCTCTTAAATAAATCAAAAATCATCTGGGACAAACACTAACCTCAATATAAACACTAAAAACTTGTTGATTACAAGAATGAGGGAAGTTCCAGTCACTTTCTTTGTGTCTGACTCTCGCTGATGCTTTGTGACTCAGCACTCTCTATTGTAAACGTTCCTATCACAAGAAGACCTCACAATGATGGTCTGTGTTTAAATCTGTAGAATGACAAACTATATATGGTCTGACGTCTACAAGCTTTGTGTGTTTCAACTGTGTGCACAGTTAGCCGTGTTTACATACAGTCACTGAGCTGAAGGTATGGCCCTTTGACACTATTGTTAAGACACGACTACGACTGCGTAAAATGTAAGGAAATGTTGAGAAATCTTCGGTGCTATTTTACCGCCTTGGCAGTCCTGGCTCCAGCTGATCTAAAAATCGCAAAGACATGGGACGCCTGGTTGCTCAAACGAGCCACCTGTCAATTAAAGCAGCCACGCTGTTAATTGTCATTCTTTCATTTATACTAAAACTCCTGGTGGCCTGGTGTGACTCTGATTTTGTTCCTTCCAACAAGTTTCCTGTTGGTGCCTGACCTTAAAGGTCAAGTCACAACCACAAGGCATTGTTGAGGCAAGGCATATTGACTGCTGCCCCCGACAGAGACCCTCTCACCATTGACCTTAGATACAGGTGTCAGCTCTGTGTTAAGCCAGGGTAACAATCAATGCAGCCAGTTTACTCATAAACTATCAACAGACCTGCCGTGCAAACAGCTCTCCTGAAGTCCATGCTGGTGTCGCAGGAAGAGAACACCTGCATGAAACTGACTGTGCAGGTGTCAGCCTGGTCTGATGTGTTAGGATGAGTCTTATTTCTGCACAATATGCGTTTTTTAGTTAATAATATGTCTCAGATTACAAAGACGTTTAATGATAATGGGATAAGAAGGAAGTGATAAGATTTCCTGAACGACTTGACAATTCTTGATGAGTCAGTTTTTAACAATAATGCTCTTTTCTTGTTACCTGCTTCACCGCAAATCTGCAATTTCGGCATTTCACATAAAATACTAGATTTCCAGAAAGGTCCCGATTGCACATTTATGCCCTGACTTATGCATAGCGATATTGAAAATATCCCGACACGCCTTCCAGCGAGAATAGGAGCTGATATGGCTGTTTAATTTGTAACTATAATGAATAGGCAAACCTTGAATAATGACTCATGGAAAAAAAGCATGTCCAAACTAAGGTTCATTTAGAAGTCTCTGTCACATAAACACACATGGATAGTGGCAATAAAGGCGCAACACAGTCATTGTTGTGCAGTGTGGCAAAAGTAGGGGATGTTGGGGGTGCAGGTGCTCCTTTCCAATGAGGGAGACAAACGGGTCAAACCGCCTTCCTGCCCTCATATCATTGATACGTAATGTATACTGTATACTTCTGTACAACTCAACACCTGAAAGAGGTCTCAGGTCATCTCATTGATTTTTGTTCTTTATACAAGGAAGGTCGCAAGTATAATGCAGAAAATTCCGGTCAAGCTGACAATTATTCCCACACGAGATACTGTTTTATATCCTGGATGTGTTCTGTTTTCATCATTTCTGGTTTCTTTGCCGTAATCTTGGGATGTGGTCACATTCCTCGATACGATTTACAGTCTGTTGAAATGCCACAAGCTGTAAGTTAGGTTTAAAACAAATTCCCAGTTTAAACAAATGATCTAGACCACTTGAAAGTGAAACTGCAGGTGAATATACCTGAAATGTGTGCTGAATATTTAAACTACATGCCTTTATTTTTACTTCCAAATAAGCAGTTCAGATCTCTCTAGTCTCTGACCACTTGAATTAAAGCCGTGTCACCCTGCAAAACTTCACAACCGACTGCATATCTCCATGAGTTGTGATGTTTCTATCTCAGATTGGTTCATTTCAAATGTCACAAGCGATAAAATAATCTAGTATCTCACAAAGAAAAAAAAAGAAATAGCAAACATCCTGCATGTTTTTTTAAGATTTGACCCCTTGGTCCACTACTTCAGATTTTACGGGTAAACCTGAGGCGTGTTTGAGTGCCAAATGGACAAAAATGAATGAATCAATGCAGCAGAGTCCGAGATATCTGGACTTTCAGTATGTAATGTGGGTTAAGTTACAAAAATGTGGGATGCTACATTTTCTATAATGCAACCAATAGCATGTCTTGATCAACCACCTGTTCATGTCGTTCAAACTCTGAGTTTGTAATGCAGGCTTGCTTAAAATTTGTAATATCCAAGAGCACGCTGGAATAATGTTTTCAGACTGGGAAACTCCTGCAGAGCCACAATGAACACTAGGAACTATTTATTAACTCCTTAATAACTCTTCATTAACTTGTACGACATAAGACGGTGCTTCATGTTTGATGTGTTTAAAAGAACAGTCTGTGCCTCTTTTGTTCTTTCAGTCATGCCTCGTAGCTGTACTGTCTAAAGAGCACGTCTGTGTTTACTGTTCTGCATTGTTTGGCATGCACAGTTTTTGGCATTACATTTCTTGGCTCTTATAATTGCTTATTGCCTGTGATTGTTATGTATCGTCTACCATAGCCTCATGACGCACGAAAAATAAATTTACTCACTTGCTGTTTGGTCTTTAGACAACGTCAAATATTCTTTTGCCGTAGCAACAACTTAAAACCAAAAGATATTCACTTTACTATCACATAAGACAAGGAAAAGCAGCGAATCATCACAACTGAGAAGCAGGAACACAGGGATGTGTTTCATTTTTTCACTAGCAAAATGACTTAAACAATAAAACAATTATAAAAATAATTGCAGATGAATTTTAAACTTTTAAAATGATCAATTTGTTTAATTTTATTAACTATTTCTCTAATAAATACTGCTGCTTTAACGGGCTGAGTAGGACTTTGTATGACAAGTAAACTGAACTTAAAAATTTAACCTGGCAAATAAAATTAGAAGTCAAGGCCAAAACTAAGAAAATAAGATGTAAGAAATTAGATTTTGCTTGAAATGAAACAAAAACATCAACCAAGTTCTTGTTGATGTTTCTTCTTTGTACTCAAAGAAGTGCTCAAACAAGAAATTACTCCTGAAGTTTGAGTATTTTGCAATAAAGTCTGTGCAAACATCAGTGAAAACCTGGTCATAAAGCATTCACAGCGAATAAATAAAGAACGAAAGTATCAAATCTTCCATCGAGTGAAGTGGACAAACTAGCTGGTCTGGGTGCAAAGTGGGAGGAGACAGACAAGCATCAGGATGGGCTGAGCTTCACCTGCTGTGAAAAGCTGTATCCTGAGCAGAGTGCAGAGCAGAGAGGGGGGCCACAATGCTCAGGTTAGATAAAGATGTGGACATACGTGAGAACAAAGTGAAAGAGACCTGAGAGGAATGACAGACTCAGACACTCTCTGAGCACTTGAGTTTGTGGGTCAGTTTTCTCAAGCATGGCGGCTCTTTGGCGGTTTGCTCTTTTTCTCTGCATGTTGCTGATGGTGTCCAGCAGTGACACAGGACACGAACCCCCCAAAGAAGACACCTCGAGTTCAAAGTCGGGCACATCGAGTGGGACGGACTCAGGTCATGACACGAATGGGGACAGTGGACATAGCGGGACGGACTCAGGCCATGACACGAGCGGGGACAGTGGACATAGCGGGACGGACTCAGGCCATGACACGAGTGGGGACAGTGGACATAGCGGGACGGACTCGGGCCATGACACGAGCGGGGACGGTGGCCATGGAGGAGCGCCCATCACCACTCTACCTATTGTGAGCTGGAAGTGGCACCATGTCTCCACCCCGTACCTGGTGGCCCTCTGGATCCTGGTCAGCTGGCTCTGCAAACTCAGTGAGTCCTGTCCATGGAGGGCCAATCCTGTCCTCAGATTCAACCAACACAGCACGAAACAAATATTTTAATCATAAATATGAGTTAGTTTAGCACATTTTTGATAATCTTGTTGTGGTGGCTTTAATTAGAGGTGATATTGAAAGACTTTCAAAGTAAATCTACATAAGTTTTCAAAGTAAAAGTAGAATGAATAATTGTTTTATTTATATTTATAGTTATTTATAGCTATAACATATATTGCTGGATCATACATCATTATTGGATTTTCTCTGCTTTCATACTGTTGGCTATGTGTGCATCATATTTTAAGAGCAAATTATACACTCTGCTATTAGTTTATTAGATGTTAGCTCATTCCTGAATTAAATCCTACCTTCATTATAATTATAACATTCAGTTTCTTTAATTTTATCACATGTATCATATCATCCAACCTCCATTTATGTCGTTAATTGAACATACACAACATTTTTCAACAATTTCAAGTATGAATTCTGATCTACCTGTAAGAAGTGTGGCGATTTTGATAGATATAGTCTTTTTCAATGCTTTTAATTCAAGAAAATTGTTTTAAAAAACAGAATTGTAAGTCAGTTTTTAGATTTAAATAAACAAACTATGTTGAGTAAAAATTTAATGTCTCTAACTTTCAACGTTTGGAAGCAAAAATTCAAAAAAACAAACCTCAGTAGTTACAGAAACATCTGTAACATATTTCTTTGTTATCATCTATGTGTCTTCTTACTCTGACATGAATGGGGTCTTAAAGAGAGTTTGACCTCACCGGACGAAGCCTGTACTCATCCTGTTGTGATCACACAGCGCGGTCATTAACATTTTAATGTATACACAACAGATGTAAATGGGTTGCAGCGCTGTGGACAATGTAAATGAATGAGCGTGTGCGCGAGTGTGTTTGTGTACACTTTCACCGACATAAATATGGGACTGTGGTCATCTGTATATGATGCAGGAAATGACTCTGTTGATAACTAAACAGTGAAATCAGACACAACTAGATTTTTTTTTTTGTTCTTTTCTGTGCAAGTAGTTACAGTAGATTATCTATTTTGGCAGCTTAGGCGTTAATCTGTGTTGACTTTGTCTGAAAATGTTACAGCTGTCAGTTATAAATGATAACAAAAGAAATGTTGTGAATGGTTTTAGATATCTTTGGTTTTTAGGAGTATTTGCTTCCAGATTCTGCAAGTTAGAGACGTTAAATTACTTCACGTTAAATTACCTTTACCTTTAACGTAGTTTAAGTTTATTTAAATCTAAAAACTGACTGCGTATGTTTGTGTATGTTTTTTTTTAAAACTAAATTTAAATTTTCTTGAATTAAAAGGATTGCAAAAGACAGCTTATCGATCCAAATCGCCACACTTATTTGACTTAGTCTAGAGCTCACACTTGAAACTGTTTAAACAAAAACATTAGAAAGAAAAAAGGCTGCGGAGAAGGCAAACATTGACACGAGGATTAGAGAACATCTCCAATAAGGCTTATATTTCATATGGGGATCAAACTTGGCTGGTGGCTATAATAGGACTCATAATTGTAGTGGGAAAACCACTAGTACTGAACATAAACTATGTTTTGAAACTTCAGACACACTTTCAATGCGATTTACGAATTAACTTTGGCAAACTTATTTTTAACGGAACACGAACACAAAGTAATCATAAAACAAATAATATGTGCACACTATAAATGTTGACTTTATGCTTGCTCAACATAGTTAGCTGAACAATGGCACCGATTTTCTTCACATTTTATTTCCTCTTTATAGATTTACAATGCCCGCTTTCTTTCATCCTCCTCTCACTGCAGTCAGTTCTCTCCGCTCGATGCTAATTAAAGGACAATGGACAATAAATGCAGGTTTTACGTATCCGTCATCAGCTGGAAAAACCTCAGTTCGTCTCCGGTCTCACAGGGACATTTGTCATCTTTACTGTCAGTGACTGTTATAATGTTAGTCATGTATTAATAGTAAGATTTTATCTTATCTTCATTAATGTTTTGTAACACTGAAATGTTTGCTGGTTGAGGTCATGAATAATTCAATTTCATTCAAACTCCACCTCAAACTATTTATTTTGATAGCAGCCCAAAGTGCTTCACGGAGCAGATAAAACACAGGAAATAGATAATACATAAATAAAATGTCGCCATACAATGATAAAATGTCATAATAAATAAGTATTAAGAAGAAAAGAGAAAAAGAAGTTTAAGCACAGAAATCAAGGACCAGTTCAGTGAGACTAGAAGAACACCGTCGGCGTCTCAATAAAATGTTAAAAGTTAATTTAAACACAGAAGATAAGAAATATAAGGATGATCAAGACTTGGCAGTGAATGCCAAGCAGAGTTATCGGACTCTTGGTCTTGAAACTGTTCTCAAGACCGCTTCTTGAAGGTCTCGTCTCGGTCTCAGACAAAGAGGACTCAGGATTTAATTTCAAGATTCATCGACACCACAGCTGCAGGGATTTTACTAAATTGTCTGATTTATTGATTAACAACTGTTTGGTGGTCTTGACTTCATCTCAAAGTCTCACCAAAGTCTTATCTCGGTCTTGATACATTCTGGTCTTGGTCTTGACTTGGTCTCGGTTTAGATGGTCTTGACTACAACACCGATGCAGAGGCACCTTAAATAAAAGTCAGGCTAAACATATACATATTTACATTAAAGATATCTTCACACAGTAACTGAAGGAGGTCTTCGGAAGTACTCGTAGGGTTGCAGAGGTCTGGATAAGTTGTAGGCAGCATAGAGGTTTTTTTTAGGAAGACCAGACAAAGGAGCACTGAGCCTCGAGTCAATAAAAGCATGAATTAATATTTCTGTGAGTGGTTTGACCTTAGCATTTAGCTAAAAATAGATTTCTCACATCATTTGGACAGACAATAAAACAACGATCCTTAACCGCAGCCACTGTAGCCCTCTGTCTGGAAACAACCTTTATGTGACCTCTCTTTTCTCACCATGAAGTTGACCTCTCTGTGTGCTCAGAGCCATTTAAGAATGATTGAAAGGTTCAAGTTTAAGGCCAGCCGCTGGTAAGTAAGATATATTAGGTCATTAGTTAATAAGGCTGAATAACTTCATGCTTGACTGTGCAGGCTGTGGAGCTAAATGTTCCCATGAGGATGATTTACAGCGTTAAGAAACCAACAAAATGTCTAGCAGATATATTATTCAACATATGCTACATATGTTAAACTATATTAACGTTGCTTGCACAGAGCTCTTAGTAGAGACATACTGGTTCACACCTGTGCTCGTGTGAGAGCTTACATATCAAATCATCAAACCAATGAGGCTATTGTCCCTTGTCCTGGTCAAACAGGATGGGACTGTTGGCCTGAAGAAAAACATCCAGTCATAATGTAACAGGTTCAGCGAATCAGCGCTTATGGGAATAAGTATTTACAGATTTCACATTTACAGATTTGTCTTCGCTTTGGAGAGATGTTTGTGTTTTCAGTCATGCATAGACTGACGTTTACTTCCTTTATGAACACTGGTTATTTAAAGAATACGACTTCCTATAGTTCTCAAACATTGTGTTAGTCTGTGTCTTAACAGAGTGTGGCATTTCAGTAAATATTTGCTGCACCAGAACAGAAGTATTAAACTACTGTGTTTTTAATAGTTTTTTGACAACAATGGAGATCTATGGCACAAAGGAATAAGATATATCAGACCTATCTTAACCTCCTACTAAACTCCGATACTCTACCTGTTGTGTTCTGGCTTTCTTTATTTCATGTACCAGATTGTGACACAAAGAAGTTTAATTTGGTTTGTTACCCAAGCTCATCACCCAGAACAACCAAACTTTTTGTTTTTCACGCATCTCGCAGCAACAAAGTTTCTAATAAATCTTAAACGCTGATCATTTAAAGGACCAGTATGTAAGATTTAGTGGCATCTAGCAGTGTAGTTGCTGGTTGAATCCCCCTTGCTTATCTTTAGTCAGCATATAGCTTGTCCGTTCTGGGCTACTGTAGAAACATGACGACTCAACATGGTGGACATCGTGGAAATGGACCCACAGCGTCTGTAGATACAAAAGGCTCCTTCAGAGGTTACAACAACACAGTGATTCATATTTTCAGATGATCATATACTGATAAAAACATTATTAATTAATTATTAATTATTATATTCAATTTCTGACATCTTCTGTAAATTTTCTACACTGAATCATAGCTAGTATATTATGGTAATAATTTATTTAAGGACTGTTTAAGGGCAGTTTCGTCATTTCTCTCACGTCAAAGAAGCTGGGAGTCTCTAACCAGGAGTTGAGTAACAGTCATTGTCAGTGTCAATCATTACTAAACACAAAAGCTTGAGACAAACTCAGTGGAAATGTTTCTAAACACACACACACACACACACACACACACACTCACAGGTATTCATTCAACATCTATCACCTGACCTCTGTCACTTACTCCCTCACTTGCAAGCACACACACACACACACACACACACACACACACATAATGTGTCATGACAAAGTGTGATGCGTTAGAGACCGGAAAGCAAAAAGCGGTGGGTGTTTCAAATGTGACTGAATAACTTGAGGTGTTTCTCTTACTCCCCCTTTAATACACTAACCTAAACACACGCACACTTGGTCATAGAGGAGATACTGAACATACAAAAAGGCTGAGTCCAGCACACTGCTGCACACTGCACACTCCAGAGCACAGATTGGGAGGATACAGAGTCGCAGACTGAGACAGAAAGATGGAGCACTAGAGGAAAAGAGATAGAGTTGTGGAAAGATAGTGATAGTAAAGACGAGTGAGTAAGAGGAAGCAAAATCCCACAAAGAAAAGGAGTGAGTGTGACTCCCTGTCCGGCAGTTCATCCTGGCCTTGATATAGACCGCTCACCTCCCTGACATCTGAGGTTGCACAGGCAGAAGACGAAGGACGTGCAGCCTGTTTCTTTTATCTATTTCTAACATTTATTTAATGAAATGCAGCGCTGTGGATACGTACACCTGCGGCTGTTTGGGTCGGTGTTACTGATCTGCCTCATCTCAGGGGTGACGAGGGTGAATGGGGACGCGGCGCTCCAAGAAACCCATCTGAAAGCATCAAAATCGAACTCGCATGAGGGTGAACATGGCCACAGCTCCAACATCACAGGAATACCCATTGTGACCTTTAAGTGGCACCATGTAAAGGACCCTTATCTAATTGTTTTGTGGATATTGGTGGCTGGTTTGGCTAAATTGGGTATGTAACAAACATTTTAAAATGGTCTTTATTCTGTTAAGCATGGATTACCGGGTTAGAAGTTTATCTTATGAGATGTGGAAAGAAGTTAGGAAAGCATGTTATCTGGATTCTGCCATAAACATAGTTGTGAATATTGCACATTCCTCCGTCGACGATAACGTTGAGCTTCTTTTAATATGAAAAAATCTGCAGAATTCACTGAGGAGGAGCTATTTTTATCCCACCTAATGTGAAATGATTACAATGTTGTCCTGCTGTCAGACGCACTGGAAAACTGCATATGCATGAATGACTGTGTCAAAGTTGAGTTATTTGAACAGCGATAGCTCGAGAGGTGAGGGGATGACCTGCAGCAAAGGGCCGAGGATGGAATCAAACCTTGGTCGCCTTAGCCTTGGCACATCGGGTCCACACTCCACCACATTGCCATTGCACCCGACATCCACTATTTCCATTATTTATTTCAATTTTAACACTCAGCTGATCTGCTTCATCAGGACTGTGCAGGTGTAGTTAGATTAGATTTAACTCAACATAACGTATTTGCGCGTCTTCAGATTTCAGATGTTGGAATACATTCATTGCTGGGTACTCATTTGACTAATTAATTGACTAATTGTTTCAGCTCTAGTGTACTTAAATAGCTCTACTTAATATATTATCACTTTACAATATGTAGCTCATCTGCACGAGCACCCAAAGGCAGTTCACCCACGAGTTTCATGTCAATGCACGACCACTGACCAATCAGATCACGGATGAAACAATCATCAGTCCTACAGGATCCTGACAGAAGTCCTCCTGAGTTTACAGTCATGTAACAAGTAATACCGATCATCAGAAGGATGATTGGTGCACAGAAATATGTGATAGCATGTGTGATCCTTGCACACTTAAGACCAGTGTTGTAGAGAGATGGCGGTTCCAGTTACTTCTTTAACCACGCGCCACGGCTAGCTTCTAATATTGTAACAAACAGAGTCACAGGCTGCAGCAGTGATATCAACACAGCATGCTGTTCCAGAGAACAGAAGAGTTTCTTTTGTTTTTGTGCATGTACTGTACTGACCTTTATAATCACTTTGTTGTTTAGTGTTTGACCTCATGCATTGAAGTATAACACACCTTCATCCAAAGTTTTCAGACTTAATCTTCAATGAAACATTGAAGCAAATCAAAAGTCTAACTGTGTGGGCTGCAGAGAGAAATCAACATTTTGAAATGGGTTCAGTACGTTTGAGCATTAAATAATCTTTAGTGACACTCTGTCAGGCCATTAAGTCAAGCGACCTTGAAGCAAAGGTCTGTGTTTAGTTACGCAGAGAGATTTTTAAACCCTCAAACACACCACGCTGGTTAATCATACGCTCAGAACAAAAAAGAGGCACATTCTCAGTCGAGTGCAACAGTTGATCATTTGCAAATTTTGCAACCTCACAGAGGTTTAGTTTTATGGTTTAGTTATGATGCAGTGCGTTTTAAACATTGTCAAGGTCCCAAATTATTCTTGTTAGATGAATCTATATTTGCTGGTTCTTCTGTCAAACTCTTCGTCTCTTCTGTCAGTCATCGAGGCCAACCACCATGTGACCAATGTGATCCCCGAGAGCGCCCTGCTCATCTGCTTTGGCTTCATTCTGGGTGGGATGATTTGGGGTGCTGACAAGGTGCAGACCTTCACGCTGACGCCGACGGTGTTCTTCTTCTACCTGTTGCCCCAAATCATCCTGGACGCGGGCTACTCCATGCCAAACAAGCTCTTCTTCAGCAACATGGGAGCCATCCTCGTCTACGCCGTCATCGGGACCTGCTGGAATGCCGCCAGCCTGGGGCTGTCGCTGTGGGGGTGTCACATGGGAGGAGCCATGGGTAAGAGGGGGCTTTAGTTCGTATCACTTCAGCAGGTCAAAGTCATTCTGGGATGTTCAGATGAAGAGAAATTTTTTCTGTATTTTATTTCTGGTTTCTGGTTCTCAATCAAAAAAAAAACACTAATTTTTACTTCAGAATCATCAATTTCTTCAGTAATTGTAGAGGTGATTGGCTGTACATCAATGGGTACATTTCAGAGAAGTGCTAATTCTGCATACTTTTAATGGTGAAAATAGAAATAAATGGAGAGAAGACATGTCAGGCTTTGAAAACCACTGCACGAGGGGGATGAATATCTTTGTTCGAGGGGGGATTGGAGAGAGATCTGAGATTATATTAGTTATTACCATGATTGTCTGTATCGTATTTCCCTTGTTCGTCCAGTTTTTGTTGAGATATGATATACTTAGCTGCTGGTGTGACTAAAAACAGAAACAAAATAAAGCGATCCAGCATTGATTCAGAGACTGTCAGGTGGTTTCAAGGCTAAAATAAGCTAAGATAAAAATCTGATTCATTGTATTTCCTGCCCCGTGTGCTCTAGGTGACCTGGACATCGGCCTGCTGCAGTATCTCCTCTTCGGCAGTCTGATCGCTGCTGTGGACCCCGTGGCCGTCATCGCCGTGTTTGAACAAGTCCACGTCAACGAGGTCCTCTTCATCATGGTGTTTGGAGAGTCGCTGCTAAACGACGGTGTGACAGTGGTTCGTATTGCTGCGATGTTATGCAAACAGGCTGTGTGCTTAATGTAAACCAAAGAAGTAGAAAAGAACAGTTTGTGAGTTTGCTGAGACATCAATCATCATCAAAGTGTGTTCAATGTTCAATGTAAACGTACTGCTAAGGACCTTTATATCTCAGCTGAACTTAATCCCTCCATGGTCAATCAAAGTGCTCTTTGAGGCGGTTGACCACATACTTGTATGTTATGAATCATGATATAACTCTCTGTTCAAGGTATAAAGTACAGGGTGTATTTATTTATCATTGTATAAGAGTGTGTGTGTAATGAAATGCTACTTTTGTCCTCTTATATATATATATTAATTACTGGAACTGCAGTGAGGAGTGAAAGGGAATGAAAAGGTGTTTCCTTCAACCTTCCACACCTTTTTAACAACAGTGTTTATTGTCTGAGGGTTATTTTCACATTTACATTGAGTCATTCAACTGACGTTTTTATCCAAAGTGACTCACAGAAAGGCAGCGTAGAATCAAGTGACATTCGTAGTTGGGGATAGATTTAGCATGTCCAGTTGTTGGTAGCGTTGGAGAGGGGGTGCTCCCTGAAGAACATAGGTACATTTGTTGCAGGTGCTGGATGATCTGCAGCAAAATCTGAAAAAATATCTGCACACTGCTCTTTCTTCTTGTTTCTTACATCCTCTTTTATTTGACATGGACATGATCCGAATTTATTCAACTGCTTGGAGTGAAAGAAACACTTCACATCTTCTTCGTCTTCTTTCAGGTGCTCTTCAATGTTTTTGATGCGTTCGTGTCACTGGGAGGAGCCAAAATTAATGCTGTGGAGATCATTAAAGGAATAAGTAAGGAGTAATTTTTATTTACCCCTTCATGTACTATATAATAGTGCACGTGGTTTCACAGATTCTGTATGTTATTTTGGATTAAAATATTCATTAAATAGGATATAATCCAACTTGAATAACATTAAAAAGTCTTTATTCATGTGTCCTCTTTCTCTTTCTCCAGTCTCTTTCTTTGTGGTGGCGTTCGGCGGTTCCCTCGTGGGCTTTGTGTTCGGCTTGCTGATCTCTCTCCTGACCAGATGCACTAAAAACATCCAGATCATCGAGCCGGGCTTCGTCTTCGTCTTGGGATACCTCGCCTACCTCACGGCTGAGATGCTCTCCCTGTCTGCCATCCTGTCGTGAGTGCTCCATGACAAAACATCTCATTTATGTCACTATTTTTGTGTCTGTTTTGCGTTAACATGTTTGGTTGTCCGTGTTTTTGTCCCGTAGGATCGTTTTCTGTGGCATGTGCTGCCAGAAGTACATCAACTCAAACATGGACGAGAGCTCCGTCACCACGGTCAGATACGTCATGAAGGTTTTAGCCAACGGATCAGAAACCATCATCTTCGTGTTCCTCGGCATCTCCGCCATCGATAAGACGATCTGGGTGTGGAACACGGGCTTCATCCTGCTCACGCTCCTCTTCATCTTTGTGTACAGATTTATCGGTGAGATTTTATCTTTCAGTTCCGAGTGGAGACAGAACACTACCTGATGTCACGGGTCACAAAACGGGCTGTGTTTGTGTGCATGTATACTACAGGTGTGTTTTTCCTCACCTGGATCCTGAACAAGTTCAGGTTGGTCCCCGTGGAGTTCATAGATCAGGTGATTATGAGCTACGGTGGCCTGCGAGGTGCTGTCGCATACGGCCTGGCTACAATGTTAGACGGAAACAAAATAAAGGAGAAGAATCTGATGGTTTGCACCACGCTCATCGTGGTGTACTTCACTGTCATTCTTCAGGTAAACACTGTGTTTTGCACACATGAACACACAACTGCTTAACTTTGCAAACTTGAATCTTGAATCTTTGAATTTCTGTTGCAGGGAATAACGATGAAACCTCTGGTCACCTGGCTTAAAGTGAAGAGAGCTGCAGCGTCCGAGCTCACACTCATAGAAAAAGTGCAGAACAAGGTAAGGCTCCAAATGAATCAACAGGAAGAACAATAAACCACCAGGCTGCAGACTGTTACAGCATCTCTGTTCTTGTTGTTCAGGTGTTTGATCACATGCTTGTTGCCATAGAGGATATATCTGGACAAATAGGACACAACTACATGAGGGACAAGTATGTAAAGACATCTTAAATGATATTAAACGACAGTAAAATGTGTTTGAATGAAGCTACAATTAACTTCTGTCGCCGTGAAGGTGGAATCATTTCGAGGAGAAGTGGATGTCCAGGATTTTGATGAAGCCGTCAGCGAGGAAGAACAGAGACTACGTCTTCAAAGTCTTCCATAAGCTGAACCTCAAAGATGCTATGAGCTACGTGGCTGAGGTGAGAGTCACATGCTGCCTCTTGTTGTTTTGTTTGCGCGGACATTAAAGCAAGCGGAGATGAGATTCACTGCTGGTCAGCCGGTAAAGGAAGTCCTCTGGTCTCGGTGTTGCAGGGTGAGCGCAGAGGTTCTCTGGAGTTTATCCGCAACGAAACGGCGTTCATCGACTTCAAGAAAAAGTTTGGCGACGAATTCACAGAAGTCATGCCCGACATCATGACTGACACATCAGAGGATCACAGTGGAATGTCCACGATGAGGTGAGCGAATATTTCATCTACACCCAGGGCCAATTTTGTTTGTCACCAAATCACGCACATCAATAACTGAATGAAGAGACACACACAGACAATGAATGACAGGAGAGCTGCAAAGTAGTCTTAATACAAGAAAGTATATGAACAGCAAACCACTCTTGTGATCTTAAATCCAGCTGATTATGATAATCATGATAGTGTTTAAGTTAAGTTGAAAACTGGAGTTCATCCACTCACATTAGATCTCTTCAGACAGTGAACAGATCAGACACTACCCCCTGATGGCAACAAGCAGTCACAGCATTTGTTTACACAAACTAGTAGAAACAATCTTCTATCGACTTTGCGTTAGAGGTCTGAATTAGTCTGAATTATTTGAGAGTGAAGTACCTGACATGATTTTTCCTGCGGCAGAGGAGACCCTGTGCCATCGGTGAGCCTGGAAATGCACGAGCAGAGCATGAATGGACTGAGGGAAACAGAGGACGTTAACAGTCACCACCTGCTGCAGCAGCATCTGTACAAGGGGAGGAAACAGGTGAGCCGTCACTCAGCTACACACTTTACATTTAAAGTATTACACTTCCATGTAGTTGATAAGATAAGTCAGAAATGTTGTTTCCTGTTCGTTCTTCTCTTATCCGGGATCGGGTCACAACTGACTCTTCCCTGTCTGTCTCTTGTTTTGTGGTTCATAGCACCGTCACAGATACAGCCGGAGCCATTTCGATGTCAACAAGGATGAAAACGAGGTGCAGGAGATCTTCCAGAGGACCATGAGGAGTCGTTTGGAGTCTTTTAAGTCTGCAAAGATGGGCGTCGCTCCACCAAAGCACATTACAAAGCACACAAAGAAAGACCAGCTGCAAAAGGTCAGAGCCTCAGGATTCAATTTGGTTAGATTAGAAGTATCTAATCATGTAATCTTGTCAATTTATTTCTGTTTATACAGTTTTATAGACATTTCTTGAGCAGTGTTGTAGAAAAACATGATTATCTTTATCAAAGTGAGATATAAAATCATTTTTGTATTGTACAAAACATTAAAATTAAAAATACTCAGCCCTGATAGTCAAAGTATGTACTACAGCTTTGATTTTCACACTTTGTAACTCAGTTTTAACACTTCTCTGCAGATGCCAAATGGAAAATCTCTGGACAAAAGTAGAAGTTATCATTCTGGTGACGAAGGTTTGTATCTGTGTTTTAAAAACAGCACATGAATGTCCTGAATTATCCCAGTAATCAATGAAAAGGGCCTTTTTTGATATATATTTTCTCTTTTTATTCCAGATTTTGAGTTCTCAGAGGGAGACAGCGCCTCTGGCTTTGAGGCATCAGGCGGTTCGTTCCCCATGAGGGTCACCTACAGAGCAGGAGGTGAAATAAATCCACCATACACATACTTTATTGGAGTAAAAACACCAAAACAACACTCAAGAAGAAGTCACTTAGTACCGCTGCCTCCATTAATTCTTTTGTGTGCTTACTAGTGTTTTAAAGGGAAATATGTCAAAACATAAAACTCACACCGATCAACTCCCACGTTCTGCAACGTAAGAACGTGTGGTGGCTTTCAACAATCCATTATGACATCTATTTCTGTGATGATTTTTACATATTTGAGCATCAAACTGCTGTTTAAATGAAACATTTGGAAGCTTTAGAGGGGAAGACTTTCTAAAAACTCAAAGGAATTTGAAATGTGACATGGCGGGCAAGCAAAAAAGTTGGTTTAATCTTTAAAATGTAGAATATTTAATGTAAAATATTAATCTGAAGAGTAACTACTACCAACATATAGCTGTCAGATTAATGTAGAGGAGTAAAAAGTACAATATATGTCAAAAAAAAGGAAAACAGTGAAGTACAAGTCCCTGAAAATTCAACCTAATAGTGATAACAGTGCTTTAACCTTCAAACTCCACACTGATTCACTTTCTTTCTATCTTTCAGCCGGTATCGAGAACCCAGCCTTCATGCCAGACCTGGACCCGATGGCACAGGTCCAGATCCCTCCGTGGTTGGCGGAGGCCGAGCTCGACAGCAGCATGGTGGCTCCTTCGCAGCGCGCCCAGCTGAGGCTGCCGTGGACGCCCAGCAACCTGCGGCGCCTGGCTCCTCTCCGCATCAGCACTCGCTCCACCGACTCCTTCATGCTGGCCGACGCTCCCGGCACGCAGCAGAGGGACAACGAGCAGCTGCCTCCACCTCCTCCGCCGCCGCCTCACAGAGACGATGATCACATGTAGCAGCAGCACCCAACCCCGACCTTCATCTCCCTTTAACCTGGCTGCCAAAGACACAGACCTAACCTCAGACTTTGCACTGTCTACTCTCAGAATATTTACTAGGGAATGTTTTCTTTTCCGTGCGGTTGTTTAATCTTAGGTGTGAGTTTTTAGACGAAACATTCACAGTCTCACAACCTTTGTGCTCCTGTGGCAGCTCTGCCTGTTGATCTAACTTCACCCTTCACTGAGCAAAACCGAGCTGCACGTAAAGCGACAGAGATGTTGAACATTATCACTTCTTCTCCTCTGGTTCACGGTCAGACATTGCAAATCAGCCCCCCTCCCCATGGAGTATCTTATCCCTGAATGTGATGCACAAACCTTTTTTCAAGAATGTAGATATTTATGAATAGTGTTGTTTATAAAGATGATAAATTTAATGAGAGTGATATGAAAAATAATTCAAATGTTTTAATCTGAAAATAACATTTTTTGTGTGTTTTTGTCTCAGGACAGTTCTTGAGATTGAAAATGAAACTTGAAGAATAAAACTATTGTAAAAACGTCACATGTATGATAAAAAAATATTTATTCATAAATTAAGTTTGGTGTTATTCCACCATCTGAAATCTGCGCACAGACGAGAAGCAGCAACCAGAGAATGATTGTAGTGTTTTATTAATAATTAAAGGATTAAGTGATTATCTAAAAAATGTTGTTTATGCTGCATAACTTTAAGCCTTAATATAATCTGAACAGGTGAGTTGTATATAAATTCACCCTCAGTACAGTTGTCATGAACGGGGAAATTAGCTATAGAGACCAAAACTGTTTTTTGTACCAGGCTGTAAACATGTTTATTTCTGCTGTGAAGTTTTTGACATGGGGACTTATGGAGACTGACTCACTTCTGGAGCCAGCCTCAAGTGGACGTTTGAGGAACTGCACGTTTTTGACACCTCTGCATCAGCTTCACTTCACAGCCATGGAAGTTACAGCTTGGTCTAGTGTGAACTCCTTTCTCTGTAAACAAAATGGCTGCAGATTTTCACATTAAAAGCCTGACACGTAAAAGAAGGATTGTGCCATTGGAAGGCTTTTAATTTGAAGCACTTTGTGCAGGAAGTGTTAAATTTAAAAATAATGAGTCACTTTCGGCTTCTTTAATATTATCAAAATTAAATGAAAATGAACCGGACTCAGATGAAAATGTATCTTTACATTTTAACTAAATCAGGCACATTTACATCAAATTGATAATTCATGTTTTGTTATTAGCATATTCAATAAATAAAACTGAAGTAAATAAAGTAAAAAAAAAAAACTTGATATCTTCATTCTTTTCTATTTTCTGTTTCAGAAAAGAAACAATAAAAAAATATTCATCACATAATCAATAATAAAAAGTTAGTTGCAGCTCTAATACTGACAGATGTGGAGTCGACTGACTCTTTAATATCCACCAGACATATTTAAGTTATTGTCCATATTTAATCATAAATAGTCCATTTCGGATGTTTCCAGTTGCTTTGTGATGTAGTCTAATAGAATTTTTTCATTTCCAGGATCCTTCAGATAAAAATGAGATCCGTCGAGCATCCTGATGGTGAAATCTCCTGATGTGATGCTTTTCCAAGCTGTTGATAAAATACAAAAGAGACAGCTCAATTACTGACACTGCCTATCTGTGATAGGGCAGAGTGAGTGTGTAGTAATCAGAGGACTGACCTTGTAAGTCATGAGGAATGTCATCTTTTCCATCAAAACATGTGACCGAGCAGGAGAGGAGCGGTTTGTCTGGCTTGTTACACCTGCACGAAAGTCAACAACTCCGGTCACACAGTTTATTTCGAATGAACGGTTAAATAGAGATTGTAACAAAGTTGTCAGCCAGCCACCTGTAGTTCTCCACAACGTGCAGGTCGGCCTTCAGGGCGGGAACGAAGAGCTTCAGGACTTCAGGGTTTGCCAGCAGCTCAGGAGGAGTTCCTCCTATCGAGCTCATCCACTTGAGGAAATCGTCGTCAGATAAGGTGCTTCTCTTCGGGGTGTTGATGCGCATCTCGGACTACAAGACAAAATACATATTTTATTGTACAAGTGTACCTCATGAAGTGGTCGGTGAGTGTATATCATTAACTCACATAAGGTGCAGAAGCACCAGACAGGAAGATGTGAACTGGTTCGAGGTTGTGAACTTGCTTCAGGTGATCTGCCACGGCGAAACTCGTGAAGGCACCGAAACTAAAAACAGAAGAGAACAGAGCAAAGGTTGTGACACCGAGAAAAGTGATAGAAGATAGTTAAACTGTTATATACATATAAATATGTATGTATATACCTGTGTCCAAACAGAGCAAATGGCTTCTCTTTCAGCATTGGTAACAACACACCAACAACCTCGTCCACGATCTGCTGCATGCTCTGAAAGAACGGCTCTTTGGCTCGACTCTCTCTGCCCGGGAGTTTGACGGCAAACACTGAAAGTGACAGGAGTGTTGAAGACATGTCGAGGACAATAAGAAGCAAAGTAAACAAACTGTAACGTGCAGACTTTGATTTCACAGTATAATGACTTCATTTCAAAGTTTAAATCCCCATAATACCCATAATTTTATTGTACGTAAAAGATAATATTTAGAAACATCAGAGAAGTTGTGAACGTACAGTAGCAGTCAGTTAGTTGGCCTCTACTTTTAAGAATGTTTTAAAATATAAAAACATATTCTGGTTTGTTTACACCTTTTTTTGTTTATTACATAATTCCACATGTTATTTTATAGTTTTGATGTCTTCAGTGTGAATCTACAGTGTAGAACGAGACAAAAACAAAGATTAAACCACTGAATGAGGCGGTGTGTCCAAACTTTTGACTGATACTGTAGATCAGGAGTGCAAAGTTCAACATCTATACAACACCTTGCAGGTGTGTTACCTTCCACAGAGCTGTTGAGGACATTCCCCCAGCGTGCGTAGTGTATGGACCCTCCACCTGCCCAGGGGAAGCATATCAGCCGGCTCACAGCATCCGGCCTTTTCTTGAAACAGTTGATCACCTTTTCCATGTTAACCTAACAGAGGGGTACAGATCCAGTGCTGAGTCACACAGTTTGACCTCCTACTCTTATTCCACATGAGTGCACACATGCAATAGTAGTGCTCGACCACCATAAAGATGTTAGGTCTCACCTGTTTGTTGCTGGCAGCTCCATCAACTTCTCTCAGGACGACAGCTGTAATTCCTCATGCTGAATGCTGAAGTGTAATATTTCCTGGATCTTCTTCTTCTTTTTCCTCTGTGGTTTGCTGTAAGATTGAATCTGGAGACATCTACAGCATGGAGTGTGTATGTCCATGCAAAGCAGGTAATATGCAGTAGATTTACACTCAGTCACTTCTTAGTTCATGTCATAATTATGTTAAATGTTCTTATAATTCACACAGAGCGCGTATAAAAATACCTGCATGGGCAGGAGAGGAGTTATTTTAAAAACATGACGTAAATAGTTAAAAAGTTGTCGGGAAGTGACGTTGTTTTCTACAGTTGGTATTTCCTGACGGGTTTCCCTCGATGTAGGAGGAGGAGGAGGAGGGAGCCACAGCTGCGTCAAGGTAGAGTCAATTAAACAAGGTGATACAGGAAGGACTCAGCTTCAAGTCCCATATTTAAGTAACGGCCTCCTGATGCAGGAAAGCGTCATAAATATGTGAGTAAAGTATCAAAATTAAGTACTCGTTATAAAGAAGGGAACTTTTGTTTTATATTATTCTATTGTTATGATGCACTAACCTGTAAGCAGCCTTTTAGTGATGCATGTGGTCACATTTATATAAAGATGTATGGTTTAATCTATGTATATTCCCCACTCTGAGAGGCCAAGACAAACAAAGAAAGGAAAAAATAATATAAAAATATTTTATCTAGACTTTAGCTTTTATTACTACTCAAAAAATGTTCAATATCAGAATTAGAATCACCTTTATCGAACATGTTCGTTACGTTCAAGATAAATAGACAGCAGTGGTTGACTCTTTACCTCTGGTGAAGTATAATGTGGGGCAGAAAACTGCAACAATCAATAATTTTCTACAGTCTTTTATATATACAATTAAATATAAATATATATAAACCTATTCTATTTCTTATTTCTAAAAGTTTTAATTTGTTTTTGACTTTTTATATAGTTTTCTATCATAAAATAGAAGCACCTCAAAATTACAGTAGTACAGTATTTGAGTAAATATTCATTCTGCTATTAATTATTAGAGTGTATAGAAGAATAATATTTATACTGCCATATTTATACTGTTTATATCTTTTAGATTTGCCATATTTTTCTTAGACATCTTTTTAACTTGTATATATGTTTATATTTTTATATTTCATGTATATTGCTGTTCAATTCTCTGTTACATATGGCAGCATTGACAATAAAGTTGGCTTGAAACTTGAAATAATGACCTGAATAGAAATCATGTGTCTATAATTGTGTATAATAAATGTGTGCTTTTATTTTGAAGGAGACCCGCCGGAAGTCTTACGCGGCTATTCCCGCTAGCTTCATACGAGTGATCGAGAGAGGGCGGTGTAAGTGCAGATTTCAGACCGGTTTCTAGCCGATACCGAGGAGGACACCGGGGGTTAGTGAACCCCTTCATATATCCGTTTGATAAAGAAGAACACCGGATTGTCACGTTCACCCACCGGGACGACGAATTTAACCGCCAAACGGGTAAATATCCGCGCGAGCGTTTGTGTCTCGAGTTGTCAGTTGGTCGCTAGTTGTCGTCGGCTAAAGCTGACGCTAACGCCGTTAGCTCGAACTCCTCCGGTGACCAAACTGTCACAAACACTCTCAAACACTCACCGTAATGTCGCTTTTCTTCCAGGTACGACAGAAATAACTCCCAAAGCACTCAAGCCGGGACTTTTTTGTACAACAAGGCTGACATTTGCCGGTAAAGGCAGCGCGAAAGGTGGGCGAAGAAGAAGAAGAAGAAGACTGCTTCCAGCCGAGGGGGAACCCCACCAAGCGGCCCGGTTCCACATCAGCGACCCGGGGAAGCCGCGAAAGCCGGGGGAGCGGCGTGGACTGCCAGCGGGAGATACAGTAGCCTGCGCACGGGGGGAGAAGTAACCACTGGGTGCCGGGTCATCCGGACAGAGACCTCATGAATGGAAATCGGAACAACAGGTGGGACTAAGAGCCGTGCTTATCCGAGCTAATTTAGGGTTTCTTTGCACTCATTTTACCCGCAGCTGTGTAGTTTAATGGAGAAAACTCAAGCTCGGGCTGCAACCAGTGATTGGTCAGTTTTACCCCTAAAAACCAGTCTCACTGGTTACCTGTGTTGTCTACGTCATTCTTTGTCGGCTGTCAAAGGCAGGTGGTGATCCCGTCAGGTGTGCCTGAAGTGTGTGTGTGTGTGTGTGTGTGTGTGTTCACACCAGCTGCTGCCATAGTTACCCCACCTATTGAATACTGTTCAGTTAACCGCTGCCTGTGATAATTACAAATCAATTGAGCATGGCACCGCATTAGTCAATTTACTTTGTCACAGCTCGTCTATTATTGATGTTGCTGGAGGTTGGAGTGTTGGACTCATTCATTCTCCACCCGCTCCACCCGTTCTGAAACACAGAGTAACATGATTTTACACATTAATAAACTCGCTTTTGATTTATCAGCAGTTGTTGGAAGTAGAGCAGCAGCTTTAATGATCCGTCTGTTGTGTTATGTTTAGTATGTAAAATCACCAAAACCTTGATGTGATTGGTGGAATAACTTTGGAAATATTTAAAATGGAAAAGTTCACTTGTTCTTTGAGGATCCAAGAGGACAAATTATTCCAAATTTGGAATTTATGGATCGAATTTATAACCCCAACGTGACTTTGTGTGACTCTGTGAGTAGAAATGTAACCTCTCTTGGTTGGTGGATAGTTAATTTGTAATTTACTGCATGATTGCAAATTTAAGCAGAATTACACTTGGATAAATATATATGGAAATACTTGGATTTATACGCCTGGACATGAAGATGGAGTGCTGAGAGGTTTCTTTTTTAATTTTCTTTTATGGACTGAGTTACAGCCCACAAGATGAGATGAGATCTGTTGTTTCTCTGCTGTAATACTTAAATTGGAAAAGTGTTTTTTCTTTTTTGTAAGAATAGGAAGAGATGCTGTAAAATTATTATTTCACAGAGCCCAACAGTCCAAATAACTCAGACTATAAAGCAGCAAATCCTCACAATTGAGGAGCTACCTCCAGCAAAGCTTGTTTACTTTCTTACTCACTTAATGACTTAAAAGATGAATCAGTAGTAGTAGTTATTGTTCATTTTTCTGTAGATTTCCTCTGATCTTATTCTGGATGTGTCATATCCTTCTTTCATTTCCTCAGATTCATATGTGTTCAACTACTACCGAGTAATGTTCAGTGATTGGGATAACCTCAGTTAAACTTCACACGTAAGGCCGCGTTCAAACATAATAATCAGGCTGCTGTGGGTGTGTCTGTTTATTCTGAATGTAACTGCTGTAAAACAATCAAATAACTTTATTTCACTGACTTCACCGGCTTTATTGAGGCCGGCACTCACTCACTCTCATTCACTGTCTATGTCGCTCAACCACTGGACATCATGGAACTTGTTAAAAGTATTTTTCTTGTCTCTGAACTTGCAGCTGATCGACCAGGAAAGCGTTTAGTTTCAACAGACCAGTCTTCCCCTCGCAAAGGCTGAGATTATAGGACGCTGTGTGAACATGATTGTAACGAGACGTTGACGCGATCGGTCCTCGTTTGAGAAATCTAAAACATATTTGCCACATTCACACAGTCCATTCTGTATCTGCAACAAATTCATATTTTCGTCAATTTTTCTTTCTATTTGATGAATTATTTAGACTTTAAAATGTCAAAACTTTCAAAAATGCCTCTCATATTTCATAAAAGTCAAGGTAACATTGTGAAATGGACTAACGGGTTAAAACCCAAAGATATATTAACTTTATATTTTATTTAAGATGGTTTAAAATAGAAATTGAGAATCCGCAAGCTGAAAATTTTTAGCTTTTTAAAATTTTAAGTAACATTTTAAAGGTTTAAAAGAGTTTGTCTGCACATCGCGGGTGCTTACTGCACGGTAGAGGAGGTCAAACAACGTTTATTTGAA
The DNA here is from genome assembly GCA_028641955.1 of Protonibea diacanthus. NCBI lineage: Eukaryota > Metazoa > Chordata > Actinopteri > Sciaenidae > Protonibea > Protonibea diacanthus. Next base: position 18,340,825 of record CM053993.1, on the reverse strand, counting down.
TACTTTTACACCATTAACATTGTCAGCTTTAGTGCAGTGACATCATGGACTGTACAATATTACATCAGTGGAGTACTCTCTTTAAGTATGTGGGTTGAATGTCAGCTCTGTGTGGGCTGATACTGGTCGTGCAGTGCGTTTGTACGATGGAGCGGCCTGATAAGTGGTCATTAATCTCTCCATTGTTGCTCCTTGTACAGTGAACCTTTGTGTTTTTGGGGTCATTTACTGGAGCAGTAGCTGCTATCTGTCTTGTGTCTAGTTGAAGATGTTTTCTGTAATTGTTTAAACAGATCTTAAAGTTTGGTTTAATTTAGTTTTTATGTAAAAAAGAGAGAAAATGTTCTTCAGGCGCTCTGTTTGTTTTGTTGTTAGAATACAGTTTTGGCTTCCACCTGATCAGATAACACTTTGGAAACAACCACTATTGCATCACATAATAACCAAAACACAGCTATCGAGATGCTATCAAACCATTAATGTCCTCAAAATAAAACACAAATAACAGATAATAATAAAAGTACAGCTCCAAGGTGAATGAGACAAATCTTTGTGCACCTGTTTTTCCCTCCTCCTGTCGTCATGCCTTCAGTTGCCATGGAGAAACTGTAGCAACAAGGGAGGCATCACCATGGGAACGGCACAGGGGAGGAAGCGACCTGGGGACACGTCGGTCCTTTACTGAAACGATGACTCCTCCTTCGCGGCGAGTTCAGGGTCAGCCGTCCGCCCTGACGAGCTCGAACAGTTTAAGACTTTCCAGCTGCTCTGTCGCCACCTTCATCATCACTTCTTTACTCTTTAGTTTGAACTCTGCGTGTACTGTATGTGCAGACATGTAGGTCATTGTGTCTGTGTCTGTGTGTGTGTATGTGGATCCTCTGAGTCACATTCGTGGAAATGATGTGGCTGTGTGATGTAATTTTTTTTTCATCGCTGAGTACTTTCCAGTTTGGCATTTATGAAAACTGGTGTCGAATCGGCGTCGATGTGTCACCCGCCTACTTATCCTCCCATTTTGGCAAAGGCCGTGTCACTCAGGAGAAATCCGCGACCGCCGAGCTGAGTCTTTATTTCAAACGCGTAACCTTTTAATACGATCTTGGGGGGGAAAACGGCGTCGGGGTCCCCGTTTGTTTCAGTTTTGTCAGTCTGAAGTGAGGCAGTCTAAACGTTCCTGACCGTCTTCAGTCCCAGCACCCACCGGCTGCTCTTTCCTCCTTATTAACCACTTCCTTCCTTCAGTTAGTCAGCCTCTCATAACTTTTAGGTCATTTGAACGGGTAGATCACATTCATGATTACTGCCTTCAGTTCTGTTTTAGCTGTATTTACATAAATGCAGATCATGGCTGGGTTGGTTTATAGATTAGATTTTGTCAGTAGAAAGGATGCTTATAGTTGATGTGGCAGATGTGTTAGCAAACAGTTGTCTAACAGAAATTTAACAGCTTTAACATTCAGTTGGGGACAATTTGAGTCAAATTTTTTATTCCTGTATTAGTTGTTTTGGTTTATTGTTGTTAAGCTGTAAGCTCCGTGGCTGTGAAGTGAAGCCAATGCGGAAGTGCCAAAAACTGCAGTTCCTTAAACGTCCACTTGAGGCTGGCCTACAGAACTAGTCAGTCTCCATAAGTCCCCATGTTAAAATGTCCAACTTCACAGCAGAAATAATCATGTTTACAGCCTGGTACAAAAAACTGTCTCTCTCCTGTGGTGGAATTAATATATTATGTTACTCTTGTTGTGATGACTCAGTGGCAGATGTGGATAAAAATATACATATTGTTTTGTGATTGTTTTTTCTTTTTTTTTCTTGCTTACTTATTTATTTTTGCTGTGTGTTGTCGTCGCTATTGTTGGTGAAGGAGCCGTTGGAGCCCAAGCCCTGTTTTCGTTGCCACGGCGACCTGGCTATGGCACCCTCGGGAAGCCCATCAAGCTTCTGGCCAACTGCTTCCAGGTGGAAATACCCAAGATCGACGTCTACCTGTACGAGGTGGACATCAAGCCTGATAAATGTCCTCGCCGGGTCAACAGGTAACGGAAGAGACCAAAATGGGTTTCAGGTCTTGAGCTGGACTAGTTTGTTGAGTGTAGACCAGTTTGGACTGTGAGTGGTGACATGTTTTTCCCCTGGTGGTCTTTTTCAGGGAAGTGGTGGACTCCATGGTTCAGCATTTCAAGGTGACCATCTTTGGCGACTGTCTGCCGGTTTACGATGGGAAGAGAAGCCTCTACACTGCTACCCCACTTCCTGTTGCCACTGGTGGGGTAAGTCCGTACACTGAAGTTTGGATAGTCTGGAGGCTCAGACCTCTGTTAGACAAAAGTTTAATGGCCACAGTGGACCACAATAACCGTCACGTTCTTCTTCAGGTCGACCTTGATGTCACTCTGCCAGGTGACGGTGGGAAGGACCGCCCATTTAAAGTCACCATTAAGTTTGTGTCGTTGGTCAGCTGGCACATGCTGCACGAAGTCTTGACGGGGCGCGTCCAGTCCGAGCCGGTGGACCTGGAGAAACCGATCAGCACCAATCCCGTTCACGCCGTGGACGTCGTCCTTCGACACCTGCCCTCCATGAAGTGAGATTCCACCTCCGTCTGCACCTATATCACGCTTAAAAAAAACTTCAAATCATCGTTGGTGTATATGCCGCAGTTTGCCATTGACAGCAAGATAAGAGTAGCTCTGAATAAAGCATGAGAAGAGTATTTCTTGTTGATTAGTTCTGGTCATGAAATATGATCCAAGGATACATCCTGGAGCTGCTGTATAGCTCCCTTTAATTTATAATGCAGCATTTCAACCACAGCCTTGTCACATATTGTAACAGGTGTAGTTTGGTGGATGCATTTACCATACAATACCACAGACGGATACATTTAGTATGTTAATATAACACCTTTTTATGTAATCGGCCATTTGGTGAATCCATCGACCAAAATAACTCAGTAACATGAACGAAAACCTCTTTTAGCCTTCTGTGGTTTCACTCAGCGCCCCTGGGTAGCGATCTATTTTTGTGGCCTACTAACCTTTGTGTCACCTTTGTGAACCCCTTCTGTCCTCATTAGGTACACGCCTGTTGGACGGTCCTTCTTCTCATCCCCGGAGGGCTACGACCACCCTCTGGGTGGAGGCAGAGAGGTCTGGTTTGGCTTCCATCAGTCAGTGCGGCCGGCCATGTGGAAAATGATGCTCAACATCGATGGTGAGTGAGGACGGTGAAGCCACAGGGACACCAGTTAGATGAGAAGATCGATACCACTGTAACGCCAGTTAGCTTAGCATAAAGACTGCAAACGGGGGGGAACTGTTAGCCTGACTCACAATGTATTCCATGAATTTCCATGAAATCTGACTTTGAACTGGTTTACAGGCAGCGTGTCATCCAAGTTATACATTCTGCTACAATTTTAATGCATTTATCTGGTTGACCCTGATCAGTAACCTGCTCTGAATCCACCTCCGAATGTTTGACCTTCTCCTGTGTCGTTTCAGTGTCAGCCACAGCGTTTTATAAAGCCCAGCCGGTCATCCAGTTCATGTGCGAGGTCCTGGACATTCACAACATTGATGAGCAGCCACGTCCTCTCGCCGACTCCCACAGGGTCAAGTTCACCAAAGAGATCAAAGGTATGTCACCAAGGGGAGGCGGCGTTTGTTTTCAGGGCCTTACCCTGTACGAGGAGCCAATGTTTTTGTATGATTTGACAGTTTCATTCGATACATAAGGGAAGTGCAGATGAAAGCTGAACCTTTGTGATGGAAGAATTTCAGCTTACTCTATTGTTCCACTGAAAGTTTCAGTCATTTAAGTGTTCCCGATGCTTATTTACATCCTCGTCTTCACAGGTCTTAAAGTGGAAGTGACACACTGTGGAACCATGCGTAGGAAGTACAGAGTCTGCAATGTAACACGACGCCCTGCCAGCCTCCAGACGTATGTTTCTGCATCGCACTCCCGTAGCTGTTAACGTCGCTATCAAAGCTGTCGTCAGTTTACATTAACAGGAGACTCGTGTCGCCTTCGTATCCACAGGTTTCCACTGCAGCTCGAGAATGGACAGACGGTTGAACGCACAGTGGCGCAGTACTTCAGAGAGAAGTACAACCTGCAGCTGAAGTACCCCCACCTGCCTTGTCTGCAAGTGGGACAGGAACAGAAACACACCTACCTGCCCCTGGAGGTAAGCGCCGATACAGACGAGACATTCAGACAGTCAGAGCTCATTTATCGTCTTATCAAAACATAATGAGGAGCATAAAACCTAATCATTTTATATCCCGACTGCTGCTTGATTATGTGTAAAGGTTAGCCTCATTCACGATGTGTGTTCACGTATAGAGATCGACAAATTGGAGCTAACTAGGCGAGATTAAATCATCTCACTGGCTACCTAGCTGGATAGATGGAAAAACAGTGGCATGCATGGTTAAATTGAAGTCCGTGTACAGATCTTAAAACAACATATTTATTTAATCAATGTGGCTCTGTTGCTGCTGCAGTGTCGACTGTAAACCATCACTTCCTCCTGATCAGGAGAAATCAAAACATCCCCAGCAAACAGGAAATCAGCTAACGTGAACACAGTGTCAGGCTGAATGAATGAAGTGAAAGGAAATGGTTATCGAGCTGGATTAAAAGCTGGATTAATTATTGAACTGCTGTTTTTTTTTTTTTTTAGGTGTGTAACATCGTAGCTGGACAGCGCTGCATTAAAAAACTCACAGATAACCAGACATCGACCATGATCAAGGCAACAGCCCGCTCTGCACCAGACAGGCAGGAGGAGATCAGCAGGCTGGTGAGTTTCCTGTGAAGCAGATATATAAAACACCAACTTTTTTTTTTTTTTAACCTGTTGTATAATAATATTTTCTCTCCTCTCAGGTGAGGAGCGCAAATTACGAGGCCGACCCGTTCGTCCAGGAGTTTCAGTTCCGCGTGCGAGACGAGATGGCTCAGGTGACGGGCCGCGTCCTGCCGGCCCCCATGCTGCAGTATGGCGGCAGGGTGAGCTCTGAACAATTTATGGTACCTTCCCCTTTAAAATCACGCTCCATATGCATGTGTGTTTGAGACAGCAGGGTTTCTCCCAGGTTGTCAGGAGAGCTGCAAGTTTACAAGTTTGAGTTTTCCAACATAAAATTGGTGTCAGCAAATCAGAATTTAAAGTTATTACAAACCGAGAATCAGTTTTTGGGAACTAATCATTCACAACCTTTGGGAACAATGTGGTATATTTATAGTAGACAACCCACTCTACCTCCTAAGCCACAGTACACAACAAAAAAGACCCAAAACATCATTTCATTAAAACAAACCAGACATGGTACAAGAGATTAAATTTCAGTCTGGGATATCAGGGAAAGGTCAGTTTCTTCAAAAAATGGCCTCCAAGTTGTCTTAAAAGTAACAGATGATCCGCTCAGTGTAACCTAAAAGTGTTGGGTGGGTGAAGTCGGGGGGGATTTCCACCTCCGAATGTAATTGGAGATGGTGTGATAGAGAAATTTTATTGAAAAAGATGCCGATGCAGATATCTTGTCTTCATTCCTCCTCCTCAGTACACTGTACGAGTGATCTTCTGCCAAACAGGCATCATGTTTCGCCTCAGTCAGAATTTATTCAGAATTTTGTCGAGAGACGTGTTCACCAGCGTTATCAAAGTTTGATTAGTAACCCTCTTGACATTTGGTGGCCAAAACCAAATTCTCCAATGATAGCACCATTTCGAGAAGCGATCAGTGACGTGTATCTTGGAAACTCTTCAATGAGGATGAGTCTGATCTCTGAGGTTCTGAGTTCAGTGAATTTCTGTGGGGAAACCCTGTGATTACAATCTCAAGTTTTAGTTTTTTTCACACGCTTAAACTGTTCAAATTCTGCCTGATTACATCTTGTCTGTCTCACATCTTTTCGTCTGAGCTATGACTTCTTGAGTTTGCTGTGGTTTGGCACGCTGCTCTCACAGATCACACATAGAAGCAGTTTTAAGTTCAACAAAGTCTCTTTTTTTTGCATGTTTGCTGTTAAAAATCATTTTTCTTGTGCTTCATACGCTAAATGCATGATGAAATCAAATGCAAGCACAGATGAAACTCAGCCAATCACATCCTCACCGGCTGCTTGAATCCTTTAAATCTTTGAATCCATACTCTTGTCTGTGTCCTCTGTACTCTATGTGTCTGTGTGACTGCCCAGCCCCAGCAGATCAACCCTGCACTGTCGTTGCAGAACCGCACAGTGGCCACACCCAGCCACGGGGTGTGGGACATGAGGGGGAAGCAGTTTCACACCGGAGTGGAGATTAAGATGTGGGCCATCGCCTGCTTCGCCACCCAGAGGCAGTGCAGAGAGGAGATCCTCAAGTGAGTTCACAGAAATTACTCTTACGGCTCAGTTTAGTTCAGTTAGTTCATCTGTGAATCACAATAAATGTATTTATTTTTCCTTCATTCGTAGGAGCTTCACTGACCAGCTGCGCAAAATCTCAAAGGATGCTGGGATGCCAATCCAAGGCCAGCCGTGTTTCTGTAAATACGCCCAGGGAGCTGACAGCGTGGAGCCCATGTTCAGACACCTGAAGAACACCTACGGCGGGCTGCAGCTCATCATCGTCATCCTGCCCGGGAAAACACCCGTCTACGGTACAAAAACAGCCAAATGCAACGTCTGTGTAACAGTAAACCAGTCAGTCCTCTGATCTCGTTTAAGTTCATGCATTAATAAATATGTTCAACCTCTGACCTACAGCTGAGGTGAAGCGGGTGGGTGACACCCTCCTCGGCATGGCCACTCAGTGCGTGCAGGTGAAGAACGTGGTGAAGACGTCTCCTCAGACTCTGTCGAACCTCTGCCTGAAGATAAATGTCAAGCTGGGAGGAATCAACAACATCCTGGTTCCACACCAACGGTAAAAAAGTTTAACACAGACCTCCTGATACTGAGACTGTCCAGGTGGATTCATGGACTTAACTCTGATACTCTCAGTCAGTCAGCATTTACAGATTTAGTTTTTCACCCGGTTGTCTCTCGGTTCACACTCTCTCTGTCTGCTGTCTGTTAGAAAGACTGCATCTTATCCTGACAGTTTTTTTTGTGTCTTTTCTCGTCCGTCCAGACCGTCTGTGTTCCAGCAGCCTGTCATCTTCCTCGGGGCTGATGTCACTCATCCTCCAGCAGGAGACGGGAAAAAGCCATCGATCGCAGCGGTGAGACGTCACGAAATCTACGTCCTCTCCCTGAAACAGTGTTAGACTTTTAGCAACCATGTGACTGATGTTGTGTCTACAGGTGGTGGGCAGCATGGACGCCCATCCCAGCAGGTACTGTGCTACAGTACGGGTCCAGAGGCCCAGACAGGAAGTCATCCAGGACTTAGCCTCCATGGTGCGAGAGCTCTTGATCCAGTTCTACAAATCGACCCGCTATAAGCCAACCAGGATCATCTTCTACAGGGACGGGGTGTCCGAGGGACAGTTCAGACAGGTCTGACAACTTGTTTTTTTTTTTTTTTTCTCCCCTTCGCTGAGATATTACAATCTTGATAGAAGTTGAAGTCTGTTGAAGTTGAGCAACTAACTGTATCTCTGTGTGTAGGTGCTGTACTACGAGCTGCTGGCTATCAGGGAGGCTTGCATCAGTCTTGAGAAGGATTACCAGCCGGGGATTACTTACATCGTCGTACAGAAACGCCATCACACACGCCTCTTCTGTGCAGATCGCAACGAGCGGGTGAGAACTGAGCTATCAAACAAAACGAGAGATCTGATTTGATGTCAGGCTCGCTGCTCAGTTTCGCTCATCGTGACCTCTTAACTGAGTTTGTTATGTTTTCCTCTCAGGTTGGACGAAGTGGAAACATTCCTGCCGGCACCACGGTGGACACAGACATCACCCACCCCTACGAGTTTGACTTTTACCTCTGCAGTCATGCTGGAATCCAGGTAAGCTTCGTGAGAAGTCGCTGACAAACTTAGTCCAACCTGTGGTGGGAGTAACAAAGAATATTTTATCTCCCTCCTCCTCGCTTCACTTCATTTCCTCGCTCATTGTTTGTCCTCTCTCTGCACGGAGCTGCTCCCTCTGGGGAGCGATTAACTCGGCTTTCCTCGCTCCGTCTCCCTCCAGGGTACGAGCCGACCTTCTCACTACCACGTTCTGTGGGACGACAACTGTTTCACCGGCGACGAGTTCCAGCTCCTCACCTACCAGCTGTGCCACACCTACGTCCGCTGCACGCGCTCCGTCTCCATCCCAGCGCCGGCTTACTACGCCCACCTGGTGGCGTTCCGCGCCCGCTACCACCTGGTCGACAAAGAGCACGACAGGTAGAGAGGAAGTCTTTTGAGTTTGAATTAGATTCGCTGTTAATGTTACGTTACTTACCGTCGTGTTTCGTCCTGGCAGTGCGGAGGGCAGCCACGTCTCAGGGCAGAGTAACGGCAGGGACCCCCAGGCGCTGGCTAAAGCCGTTCAGATCCACCACGACACACTGAGGACCATGTACTTCGCCTGAACAGCCCCACCTTCACTTCCCTCCATCTTTTCCCAGCCACTCCGTCAGTCTTAGTGGCCGACATCTGTCTCATCGCGCAGACTGACCTCCCGGGCTGGTGCAGCTTTTGGTCTGCGGACCTTTTCGACGACGATGACAACGACGGCTGCTGCTGCTGTTGCTGCTGCTGCGACCACAGGCTGCGTAAGGATGTAACAAGCCAGAGAGGAGTCACAGCCACATTATGCAAATTTGAAACAAACAAACAAAAAAAACAGCCAATCATTTTCTGTGCTCCCGCTCGTGCATCTCTCTCTCTCGCCTCTCTGCTGTAATTTAAACCGCGAGTCACATCCTCACCTTCCAGTTGTTTTTTTTGTTTTGGTTTTTGTTTTTTTTGACAGCAGCTCAAAGTTTTTAATTTTGCTGTTTTACTTTCGTGTGTTTTTAAAGAAAGGCGGAGCAGCAGGGAATACAAAAACTGATGATTTATTTTGGTGCATGGGTGAAGCATGAAGCAGAACCAGTGAGGACCTGACTTAGCTCCAACGTTTGAGCCTAACGTTTGCTGGTTTATATTATTAGACGGTTTTTACATGTTTTGTTTGTTTGTTTTTTTGAGCTTGTCTTAGATTTTTTTTTTTTTTTTACGTGTTATATCTCTGTCGAGCAAATGTGTGATCGCCATGGCAACACATTAGCCGCCAGTTAAAACAGAACAGAGGAAGGCAGGCTTGCCTCCCTTAGCGGTTACTCTTCTTCGGCTCTCCCTTTAAGCCAGTGGTTCCTTACAGTCGTTCAGCCAGACAGTAAGAAGAAGAAGCATAACTCTGCACTCTACCAACACAGACACTGAATGAAATCTTAATTTTTTTGTTTTGTTTTTTAAGGAAAGCCACGTGCAGCCATCGATGAGGTATTCTGTGTCGCTTGTTGCCTTAGTGCGAGGCGAGGACTGGTAGAAAAACAACGCCATGGCCACAAAAATTGACTTTTTTTTTTTTTTTTAGACGTCTCACTTCATAGTTCAGCTTGGCACAAAGTGTAATACCAAACCGTGTGTTTTATTCCTCTTTGCTATTTATGAATTCTCTTCTTTTTAACTTAAATTAACATTGACCTTCAGCAATAGAGCAGTTTAGATCACCCGACGACCACGAGCTTCTCCCACTTTTTACACGAGGAAGTGACCAATTTAGTTGTCAAGAACTCCTTCGGTGCAGAGCGAGCGAGCGAGCGGGGGCGTCGTTGGCGAGCGTTTTTCGGCGAGTATTGGTGCACTAATTTACGAGCTGGTTTTATGGCAAGTGACAATAAGCTTCGGGGGAATGTACAGTGTTTGACATTCTCATGGACAAGTAGGACCGACGCCTCGGACGCGAGGATCGGTCAGTGAGGGTGTGTTCGTAGAGAGAGATTAAACAAAAAGTGCCTGATTTGGTTGGAGAGGATTTGATGGAAGGTTTTTAATCGTATGTCGGTTTGGGTGCCTCGTTACAAAACACACTGCATCGCCCGACACACACACACACACACACTTTGGGGCCGGACTGTAGTCGATCTCAACGCATGCCAAGTTTATGTGATTTTATTGTTTTGGTTCTCTTCACATCCATATCGACTCAACACGCTTTGTTTCCTCGAGATCAGAGTTAGACGTAATCGGATAATTCTTCGATGATCTTAACAAGACAACGTCGTCGTGTCACAACCTTCAATCAAAGCTCATTTAATAAACTCAGCGGCCTCTTTGTTAGGTACGATTCGCTAATTTAATCCCTTTGTTCTGCCATAAATTCTCCTTTATGAGGCCTGTAACGTTCAGCTGCTGTTGACACTGCCGTAGAGGCGTTAATTAAACGATGCGTTTCAGCACAGACTGTTCTGGACTTCATTACATCGATAGGCGCTTCTAATATTCTTCGTTTGTAAATTTTAAATATTAGAAGCACCTAAATATAACGTCGATTGAAGTACACCGCCTTTATCTGCGAGCGTGGTAATAAAACATAATTAAATTTACGCGTGAAGAGTCTCAGCTGGGCTGTTGTACCTCATAAAGTGGCCACTGAGTGAAGTTTCTGCACTTGATAACTGATTTTTGAGGTCGTGATCTCAAACAACAAACCTTGTCGTGTTAAGATCATTTTCACGTCGGTAGATTTAAAATAACGACGCCCGTTGCGTCTCTGGTCTTCGTTAAGGATGCAGTCAGTTATAAATGTGAATTTCTGAGCAGGCCGTTACATCCATCCAGGTGGAGGCTGACGCCTCGCTTGGTGCACTGACAGGACTGTTTGCACTCATTCATATTCAGATTTTTCACTTCGCTTTGTCGCGTTTGTTTTCAGGAGGTGGTCTCTGCTGGGCATCTAAAACACTTTTCCGAGTAGGGCTGCAACTAATCTTTAATTTTTCATCGTTAAATCAGCTTTTTGTCAACAAAATATGTGTAATATTTCTTGTTTTTGTCCGACAGTCAGTCTAAAAACCCAGATTTACAGTTTACTATCATAAGAAAGCAAAGAAAAACATCAAATTCTCACATTTAAATTGAAATATTTGGCTTTTTTTCCTGCTAAAACGGTTAATCGATCATGAAAGGACATCATGATGTTGCAGCTCTGGTTCAGAAACAAAACAAACCTCTCTACTTTGTAGAAAACAGTGAGCAATAGGGAGCCGATGTCTTTTCGATCTTTAATTATATCCAAATAATCACACAAGGACTTCTAATTTAAAGGTCCGGTGTGTCAGATTTATGGGCAGAAATTTAATCACCTGGAAAATAAGCATAAAACTTTTATATCTACAGAGGGAGCGAGTCCTTTTACACACAGTCACCGCCATGTTTCTGCGGTAGCCCCAAACAAACACTTTTATGCCTCAAACACTTGAGGCGAGGGGTGTTCAGTTCACCGCTAGATGCCACTAAATCCGACACGCTGGGCCTCTTTTTTTAAATCAGTTACACGTCTTTGTTTTTTTCCCCCCGATGCCAAGCCTCTGTCTCTATTACACAGTTTAGTTTAAACACAGACGAAGCCTTCAGGTTTCACCACTTGGACCAAACCAACGTGCCTGGTCGGGGGGGGGTCGAGGGTCGAGTTGTACTCTCACAAGCCTTTTTACAGCATCATGTTGATGATTCGGGCTCTGCACTGCTTAACTGTGCTAGCCACACTAGCGTCACCAGAACCAAACTTTAAAGCTGCTATAAGAAAAAAAAACACATTTATTTAATATTTCATCGGATAGGCTTAAATATATATACATACATACATATATATATATTAATACAGAGAGAGTAAAGAGGATATTGTATTTTACTGCACTTAAAGAAGATGCATGAGTTTTGATGCTGAGAGTTTGTTGTCTTGATTTAGATCTTCGCCTACATTTTAAATTCAAAGTTCGGATCGTCCCCTCTCCCGTGTTCGTTTCTTAATGTCAGACATTACCAGCATTTTGATTTTTACTTGAAGAAACGTAGTCGTGGGCATGTTTAACATTGTCGGCTTAGTGCTCTGCTTGTTTTTGAAAGTCTATTTTAGAGCCTTATCATTATAATTATAATTATTATTATTATTATTATTACACATGAATATCCGCTCGTAACGCCACGTACAGTACATCGACCTCCAGAGCCCGTAGGCGCTGTCAGTGGTGGCAACATCAATTTTTTTTTCTTCTTCCTCAACAAAATAAAAGCATTTTTAAAGTCTGGATTGAGATATATTTATATGTAAAGATATTAATGTAATGCACACCACTTATTTTTTCTAACAAAGTCCTATTTGAAAGCTGACGCGTGATAGCTGTAGTGAAATATGGCGTTTAATAATAATAATCGTAGCGTTCTGTGATCTTTTTTTTTTTTTTTTTTTTTTCCAAATTTGATAATGCAATAGGTTTACTCGTGTGAAAAACTGATGTGTTTGCTGCATTGACCTGCTTTTGTGGAGACTGTTGTTGCTCTTTGGGGGTTGCGGGAGGGCGGGGGTTTGTTTTTGTCATGTAATAAGTGATCCGATGAACCGTCAACCCTCCTCCGCAAAGACCTGTGAAGACCTCCTCTCCTCCTCCTCCTCCTCCTCCTCCTCCTCCTCCTCTACTGTTTTTTATGTTATCATCTCAACAACAAGAAAAAAAAAAAAGCTCATCGAAGAACGATGAGGTTGAAGACATTTCTCAACGCATGTGCTGCATTTAAACGACAGGAGGAGGGTTGAAAGTTCATCTTCGGACCGATTCGTCTGTTAACAGACTGTGCCTTTCCTGATGGTGCTGATATATAATAAACAAACAAAAAAAAAAAAAAAATCAAAGAAATCTTAACTTTCAGAAAGGGCGCCGAGGCCCAAGTTGACAAGTATATATTGATACATGACAATACTGTAAGGTGTGATTGCGTGTGTGTGCGTGCGTATATATGTATCGAGTGTGTGTGTGGATACCTCTGACATATGCCAAGAAAACAAAATATGCAGAACTGATCAGTGTGGAGCTGACCGGACCAAAAGGCCTGTGGGGATCAGTTTATCTTTATTTTTATTTCTTTTAAAGCGGACGGGCACTCGCAAGCAAGCACAACCCAAAAACTAACTAACATTTCTAAATAATTAAACTGTAGGGGAACACTCACGACTCCGTAGGTAACGATATTATGTAGCATTATTTATTTATTTCTATCTATCGGGACATGATGCCTCCCTTTACTGCCTCTTTCCACTTTAAATTTATGTGTTCATTCTCAGATGGACGGCAATAATGAAGCAAATTTCTGTGCAATCATCTTCATCTACTCCTTTACTGACCGTATGCATCTTCAGCCCTCTTCTTCTTCTTTTATTATCTTCTAATGTGAAATGTAGACGTTTACAGACTCGGGATAGTTCTTTGGTTGAGTTGTTTCTCCACGAGTGCCTGTTTCCTCATGTTTTATTTTGTTTTTTTTAAGGGATTCCCCCACAATAATAAATCTTTAAACCTCTGTGGTTGTCTGCATATCATACTCAAAAAGAAAAATAATGTTTGGGTTTCACAGTATATTAATGTGCTTTTTGTTGTTTTTTTTTTTTGTTTTTTTTTTTTTGCCTGATTATTAAATGATGTCACTTTTAGAAGGTTTTTTTTTGTCTTAACACTCATCTGATCCTGGTCCTAAGTTGAGCCTTTTTATTTGGTTGTCATATTTAATTTTTTTTTTTTTTTTTTGAATAAATACTCTATGTATGAAACTTTGTGTCTCTGTTTTTAATCACAACTCATAGGAGGAATAGGAGAAGTTTAGAAAGGCGAGAACGCGTGATGTGATTGTTGGCATTTCCAGAGAGTTGAGGAAAGTCAGATTTCTTTGGAAACACAAGTTACTAACAAAAAAAATAAACGAGACGGTTAATTTACCTAAATTATATGAGAGGGTGTGCTTTACCGTCATTGTTACGACTGTAAGTTGCTGAAGTGCCAATAATGACGATAAAGCACACCTTCAAATGTGATAATAAATAAAAGACTTCTCAAAATAAACATTGTTTTGCTCAGTTTTCTCACTGATATCAGTTTCCATGGAGCTACACAGGATCTGACTAAATTTTAGTTTTCTGTAGAAGATCTGCCACAACAACACCAACAAGCCTCTTTACCTTCAATCACCAGTTTAACTAATTAAGTGTTAACTCCAGAGAGCTGCATTTAATTTGTTCTTCGACAAGTAATTTCACTGCCACTCCTGTGCAGGGCAGTCTTGCCTTAACGACTGTACAGACAATGCTCGTTACAGATAAGATAATCCTTTATTGATCGAGTGTTACAGCAGCACAAGGACAGAACAGCACACATACATTATAGATCTGATTTTGTGACACTTTATTTTAAGGGTAGTTTACATGCATACAACACGGCTGAAGTATGTTTATAACTGTTTGATTCATGTTCCCCAGAGGACGAATCCCAGTGACTTTGATGATCCCCAGACTTTTTGTGAGGCATGTTAACATGCTAACACGTTAAACTAAGATAGTAAACATGGTAAACATTAACACTGTTTCCCCTCTGACGGCCTCTGGCTGCTCTGCCTCAACTCTCTGTGATATTTCCTGATGGACAGTGAAGTAAACTGCTGACAACTGTAGCTGCTGTTAGCTAATGTCAGCTCAGTTTGTTAGTCGGCCTGCCCAGACTGGGAGCTCGGAGTACCCGGGGGGTGTTAGTGTTTGTACCTCAAGCGACCAGTGGGAAGAAGAGGCCTGAGTCACAGGTGTCGTGCTAGAACTGGAGCTGGGCAAGTGGGCAATGTAACGTAATGACGGAGACAAAAAAATGGTAGAGTACATTGACAGAGGAAGCTAAGAAGACGAAAGAGAGAGTGATCAAGCAAGAAGCCGTCAGTCGAGTAAATCTGGGACTGACTTTTAGTGAGAGCTTGGTGAAATAAAAGGCTGAAAGACAGACGCCGAGCTGGACTTCTTGTTGTTGGACTAGTCAGTAATATTAGCTGGCTGCTACATCTGCTGTTGTTGCACGTGTTTGATGTTTACTGGAACATACAGCGCGCTCGTTACGTGTTAGAGCTCACATGGAGATCATTTAACTTCTCTTATAAATTGTAGGCGTACACAATAAACTAATAAATGAACAAAGTGCACGGCTGAACCAACATGCCTGGCTGTACTCGGTGCAGCACAGGACACTATAAAGGGATGTTATCTGTGTGTACATGCACTCCACCTGCATAGGAGCGCTGCGTTCATTATTATTGACAGGAAATGGACAGAGGGTGGTTATCAGTCACTTCCTGTTTGAAGTCCCCTTTAGACCAGACGAAGACGCACTTTATAACTGCAGCATTATGTATTCTCTGTGTTTACGCTTCCGCCTGTCCGTGCTCATAACTCCATATTAGCTCGGTAGTGAACAGTCACCGCATCCCGCTTATGTAGTCAAACGTCTCCTGGTTTTTTAATTGCTTTATCCCCTGCACCTATAAAACACTCATCTTTGATTAAACAGTGTCCTTGCTGAGCTGTGACTCACAGAAAAAGGATATTTAACCTGGATATCTTTCATGTACGCGCCCAAAGGTCACAAGAGTGCAGCTCCAGTCTGTGACAACAAACCCAAGTTCTCTGGAAACAGAAATTATTTTTTCCCATAAACTATTATATGTGACTCACAGTTGGAGCTGTTTGAATTGGCACAAAACTCTTCTGGTTGAATCATTATCGTTATCCCGGTTAAATCTGGTCCTGGAATTATGTTTTAACATTTTGTAACTTTTATACCATAAAAGAACAGATTTTAAATCAATTGATGCCACGTTGATGTGTAATCAGGTGCCTCCATCATTCCAACGAGTAGCACGTAACGCTTGGATGGATTTTGGTGAAACTAGATGTTGCCCATAAAGTTTGAATCATTTTGTTTTTAGACACATTCCTTTTCCTCTTCCTATTTATACACATCAGGTTAATTGTGGTTTAATTTTCACTGTGATATGTTTGGAAGAGATTGATCAATAAACTTTTGAGGAAAAAATAGCCTAACTTTATGGGCAACACTGTATTTTATTGAGAAATGTTTTCAACTCTCTGTGATTTACAGAGTTTCCTGATGGACAGTGAAGTAAACTGCTGCCAACTGTAGCTGCTGTTAGCTCAGTTTGTTAGCTGAGCTGCCCAGACAGTGAGCTCAGAGCACCGGGGGAATGTTAGTGTTTGGACCACCAAGAAGAAGAGGAGGAGGTTTTTAGGCCCGGGTGGAGCCAGTGTCATGCTAGAACCAGAGCTGGGCAAGTGGGCAATGTAACTCAGGCTGTATCAGCAGCCCCTAAGTAATGTGTGATTTTTTTAATTTGTGCTCATCATCCAATGATTTAAACAGAACATCCTCACCAGCATTTTTTCTCTTTTAAGGGACTGCGTGGAAATGCAGTTGAACTCGCGGGCAGATTAAAAAACTACTAGAACAGATAACAAAATAACTTCTCTTATCAGTGGTCATGTTGGGAATGCAGAGCTGTTTTACAGCCTTCAAATGTCAGATGTTGGAGTTGACTGCCAAAAAAATGAATGAAACTGGTGCTGAATCAGTTGGGTAAATATGATGTGATTGCTTTTGCAGCATAGCACACTTTTAAGAGATGGTTTGTTTTGTCTTTCTGGTCACTCGTTATTTAACTTAGAAGGATCCTCGAGGGGATTTCTGGAAAAAGGCTTTTGATTGATCCAGACAACAAACCATTTATTACTGACTAACCAGTCGAACAAAATAACAAAAATTATCTCATGACACTTTCCGTACAGAGCAGGGCCAGGCTGTAGTCTTTATAACAATATTATTTACAGAGACCCAACAATCCCCCTATTAGCAAGCACTTCCAGTGTAGCCAGCAGATATCCGGAAAAACGTTAATGGTTTTCTGAAACTTGATAAGTAAGAATGACGAGAAAGCCAAATCACTGCTAATCTCTATAAACAAGTCTGAAGGCCATTTAGGCTAATGCTTTCCGCCTCTTTTGCTCTTGACATGGACTGTTGCAACCAAAGCCCACCCAAACATGACAAATCTTGGTCCCTCGCCTGCAGATTCTGCATTCATCTGCAGATATCTGTCTATAGAGGCTATGAAAGTTGTAACTGAACAAAAACAGAATCAGCAGATAAATAACTGCAAATAAACTTGCACATTAAAGTGTTTATTGTATCCTATGAAGCCCCGGAGCAAGCATTGCCTCTAAAAGGCGTAAGAACAGGACACAGTTGCTTCAAGCTAAAATTTTCCTGTTGCCTCTCATTGGTTAGAGCAGAATAACAATTACAAACTCTTCATTTTGTCCAATAAACACACATTTACTTGAGTAATTCCTCCTGAACTTTCAAGGAAGGGCAGTTTCCTTGTATTTGTCGGCAGCCTTAGAGGGTCTCTGGTGAGGACTGTGGGGAGCTCCTCCACATCTCAGGATGTGCAGCTTTGCCATGATGTTCTTGAAGCAGTGGTTTAACATGCTTCTGACAGCCGCCGAGGAAAAGTAGAAGATAAACGGATCTAGGCATGCGTTGAAGGTGCTGGAGAGCAACGCCACGTTCCTCCACTCCTCGCTCTCCTGACGAATATACCCCACCACGTGGGACACGTTGTAAGGCCCAAAACAGACAGCAAATACAATCAGCGTGCCGAGTGCCAGACCGATGGCACGCAGCCTCCGTCGCCTGCTGATGTTTGGAAGACGGGACAGGATGCGGATGAAGTTGACGTAGCAGAAGGTACAGATCACAAAGGGGATGCAGAAGAGGATGAGGAAGAGCTCCAGACGGACTGGCAGCAAGATATTGAGCTCGTCCCTGGTGAAATCCAGGTAGCAGGTTGGTGGAGGCGGTGCAGGGCTGTTGGCGGTGCTGCCATTGTTACTGTTACTGCTAGCACCTTTGCTCCACTGGGCGTAGGGAATGATGTAGACGATGCTGAGGTTCAGAGAGGTTACCATCCAGAACATGATACTGGCCCACAAGGCGTAGCGAGGCCTGCGACACAGCGAGTACCTGAGGGGGTAGGCGACCCCCAGGTAGCGCTCCACGCTCACAGCAGTGAGGAGCAAGGTGCTGTTGTAGATGGTGACGTAGAACATAAAACCAGTGAAGGGACACAGAGGGTAGGGCAGCAGCCAGGCCATGCCATCAGAGGCCTCCTTCATCTTAAATGGCAGGAAAGCCAAGAAGATGAGGTCGGAGATGGTGAGGTTGAGGAGGAGGATGTCTATCGGGGCCGGCTTGCGATGCACCTTGCGGCAGAAGGTGCAGAATGCCAGGATGTTGGCGGGGACCCCCATCAGAAAGGTGACGATGTAGATGGAAAGCAACAGCTGACACTGCATGGCGGCTGCTGAGAACAGACACTCTCGGACACTGGACGTAAGAAAACATGAATTATGATTAATTAAAGCGTTTGAACTTGATTTGGCTGAACATTTTTGATGGACATTGTTGGTTTTCAATGTCTGATTGCCGAAACTAATGATGATGAGGACATTTCTGAAGTTTCACATTGAATTATGTCAATAACTGATTGGACTGTCATGAAAGTGTGTACATTCATGGTCCACAGAGGATGAATTCTACTGATTTTGGTGATTTTCATGTGGTGCCACCATGAGATTGAGCCTTCTGGATTCAAGTGAAATGTCTCAACAACTATCAGACAGATTTCTACTAAATTTGATGGATATTAACGCCCCCTCAGGAAGAATTTAATTGAATCAGGTAATTTATGACCAACTACCTGAAACTAATAACATTCGGATCAGCCTCTGTTGTTCTTTGTCTTCAGTGCTAATAAGAAAATGTTTAGAGGAAACTCTGCTAGATGGCATCACAACATACAATTACACTCAAGAGATGATCACATCAGGTCAAAGTCTTCTGTAACGGCAATGGGTCATTTCTTCTTTTACTTTTTGGAAAAATAAAATAATAAAGACAAACGTTTCCTAAAATTCTTTAACAAGTCAGTACAAATGAAAAGTTAACTGCTAAGAGAAACGTCTCACAAAACCAAACTGCAATCCAAATGATAGATCATCTTCACATACACATACAACTTCAAATTCAAAGTAGAGCATAGAAATCATCAAGAAAAAGTTTCTTTATTTGGAGATAAAGCTGTCATTACTTTTGCATATTTTTAATTAATATTTATATTGTTAATATTTATGTATGTATTTATCTTTTCAAATTTCCTACAACAGCTGGGCACTTTAGTTTTTAGCATTTGTAACTTGAACAGGAGAAAATAGTTAGACATGTTGGCGACTATTTTCAGCTGTGGATTCATTGCTTTGGCGAGTTTTAGGATCAAAATAAACTATAAAGCCCTCGTTTTACCATAATAAAGGATCATATCATACAGTGTAATGATGTTTATATGTCACTGATCTGTTTACAATTGAAGTCTACGACACAGAGGAATACGCAGTATGAGGCTTCGGCTCCACAGACATTAGTAGGATTCAGTGTTTAATGGATTGCTGATGGCTAATTTAAATTTAAATGATTACAAATATGTCAATAGAGTCAGTCTATCCATGCAGCTGAACATATTTAAAATATATCTTCAACTCACCTCTGTCAAGCTTTAAAAACCACGCTCTCCATCACGATGCGGCTGTCCTGTCTGATGCTGCAGCAGTCTCTCCGCATGCTTCGCCTCCTGGAAGCAAACTGTTTGATCAGATTATAAAACTGTGCTTAATATGCTATCTCGCCTTCAATAGAGGAAATTTAATAAGCCTCTGGACACAATCTTTGTTCTCCTCTCTGTCCAAACAACGTCTCCCAGCAACCGCTCAAGAGCTTGGCGTGATGCAGGTGGAAATGTGTCGTAATAACTTTTTGGATGAAAGGCCTCAGTGACACAGTGATAAAAACCAGGCCAGAGGTTGCGTCAGATACAGAATCTGAACATCAGCCTGTGCAGTGTTTTTCTTCAGTCCTCAGCTTCCCACTGAGTCATATTTTATGGAGGAAATGTTTTCTGGTTTCCCCTCTGATGTCCTCCTGAACTCTCTGTGATTTACAGAGTTTCCTGACAGACAATGAAGTAAACTGCTGTAGCTGCTGTTAGCTCAGTTTGTTAGCTGACTGCCCGTACTGTGAGCTCAGAGCACTGGGGTAGTGTTAGTGTTTCTACCACAGGCGATTTGGATCACTGAGAAGAAGAAGAAGAAGAAGAAGAAGAAGAAGAAGAAGAAGAAGAAGAGGTTTACAAGCCTGACAGGGAGAGGAGCCGGCGTCGTGCTAGAACAGGAGCTGGGCAAGAGGACCATATAACCAGGCTTTACAACCTCTAATGATGGAGGAGGAAAGATTGAAAGTGATGTTGATGGAGGAAGCTAAGGCCAGAAATGAAAGAGTGAACCCACTGGACAAGAGTAAATCTGGGGCTGACTTTTAGTGGTTGGCGAGAGCTTGGTGAAATAAAAGGCTGAAAGACAGACGCCGAGCTGGACTTGTTGTTGTTGGACTAGTCAGTAATATTAGCTGGCTGCTATGTCTTGTGTTGTTGACCTTGCTTGATGTTTGGCTGTTTGGCAAAGTTGTTGACTTAGTAAAGTAATATAATCATAACAAATCCACGTGTACAGCTGTTCATAGTTACCACAGTGGTGTTGCACTCTGAAACAGAGTGGGGGGTGGGGGGCGCTAAATTACAAAAATTTCGATGTAATGTTGCTTTAAATCGTGGAGCCTTCGTCACTGATGAGGGATTATTTCTGTATTCCAATTCCAAATAATAAAGGAAGTTGTAAACGTCTCAATTAATCATGAAAAACATAACATCCTGTTTGGCTTTCACAAACTTTACAAATAAAAGATGTTTAAAATTATAAAAATTGCACGTTTTGGCAACTTAAACATGAAACTTTATTACACCAATATTTCTTTACATTAGCTTCAAATACAATAAACAAATGCATCAATACTTACTGCATTATACCCGACATATGATTGAAGACTTACCTGTTAATTGTTCCTATAAATGACTTGTTTTCAGGCAGTGGACCGGTGTTGGTGTCAGGCTCGGTTAAACAGCCCAAGGGAACAGATGCGTTCAGGATGCAGCCTGAGCTCAAATATGATCAGTTTGTGTCGTTACCCTACCAACACTGTCGGCCTCAACAACAAACCTGTGATTGGTGTGCAACAAGATGCCAAATGATCCCTGGCTAATCTGCACTGGTAAATGAACATTAAAGACACATAAAGATGGGGCAGTGTTTAGCTCAGTTGGCATAGCGGCTGCCCCATGTGCTCAGTCCTTACTGCGGAAGCCCAGGGTTCGAATCCGACCTGTGGGTCTTTCCTGCATGTCTCTCTCTCCCCACATTCCTGTCACTCTTCAGCTGTCTCTGTCAAAAATAAAGCTTGAAAAGGCCAAAAAAAAAATCTTAAAGAGACAAAAATTAAATGTATTTATCGTGTGTCATTCGGAAGTGTGTGTTACTTCCGAGACCTGTAAGAGTTTATTTGCAGTACATGTAGTGTGCTCATCTTATGCCTGGATGTGATGTATAAAACTGATAAACTCATCCGCAAACATAACATAGAATCTATGTTATCTTTACAGTTGAGTTTATGATCTATGTAAACGATCGTTCATTCGGCGTGTTAAAAATAGAACGATTTATAGACTTTTATTGGAGAGTAAAGCATGAGAAAATGAAGAAGTAACACGCTGTATCTCAGTGACAGTTGACAGGATAAAGAAAATCCTGCAAATTTAATAATTATGACACACTTTTCCCAACTTACAATATGATTCATAGTAAATACTGACATGTAAGATTCCAGAGAGATAACAATAAATTGGAAAATTGGAAAAATTCAATCATACAATCATTACATGTATCAGTATTTAACTTGATAGAGTTCAACCTGTATTTACAAAGCACAAGACTCTTATTTTGAAAGTATTTTAAATGGGTTTTCTTTATTTTTTAAAGAAGAAGGCTGTACACAATACATTTGTAAACACCATAGCTTCTTTTGAAGGAGAGCTGTGGTAAAGAAAACTACATAACATGTTCAGAAACCAATCAATGAATACAAAATCTAAATCTATTTATTCTATTTCGTGTCAGTGAGTCATGGAAAAATCATTTTTATTAGTGACAAGTCAAAAGTTTTGAACCTTGATACAGCTTGCAGCACTAACAGGAAAAACACTAGATGGAGCCATTTGCCACCAAACTAACTGACGTAAAGAGATCACAGACTGTATAAAATTAAGACATGTTGAATTATGGAGTTTGAAAAATAACATTTCTACCAACCAGCTTCCTAAAGTTTACAAAAACACAAACATTTCCAGGTCCCTTCAGCTCGTCCCATTGTGGGGAGTCATCTGCCAAAATACTGACACAACATGGGACACATGAACACTTCAAAAAACATCATTTGTCATCATCTTTTTTTCTTTAGAAACATTTGATCCGAAGAAAAAAGGGAAGTTGTAACTTGATGACTTTGATTAAACCATTCTTCCTTTGCTGGTTCATCTATTACAAGTAGGTATACGGCTTCTAGCATGTTTTTAATCCTATTTCTCCTTCCCTGAAGTCTCCACCCATTGTGACCTCACTCCTGACTTTCTTTAGTCACCTCGGCCCCTGCCTGGCTCTTCTCAGATAGTGTCGGTGGTCCCTTGACATTTGCAGCACCTTTAGCGCTGTTATATCGATGCCGAAACCCTTCGATGTGGATGAACTGGCTTTGCCGTCCGCACATTCGTCCCATGATTCCCCTGGACACTGCTGGCGACAGCATCAGCATGACCACAGGCTCCAGGAAAACATTACAGGAGCTTGTCAACATAGCGTATGTCCTCCACTCTATATTTTCCTTCAACACAAACCCTACAATGTGCGAGGCGTTGTACGGTGCGTAGCACACCACGAACACTGCCAGTGTCGTGAGTGCAACAGTCAAGACTCTTTTCTTTCCTATAGGACGCAAATTTGAGTGCCACACCAGGGTAACACAGCGCAACGTGCAAAAAGACGTCACTATAAGAGGCACGAGAAACAACACAATGGCCATCTCCAGACGTAGAGGCAGCAGGACGGCCAGCTGGGAGGCGTTGAAGTGGTCGTAGCAGACGGAGATGTCACCCTTAACGGAGACAAAGTTAGCCCCTCCTTCGGCCACCAGAGCAAAGCTGAGGTGGATGAGCACCACGGCCCACAAGGCAACACTGATGAAGCAAGAGAGTCGAGCACGGCGGTATCTCTTGTAGATAATCGGGAATGCGATGCTGAGGTAACGCCCCACTGTCACAGCGGTGATGAACAGACAGCTGCCGTACACCGAGGAGAAGAGGAAGAAGCTGTAGATGAGGCAGATGGGTGCTGGCAACCTCCAGTCCTGAAGCAAAGTCTCCATCGCCTTGATGGGCATCCAGGCCACAAGCACCAGGTTGGCCAAGCACAGGTTGAGGGCATAGACCACATTGGGTGTGGCACCATGCTTGGAGGCCTTGCGGACATACACAAACAGGACCAGCAGGTTGGCAGGAAGGCCCAGCAGAAAGGTGAAGGTGTAGACAAAGAGGGCGATATAATCCTTGTAAGCTAGATGCATATCTTCAGTTTAGAACATGGACGCATGAAGGCAGCACTTCCTCTGATTTACCATGACAAGGGCAAAGCCTTAAACAAACTCAAGCGGGCAGGAAAGTCCCGACGGAAAGCAAACAAACTGATTATTTGATGAATAAATCATATCTTTTAAAAGACAGATTCTCCATTTGTGGCAGTGATGTCTTGGTAAAAGCTGCTGTAGTTCCAAGTTTCTCCCTTCGTCATGTCCCGACCCAACTCTGAGACGTGGCCAACATCTCTGAGACGACCGACAATGAAAAAAAACGGGAAAAAAAAAAGAGGCGGTGGCCACAAAGGTGCTGATGCATGTGGGCACGAAGGGGGCGAGGTGCACACGACATCATGACAGAGATGCAGATAAGGAGATGCATCCAGTCATGCAGAAGTAGGGGGGCATTTAGCAGGCACCAGTTGGCCTTAATTACCCTCTCAATGATGGGCAACAGACAGGTAGCATCTGGGCTCTTAAGTGAAATGATTCAGAATAATTCAGCATGTCAGGAAGCACATGGCAATCCCCTTAAAGCTGAGGCTTTCTAAATGAACTGGAGGGCCAGGCAGTAAAGTCATAAATGTGCTGAAGTTGATGGTCGATGCGAGGACAGGATGGGTTGGGCTTTGGGAAAACGGTGACTTTTGTTTGTGGCGTGGAGGCGCTTCTCACAGTTTTATGGTGGAGAATGAGTTATTTAGTGTGTGTGTATGTGTGAATGTGGGTGTGAGAGGAGAGAAAATGGAGCAGAAAATCTCTGTGAGTTGTTGCAGAGGCATTTTACTGGAGTAGAACGATGATACCATGAAATGTTTTTCCAAGAAAAGACCTGCAGCAGTTCAAAACACAGCTGGTAGCTGTTTGATTAGTCCATTGATCCAATGGTCAAAACAAATGTGTGTATAGTTACTCCTACTCCTGATATGGTGAAATGAATGTTTGCAAAGTAATGATTATATATTTACCTTATTTATTAGCTGAGGTGACATTAGTACAGCCTTTATATTTACCTCTCATATTTTTCTCCTGACATTGCGGAAGGCCTTTTAAGGACAGTGGTATGATGGTCTATAATTAATGTTTCTCATATTTAAAAAGGCAGAAAACATTTTTGTTCTTAATTCTCCTCAATTAAGGACTTAATATTTTTGCTAAAGCACTAACCACGAACCAAACTCTTAAACCTACAGTATTTTTTTGGCCACTTGGGGGCAGCAGCATCAAGTTGTGAACACAACACATTTAAAATTTTTCAAACTTGTTGCTTACATCCAGCAGTAACGGAGCGACTTTATCTGTCACTAGATGAATGTATGTCCAATGTTTACCGTCTTTTAGCTCTGTTTTTGGTCTCAACCAAGCAGCAACCTCCAACGCTATGAGAGAAGTGGGAGTGAAACACAACAACGTCCAGGACTCACGGAAGGTTTTTATTTGGGGGTCCATAATTTTGAAATAATCAGTACACTTATCTAAGATGTTTCATAATAAGAATTATGTAATGTGGTACTAATTACAGGGAGAAAAGACAGCGTTTAATTGGTAGGTACTGATTGTAATCAACTTCAATCAAGTCCTTCAGTTATTTGCACTCTACAGCCAAGCATAAAATTATATTATACAGTATTTTACTGCTATAATCAAAAACATTTTTTGAACAGACATTTCTTTAAAACAGATCTTTCTCTGTCGTCTGAATCCTTCACTAACTGACACAAATACATCCATTTGAAGACGTCTCAACTCAGGCATGTGAGCGTTACGGAGGGTTTATTGTCTGTGTGATTGTGTTTAGTACCTGTTTATCACAATTTTTATCTACACGGCGTATACGGTATGAGTCAAAGTTCACGGCATTATCGCGTCTTCATGCTCCAAGCAGCGTCACTTGATCAAACAACATGACGAAGCCAAACAAGGCCATTAAAGCTAATGGTAGGTAAAAATACCAGGCATGAACGTGAGCGCTTTCATTGGAGAATTTTTGCAGACAATGATGAAACTCTACAAACAGACAAACTCATATGCAGAAATACAGAAATACAGACTAGAGGAAACAAGAATATGTTGAACATTAAACAGTCACATGTAAAGTACATCCAAGTACAGCAAATTAACCACACACAATCAAGTCTATTTGTCGAGTTACATCCCTTCCCTTTAAAATCTGGATCCCATCGTCTTACTGAGCCAGCAGCTGCAGGTTGCTCCTCCCGCTCGAGTTGGTGAGTGGAACCAGCAGTACCGGTGTCTTATCGGTGCAGGATGGAGATGTGAGGCGGGTACGGGTGTTCATGCTTCGTTGTTCCAGAGACAGAGCTTCCTGTTTTCTGGAAAGATCCTGCAGCATGCGGGAGTGATGGAGCTTCATCTTCTGCAGAGAGTGTCTGAGGGAGGAAGGACGAGAAGATTTAGAGTGATATCTTTACTTTCTGGTATTAAAAAGACTCAAACTATTATTTGTTACTTTAGCTGGACTACTTCTGATATTTGGGCAAAATACTGAAACCCATATTTATTTGAAAATAGCACAACTCATCAAATGGCCTTGAGATATATTGTTAATCCAAATATTAATCCAGTAATTCAGTTACTGGATGGGTGAATGATATTTGACTTGACCCTCTATGTGCTTCTCTGTCATGTATACTTATCTCCACTTGCTGATCATAGTAACAAAACTGTGACTCACTGAGCCTCGGAAAGTTTCTGTTTCAGCGCCGTGATTGTCGCCTCCAGCTGATGGACTTCCTCAACAAGGCCGTGTTGCACCTGCAAGAAAGAAAAAGTCAATCAAGACGAAGCCTCCTAATGTTTCTTAATTAAATCAAACATATTTATTTAAACCTCGTCTCTGCACAGGTCCATTCCAGGTCTGTTGGTCCTGTTCTCCAGTCGGGTGTGAGCCAGTTTCAGGGAGGCCGTCTTTGCCTGCAGATCTGCATCCAGCCCGTGGATGTCGCTCTCCATTTCTGCCATTTCATCTTCAGTCTACAGGCACATGTACAGAGTCAGAAACACTTCACTAAAGACAGTAATCTCTCTCTTATAAGCTCTTAGATATCTTACATTTTTTATCTGCCACTCCAGCTCGTCGCGTGCCTGCTCTTCGTGGTGATTACGCTTACGAAGAGCAAACTCTGTGGCTCTGCGTTGAGTGTCCAACTCATTCTGCAGCTAAGAAATACAGGACCACAGAAGAAATGAGAGATTGATGCACAATATGACAGACTGTTAGGAAAACCAAAGAGTGAATCATAAAATAAACAAATCCTTTAAGATCCCCTGCCTTCATATTTGCGCTGTACATGCAGGTAAAGTTACATCACACAGACCTGGGCTCTGGTGAGACTCATGTCCTCTCTCATTTGCTGGGACACCTGCATGGCCTCCTCGGCACAAGCCACATTATACTGGCTGAACTGGACCCACTCCTGAGGGGTGGATGAACTACAACAACGACACCATTTGTGCATTTTAGTTAACCAGGAAAACTGACAACGGAAACATTATTTTACTTCTCCAGACTCATTTTTAGTATGGATGTAAAATTTTAAGAACCCTGGTGGTATGCGAGTCGGGTTGGTCTTCAGGGATATCTGCGGTGACTTTTTTGTAAGTGACAAGCAGGTCATATCAATGTCCAGGGCGTCCATCTTGTTTTGGAGGTCAGCGGTCAGCTGATGTCGAGCCTCCTGCAAAACACTGGGAGCAAGAACAAACAAGGTGGTCAGAGAAAAAGCAAAAAAAAAAAAAAGGTCCCTCAGAGATCTTCACCTCAGATCATGGCGCACTTACCACAGCTGCTCAAAGGCCTTGTCTATGTGCTGCTGCAGAACCTGCTGCACTCTTTCAATCAGCTCCACTTCTTTCTTCAGCTGCTCGTGGACGGGGTCAGTGACGAGCTCGTACCCTCGCCGACCGTCACGCAGCGTCAGGCATTCACTGCTGACCTCCAGGGGAACGGCAGTCGCAGCGAGGGCCCGCTCGGTTTGCTCCTTAGACTGTCCCAACACACATCAGGGCTGAGGTCACAAAAACGGGTCTGACACTTTATAAGACAAGCTCTTAGCTGTTTTAGAAGTTTTAGGACAAATCACCAGTGTCAGAGCCTCCATCTCCTCATCCACTTTCTGTGCACAGATTTCTAGTGTGTCTTTCCAGCGAGCAACATCCCAGACCCGGTCGCTCAGCCTGCGAGAGGTGTCGCTTTCATCCCAGGTTGTCTACAGAGCACAAAGAAATGACTGAGATGAGGCTGATAAAATGTGGACATATAAAGGACTCCAACCTGTAAAATGAGACGCAGCTCAGTTCTCCTCACAAACAAACACCCACCTTACAGTTGGTCTTGTTGCGTAGTGACCTCCCTTCCTGCCGGATCACATTAGACACATATCGCTCATGCTCTGCGGTGTCAGACAGCTGGTGGTTGTTGCTGTACCACTCTGGCACACTGTGGCGCAGGCCAGGCTTCGCAGGAAGTGCAGACATCTTACTGCTGCGGCAACATGCAAACATACCAATCATTATATTTAAATTAAGTTAAATGTGCAGGATTTGTTTTAAAGACACTCAGTGGAGTTTCACAATAAGACAGACAGACATTGTACAAGTCCAACAGAGTTATTATAACATGTATGCAGTGAGAGATGGTGCAGCAGAATTTGCATTGACTGAACCTAAACCACAATACAACTTTCAGCAGAGATATTTGGCCTTTGACAGAAAAAATCATCATCATTTCCTGTGCAGTCTGAATGACACAGAAAGCAACCAAAGGTCACAAAAATACATGTATTGCTATAGCTACAGCTAACCAATTGTGTATTAATTGTGTATTAAATCACCACATGGGTGTTCAGTGTCACTTATAGTATAATCGAATATTGTATAACATTTTTTAAGTGACTCAGAGGTGTTGTGTTATGTACACCGACCAGCCACTTCATTACTTATTTATATTACATACCTGAAAAGGTGTATAAAGGATATATTGATATATATAACTGTTTATTTTGAGTATATCTTATTTATGAGCATTCTCTTTTACACCTTATGTATTGTGAGCTGCTGTGACAAGTGAATTTCCCCAGTGTTGGATCAATAAAGTGTATCTTACACTGGATTGTACACTTGTACAATCCAATGTGATCCAATACAACAGCTCTGACATAAATTCTTATGAAGGTTCAAATTTTTCTGTCAGAAACTATCAGAGTTCTTAATTTAACTTCTGAGTTTACCGTTGACAGTTTAGTTTGCAGTATTAAAGTGTTAAACTGGCTTCTAAACTTCTAATATTATTTACATACATGAGAAGGCCACAATATTAGAAACACTTTTCAATATAATACAGTTCAGTTTTAATACTACTGCAAAGAACATCCTCAATATTTAAAGTTTAAGTTTGAATGCAGCATTTTAATTTAAGCTTGTGCTGAAGGTTGGACCGTCAGGGAACTTGTACTGACAGTTATATTAACATGTCAGACAGGAGGGGGGGATCCTTCAGACACAAAATGGATACACTCTCTAAAAACTAGCAAACACAACAGTAACAATTTAAAATAAACCTACATACGTCATCACGTCGAACGTCATTTTAAGGTTCGAAACGTTGAATTTTTACTCACCGGAGTTCTAGAACGTTCAGATAGTCGGCGCGTGCTGGCTTTCCCTGGACCAGAGGCTCCTATAGCAACGGCTACTCGAAGCGTTGCCAGGCAACGGGTAGACACAACGTTCGAATTCTTTAATAATTTAAAGAAAAACGCCATGACAACGGCTGGTGACGTTTTTTAACGGTTGGAAACGTAACGTACAGAGTTAGCACTAATTACGCACTTAAAACTCAGAATGAAGGCAAAAAACAAGTCTTACTTGACCTTTAGAGTTTCTTACTTGCTACAGGAAATGTCTATGATGAACACCACTCAGGTATAAACACTTCTGTTTTATTGTAGTATCAGAATTAGTCATGCCAGTGGTTATATTTCCATGCTGTGGTGACTTTCAGTGTAGACAAAAGCTGGTTAGTTACAACTATCATCACTCGCATCCAAACTGCCCTCAGCACATTCCTGACCACGGTTGTTTTATGGTCTTTTTGTCAGCAGCAACGGATCCCAAAGTTTAAAAGAATTAGGGAATATTGCCAAAGAAGAAAAAAAGAAAAGAAAAGAAAAAAAAAAGCCACTTTGGGTGTCCACTAAAATGCAGCAGGGCTAGTGGGCCAAACAGAGGCCGGTCTCAAACCAAGACCTCTCATGACTGAACTTCTATTTCAGTGCATTACACCAGTGACCTATTAAAGCAGGTATACTGTACAAACGAAACCATATTTTAATGCCCGTTAAAAATGACTTACACGGTGAAAATCATCTCCATACTCTCATTTATCTGTACATTGCACCTAATGGGGACACAACAGAGATCTAAACTCTATATGTAAAGACTTCATCAAGTCTGGGAACCACTTTGCCAGTGCACTATCCCAATTACCTGAGCTATGTTAACACCTAGATTCTCCAACAGGCTTCTATTAAGGCCTTGCACTAAAAATAAAAACCTCCATGCCTGTGCTATCAAAGCTGTCAGAAAAGAAATATAATAATTTTTTTTTTTTTTTGATTTACTGACATTGGACTGTGTTTATAAAGCTGGTGAGCTCTGCCTGGTGCGTGGAGTGTCAGTGTTAGGAGGCAGATTTTGAAACAATTACCTTAAACTGCACACATATCAGCTATATACACATACACACATGATCCACTGACAGTAAAACTATCCTTAGTAACAGTAACGAGCACAATCAAAATATCTGATTTGCCCGTTCTTTGTTTGTTGCTGGGGAAAGAGTAAAATCAGAGATCAGCTTTTCTTCATCTTACTGCGTTTACACATTCTTTAAGGACTAATAAATTAAAATTAAATGGAAGCTATCATTCATGTCACATTTAGTAGTTTCAAACACAGCAAATGTCAACAAAAAAAGAATAATAAAGGGAACAAAGTAGGCGTTTGTGGTACGATAAAAAGGTGTTAAAAAGTAAATTTTCTGTGGCAGGTTCATAATTTAAAGTAAAAAAGAACGTTTGGTGCAAAGCGTGGTGCTGCTGCTGTGCGGAGGTCGTTTTCCCACGAAGCGGAGGCAAGAGGTTCAGTTAGCTACACAGTTAACGGATTTCAGAGCGTTCAGCCTTCGGAAAGCTGGAGGTGGAGCTGGAGGTGGAGGAGGCGTCTTTTCACTTTGCAGTCCTTCAAGTGTTCTTCTCGAGCCCTGCACGCGTGTTCGTTTTTTATTGTTGCTGTTGTTGTTGTGGTCCAATTTCAGATGGAAATTGACTCTCATCGTTATTCCTTTCCTGGTATTGTTCAGGTGGGTGGGAGGATGCGACATTTGTGTTTGTGATGTTAACATGTGTCCAGTCCACAATCACTGTGGTGTTGCATCTCCATTGACTTCTATGCCGTGCTGCTGTAGCTGTGCTCGTAGCAGTGCGTTATCGTTCTTCAGTTCCTCAATCTAGAAAAATAAAAGACAGATAATTAATCACCTAGAAAAACAGTGTGGAGGACTCAAAACATGCAAAAATGTCAATGACCCCATCTAGAGTCAGTGTCTAGTTTGTCCCTTCTGGGGTGCTGTAGAAACATGCACATGCACAAGAATGTGCTGATGCGTCATCCAAAAAGTAAAGTTATCTTGTTTTTGGATGTTTCACATTGGATTTCTAAAATGGGTTAATAATTCAACCCGCTTGTGTAATTCTTCCTGTAAATTGTGATTTTAGATTCAAATCTCTCTCAGAATATATATTTAGAGATAAATATTGTTTTGGGAAATTACTGAATTGTACCAGTTTGATCTCTATCCGGCACAGTTGAAAAATCCCAAAGTAGTGACAAATAAAAAGGGCAACCTTCAGTTCACGGGCCTGCATCATGAAATTTTTGGTTTCTATTACACAAAATAAAAGGTTAAAACATGTAAATCCACTTCAGTCTGAGTGCACTCAAAGATAAACAGGTTTATATTAGAAGTTAACCTGTTGTCTAAGCAGCTCGTTGTCCATCTCGACTCGCTCCACCTCTTTGTAACTCTCCTGCAGTCGCTGGTTACTCTGACGGAGCTCTCGGATGTAGTCGCAAGCTTTGGACAGGATGCCTCCTTTACTCTGAGAAATACAGCACGCAGGCGTGTTAATCATCACTGAAACATTTCACAACCTTTCCACTAACTCTTGGTTACATATGGCTCAATATCAGATTAATAAAATGCACAAGCAATGGCTCACGTCCCGAGCTAATACAAAAACTGCTTATTAGAGCCTCAGTTTGACTGAGAGTCTGTGGCTGTGGTTACATCTGGCATTTCAGTCTGACCTTCGGCATCAGATATGCAAGCGTGCATTAGGTGAAAGGACAGAGTGCATCGAAAGTGCATGCATTCAAGTAAGGAAGTGGTCAGCTTTATGAATCAACGGGCGTACGGTGTGAAGACACGGAGGGCAGAAAATGCAACGCACATGCAAATTTAATAAGACCACAGACGTAAAGCTGCGATCAGCAGTATGACCTGAAAAAAAAACTGAAACTTAAACTAATCAAGAAGACGCTATTATATCCATCTGACTTTTAGAAAACATAAATTTGAGAGCTGATCTCTGAACATTCAGTCATTTAGCAGATGCTTTTATCCAAAACGACTCACGAAAAGGGAAACAATCAAGCTACAGTGCGACGAGGACACGTTAGTGCAGCAACTGGTAGATTTAGATTTGTAGATTTATCATGTCTAGTTGTTGGTAGTGTTGGAGAGGAGATACTCTCTGAAGAGCTGGAGGTCTTCAGGAGGTTTTTGAAGGTAGAGGACGCCCCTGATCTGGTAGGAACTGGCAGGACGTTCCACCAACGGGGAAGAACCAACGAGAAAAGTTTGGATTCTTTGTTGGCAAGTATTAGAGATCTGAATCTAGTACGGGCGGCTACAGGTAGCTAGTGGTGATCAGAGGTTAGTCGGTCACTGATCGTGACTCGTGTTTCTCGCTACTTTCTCAGCTTGGCTAGGAGGACCAGCAGTTCAGTTTTAGAAAGATTCAGCTGGAGGTGAAGTTCCTTCATCCATGCGGATATGTATCCATGCAGGCACAGCACTCACCGCTCCAGTTCGGCTGTCTACGCTGCAGTCAGGGATGATTTTTGAAAGTGTTACTATCCAGTTGTTTATCTTGTCTCTTCTTCTTCTCTCCACTGCAAAAAAAAAAAGAAAGCAAGCTGTGGTTCGTATATGACTTTTTAAAAAAGGGCTCAACTTTCAGAGGACCTTTGTACACATAAACATACCACTACCATCTTTGTAGCAGTGACATAATTAACACTCGTGACGCCTTTGACCACACACCTTCGTTGTGCTGTGCTCTTCGCCTCTCATCTCTGGGCGCCCGTGGACCCTCCACCTTCCTGTAAAGACACAGCAGAACAAATTTTCCAATGAAGTCATGAAGGACAACGTCCGACTTTCAATAATAAACCAAATCTGTCACATCTGAACTAGAACCCAGTCAAACGCACCCCGGACAAAGACCCACATTCTATCTTTTTGTTTGTTATTATATATTATGGCTGGTTGACGAGGAGTACCCACATGCACCATTAGGTCTTTATTAGTCCTGACTGTGTCAGGAGGTGCAGGCACAGCCGAACCTTCACGTCCGATGAGAGATTTGTGGGATCCAGCTGCTGACTTATTGCTTCTGGCCTCGTTTAACAGGTTTAAGCTCAACATATAACTCATGATACAAAGGATGCTAATGACTGATTAGTGATCCACCAAACGTCTTTCTCTACAACACATGATGGGGGGCAGGATGGAGGGGTGGGGCATATGTGAAAGTTCTTCTCACCAGTTTGAACTGCCATGCTGCAACATCTCGCTTTCACCGAGGTCTCTGGGGATGGCAGGTAAGTAGGACAGAGTGTGGTTTTCAGATGTTGGATGTTTTAAATGATGGATATAGATTTTCTTTTCTTTTTTTTTTTCTTTGTATCTTCATTTGTACACACAATGACACAACTAATCATTCCAAAAAAAATTTTTAAATAAAAAGGGGGAAGGAAGAGGTAAAGAACATCCGATCCACCGTGAAGTTACAGAAAAGGGGGAAGGTGAGGTGAGAACTCGGCCAAACATGTTGGGAAAAGACGAGAGTTTATGGTGTTTTTTTTTTTTTTTTTGGTAACTTCAGGGATGGGATGAATGTAAGGAGGAGTGTTTTGGAATACTTACGCAGTGTAGGTGTGTGTGCGTGGTGCGATGGTACGAGGAGCCGTCGTCTGCAGCACCTCAGGGGGGCTCATCATGACGTAAAACTGACCTGAGACAAACATGATGTGCAGAATTACCCCAAACTGTTGGATATTTTTTAACTGAAACGTGGAAAAACTTGAATTTGATCTTCAAAATGTCATCAATACAGTCGACAAATCTGTTCAAATACACGCTGAAATCTGTCTTTTTCCTCACCTCCCGCCTGTGTGATCGTTGGGTCGGCGGTGGCCTGCACCGACACGGCCGTCGCTGTCCCATCGCTGACGGTGGCGGCAGGGAAATAAGCGAAACGTGTCTCTCCTCCTACAGTCTCCCCGCCAGGACTGCCGCCGTTACTGAAAGGGTTCTGGATAACAGCCTGGCACAAAAAGGAGGAGTCGGTCAACTAGTAAACAACAGTCACGTCAGACTTCTTTACACCTGCTTCAGCTCACCTGTGCCACTGCCTGAGGGGCTCCGGTAAACGCTGCCGTAGAGACGACGCTGACAGCTCCGGTCCCGTCAGCCGTGGCTTCTAATTGATCTTCTGTTACCTGAACCACCCGATAGGTCACCTGAGGACAGAGCAGACAGGGAACGCTTGAAATGGGGTTTGTAGGTAGTGTTGCAAAATTTAGGGAATTTTCCATGAGAATTAACAGAAATTTATGGGAATAAACAGGGAATTTACAAAATTGAAGGCTGACCCTTAAGAGAAAACTTAAATATAGTTGGGGAAAATATATTTTAGCATAACTTTCTTGACGAAAACAACCAGCTTTCATACAAGTACACTTGAATATGTGCTATTCCTCAGTTACATGCACATAGCACACTGCTACACACTGCTACTGCTTACTTTTGAGCCCGTGGACGACATAAAGTGAAGTGAGTTTTGACGATATTACAAGGTAAATATATTTGATGTTGATATTTAATATTTAACTTGCAGACAGCACATTAAAATGTATTCATACAGTTGATAGCTAGCTGATAAGTTAGATGCTAAATAAGCTACAGCTAGACCACCCTTTATGAGGCTATCTTATCGTGATGCTAGCTAACCCCCAATTACTAAATTACCCAAAATTTCCAGTTAATTCCCCCCAATTTCCATAATTCCCATGGAAAGTTTCAATTACGAATATTTCCAAAATGCCCTAGCTTAACTTCAGAAACCGGAGACTGGAAATTTTCCACCCTTTTGCAGCCCTGTTTGTAGGTAGCTCAAAATGAAACCAAGACTTGTGTGCGTCACCTCCACTGTGTACCTAACTTTTACGTCATGCGTGTTCATCGTGTGTTTTGTTCAGCTTCTGACCGAGACAAACTGTTATCAGGTGCTGACATCGCTCTTCTCTTTTCCCATGACACCTTGGGGTTTGTGGTTATTTCTAGGATTCACATTAATCACAGCAAATCACCCGGTGTGAACATTCCCAGTGTATTAACGGAGAAACTCACAATCAACCAACAGCACACTAAACCTCTCCTCCAAACAGTGACTGTCTAATCTTAGCTTAGCATCTGTTAACTACACACGGCACTCCTGTGAAGCTTCCTCCACATGTTGAAGCAAAAACAAACAAGAGTTAAAGGAGGGATGTAAGAGATGCTAACAGAAGCTCCAATCATTAACACACCTGGCTAACCGGTTTACTAACTAGAAAGAGCTACAACTGCGGCAACGTGGGTACTTACATACATATATGTATATCCGTGAGCTTGCCATGTGTCATTAACACGCTCATAGACTAGGAGGGAGGTTTATCCCACGATTACTAATAACAATAACAACTTGTGGGGGAAAGATGAAGACCAAAACACTCTTAAACACTTAAACAACATCACATCGCCACAGAGAGATCTTAAAAAAACACAGAGGACTAAGTACTACAACATATTTTGCCAAGAAGTGCATACTTTTATTGTGGAAGGATGAATCTCCTCCAACTTTTAAGCTGTTCCTGGACCAAATAAAGTAACTCAAACATATTTATTGCAGAAGCTCTTTTAGAGAGGTGATCCATAATGGATGTACCTCTGGCCCAGTGCCTGTAAGGATACAAGTACAGCATGAATTATTGACATAAGTACCTGTTAGTTATAACTCTGCCACTGTTTTTGTTGTGTCTCTCTTCTGTACAACTTGTCTGTCTGGTTTGTCTTGCAGAAGGACTCTCAGTGAATTATTATTATCTTTGCGTGTTTACTCCTCGGCTGCGGTTATTATTCACCATGATGTTCCTGTCTTATCTTGTAAATCACATCTTGACTTCCTGAATATAACAAGTTGGGTTTTTTTTTTCCCCCCTCCGTGCTCACCTGTCCTCCGCTGTTCTCTGTGCGAAACTGGTACTGCACATTGTGGTCAGCGAACGCAGCCTGCGGGACACCGGTGATGGTCACTGCAGTCTGCTCCTCCGTCCCCACCGCCTCTCCTGCAACACACACACACGTTTCAAACCGTAAAAAACACATGCATGTGTGTGTGTGTGGATGCATCTCTGCAGATATTAACTGCATGCATCATGCTCAGAGATATAAAACTATCTTATCAAGGGATTACGAGAAGAAACGAAGCTCCCACCTTCCTGTAACTGCACCACCTCTTCTGTTTCCTGTTTGTCGTGACTGAGAAAAAGAAACAAAAACACAAATGAGTCAAATGCACATTTCTCAGAAATAACATCATCAGTTATAAATGCACATGTGGAGCCAGATCTCATGGCCTGTTGTGAATGGAGAGCGCCCCCAGGTGGCCACATGGAGGAGGAGGAGAAGGAGGAGGAGACGTGTAAGACATAAATAAAGTGATACATGACAGAAATAATGTTTTGTGCAACTTCTGGAGGATTATTTTGAGTTTTTTTAACAATTAAAACTCAAGTTTGAATGTTTGGATTTGGTGCACGCGATAAAACAAACTTAATTAATCAGTAAAATATTTAAAAAACAACGAATTTTTGTTGAATTTGTTTAATTTTAATAGTAAATAAATCGCATTTTGTGCAGAAACGCCTCATTAAATATGAATAAATAATATATCTGGTGCTGTGTCTGTGCATTTCATGTCATTGAAATAAAAAACAGCAGTGGAGATGTTAAGAGATTTACAAGAAAAAGGCGCAAAATGTCTCCTAAAAATGTCCTTACGGAAGCCGAAGCATGCCGCTCACTCACACATCCGACCTCAGACAAACAAGCAAACGTGCCAAAAACTATCCGGAGCGTGCAGGTTTATTATCGGAGCAATGCAAAGGAGAGAAAAGGAGGTTTTAGGCCGTAGTTGTTGGGAGCCATGGCTGAGCAGGAAGCGGCCAAGCAGCCTCTCTCACCTCGCCGAGCTGTCCAGACTCTGCTCCAGCATATCCATGAAGGGTTTTTGAAGCGGGTGTAAAAAAAACGCCGATATTCAACGACACTGATTTACGGAGATGGAAGCGCTGATCACGGGGACAAACACACGGGTCATGTGAGGAAGACAGTCCAGGACACGTGAGGCACCGACCGGGCAAGGAGCTAAAATGGAGGCCGCTGCTGAACACAGAGGAGGAGGAGGAGGAGGAGAGGGGAGAGGAGGGTTGGACGGAGCCGCGTCTGCGTCTGTGCGGAAAACGCACCCAAAAAAAAAAAAACCCGAAAATCAGGCGGCGTTCACGCAGCTTCACGGAGGCGTCAGGCTTGTTAAGAGTTTTAGAGTCACAGCTGGATGTGTGGATGTAAAGATGTCGTTTTTTTTATGTGTGTGTGTGTGTGTGTCCTTTTGGTTTCCGTTTCGTTGCTCCGCTGCGCACAGCTGCTGTTTATCCGCGCAAAGCTGCGGGCTGCGCCATGCGCCCGATAAGATATGGAGTGGACTTAGTTTTGCGCGGTTTGTTTGGCGATTAAACGAGCTGTTTTTTATCCCTCTTAATGTCGCTTCATGTTTGTAAGATCTCACATATTTTAATGCGGTAGCCACGTGACTTTTTGGATGGAGAGATTTGGCGCATTAACGCGCCTTTTCTCGGTTTATTTCTGCGTAAAACTCCAAATATGTTTTGATTATTCTCCTTTTAGTTTTAACATCTGTGTGCATATAACTCAAGCACTCGTGTTCATCTCTGTAATGTTTACCTGAGGCTCACTATCAGCCCTCCAACCACACTTTTTTTCAGGTCCTTTGCCCAGGTGACCACAGAGATCCAATACGGGTTTTCCCACAAACCACATGACACAAAGTGTCCATGTCGTGGTGCCACAAACCGACACGCAGGCAGCGCTCTCGTCTCACTCACGCTTCTCCATTATTCACTTTAATGTCCTGTCGGACAGCTCGTGTCCGTGTTTTTTTTTTTTTTTACTCTGAAATCAGACAACACGTCGAGTTGTTGGACAGCAAACAGCGGATCTGTTTGTCTCTCTGCGCTCAGAGTCAAATCCAACGAGTGGGAGGCTGATGCGTGTCTGCCAGCAGGCTCATGATGTGCTCAGCAAACCATCAGGACATTTCTCCCTTTAAATCATGTTATTTTGTGAAACAACACCTGTTTTTTTTATTCTGACGGTGAGATTTTGTGCAATAAAGTGACATTTTATCCTTATATTCAATGTGTAACAATAACTGAAGAGAACAAGCTGCAATCAAACCAAATTATAAAATATATGTGTGTGTGGTTCTCATCAGAAAACACCAGTTTACACACATCAACAGTATAAAATCTTCACTACATCTTAACAATATAAAAAAATAATACAGACAACAACATAATGTGTTCACAAGCAGACATGAGATCACGTTACACACGTCAAAATAAGTTTTCCCTCGCATCAGATCAGTTTCTAAGTCCAAGCACGGACGTTGGAAGTCAGTCACATAAACTAAGAGCACAACATGTTTAAATTTCAAAAAATAACAGTGAGCTCTAGTTACTATATATATTTTATCACTTAGATTGATAACTGAATCAACCAATCAAATAAAGGCCCCATGTGCGTGCCCTCGAGAGGTCACAAGAAGATTTTGCATGACAAAGTGACATTTTATGGATGTTTCATATTTTATTAAACGTTTTGCAATAAAAGAAGAGAACGACTGATAGAGTGAATAATTAAACAAGGTAATTAACACAGTGACTGCAGGAAGTTTGTGTAAAACAAGCGATTTTGATGAATTCTTTTTCATGCACTGCAGGAGACTAACTTCAACGTCTCCATGCAGGCCTCATGTCTCATTTGTTTAACATCCTCATTTCCTGTGAAGACATGAACTGATTGACTGATTAACCCAAATAATGAACACCAAAGCTGCGGCTGAGTTACAGGAACGTTGGCTGCACACACCACCAGACTGATAAACCGTCATTTTTACCCTCAGACTTCTTAACTTTTAATCTAACCACGACTGCTCCCTGCAAGAAAACATGCACTCAGCCAACCACGACTGCTGTTCCTGAAGCAGGGCGGATATTTCTGTAAACAGTTGTCACTTTACTCTTACAGGAAACCATCAACATTTTAGTGCATTTTATTTCCTCATCTTATTTTTATCTTCTGCGTCTAACACTGTTACCGGCGCTCGTGCTCTTAACGCTGAGCTGACCTGTTTTATCTCAACACATTTCACTTCACTGCTGTTAAACTAAATATGACAAATAAACCTGGAAACTGTCCAGCTGTTCTCTATTTTTATTCTCGTTGTTTTAAATTAGAAATATCACTTCTTCGGGTTTGTTAAAGTCCTTCAGATGAAACAGTATGTATACTGTAATGGTGTGGAGAGTTTGTCGCGACATCTCCATGCAGAGATATTTTTTCTGGTTGTATTTCCTGGTCGTTTCCTGTCTGATTATTCCCAAAAGAAAACAACATGAGGGAAAATCTGTGACAAAGGGCCACGTCCCTGCTGCTGCTGTGGAGACAGACACAACCACAAAAACAACAGCAAGTTCTGCCACATCCAATAAATAGTTTGAATACTTCTGTTGTTAATTAAAAATGTCCCTTAATAAGTGTGTAGTAGTTGACCTTATAGTTTAGTTTAAAATAAACAGTAAAACATCACTGGTGTCCGCTATAGGCATCCCTGAATAAGTGACATATTTCACTGATGTTTAATAATGCAGAGATGAGTTTTCCTGATGGTTTTAGTAACCTTTGATACAGTTCTCTGTTATACATTTTAACATTTAAACATACTTAATATGCTTCTGTTCAGTGCAGTCTGAGGTTGTTTAGCAGAGAGTGAAGTCTGTGTGTTCAGGTCTTCACTGTGACTCAGATTATGTCTTAAATAATAATTTAATTTAACAATTTAATTGTAAATAAACTGTGTATCTTTTTAAAAAGTTGTCTCCCACCACATTCAGCTTTGTCGACCTCTAGTGGGGAGTCCACGGTGTCTGGAGTGTGTTCTGGAGCATACTGTAGTTTTGTTGCACTTTATATCTTAAATAATAATTTAAACTTTAAAAAAATATCAATTTAATTTAGTTTTATTTCCAAAAATAAATGAAATTATGAAAAATAGGCCTACTGTTATGTATATTCTTTAATAAAGTTACTAAGCGGCAACCTCTGTGTCTGTGAAGTGAAGCCAAAAAACTGCAGTTCCTCAAACGTCCACTTGAGGCTGGCTACAGAAGTGAGTCAGTCTCCATAAGTCCCCATGTTAAAATAACCTCACAGCAGAAATAAACATGTTTACAGCCTGGTACAAAAAACTGTTTTGGTCTCTATAGTTAATTTCCCCGTTCATGACAACTGTACTGAGGGTGAATTTATATACAACTCACCTGTTCAGATTATATTAAGGCTTAAAGTTATGCAGGATTAACAGCATGGACACTTTGATTGACAGGTGGGTGCTGTTACAGATGGCTTATTTGAGCAACCAGGCTTCATTCAGCCCACCTCAGCTCCACCTGGCAGAGGCAGGACTACATAGATGACAGCAGCCTGGGCCACCAGACACCGGATGTGACATCCATATTTTAGGCCAGTGAAATCAAGGCACAACCCTACAAAATAAGCTTTGTCGACCTCTAGTGGGGAGCACACTGGTTCCCACAGTTGTTGGCTGTGTCCTAACTTGATCTCTTGAGAGAGTTTTATCAAAGCTGAGGAGTACGAAACACCTTCCCGAAACTGAACCGACCTTTCAGACGCTTCCAGTAAAGAATAAGTAAGTAAGTTAGATGAAGTTACCTCGTGTCTGTCTGCATAAAAACAGGCATCGAGGTCTGAAAACTCCACATCTGAGTCCAAACCTTTTATATTTAACTTCACGACAAGTATGAGGAGCACAGCTTGAGTCAAACAAAGTACACAAGCAGAACTCTGTGCTAACAGATCTGCTTAAAATTATCCCTCGTATGTATCAGATGGCTTCTTTGAGTAGCGAGTGACTCATTCATTCAGACTGCACACCCATTACAGTGGGATGGAGAGAGAGAGAGAGAGAGAGAGAGAGAGAGAGAGAGAGAGGAACAACCACCTACCAAGTGCCAAACTTGAGGCCAGCCTCTCTCCTCTCCTCCCATCTCATTCTTTCCTATATGGGCACTCACAGATTAATCTGCAGACAGCGCAGCAACAGGCTGAACACTGCTGAGGACACTCTGATCACAAGATTTACAAAAAAAAAAAAGAAACGAAAGTCTACGATTCATCCTCGGAGCAGAGTTTTCTCTTCATCTGATCGGCTTCGAAAAGGTAAATCGTCTCCATCTTTTGTGCCGGGGACCTTTTCTTTGATTTATTGGGTGGAGTCGATAACCCCTCCCATGTCTTTCTGATTCATTAGACTCTTTGTCTTTTTGTTTGTTTTGTACCATTGCACTCAAAAGAGTTGGAAATT
Organism: Protonibea diacanthus; assembly: GCA_028641955.1. Classification (NCBI taxonomy): domain Eukaryota; kingdom Metazoa; phylum Chordata; class Actinopteri; family Sciaenidae; genus Protonibea; species Protonibea diacanthus. The sequence continues at coordinate 18,299,023 of CM053993.1, read as the reverse complement.
TTGGGAAACTTAAAGTTAATTGAGTTTAATTTCAATTCTGAGCTTGCAAAAATCGACTTTTATGCATGAATTAGGCGTGTTTTCGTCACCGTTTCCTGGATTTATATGAATCGCAGTGCTTGTTCATGGTGGGGATTGTTGGGCCTAGGCCTGCTCTGTACGGAAAGTGTCATGAGATAACTTCTGTTATGATTTGGGGAAATATAAACGAAATTTAATTGAATTTAAAAGTCATAAATGTGTAGAGGACTTACTCCTGTATTTATTGTGCACAAAAACAAACTTTTAGAAGTTAATAATCACGTTTTTTTCTCTAAAGTTTGCATATAGCTGCCATGGCGACACCCAAAAACACCCCCCGAGGTGCAAACACTCCCCTCGTATCTCCAAACCGCATCACCCGTCTCCAGGAGAAGGAGGACCTGTCCAACCTCAACGACCGCCTGGCTGTCTACATCGATAAAGTGCGTTTCCTGGAGGCCGAGAACGCCGGCCTTCGTCTGCGCATCACCGAGTCCGAGACAGAGGTCAGCCGGGAGCTCACGGGCCTGAAGGCCGCTTACGAGAGCGAGCTGGCCGATGCCCGTCAGACTCTGGACTCCGTGGCCAAGGAGCGAGCTCGCCTGCAGCTGGAACTGGGCAAACTCCGAGAGGACTACAAGGAGCTGAAAGCGAGGTGGGCTGCAGCATGTCACTCTAACAGGGTTTCCTACACGTGTGCATGGGCGGTGCTAGTGGAGTTAGTGTTTGGTGGTGGTGGTGGTGGTGGTGGTGGGGGGGGGTTTAAGGAAGTTAAAGGCCCCGAATTCCTTAGAAGCACCCATGTGTGTTTGTGAAATGTCGTTTTTTCACAATTAAAGCTCAACTATGTTTGAAATAACGTCAAAAAATATTCCTCCTACACATAAAAAACTGAGTTCAGACGGGATAAAACTCTTAAAACACCTTTGTTGTTACTGACTTGTGTGGTCTGGTAGGGTACCGGTAGCAAATGATGGCTAAAGTTAGAAAACCAGATAGATATTGCTGCATAACTGAGCCAGTTTGCCGTCTTTATGACTCTCCTTTGCTCTGTTGTTACACAACATTTCAGTGTTTACCTTTATCCTTTAATTATCACTGCAGCCTAGTCAGATTTATCAGACCTGCTCGAAAGAAGGGCACAAAAACTGTCCAACTCTTTGCCCTTTTTGGGTAAAAAATGAAACAAATCAGCGTTGTATAACTTTTAAACGAACCTTCTGATCCGGACATTCTGTTTATCTGATAATCAGGAGATGTAACAGCTGCCCAGAGGCGCCTAAAAACCCCATTTTTCTTCAAAGTGCTTCTCCGTTTGTTTATTAATGCACGAGTGAGGCGGTTTTGTGATTGCAATGTTAACATCTAACACATTTCTGCACGTGTGTCTGCACAGCAGCAGAACACACTGACTCATTAGCTCCTAATAGCTGATGCACACACAGTGTCGCCTCGCTGCCAGGGCCACTCCCTGTAGCGTTTGCATATCCTTCTCATTCCTCACTCCAGTTTGACGTTAGACTTCTGCTCGTGCTGCCACATCCAGAGTCTGATGACTAACTCTTTCCCTAAGTTTTCTCCTCCTTCACCAAAGTAATCATTATGGACACAATACGTGGCAGTGTTTGTAGGGCTCCACTCTCCCGCCTCCATTATTTTTCCATAAATATTGAGACGAAAGGGAGAAGCCGTCGTGTGTTTGGCGAAAGCCAAGCCGTTGCCATGGCAGCGCCTCAGCTAAACACCAACGGCTGTGGTTGTGGCTACCAGATACACGGGACTGGATGTAGATTATTGTGGCCTATGAGTCATATGCACCGAGGTCTTTCCCGTAGCTATATCCTTCATTCAAAAATAGCTCATACTTGTTTGATTAGACCCTGTAAAGGAAAGCCAGTTCCTTCAGTTACAAAGCAAAATGGATGTTACTTAAAAACACATCCGAGGAAATGCAACATCTGAAACTGTTTCGGTGTTTACAGGAACACCAAAAAGGAGTCAGACTTGGCCGGCGCCCTGCAGAGGCTCAAAGACCTCGAGGCTCTGCTCAACTCCAAAGATGCGTCCTTGACTACGGCGCTGGGAGAGAAGCGTAACCTCGAAGTGGAAAACAGGGACCTAAAGACTCAGGTTGCCAAGGTAAACTCAAACCCACGCTCAGCTGAAAAAAAAACCCCCAGTGGAAACACATCTGGGGTTCATCTTTCTGCAGTTACAGCTTACAAGCTCTCACCAGCTCCTCATACATAATCCTCGGTGTTTTCCACCCTGTGATAATAAATCAGCTTATCAAAGACTCTGTTACAACCCTATTTTTGCCTTCACCGCGAGCTAGTTTCCTGTGGACTTCTCTGAAAGGGCCTTACATAACTTTCTTGAATGAAAATGATTGAATTCAGTATCCTTCTGCGCCCATGTGAGCAAAATAAAAGATGCATCCGCTGACTTTAGACTCTGTCATGGCTGCTTGAGCTCAGACATGTTGATTAAAGAGCAGCCTCCCAGCTCTCCTGCCCTCTTACTATATTTACTGCATATTTCTGTGCCGTGTTTGTGTGAATGTTTGCTCATTGCTGTCTACTAATATTGGCTTCCCGCCGTGCTTTCTTAGCTGGACACCAGTTTGGGCGATGCCAGGAAGCAGCTGCAGGATGAGATGCTGAGGAGGGTGGACGGAGAGAATCGCATCCAGACCCTCAAAGAGGAGCTGGAGTTTCAGAAGAACCTCCACTCCGAGGTCAGAGTCCTCAGTCAATCTTTTGTTTTTCACTTTTTTTTATCACACCAGAAGCTGCCTTGTTATTTCAAGACACACACATTTTGTGGTTAATGATTTTGGGGATTTTCCAACAGGAACTGCGGGAGACAAAGCGGCGCCATGAGTCTCGTATGGTGGAGTTGGATAACGGGCACCAGCAGGACTTTGAAAGCAAGTTGGCAGAGGCGTTGGTGGAGATGCGTAACCAGCACGAACTGCAGATCAAAATGTACAAGGATGAGATAGAGAAGACCTACAATGCCAAGGTACACCGTCAACTTAACGAACCTCAAAACATCATGAGATGATGCATCAGACTGTTGAAGGTGCTCATGTTCTACTTTCTTGTTTCTTTCTGTCAGCTGGATAACGCTCGTCTGTCGGCGGACAGGAGCAGCCACCTGGTTGGAGCAGCTCATGAGGAGCTCCAGCAGACCCGAGTCCGTCTGGAGTCTCTGTCCTCTCAGCTCAGCCAGCTGCAGAAACAGGTGATCTGAGACAGGCAACATGAGCATGAAGCCTGCATCCATTTTTACTTGTCTTATTTTGACCTGACGATAACTTTGCGATCCAGCTGGCGGCCCGCGAAGCGAAGATCAGGGACCTGGAGGACGCCTTGTCTCGGGAGCGAGACACCACACGTCGTCTGCTGGGTGAGAAAGACCGAGAAATGTCCGAGATGAGGCAGCAAATGCAGCAGCAGCTGGATGAGTACCAGGAGCTCCTGGATGTCAAGCTGGCTCTGGATATGGAGATATGCGCTTACAGGAAGCTGCTGGAGGGAGAGGAGCAGAGGTATGTTGGACCCACAGTGAGTTTTACAGTGTCCCATGTGCCTCAAACACTTCTTCATCATCACGTTTGTCCCCGCAGGCTGCGCCTCTCTCCCAGCCCCCCACCCATCAAAGTGACAGGAAGTCGTTCCTCTGCTTCGGGCGCTCACTCTCGATCAGTCCAATACAGCTCTCAGAGCTCTCCAACCAAGAGACGCCGTCCCAACGACACCGACAGCGAGGCTTCGAGCTTTGCGGGTGGAGCTGTGGCCCGCACTCGCATCACCCAGCAGGCCTCGGCCAGCGGACGGGTCACCGTGGACGAGGTGGACCTGGATGGGAAATACGTCAGACTGAGCAACAAAGCAGATGAGGTGAGAAGATGGAGAAAATGATGGGATCCTCTTTGGCTCTAGCTTAAGTTCATTAACCGCTGACTCTTTGTCCACCTGTCAGGATCAAAACTTGGGGAACTGGCAGTTGAAGCGTCAGGTGGGATCTGCTGTTCCAATCATCTTCAAGTTCCCGGTGAAGTTCACCTTGAAGGCCGGGCAGAGGGTCACGGTAAGCGGCACCTTATTTACTCAGCAGAATCACAAATGTGTACGGCGATGAACAGATTACTCACAGCCGACCGTGTGGTTGACAGATCTGGGCCTCCGGTGCTGGTGGAACCCACAGTCCTCCGTCCGACCTGGTGTGGAAGAGTCAGCCCTCCTGGGGCACCGGAGACCTGCTGCAGACCATCCTGATCAACGCCAATGGAGAGGTACTTTAGATTTACACCCCAAATATATGACGTATTTATTTTAAAGTGTCAGAAATAGGCAATAAATGAACTCTGTAATACTTTTTCCTACAGGAAATGGCGATGAGGAAGATCACCCGCACACATATGGAAGAAGAAGATGATGACATGGTGAGAGAAATCTGCAGGACCGAGTTCAGAGTTTTCACCACCGGATTACAGCAATCAAACATGAGGAATATTTGCAGATTTTCAGTGTTTCCATGCTCTGATGTTGTCTCTTTGCCTCAGCAGGTTGCTCACAGCACCTGTGGTGACAGCGAGTACAACTTGCGGAGCAGGACGGTGGTCTGCGGCTCCTGCGGACTTCCCTCAGATAAATCCAGCAACTGCTCCGTGACTTCAGCTTCCCGCTCCTTCCGCAGCGGGGGCCTCTCCGAGGGTTTACTGCCGCACTCCTACGTGTTCAGCACCAGCACTCCTCGCAGGGTGGGCACCGCAACACCTCCAGCTCATATAATGACTTCCTTTTGAACATTTTTAAAGGTTCCTGTCTTGAATTTTGAACTGATCTGTTTGTCGATCTTTCCTCTTAGGCTGGATTCAGAATGGAGAACTGTAAAGTGATGTGAGCCTGTGGATCCACGCTGAAACTCTTCACCTATTCACCCAGTTTTCAGTTATTAGTTCTTTAGTTACCAGTTGTAGTTATTAAGTTCAGGTCATGTACTTTTATTCTATGCAATAAAACTTTATACTGCTTTTTTTATAATGTACATAGGCATGCTTTTTGGTGATTAAATGGTGCATATGCTAAGTTTCTACCACTCTTCCACTTTGTAGTCCATTATGAGCCTAACAGCTACTTAAACAGCTTAAAACAACCATTTGGGCTAATTGTCCCTGTTACATCAAATCATTACACTCTGTAGTGTAAGTACATTTATTTTGACGATAATTGCTTCAGGAGTTAAATCAAGTAAACTGACCCAAACTTTGCTACAGATCAACAGAATATTTTGTATTTTTTACTGATATCAATAAAGACATTTTCAGAATTCTGCCATATTTGTTTTGATCAACAACAGTGATGCAGCCACGCAAGTTGTATATAAATTCACCCTCAGTACAGTTGTCATGAACGGGGAAATTAGATAGAGACCAAAACCGTTTTTTGTACCAGGCTGTAAACATGTTTATTTACATTTTAACATGGGGACTTATGGAGACTGACTCACTTCTGGAGCCAGCCTCGAGTGGCCACTCAAGGAACTGCAGTTTTTGGCACTTCCGCATTGGCTCCACTTCACATCCATCGAGGTTACTGCTTGAGCTCAACGGGATAAATCCACCAATATTTGGACAAAGTGGACCAACTGTAGACACTTAAAAAACACAAAATAAACTACATGATATAAAAAAAAGTATTTTTTGTACTTCATAGCCTATATTTACTGTACATATATTTATAAACATATACACATACATGTTCATGCATGTGTACACATACATGTAAAAGAAAACACGTGAGTGCTTCCACCACTGTTCATTTTCATCATTTTCTTCCATGTGTGAAGAATCTTTACGTTCCAGAGGTCGTGCTTTTATTTTGAAATCAAAGACGCGGCTTTTATTTTCTTACCCTTTTCTAACCCGGAAGTAGTTGCCTCTGTCGGGCTGCTGCAGCGTGTTGTTGTTGTTGCTCTTCTTCTTCCTTCATTGTATCAGTTTATTTCAGCTCTGTAAGTTTGTGTCAGTGCATAGATTAAACTGGAAACGCGCACGTGAAGCCTCGTTAACGTTTGGTGAGTTTATTTAACTTTTATTAAGGTCAAAGAAAGTCAAAGCTCGTGACTGACGTTAGATAGCAATATGTAAACAAAGATTTTTAAATTAAAATACTTGATGTCATTAAATGTTAGGCCACCTAGTGTCTTTCTAAAGTTAATAAGCTGTGATAATATTAGCACTACATAAACCTTTAAAGTATCCGGATATGCATGTTGGATCATTTGTATCATGCACATATATCTGCATATAACAATATATATAATTAATACAAGTCACTAAACAGTGCTGTTAAAGAGTCTGACAGCTGTTGAGTGGAGGTTATGTGGCAGTCCTCCTTCTTACATGGTGGGAGTAGCAGTCTGTTTGAGGCCTCCGCAGTCTCATGCAGGAGGTGAGAGGAGCTGTTCATGATGGAGGTCAGCTTTACCAACATCCTCCTCTCCCCAGCTTCATCTGTCGGCAGTCCCCACGGAGCCATAGAAAGTTTTAACAGAGTCCTGCACACTCCAGTAGGTGGAGACGACTTTGACCCTCCTTGTGCAGGACGACGTCTGTGTTTTCAGTCCAGTTTATTGCTGAGGTGAACATCCAGTGTTTGTACGCTCCCATCTAGATATCAGTCCAGTCCAGTCTTTCTCCGTCATTTTGCTGGCCTTGATATGAAGGTGGTTGAGATTGCACCAGTCAGCGACGTCTGTATTAAATTTACAGTGATACAAAACAAAGAAAAACGGCAAATTCTTACATCTGAGCAGCTGCAGCAGGAAATGCTGGGCATTTTGATCGACTGATCTTGTAATCTTAGTTGGTGTATGCATTGTAGTGCACTATGAGTCTGTTTTATCACTCAGACTGAATGAAACTGCAAAGTTTGCATCGAGAGTCTTTGTGTCATCTCTTTGCGTAAAGCATACTGAGCAGGAGCCGAGAGCACAGGCATGATCAATGCAAACACAGTCTGCAGGTGGACGGAGGTGGAAAAGAAAAATGCAAACAAGCAGTGAAAGCAATGCAGCAGCTGTAGGAGGAGGCGGCGGTGTCAGCAGGCTGAGCAGCAGATGGAAAAATGTACACCAACACTGGAGCTGTCTGTCTGAATCGTAGCTCGCAGGCTCTACAGTTCGTTATGTCATGGGATCAACGCGGGGACTGACTTCCTTCAGTTCAGGGTAGATCGCTGTGATGTGGTCTCTTCTCTTCCAGGAGTTTGGATCCATCTGGATGTTGAGTGTCCGGGCGTTGTTTGGGATCGGCTTCCTGGTGACCTCAAGGGCCGCAACAGTCCTCGCTCAGACTGGGACATGTCCGCTGTCCGCTGCAGCTAACAACCGCAAGAAGACTGAATGTTTCAGTAGCAGGCCGGCAACCACCATGGCACAGACCATCAAATATCTCGGGTGAATTTAAAATCTTGCAGTGAGACCGTGTATATATATATGTGTGTGTGTGTGGACTGTCCAGACTGACGTGTAGCTGCTCCACAGGCAGGAGGAGGCCCAGCACATCGATGAGGAGCTCTTCAGCGAGTACGGCTTCAGTGTGGACCAGCTGATGGAGCTGGCTGGACTCAGCTGTGCTACAGCCGTCACCAGGGTGAGATACTGATACTAAGATTTTATGGACAAAACGAGTGGCAGGTTAATCGGTAATGAAAATTATAGCCGTTGTTATCGAAAATGGACAGCTTTGAGGTTGTTCAGCACCTGTCAGCAGCAATTTCAGTGGAAGATATCAAGCTCAACCTCTTGGAGAGAGTTTAAGCAGATTTTTTATCACACCGGTCTCATCGTTCAGGGTCCTCGAGCTGCTGGAGGAGTGCAGTCGTAGACAAATGCACACCTAAAATACAAGTGAAGTAAATAAAAGACAATAAAAACAACCACAGAAACCACAAACTATAATTGTTTATAATAGTTGTATTCCTCCAAAAACACTTCGCAGCATGATCTTATTTTCTGTTTTTTTAAACTTGAAGACCTTTTACGTATCCGCTGTGCAGAAATCAGATTATTGCATAAAGAGGGAAAAAAATCAAATTACTCGTTACTGCATCAATACGAGCATCTTTCTTAAGTAGCTGCTGTGGAGAAAATTCTCTTGTGACTGGTTGTGTTTGTGTCTTTTCCTGCAGGCTTATCCGATTACTTCTCTGGTCAAAGCCAGACCGTCTCTGCTGGTGATCTGTGGACCAGGTAACAACGGAGGCGATGGCCTGGTCTGTGCGCGACATCTTAAACTCTTCGTGAGTGTCCTTTACTCTTGTGACAGGAAGACTCTCCGTACATTTAATCAAATTTAAAGTGCTGTGCTTTTTGTTTTGTTTACAAACTGTGAGAAGATTTAAGTCTGAAATCGAGTCTTTAAAGTGAGAAAGATCTGCCAGTGTAGTAGAAATATTTCAACCGGTTTTAAATGTAGCTTCTTTTCCTAAAATGAACTTCTAGATGTTTCTAGTGGAGCTTTATTGGTCAAGTATACGTACACAAACAAGAAATTTGAGTTTTGATAGAAATGGAGACAACAAATGTGAACAAAGATAGTCTTAGAACATATTTTATAGGTTTCTAAAATATATTTTAAAGTTGTTTTAACTAAAAACTGATAAATATTTTGCTGACAAGCTGCAGGGTTGAAGGTAAAACCCCAAACAAAGCCGTAAACGTTGTTGGCTCAAGTTGAGTCGTTGTTCAAATTTAAATTGTTGAATATCTGTGTTCAGTAAGTGAGCAGCGAAGACAAAACATGTGGACATAAGTGTCTGGAGCCTGATGATAGATCATGCACACGGGGTTGACCTCACTGTAGATTTCAGAAAGCTTAACTCGAGTGAGTGAGATGGGTACGATGTAGGATTTTGCACCACGTCTAACGCATCCCACAGCTCCTCTGAGATCTCCTCCCCCCACTGAGTTTTAATTTCATGATGAAGGGTCAGCTGCAATGAATAGAAAAGAGTGTATAAGCGTGAAAAAGCAGCTTTTAGGGAAGGAAATGGCGTTAAATGGAGTCAATCAGTGATTCCTCTGGGAGACTTTGCTAAAATTGCAGACAAAAGTACAGATTTAAAGATATCTAACGCTAAGAACGCAAGGAAGGAAGGACACACTGTATCGATCAACTTATAGATTTTTCTAGGATCAATAGGTTTGAGGTTTTTTCAGATCAACTGTCGAACACTTTTAGTACATTTTACTGAAGTAAAGAGTCTGAATACGTCCTCCACCCCTGCTGTACAGCACCGTATTAATTTTTCATTAGTGTATTCTGACTTGAGGCGGTTAAGTAGTGTTCGCAGACGTCCATTTAAGGACAGGCTGCGTGGAGTGCAGATAATCTTTGGCCCAGTCAGTCTCGTGGCTGTCTGGTTTCCAGCTATGATGAATGTTTTTCGAACCACTTTGTTTGTCCTCTCGCAGGGTTACGAGCCGACCATCCTCTACCCGAAGAGGCCGAACAAACCTCTGTTCCACGGCCTGACCACACAGTGCCAGAAAATGGAGATCCCCTTCCTGACTGAGATGCCTGAGGTTTGGTGTTAATCAATTATGCAGCAGCGTTATCGACAGCGGCGGAGAGAAAATACGTCTGTGTGTTGTGTTGATGGCATTTTAATTCGAGCTATTACACATGATTAGATCTTGTTAAGTGAGGCTGCAGTTTATATTAGATGAAGACTCAGTCATCCCTGTGGGGAAATTAGAGCTTCTGTTACAACAAATAACACAGTCTATAATATAATTGATTGAATGATACAGTAATGATGCAGTAGACTCTGGAGTCCGGTGTTTACAAGTTAGAGATCTAACGTGTTTTAACATATTTTAGTGTTTTACTCCAAAGTTTTGGTTTTTCAGGCTAAAGTGGTCGATGAGGCTTACAACCTGGTGATCGACGCCATCTTCGGCTTCAGCTTCAAGGGCGCCGTACGGGAGCCTTTCGGGTCAATTCTAAATGTGCTGAAGAAGACGACAGTCCCCATAGCCAGCATCGACATCCCCTCAGGTCAGTCTTCACACAAGAATATGAGTTTCTACTAAAGAAATATGCACTTACTACCATGTTGGTGAGGTTTAATCTTGCTTTTCTTGCAATAGATAGATTATTTAACAAATTTTGCTTATTACTACCTCCAGTTTCTCCAGTGAACCTTGGTTGTTGTGGGGAAAAATGAACTCCAGCCTCATATAAGATAGGATAGACTTTACTGATCCCACACCAGGCAAATTTACTTGTTACAACAGCTCATAATAAACAAGGTGGATGAGAAAATTGTAGAGTCCTTCCTGGAGCGATCTAGTTTCGGATCCAGCCTGTGCGTCCTTGTCCGTCCACTTGCACAAGCTGAAAGCCGTCCAGAGTTACCAGCGAGTCCGAACTGAGTTCATTCAGCCATGAATTTGTGATGCTACACTCTCCATACTCCCTCTGTAGCCTGGTTAGTGCCGTTAGCTTCTCCATCTTATTGTGGAGAGATCAGACACAGACATAAGTCTCTCACAAGTCTCGGAGGTTTAACAATCCAGGTGCCTACAGGAGGTCTGATCTGATTAGGTCAGCTGGTGAGCTGATTACTGTGCACATTCACTCACACGTTTTTTTTTTTTTTTTAATTTAAAGGTTGGGATGTGGAGGAGGGCAGTGCAGATGGACTGCAGCCTGACATGCTCATCTCCCTCACAGCTCCAAAGAAGTCCGCCTCCCTGTTCAGAGGTCGATACCACTTCCTTGGAGGTCGCTTTGTGCCGCCGGGTCTGGAGAAGAAGTACCAACTCAACCTGCCTCAGTATCCCGGCACAGACTGTGTGCTACAACTGTAGTGGCTGTAGGTTTGATGAGAGCATTGCAGCGTTGTCTTTAGAGGAGTAGTTCGACATTTTGGGAAATGGTTATCATCTGCATTTTTTCTCAAGAGTTAGACGAGAAGATCGATACCACTCTCATGTTTGCCATAATTACAGAGCTGGTGTCTGGAAGTAAATAGCCTAGCTCAGCATAAAGGCTGGAAACAGAGTGGATTCAATCTGCACAAGTAACCTTTGGAAAGAAATCGGTACACATCTCTAAATTTTGAACTACTCCCTAAGTCATTGTGTGGATGAGGGTGGATGTGATTTAAAGCCCAGTTTTAAGTTGTTATGACGGGGTTTTATTAGCTCTTTGGAAGATGCATGAAAATAATAAAAAAAGAATTAATGATTGGAAGTTGTCCGTGTTATTTTTTTGTAATATCAACCATTTAATAATCACCTTTATAATATTTATAAGACAGAAGACTCCTCCCAGTCACATGTACTTTTTCTGTTTTTATTAGTACATCTTAAGATTTCATTGAATGTACAACTAGCAACTGGAAAGACAGTCTATCATAGTCCATGACATTCTATTTTATAAATAACTTTACCATACGGGTTGTGTGTCGTCGTTGTTTGTACATTAGTTGGTGATGGTGTAGTAAAAAGCTTCCTTTGACAATCAGCCTCATGGAGTCCAACACCATAGTTTCACTTACATGTTATATAAATATGACTACGTATACTTAAAGAAATACTGTATGTACAGTATATGCTTTTAACAATGTGGCTCATTAATGCATAATGTTTTTTTCTCATGTAAGTGCAGGACATGCTCTTGTGCGCAGAATACTATATACAGTGCTGGTACCATGCTCTCTTTGTATGTCATATCCATTTGGGATCTTTGTCGAGGGAAAACTAAAATAGAAGCTTGAGATGAGGAGGAGTTTTTCTTCCAAGCTGTCTACATGCAGATCTGATGGTGGAAGGATGTTTTCAGTCCATGGAAGAAGCCTGGAGATAAAAACAAGACATATTAATAGATTTAAAGGCAACAAACAAAGTGCAGTTAATCAACAAACACTAAGTTTTGAGGTATGTAGGGTTGGGTCATGGTGGCAGCAGGTTTAGCAGGACGTTCAAGATGTACCTCCCTCAAGCAACACATTCAGCCTCCTTCTGGGGGATCCTGAGATGTTCCCAGGCTAGATGGGTCTATATTAGTCCTTCCAGCAGATTCTGGGTCTTCCCCGGGATCTTCCCCCAGTTGGATGTACCCAAAACACCAAAGGAAGGTGCCCATGGAACATCCTAATCAGTTGCCCAAACCAACCTCAGCTGGTTTCTTTTGATGCAAAGAAGCGTCGGCTCTACTCCAAGCTCCTTACTCTATCTCTGGCTGAGCCCAGTCACCCAGCGGAGGAAGCTCAATTCTGCTACTTGTGTCTGCGACCTCATTCTTTTGGTCACTACCCAAAGTTCATGACCGTAGGTGAGGGTTGGAACGTAGATGCACTGGGAAATCGAGAGCTTTGCCGGGTTCGGTTCAGCTTCCTCTTCCCCACAATGGTCCACTAAAGCAACCACAATCCAGAGATACTTGAACTTCTTCCCTGGGTGCTTGGAGTACCCGACCTTCTTGGAGTCTTAAGAAGGAGGTAGGGTCCTAGATGGGATTCCATCTGGTGACTCTATAGTTCTGCTAGGGGACTTCAACACTCATGTGGGTGACAACGGAGTAACATGGAAGTGATTGGAACCCGATTGGTGCTTTGTTATTGGACACACCTCTGGAAGAATTTTTCGTGTATCCAGGGAAAGATTGGGGACATGGAAACCAAGTGGACCATGTTCAAAACCTTTACTGTTGACCCAAGTGTCTAAGTCTTGACAAGAAAGCAAATAAGCAAATTTCCTAAACACATTACAGATTAAGTTCATTAAGTGGTAGCTTTTTCACTACGAGATCATGACGTACCTGTGCTATTCTCCGACTTGCACTCCTGCGCAGTTATCTTTACTTTCCGAGGCTATCGCTAAATATTCAGCATTTCTAGAAGGAAAAAAGAAAAGCCGAAAGTTAAACTTTCACTTCAGCACAATGAAATGGGTAAAGAAATTCAAAAACAAAACATTACAGCTATGGTAGTATGACAGGTCTTTGTTCTATTTTTTGACTTACAGGAGGGTGTTTGAGTTTTTGGTTTTGGTTTTGGTTTTGGTTTTTACTAGGGTGGAGGACGACACGATAGGACGGACAAGACGAAAACATGACAAGTAGACACAGGGAGCGTGAGATGTTAGACAAAGAAGACACAAGTGAAAACACACAAACACAATGGAAACATCAATAATCTTAAAAATAAGTAGATAACAAGACAGGCAAAGTGAGAGAAATATAAACCAAACAAAGTAAAGGTTTAAATTATAGGTGTAACTTAAGCAATAGAACATGAATAAACTATGGCGGTATTCATGAGGAAATACGTTTTTTAAAGCATAACTATCACACCTAATGCCTTATTTTGAACACATCGGTGAGTTTAGTTTTAGTTAGTTTTTAGAGTAAAGGCCCAGTCACACCAGAAAGTTTAAGGAAAAATCAGCTGTGTAGAATATTTGCCTAAGGTGAACTGCTACAGCTGGCCAGCTAACCGCTAATGAGCGAGCCAGCCAGGAAAATGCAGGTGCTAGTTAGTCAAAATAACTCAACTAGCTGTGTCTCTCTGTACTGTGTGTGTTTACTAGCATGTTGTTCTCAGGACTGTAGAACAGGACATACAGGATTTCATTGTGCTCCGAGCTAACGCGCTTTCTAAATATCAGTTAGCTTAAGACAACATCAGTTAACTGTCTGTTAGCTACCAGTTACACACGCTAACAGTTAATAAGTACAACTTTATTGCTTCTGCCTCACACCTTGCTATCGCCCTGCTGGAAAAAAACAGCACTAGACCAGTATAAATTAGCATAAACTAACATCATTTACATGTTGGTCTATGCTGGTTTTTCCTGCAGGGTGATCAACACCACAGTCAAAGTTCCCCCTGCGAGTAAGTTCATAGATGGGGGTTATTCCATTTTATAAATAGTGTCTTGTGTGACCGGACCTTACCCCCAGATGTGTGTTGTTTCAAGCTTTGCATGCACTCCAGCCAGACCGCTATATTGTTATATGCGTATATGCTGAATCAACAACAAAGTGCCAAAGATTTGTTGAGGTCATTTAGCAACCTTGCTACCATTAGTTTGTCTTCCAGAGCGAACTGACAAACCAATTCACCCAGAACTGGGCGGACAAGGTCTCCCACATGTCATGAGTGACATGACATGAATGTGCATACAGATGTATGCACTGTAATGAAAATACTTACGCTGCTTCTCGTAATGCTTCTTCCCCGGCTGCTGCTATTTTCCTGTAACAGTATATCATCTCTATGAGGAGCCAGACCTGAAGGCCAATGATGGACACGTACATCATGACCTCAGACACGATGGAAGCTGTTCCTCTGGTGGCTGCACACAGGAAGCAGGGGAATAAAGAATCAGACACCAAAGAGGCAACCTGACAGTGCTCTTATAAAGAAAATGTCCTTTATCGGGTAATGTCTAATCTAAAAATGGGGTGATGGCCAAAGAAAGACCTGCTTCAGGTCACCTAGGGTTAGGTGACCATTGTCCAGTGATTGTCCAGTGTGAACAATGGTCGTTAAGGTCACCTGAGGGCCGGCGTGAATGACGATCGTTCATCTCAGGTGACCGTAACAACTCGAACATCGGTCATCACAAAAACAACAAGAACTAATGAACCAAGTGGTAACTATGGCCTGGTCAACGATCCTCTCTAGGCTCAATACCTCAATACCTCAATACCTCTCCATCAGGTAGTCAGACCTGAAGAAGCCTTTCAGATGAGAGGTGAAACGTCTCCACGGATCAAGTACCATTGCCCCAGACTTAACCCTTTTCGAAGACGGTCTGGAAAGCTTCAACCACTTGCACCAAATCAGTTTTCAAACGTCTATTTGGAAATGCAACATATAATTTGGTCAACCATTAAATACTTCTAGTTGGTAAGTTGATTTCATCGTACCTTTAGCCACCACAGAGAGCTGGACCACTTTGCTGACAACAGTGCTGTACTCATAGTTAGCGTAGGAGAGGATGCGGTTGAAGAAGCAGCTGTAGGTTCCCGTGTCGTTGAAGGTGACGTTGAGCAGGTATATGGACCCATCCTGGATGTCGTTGCTCCTCTTGCTTCCATTCCAGTCTAGACGGTCCATGAAGTGGTCGTGCTTGATGGTGGGGCCGTCCTCGTCGTAGGTGTAGATCTAGTACCACAGAGACACCAAGGTTAATCATAGCTCTGCTGTCCCAGAATACTTCTGCATACATATATTTGGACAGTGATTTGCACAATGTACCAATCATGTATAAGTACTGTAATGTACTATAATATATATGTTTATAGATTTTGAATTTCTCAGGTCAGGTTTGGCCATTCTGGACTACTCTAGAAATATGGTGGTACATCACACTGGGTGGGGGTCTAATTGTGCTGAATGTGAAACAATCAGGAAATAACTTATTTCACTGATGAACCGGCTTTATCGATGCTGGCGCTTGCTCACTCTCATTCACTGTCTTTGTCACTTGACCACTGCTCTCTCTCTCTCTCTCAAACCATCAGACGCAACCATTTTGCAGCCAGCCTCAGCTGGTACATGAAATAAACAAGGCCAGAACACAATAGGTAGAGTATCAGAGTTTATTCCATGAATCCACCTGGATAGTTTCGGTTTCAGAGACACTGCGGGGCCGACTGTGGAGGGTTAGTCTGAGCGTCGGATTGGTGGCTGCAAGCTGATGTCGAGCTGCATTTTTGTAAAAGCTGGATCCACATCCTGTCTGAATGCACCCTTAGAGTCTTGCTCACTGGTCCTTTAAGTGCTTTTTTTTAATTTAAAATTTGTATTAATTTCATGGAATTTTGAATTTATTGTGTCTCATGGATGCAGGTACGGCGAGTTGGGACTGAAATAATCCCAAAGCACACATATCATGGTGTGAGGTGTGTTGTGTTCGATATACAATACTCAGTGTACACAGGAATGACACGATGCTACACTGAACAGATACAGTATTAATGTTATGTATCAGTCTATGTGCATATGCACATGGAACATACTGAAAGTGTCTATTTCGTCATCAGCTACAACTACATTATCACAGCAAGCACTCCAGTGGCAGACACAGGATCCAACACAGTCAACACAGCTGTGCACCTGTCATCCTGGGAGATTTAATGATCTCTGTGGTGTAAAATATCTCAATCGATTCCATATGAACCGTGCGATGACCTCAGCATCAGGCACCATCATAAAGGAGGAGAGAGCAGAGGGAGAAGAGAGCTCGGGCGTGTGCACGTTGCATATATAAATAGCTTAGGAACGTGACCTAGGACATGTTTGATTTTAAGGATGCTTGCACGACTAAAAACTCCCCCAGAAGCACAAAACGTTCCTTTACTCTTCGGTGTGCTGCGTCAGTGACATTTTGTGCTGGCATTGGGCTAAAAACCTTTTAAAGAAATGTACTCACAGGAACAAAATCGGCCTCTCCTTTGGCCCTGAAATACCATTCGACAGTGGCAGAACCATCCACCTCACTCCTCCTCTTGCAGGAGATGCAGCCCAGTTTGAAGCCTTTGCCTGCCACCGCCTCTGTGTCCGAGTCCACCTCTGCACAGGCCCCATGGCACTGATACACTGTAAACAGGAGAAAGAGACAATAGTGCAATCATTACTCTGGTTTTAACACAATGTAGCAAATATCGTGAAGACTACAACTCACCGAACAGGGTGCAGAGAAGAGAAAGGAGCAGTAGGTGTAACGCCGCCATGGCACCAGACGTTAGAGTAGCTGTTTTTGATTTGAGGAGGGGTCTCAAGAAGTACAAACTTTAACCCTCCGAGTGTGGAGCTCCAAAAAAGATGACACTCATAAACCGAGCACCTCCGAGTTTGCAAAGGTTTTCTTTTATATATTACAAAGACTTGAGCTTATGTATTAATTTTAAAGTGCAGGCCAATATTACATGTATGAGTGAGGACGCTAGCAGCTAAACATGCATTACAAAGTGCAGTATGAATCTGTCCTTTTAAATCTACGTCCTAACAGTCTCTATTCTTTGGCTCAAACCAGCAACAGATTTTATTGCCACAAATTATTGCTGCTTTCGAGACAGCCTTCCCTCTCTGATGTAGTGCTGGGGCTTTTTCTAGCTTTTAATTATAGGAGCAGCATATGATACAGATACAATCCAGATTATCTGGTAACTCACAGTGTTTCCCCCTCTCCAGATCGACACCCTGAGATTTGATTTGTTTTTCCCCTGAGGTCTTAAAATGAAATCCACAGAGCAATCATTAGACCGGCCTGGGGCCACATGCTCTGCTCTTTTGGCAAATTACACACAGCACAACGCTTAGAATAAACACACGTGCATCTATAATACATTTAACACGCCAGTGCATATATATAATTAAATTGCATGCTCTATATTCAAATCCAAATGGCTACCTTTTACAGGCTACAAGCTACCAATGTTTAATCCATAACGAGAGCCTACTGTCCTGCTTTAGAGGCCGTGTCTCCTTTTGATGTTGTTGTTGTTGTTGTTGTCTCCTCCGAGGAAAAAAAAAAAATAAATATATCGTCCTCTCCTGCGATGACAGCTGAAAATATTTTAATATCACCTATCTAATGACCCCGTGCGAGTGGAAGAGATGCCTCCGTCGTGTTGGCATTGCAGATGAAACTGCGTGACGGCTACATTTAAAGCAAAATAAATAAATAAAAAGCAACAATATATATGTATATATAATAATAATAATAAATAAGGTCCAGATCCAGTTAACGGTGCTTTCTTCCCCCTACGACACAGCGGCACCCCTGTCGTTCAGATCAGAGGATGCTGCAGATGCACTGCGGTAAAAAAATAAAAAAATAAAAACCCCGGCTGTGCGTGTATGACTGAGCAGATGCTGTATGTGACGAAGCTGCTACCTCCACCTCCTCCTCCACCTCCTTTTCCTCCTCCTCCTGCTCTTTGTTTTAAAGCTTAGATTTGACTATAAACTGCAGCACGGCACATTTTAACGAGAAATAACGGCAGGACGCAGCTGATATTTGGGGTGAACTGGCCCTTTAAGTGAACTCTTCGCGTGACCCGATGATGGAATCCGTCAGTTGGTCACATAACCGCCGATCTGTCGATAACTCGCGCGGGTCGTTGACACAGCTCTTTATATTAAATTAATTAATTAGATATTTAACACACATAAAGCCACGCGTTAATGAGCGCAGTGTGATGGCATGTCATTTATAATTCACACTGTGTGTGTGTGTGTGTGTGTGTGTGTGAGAGAGAGAGAGAGAGGATGCTGATGCTGATTTGTCAACCAGCTAGCATCAGTTTACGCCTTCAGGGGTGTTTCGGTTTAACTAGTGACCGTGTTAACTGGTGACCGTTAGCCAGCTGATAGCTAGATAGCTAGATAGATAATTTATTGATCCCGAGGGGCATCTAAGCATACAGTAGCAACAGGTAAACTTACATTAAAATTCAAATTAATCCATAAAATAATCCTGTATTTAAATTAAACCTGTGCAAAGAAATTTACAAATAAAAATAAACCTGTGCTAAGAAATTAAATTGTGCTAAAAAAACAAATAATAAGTTTTTATTCTAATAAGAAATAGAATTACAAAAAAAACAAACAAAAAATAAAATATAAAATTAAATCAGGCACTGAATGAAAGTCACAACATGTAGCAAAAGAGTGCAAATTGAGCTGTCCTCGCAAATGCCTGTTTTATTTATTTATTTTTTTCTCATTAACGTTACAAAGTAAAACACATACCTGTTTAGTCTTTGGTGTTTATTTTTATTTATACAGCTACGTATTATCTTCACGTTTCAACAGCTGTCGTAACTACGACAACCATAGACGGTCACCAGTTAACACGGTCACTCGTTTAACCGTAACACGGGGGCAAGCTGCTGCTTTACTAGCTTGCCCCTTTTTATTTCCCTTTTCTTTACACAAAGAAGCGATGGCAACATCTCACCTGCGGTCCACGATGATAATGTTGTGCTGCTGTAAATAATCGTCGACGTTTCCCCTGTAAGAGCAAAGCGGTCGTCATAGCAACACATCAAAAGGTAAAGTAACGAAGCTAACGTGAGCTAACTAGCTCGCTGGCTAGTAGAAGTGACTTCTGGTTAGCTGCTAGGCTAACTCAGGTGTAGTACACCTGAACGAATGCAGACTGTAATGAACATTGATCTGTTTGTGCTCTTATAACTGGACTTTAATATAAATAATACTTTTTAAATGACGGCTGCGTAACGTTACGTGACAAGCTGCTTCGTAGCTAACATTAGCCAGCTAAATGTGACAGTGAGCATCAGGTGGACGCTTCCTTTCCTTCATATCACAAATATTTAGACTTTTTGATGTCAGCAACAGGTTATCATGAAATACTGACTTTATTGACAGTCTATCTACTTTGATCTCACGCTAGAGCTGCACTGTATAATCGATTAATCGATTACAAAGCCATTAACGATCAGCTGGTTATCGAAAACAAAGCTGCTGTTATGTAAAATAGCAAACTTGTCAAATATTTCCATGTCCCACCTTCACAGTTGTGATGATTTGCTGCTTATTTGATAGTTAACTTAGTATTTAAAAGTAGTGTTAATCAGACAAACAAGTAATTAACTAAACAATAGATCATTAGGACTCAACAAGTAATCGATTGATAACACAATCAATAGTTAGAACACTATCTACCATTATATCCTCTAATTTGCTTGTTTGTTTGTCTAAAAACCACAAAACATGAAGTGAAAGCAGCGAGTTTTCAGTTTCGCTGGGCTCAAACATACATTTTTTGTATGCTCTTCTTTTATTAAGACATTTAGATTTAATATTTCTCTTCATTGAAAGTGTTTACAGGAAAGTAGAAATAAATTAAACGAGTCCACAACTCAGTTTATTCTTACTTAAATGTGAGTGCCACTGCTGTTTGTTTCTCCCTCATTACCTTCATTACTTGCCTTTTGTGTCGTTGTATTGTCTTCAGTAAGATGTTTAGAGGTTTTAGCCTCACCTGTGTTGTAAATGTTATTAAGCCATCAACACATACTGTACTTTAAACTGTTCTTGACACAAAAAGCTGCAGAGTATAGATACTTAGTAACCTCAGAAAACCAGAATACATTATGTGCATGTACTGTATACAAGATAAAGCTTTCAGAAATCAAAATAAATAGTAAATACTGCATGTACAAAGTGTATTGAGGCATAAAATATCATAAATAATTGACCACCTTTATTTTTCTCTATAGTTTTATGTGACCATGGATCCGACGTGCAGTGCCTCTGCTGCTCCGGCCGGTCTGACCGTCCAGGTCTGTTTTCCCGGTGCCCGTGCTGCTGTGCTGGACAATCTGAACCGTCAGCGTGAAGAGGGCAGGCTGTGTGACCTCTCCATCCAGGTGCAAGGGCAAGTGTTCAGAGCCCACCGCTGTGTGCTCGCTGCGTCCTCGCCTTACTTTCATGACCAGGTAAACCAGTGTGAAATATTCATTCATGATTTAAGTTGTTTGGTGGTCACCCATAACGACATAACGACAGGATGAGTACTGACTGGATTCCTTAAGTTAGAGATGTGATAGGTAGGACACAGCCATGAGTTTAGGAATGATTAAGTTTGAAACTTAAGACAAGCATTGATGAAATTATTCTGTAACGAGGCCTCAGATGCTCAAAACTCAGCGTGCCTTTGTTTTTATCTTATCAGGTGTTACTGAAGAATGTTACGACTGTCTCACTGCCCTCAGTGATGGATCCGGTGGCCTTTGAGAGCGTCCTGAGCTCTGCCTACACCGGCCAGCTGAGCATCGTACACGATGACATCGTTAACTATGTCACCGTGGCCAGTTTCCTCCAGATGTGGCACATCGTGGACAAATGCACGGAGATCCTGAAGAGGCCTCGGCCCTCGGCAGAAGTCACCCCGGGAGAAGCGGCGGTCTCTCACCCCGGCACTGCATCTCGCCAGCAGTCGCCAAGCAGCACGGACTGCCTCTATCTGGAAAGAGAGGGACGAAGGAAGGAGAGAAAGCCTGACGCCTTGCCTCCCTTAGCTACATGGAGACGCCCGCAGCAGTTTGCTCGATGGGGGCGTGCGCGGCCCTCATCAGCCCAGCACTTAGCAGACTCTCAACTGGACGCCCTCCCCGGCTATGCGGACAGTGATTACACCAGCTGTGAGGAGGCATGGGTATCCAGCCATGCCAAAACTAGCCACTTTGCACATGATGGACCGGGCCACAATAGCCGACACCACGGGGGGTTCCCCGGTGGTGAAGCATTAAAGCAGAAAGTCAGGTTTCAACAGCGGGGGGCAGCGCCGAGCGCTGATAGTCTGCTTGATAAGAACAGAGAGAGCGGGGACGGCGATGAGACGCGGGAGAAGAGGAAGAATGAGAAAAGAGAGATCGAGGCGGATGAGGGAGTTGGAGAAGAGGCGGTGGAGAAGAAGGAAGGCTTCGCACAAATGGGACACTGTGGTAAGACACAAAAGCCTCACTTCACTGTGATTCTTTAGCCGGACACACTCAGAGCTGTGTCTGGGAAATGCAAAGATAAGATGAGATAGACTTTACTGATCCCACACTGGGGAAATTCACTTCTTACAGCAGCTCACGATACACATGGATCAGAAAAATACTCTAAATAGGGGCGTCCCGTGTACGAAGGCGCCTTTCTGCAGCGACCCGGCTCAGACTCCAGCCTGCGGTCCTTTGCTGTGTGTTGTCCTCCCTCCCTGTTTTCCTGTCTGTCTTCAGAAAGCCGTCCAAAGTTACCAGCCACTTCTCCGTGATGCTACCCTCTCCATACTCCCTCTGTAGTCTGGTTAGCTCCCCAATCTTATCGTCTTAAATCGAACTCTGCATCCTCGTCTCCTTCTCCTCACTTTAGCAGGGAACTCCAGCCTATCCACAGAGAGTATGCTCTCCCTGAATGGGCCACCTGATGTATCATGAAGTAGTCTGTATAACAGAAAAAAGGCAAATCACTAATGGACCGAGATTGGTGTTGAAAAAGTCCTAAAAATCCTAAAAACACAGAGAAGAGTTCAGAGCTACTGCTGTTTACCAACCACACTGCATCATGGCAACTGACATGAATATAATTCTTTAGCTAAAGATGAGTTTCAGTGTTCGAAAGAGATGTGCAGTTTTTTATGGTCATAGAAGACTGAGAATACTCTGAAGTACTCTTCTAACAGCAGAGACTCTTCTAACAGCGCCTCGCTCGGTGCTTTCCAGACTGGTCTCAGGTCTCTTCTTTTATAGGTGCTTTCCACCGGGGCTGCTGATGCCGGTGTGTTTACTGAAGGCAAGCAGAGCATCTGTTTCCCAGGCAACCGTTTGGCATTGACCAGTATTTTCTGAGGCTTTTGTTTATTTTTATTTTTCATTTCAACAAATATTGTTTCATACTAGTCTGAAGCGATATGAGGGGCAGACAGAAAACCTCAGAGTCTACACTACACTATTTCAGCTTGGTGTGGTGTGTCAGATTTAGGCTCTATCTACAGAATATTGTAGAAATGGAATATAATATTCATAACTATGTTTTCATTTGAGTGTAATCATCTGAAAATCAGAATCATTTTGTCTTTGTTACCTTTAGAACAAGCTTTTTGTGTCTGCAGGGAGAGCCCAGAATAGACAAACTAAACATTTGCTCTAGATCTGACCCCTCAGAAGGACCTGACCTCATTTTCAAAGGCACATTTAGATCAGTACCATCATAACATTATTGAGATTAGATACCTTACAGGCAAATTCCACCGCAGACATCGGAGCTAATCGCCGTTCTCGTTCAGTGTTTCAAACTCAGACCAGAAGGTCCAACAGTTCGTTTCAGAGGCGAGTCTCCACTTGACTTTGCAGTGAATACGTAACTGTTTTTATTTTTGACGGACGCTTTGAGCAGATCAAGAGAATCTGGTCGATTTTCAAAATAAAACAGTGTGCAAACTACTTATTCGTGGTAGAAGCACATAAACCAATGGAAAGTTACCAAATCTGAGCAAGTAAACAAAGTCTGGTGGGCAAAATACTTACTTAATAATCTAATTTAATGTGTGTGATTTTTGTTCTACGTTTCTCCAGCAGGCTTCCACTCGATCTCAAATGAGAGCGTAGGAGCCGAACAAGCCACGGGGAAGGCGAGTGTGGAGGAGGTCAAGGAGAAAGCGCAGAGGAACGTGGTGGGAAGCGATCCCTCGTCAGGCCTGCCCAGCGTTCATGCGTGCCAAACAGGTGAAGGAGTTCCCGGTCCTTCCTGTCCGGTTTCAGCCCGCCTGCAGTGGCAGGCCGGTCCATGGTCTCAACAGGAGCAGAAGCCACAGGAAGGAGAGGGCGGCAGCTGCAGTAAAGACGAGGACGAAGACGAGGAGGAGGAGGATGTGGACTTTGAGTGTTTGACCTTTAGCAGAGACACGTATGATGAGATTGAAGACGGCACAGGGCAGGTTTCCCAGAGGCCTTTAGTGCCCGTGTCTCCTGACTTCACCATGGCGGGCTCGGAGGTGAGCTGGCCCTCCACGAGCGCTGGACAGGGCGGCTCGCTGACCCCCACCTCTAATCGCCATCTGTCTCCATCTTCTGCTGCGTTTCCACCACCCTCTTCACCTCCAACCCCATCTTCGTCATCCTCAGTGTCGCTCGCCGGCGCCCCCTACACGGGCAAAGTCCACTTCTGCCACTGCGGCAAAGCCTACACCCTGAAGAGCATGCGCGACCGCCACGTGAAGATGCAGCACCTCAATCTACGGCCGTTCGGCTGTCCTGTTTGCACAAAGTCCTTCAAGATGAAGCACCATCTGACCAAGCACCTTAAAACTCACGGAGGGCTGCGACCCTATGAGTGTGGCCTCTGCGGGAAGAAGGTCATCTGGAGGGACAGCTTCCTCAGGCATCAGGCCCGATGTGAGAGACTTGCCTCCAGCTCCTCAGCTAACAGCAACAACGCGAGCACGCCGGCAGCGGACGTGGACGACGGCTACGGTTACGGATTTGAAGACGGGGAGGCTTTTCTCGCATCGGGAGGACAGGTGAAGGTGGAGGCGGTGGATTTTCACGGGGAGGTGGAGCACGGGATGGACGGCCTGCTGGGCGGTGTGTCCGGGATCGTGGATCAGCTGAGAACTCAGTCCCAAAATTTGGGTAGCGGCAGTAGTCATGTTTTTAAAGAAGAGGCGAGTGAGAGCTTCAGCGGGAGTTAAACATTAATGTGAAACTGTATGTACACAAGTACATACAAGAAGGGCCACTTTAAAAGAAATAATCGAATGCTTCTTGGAGCAGCCACGTTTGTTTTTTCTTTCATGTACTTTCTTTTCACGTCGCGTATTTTGAAAAGAAAAGCAACAATCATAAACTTCATTCAAGTGAGCTTTCTTAATTTGTGCAGTGCCACGTAGGCTTTAGTGAAAACTGTACGTCTGTAATGAGCAGTGTTGTGAATGTACTTCTTGAGCCCGGATGAAGTTACTTTTGCACATAAATTATTTGCCATTGAGCTGCATTAGACAATAAATCCAAGGGTATTTAAGAAAAAAATCTCTGTGCCATTTTGATGTAAAGGAAATAAATCTGGTATATATATATGTTAATAAAACAATTTAGATTTTTCTGATCGACTGTGACATTTTTGGATTTATTCCAGAACACAGAGGCTCATTTTAGGCCTGGCCTGTAATTTATAACTTTTATATTAACTTTATTTAACTTGTATTTCACCTTATTAACCTATTTATACACTGGGTTATTAGCCTATACGTGTTTATGATTGATTAAGGAGTACAAATGCCTCCGCTTTTCATAGTTTCTCGATAACCTGCACCCCCACATTCATCTTTATTTGGTGGAAATTGTCAATTATTGTGACAAAAATTGGCGGAACCCCTATGGATCTATTACACGATGTTGTTGGTCGAGGCTCATCGCAGAACACTGCGGCTCATTTTGAAAGTTCCTGTGCAGCACGATGGCGGAGCAGCAGAGGTCTCTCTTGCTCAGCGCTGCAGCCAGCGTCCCTCCTCCGGCTGTGATCAGACTGCGCTCGCTGCGTTTGAAGAAAGCATCCTTCATCAATTGTAAGAGACCCAGAAAGATGGCGAGCTAATGAATGGGGCTGTCGTTTAATGTATTCAGGTGAATTCAAAGGACAGCCTATAGAGATTTCCATTTCAATGGCAAAAACATGAGATGAAAGAGCAACTCCACACTGAGGTGCGATAAGGGCCAAAGGTGTTACATATGACACTGTATACAGGTTATGACACGGTATATGTATTACACAACAGTTAGGAAGAACGACATGTTAAAATTATGTCTTTTTGGGTCGAGCATGTGTCTCATATCGAATCTTTTTATTTATTTTAATACACAAGTCAGAGATTTTCTCACTCCTTCACCTTTGCGTGATCCAGATTGTTTATCACTGAGCCAATTATTGCACGCAGATAGAGACAGAGGCAGCTGCCCTTGAAAAGCTCCATCGTTATTTTCAATGATGAGAAACGTTGAACACTTCTGAGCATCATCCTTATAATTAAATGTACTGTAATGTTTTTTTTTAGTCTGATTATTGTCTGAGATAGATGATTGGCCTCTGGAGGATATTTCAAGAGCGTGTGAGAGTGTCCTCAGTGATGGATCACGGGTTAGAGGCTACAGTACAGTTATTCAGCTGCTCAGTGAACCTTGAAGATGGTGCAGACGTCCTGTTGCGGCATTATCACTATCGTCATGGTTACAAACATCAGGCTAGCATTTACAGAGGAACATTTGCAGTTGTTACACCTGCACAAAAACACACACACACCAAACAGTCTCTTTAGTTAACGTGGACGTGATTATCAACAAGAAATGTCTTCGTTTTCATGGACCAGAAGGGTTCAATAAAATAACACTGTGCGGTAAATATGTAGCTGGAGCCAGTAGTTAGTTAGCTTAGCTTAGCATAAAGACTGGAAGCAGGGGGAAACAGCTAGCCTGGCTCTATATTATTTGCTTTTCTACCAAACAAATGAGATTTAAAGGTCCAGTGTGTAAGATTTAGGAGGCTCTATTGGCAGGATCGTTGTGGTTTTGTTGTCTTAAAATGAGCCCTTCATATCTACAGTGAGAGCGGGTCCGCTTCAGTGGAGTCCGCCATGTTGAACCGCCATTTTTCTACAGTGGCCCAGAGCAGTCAAACCAAACACTGATGTCATGAATGTGAAGCCAACCATCCCTGGCTCCAGCTTCATATATATATCCCAACATGTCAAGTATTTCTTCAGTGCTCATTTTAAATGTACAAATCATGAAATAATAAATGTAATAAAGACAGAAAACAGAATTTTCCCATTTTAAAACATTTAATTACAGAGAGAAGACGTAAAATGTTTATTTCCAGTTAGAGTTTTACATTAAGAGGAAGCAAAACACTCCTATTTACTGTAGCACCACCGCGTGAAAAAGAAAACAGCTTTACAGTTAAAGTTAACGTACAAACGAGAGCGGCAAAATAAAAATTCTGCGTCAGAACATTTGAAACCAACGTACAGTCCTTCAGTACACTAAACTCCTCGTACCATCTCGCCGCTTTGGCCGTAAACCTCTTGGAACCACTTACTATCTGACCATCGGATGAAACGAACGTTTGTTTGTCATCTAAAAAATAAAACCCGGATAACATTAAAACTTCAAACTTCATTTAAGATTCAAACTCACAATAAACGAGAGCAGACCAGTTTTTTTTTTTTTTTTAGTTGTATTATTGTTTAACAGTGCATCTGAAAAGGGCATTTCAACTTTTTTTGATAGACTTGAATGACAAACTGTACATGTGTATTAATTACACTGAAACAAAAGAACAACATTAGAGTCCACACTACTCATACACTGCAGGTTTCCAGTCGTGTTTGTTCAGTTTCTTTGCGACATACATTTCACTCGAGCGCAAACGACAGCCTCCACTCTCCGTCCAGACTTCACACGT
Organism: Protonibea diacanthus; assembly: GCA_028641955.1. NCBI lineage: Eukaryota > Metazoa > Chordata > Actinopteri > Sciaenidae > Protonibea > Protonibea diacanthus. The sequence continues at coordinate 18,272,000 of CM053993.1, read as the reverse complement.
GACAAAAAGACATCGCGTGAGTAGCGTGTGAAAAGCAGCGCGATACATGAAGCGTCACTCGTGTACAAAATGCAGACGACGGGAGACGGATAGAAAAATGAACATCTGCCATGAACGGACCTCAAGACAGCAGACAGCAGACACTAGCACCATCAGACCAAGATACTCGAATGAAAAGTGAAAAGTACAACCGAACGACTTATGAACAGCTAAATAATCACTGAGACAAGACGTAGGATTAAAATGAAGACATGCACGGTGACCACCTACACCCCTGGAGAGTGGATTTCACTGTCTAAACATACAGGAAGGCTTGTGAGTGTTAGTGGGTTAACATTTCTTGAGGTTGTGAGTCCGCCGCTTGCAGATCTGTTCCTCCTCCTTCTCCTCCTCCGCCTCCTTCGTCTTGTCCCGTCGGCGTTGGATCTGTGGTTTGGTCCTCGGCGGAGAGCTTAGAAGATGGTGCTCCAGCGTTTAGGGGGTGGACGGGACTTGGTATCTCCCTTTGTGAGGAAGAAAAGAAGTGGCTGAGACACAAAAATAAAAAGATCTTCTGTCCCCCAGAGAGAGAGAGAGATGAGAGCAATCTGTGCTGAAAGTTCATGATTGTCAAGCGCTTCACATTTATTGGGATTCGAGGAGGAGGTCATCCGCACTGAAAATAAAGTCTCAAAAGAGTCGAGGTAGATGGCATTTGTAGAAAACTAATCAATGAATGTGTGTATGAGGGATTTAATATTTGAGTTTACGTGTAAGGTCACTAAAAAATGGAAAATGTTGCTCTTAAGCTTGTTAGTTTATTAAGATGACGGGCTGCCGTGAAAGCGCATCGATGAGAGAGGATGGATGCGAACTGAAAATGATGAATCGTGATACTGTATTTATTTATTACTCACTGGCGTCTGGTGAGAACATCACTGTTGCATTAAACACAGACAGGAAACAGTGTTTGTGAAGCCCAGTTTTTACAGATAAAAATAAAAAAAGGGGAATTTGTGAAGGCAAACGTTCGGTAAGCTCACCAGGTTGAAGATTCTGGACAGTGTGCTTTGGTCTCTGCGTCTTCTGACCGGCGACTTTGTGCTCTCGGCACGCGGCGACGAGGCCTAGAAAAAAATGCTCTATAAGCTCACAGATGGAGACCTGAAAAAACCAGGGGCCTCGCCGCTTTGTCATTGCGTAACCTTTAACAACACGTTTAATTCATTTTATTGTCACTGATGGCCTTTTTCCCCCTGTACGAGATGAGACACATTTTACCTCAGAGCGTCCCAGACGTCCCTCTACTTTAGCGAAATGCCAAAAACAATTGCTTAAAAATGTTTCAGAGGATGCCGTACAGAAAAACAAAACACATTTCCACAAATAATACGACTGCACACTTCCTTATTGCCCACACATCTTTACAGACATTTTGCACATATGTCTCCTTCTTTACCATCCGTCCTCTTTCATTACATTCGTATCGACCTGTATTTGGTTCTGTGTTTTCATTGAGTTTTTAATACGTTATGCTATCAGCTGAATTTCCCTTGTGGACAATAAAGTTTGCCTGGTGTGAGTTCTTTGTAATTATACAACTTATATATAATAACTGTGATTTATGAGGATGCTAAACCTGCTAAGCTAGTGACATTCAAAGCGGTGCCAGCTGTACTTGTGCTAATAATGTTAAACTAGCCTACTGTTTAGTGCTAATAGCTAAAGTGCCAATAGTTAAACATTAACTACAAACTAGTGTTTGGTGCTAATAGCTAGCTAGTTTTTTAATCTAAAAAACAGTGTTTAGTACTAGTAAAACGAATGCTAATTAGCCAATTTTAGCTAAAATGAGTGTTTAGTGCCAATAGCTAAATGTTAGCTAAAGACCAGTGATTGGTGCTAATAGCTAATTGTTAGCTAAAAACTAGTGTTTAGTGCTAATTTGCTAAATTTAGCCAAACACTAGTATTTGGTGCTAATAGCTAACTGGCTATTGTATATAGCTAAACATTCACTAAAAGCTAGTGTTTAGTACTAATAGCTATATGTTAGCTCAGTACCAGTAGTTTGTACTAAGAGCTAAATGTTAGCGAAAAACTAGCATTAGTGCTAATAACTAGATATTGGCCATAAACTAATGCTAATTAGCTAAAACTAGTGTTTAATGCTTATTAGCAAAAGTTTGCAGGCTAACACAAAAATAACATAGATGTGCATTATACCTGCTATCCACTGCAATGAGTTTTTTGTTATTATATAACTTTTATACATTGTACACAAGTTATAAAGTTGGGTCGTTTCAATACATAACCTTAATTTCACTCTTACTGCATGTAAACTGTGGTAAAAAAAACAAAAAAAAACACAACAAAACTGTATGTTTGTGATGTAAAAGAAACGGTTGTCTCTGTTATCATGAAGGAATAACATTAACATGCGACAGGATCAGACCAGATAGCAACCTTCAGGGGGGAAAGAAAACAGCTGACGAGGACAAGTCCAGACTAACATGGAGGACACAAGTGATAATCATGTCAAATGACACTTGTATGGCTGCTCAGACAGGTAAGAAAACACAAAGAAAGTGGGAAGCTAAAACAGATAAGTCATCTCTCACACAGAGAAGATGGAGTGTTATAGAGAAACAGAGGTGTGAAAGGAGGAAGAGGAGGAGGAGGAGGAGGAGGAGGAAGGTGATGCAGGCCAAGAGGTCCTAAGAGAAGATGTTTACCGGTTGTGGTTCATAAATAGTTGAGCAGTTTCAAAGTCATCCAGAAGCAGTGAGTCACTCTGGATTGAAGCAAAGAAAATTAATTTACCAATCAGCCAATACTTCATATAACGAATCAATCTTTTCGATTGATCAGTGAATCAAAGTGATTTTCTGCTGCTGCACCCGTCGAGAGCGAGAGCCGCTGTAAACTTTCAGCGTACTGTTTCAATATGTTGTGATTCCACACGCTGAGGTGTAAAAGATGTTTCTTTTCAGGGAGCAAAGCAGTGAAAAACACAGCGAGAAAGAGACGGGAGGAGCGTGAGGGTTAGGTAACAGGTGTGCTGCAGACAAAGGACACGTCTACAGACATGAAGAAACGAGGTCATGCAGTCAGCAGCGGGGCTTTTCTTTGTATTCGAGAAATTGTGTGACGTACCAAACCCAAGACGTCTCTCCACTGGACATGAAAAAGAAACAGACAGTGACATGATGAGATGTTGTGAGAGGAGTCGCACCTGCACCTGCATCCGCCTCAACACGTCTGAGAAACATCACGTTAACGGTATCAGATGGAAAGATTAGCTGTGTTGTGATTTTAAATTAGAGTAAAATGTGGGTACTTTCCACAGCCAGCTATCTCTAGTGTAAAAACATGCATTCATATTTCAAAATAAAGGATCATTTTAATGTATACTGATGTATCAATATACAGTAAAATTAACTTTATTTAGAAATATGACCATCTACAACTTGAAGCCACTGTGTGTAGAACTTTAGGAATAGCTCAGCCGTTCATGGTCCCCAGAGGTTGAAACTTTGCTGACTTTGGCGAGCTCCTGACTTTTTATTTAATGCCACTAACAGGGCAAAGTCACTGCATTTAAAATTGGCACATTCATGCTCCCCACAGGATGTATCTTGGTGGCAACATTGGTCAAAAATCTCAAACTGTGCAGCAGTTTCGCGCAAACAGACTCAAACTGAAACTAAACTTTTGCTAATAGTGTTAAATTAGCCTACAGTTTAGTGCTAATTGATAAAAGTTAGCTAAAAACTGATGTTTAGTGCTACATTTTTGCTAAAAACTACGGTTTGTTGCTAATAGCTAAACATCAGCTAAAACATAGTGTTTAGTGCTAATAGCTACACCTTTGCTAAAAACTACTGGTTGTTGCTAATAGCTAAATGTTAGCTGAAACTAGCTTAACATTAGCTAAAGTTAGTGTTTAGTGTTAAGCAGCTAAACTAGTGTTAAATGCTTATTAGTGAATGCTAACACACAAGACTAACATGAACATGCATTATACCATGCTAATGTTAGCATTGGTGAGCATGTTAGCGTGCTAACATCAAAGCGCTGCTGCTGTAGAATCTGACTGTAGCATATTTTATGATTTTGATGGCCTATTTTTTGTTAAATATGAAATTCGGGTCAGATTCACTGTGGGATGTGATATTTAATGTGCTAACCGTGGTACCAAAGTTATAAAATCCCACACATAATGGCTTAAAGATGTCCAATGTACCCCAGATATCTTCCCCCAAGGTGGGTATCTAATAGAAAATGTTGAAATCTGACATTAGTACAGACAGGTCATGATCAGGAGCTGTCTGTTTTGAGTGATCATCTTCAACCTCTGGATCGATCAACAGGAGAGAAACTGTGCAGGATTGAGACTCACCCTGGATTTAGGTTGAGGAGAGGAAGCCTGAGAAACATCGAACAAACAGACAACAGAAGAATGACTGAATGTGCAGGGAGGGAATGAAAAATAGAAAAAACAAACTCTGTTTTTAAATAAATAAATGATTGAGCTGCTGATTGAAACTCGTATTTTTTATATCAGTATGTAAATGAAGGAGTCACGCAGCTTTGTAATCAGTGAGCAAAACAGTTTAGCTCGCTGTACTGCTGGTGCCAAGGATTCAAAGAAACACTCGCAGTTCATAAAACTGCTCACGAGCTCGTAAAACTATTTGAATGCATTTGAATTAAACTGAAGGATGAAACTTACAAAGCTCCTGAAGAAATGCATCACAGCATTTTCATTGGTCCGACGGCGAGCGGAGGATTGCTGGGGTGAGGCGGCCAGGTGACCCCGGAAAGACCCCTGTGAGGGCGAGCAGAAGTCAAGTTTACACGGACGAGAAAATACAATTTTTTAGACCCACGTAACATGATTTATGTCATATTTTTATGTTGTATTATCTCGACATGAGCCGAGCTGCTAATATAATAATTACAGTAATGATTATAATAGTTTTTAAGGCTCGGCTGGGTGTCGAGTCTCACAATGTGTGAGAGAAATCTGCAAATTAAAGCCATTTAAAATACTCAGAGGAGTGAGAGAGCGATGTTAGTCGGCCACATTCAAGAGATTCATCAGAAACTGGCTGAAGCAAAACACCAACTGAAGACGCATTTGATGATCTCTGATGATCATCCCACACTCATGCAATTATTTTCTTTTCTTTTGGTGCTGTTCTGCACCATGATCACAGTGTATGTATTGTAAAATCACACTATAGGTTCACGTTTTTCCTCACAGCATCTCGGCGGGTACAAAGATTATTTATTTAACTCAATTTCCAACTTGGAGTAACTCAGAAAAAAGAGTTTGAACTCATTTGAAATGCATCTTTTAAGTTTATAATAATGATATTATAGTAAATCTGCAACCGTTTTCTGTTCTCCTCCATGATTTTGAGGGATTGGAGCCCATCTCAGCTGACTTTGCCTGAGAGGCGGGGGGTACACCCTGGACAAGTCGCCAGTTCATCACAGGGCACATAGAGACAATCAACCATTCACACTCACACCTACAGACTATCCTCCCATCCCTTTATCATCCCTCAACCCTTTGGCGGCTGTCAGGTATCAACAAATTGATTCAATCTCAACAGAAAACCTTTTTTTTGTCATCTGCACTACAATATTTGTCCGATCTCTTGGAAATACAGACACAGCAGAAGGGAGATAAACATAAAAAATCCATGTTGGTCCACCTTCATCCCTTTACTGCACCACCACACCGCCCTACAACAGTTATATATATATCTAATATTATATATTCCAGTATGTTTGTGCATCTAAAGTAAACCTTTAGAATTCAGTATCTAAACAATTTGAACATTTTGGTCCAAATGACTGATGATTTTATAATTTAAAGAAATTTATTTTTTTAGATTAATTTATATTTAAAATAAAGATAAAACTAAAGAAATGGTTTTGCTGGTGAAGAAAGTCTTCTGAGCATCAAATCTGGTAGGATTTTCACCTCAATATTAAACAAAAGAAACAGATCTGAAATAAAAGAAACCTCCAATCTAAACCTCAGTTAAAGGATGAGAAATGTCTTTTACCCTAATTAAATCTACTAACTGTTCTTTCAGTTAGTTAACTATAACTGTAGTGTTATTATTTTGTAAGGTTCTCTACATTCTCCTACTTATTAAAACTTTTAGAAAACCAGTGGAAAACGTTAAAATAGTTGTATTTTTTCTCCTTATCAGGTAAATATACAGAGGAACTGAAATTATTAAGCTTGGAGACAAGCTAACAAATGTTTCCAAGTAGAATACTGCCCATTATTTTACTACAAAGTGGAAAAAATGATCAAAATTCAACATTTTCTAACTTTAATTTAAAGTTTCAAGCTGCAGAAAACCCTGAACTTTTCCTTTAAATGCGTCAGCGCTCACCTTGCTCCTCTTCTTTTTGTCTCCTCCAAAGAACTTGCTAATCTGATCCATGAGACCTGGATTCTTCTTTTTCCTCCCAAGCCCGAAGGTGCTCTGCCCTGAGGTGCTCGCTGTAGCCATGCCTAGTAGTAGTCGCTGAGATTGGGTGGGGTTGACCTCTGTCTGCTCAGTTAGTCCTCTTTCCGAGAAAGTCCACAGTGCCTACGCTCGTCTCTGCTGCTTGCTGCTGCTGCTGCTGGTTCGGTGTGGTTTTTCTGACGCGTAGGGGGGCCGTCTTTGAAGGTGTCCCAGGGCACCATGGGACATGAGGGGGGTCAGGTGGGGGGAGCGGGGCAGGGCGGTGGTGGTGGTGGTGGTGGCAGTGAGGTCCATGCTCTGGCTCAGCTCCAGGCATTCTTTGGATCTTCAGTGGCTGTGTCAGTCACTGCCGCCCTCCGAATGGGCCCGGCCATTGTTCCTCTCCCCATCTGCTTCACCCTGGGTTGCAGGGGACAACAAGGGTTATCTCTGAGTCTGCACTCACACCCTGATGCAAAGCAGCCCTGCTGCACTGTGAGGCCATTGTTGAATCGGCCTCATATATTTTCTTAATGGATCGTGTTTAAATTAGACGTACAGTCAGTCCAGATTAACATACGGAGAGGCCCAGAAGAAAAGACTTGTGTGAACGCGAGCCAAGTGTCGCTAGTACGTGAGCTCGTGGTGACTTTGCATGTTTGGATTTTCTCAATCTTTGTGTTTTAAAGTTGAAACCAATGCATGGCGGTGCAGTGGTTAGCACCGTCACCTCAGGTTCCCTGTTTGAACCTCAGCCGGGGTTGCTTTTCTGCAGGTTCATGCAGGTTAATCGGTGACTCTAAATTGCCTGTAGGTGTGAATGTGAGCGTGAATGGTCGTTTGTCTCAATGTGCCCTGTGATGAACTGGCAACTCGTCCAGGATGTACCCCGCCTCGCGCCCAAAGTCAGCTGGGATCGGTTCCAACCACCCGCGATCCTGATAAGGATAAGCGGTTACAGAAAATGAATGGATCGATGGATGAAGTCCACACAGGTCCAGCTGTCACTGCAAATTTACCACGAATAGAGCTTCCATGTCAGAATAATAAAAAGTTTGAACATCTGCGAGCTTCATGTGTTGATGAAGACTTGTAAACGAGTTTCCAACACCAAGATGTCAAGCTCAACATTTATTTTTCGTCCACGGTTTCAATGTTTTTGATTTCATTCGCCATTGTACCACATCACAGCGCTGCAAGGAGTCCTGCATGTGTTGTTTCACCCCTCGGCGGCTGCAGCAGCCGGCTGAACAAAGCGGGATCTGTTGCAGGGTAAGTTGTGTTAGAAAACACCCATGCAGCATCAGAATATTAATATTTTAGAACAGATGCCTTTTTGTTGGAGCTGTTTCTTATTTCAAGTTGGAAAGTAACTTTTAGTTTAGCAAAGACTGGGAGAGTGTGGCAGCTGATGAATCTGTTTTCCTGCCATAAAATAACAGATTTTAAATCATGTTGATGACGCACTGAATTGTAATCAGGTGATGGTATCTCTGTCATTCGTCTGTTCTCACACTGTGTAACTTTGAGCTCCGGGTAAGATCACCCGCAATAAGTACAAGACGCTTTACAGCACTAAGTCACACACCACCGACTATTTCACTGATTTTGGTGAAAGTGGATCATATTTTATGCTCCGCCTCAACTCTCTGTGATTTACAAAGTTTCCTGAGGGACAGTGAAGTAAACTGCTGCCAACTGTAGCTGCTGTTAGCTCAGTTTGTTCAGGGCACCAGCAGGAGTGTTAGTGTTTGTACCACCGTGAAGTGGAGGTGGTGTCATGCCAGAACAGGAGCTGGGCAAGCTGGGCAATGTAACTAGCCACAGCAGCCTCTATGGACATAATGACAGAGGTTAGAGGAAGCTAAGAGGAAGCTAAGCAGAGAAATCAACAGTGTGAGTGAGCGAGACGCCACTGTACAAGAGTAAATCTGGAGCTGACTTTTAGTCGTTGGTGAAATAAAAGGCTGAAAGACAGACGCTGAGCTGGGCTGACTGTTGTTGGTAATATTAGCTGGCTGTCTTGTGTTCTCGACCTTGTTGATGTTTTTGATCAGTAATATAGTCATAACAAATACACGTGTACAACTGGACTCCTGAAACTGTGAGTGCTAAATCACTAAAACACTAATTTCTACGTAACGTTACTTTAAATGAATTCATGCAGCATGTTTTCTCTGTAACACAGCATGTAAGGAGACTGTGAGCAGTCCAGGCTTTTCTATTTTATCTCATAAAGGAAGCAGACATGAGGGAGACTAATACACACACAGGAGAGATGATTCCTGGATGTGTTTCTTCAGATGTGAACAGCTGCATGAGCTGAGACACATAATGAAAAATACTTGACCTGCTTTCCATTTGTGGACTCTCACAGAGACACGTAATGTACAAAACCTAGAAATGAGACAGAAACCAGCTCTGGATGGGTGATATATCTGTTAAAGTCTCAAACCGGCTGTGAAGAGGAGCAGTTTCTCCGCTGTCATGCTGTGGTATCACTAAGCTTCATTAAAAGATAATGTTGGTGGGGTCTAATCATGTTTCTCTCTTCTCCCGTCCCCCTGCTGATGTCTGCACACAGTATCAGGAGGTGGATACATCAGGGCCTGTTTTTCTTCTCTGTTTATGTGCAGCAAAAAATCAGTTTAGACTCAAAACTTCAGCTGGGTTTTCTCATTAGTTTCAGATTATGTTGTTACATCATGACAATCACAGAGGGAAATGAAAATCTCATAAGTCTCTAATAGCAAAACATATGACACTAGTAAACCTAGCCATAATATATCTAATATACTTATAAACTACCACTGACAGTATAAAGAATAGACGGCGTATTGGTTTCTGAAGAGAAGTTTTGAAACTCAAAATCTGTGGCTTTGACTGCCGCCATATTTGTAGTCCTACCTCTTCTTCTATCTCTCAGCTAATCTAAAAATCGACCAAGACGTGGATCATCGGCGGACCTGAGGCAGGCTGAATGACGCCTGGTTGCTCAAACAAGCCATCTGTTACGAGCTAATACGTGTTTGGATGAAATCTAATAGCTCAACACAATGAAGTTGAACGTCAGCGCCGGACAGTAACATTGACTATACCGGACAGAGTAAAGGAAGAATCTTCGAAAAGCCTTCAAGTACATCAAGAAACTCTGACAGAGCAACCTGAAGCTGAGGGAAGCTGTCACTCCTCATGTTTGACAACCAGCTACTAAGACAGGAAGTGGAAGACTGGAAGTCCAAGAATCAGATCATGAGGAGCCTGCTGTGATAGCACGGCATTGTGGGATCATCATCAGATCAGTAGGTATTTGAAGACAACCATGTACAGGACAAAACCCTTCTATATTATCTGTGAAGCTTTTTACTACATGGAAATCAAACAACCCATTTAAATTTGTATCTGTACATCTATAAATCTGATTATTTATGGCATGAGTTCAGCATTTGAACCAGATGTACTGAACGAGGGATCAACTGTCAGTCTTCATCATATAAATACAAAATTAGTCATCTTTTGGCTCAAACAGAGCTCATTCAGTGAAGATTAGACACTGTGATTCAGAGAAAATCGGTCGTAAATCATTTGATCTGAGGAATCCTGAATATGAAAGTGGGAGAAACTTTAAACATGAGCGCCCATAGCATTGAAGTCTATGGAGCCAACATGGCTGCCCAGCTTCCTGTATATAAACAGAGCAAAATGGGTTTTATATGTTTGTCCACTCCGGCCTGCACACAGTGCTCTGTCTGTTTGTCCTGCAGGGCCGAGCCTCAGCGCAGCACCCACGGGCCTTGACAGAGGTAGGGTACAAGAATGCAGGGAGTAGGCTGACCACACTGCTTGTGCCCTCATGTCCAGAAGAGCCTTGGATTTGTTCCTGAGGCTGGAAGGTCGAGGCTGAGCGCAGGGGAAACAATAGCAGCCATGCAACAGAGCTGTGGGACACAAACACGGGAGATATCCTTGAACCCCGGCAGGAATGTTGATCTAGACCAAGACGCCCACTGAGAGAGGCAGCTGAATATCTATCTGCTACTGGAGAGAGAGGAACAAAGAAAGCCTTCCTCTGTTCCATCACATGTGCAGAAAATGAACATATGGGACAGTTTTACAGTAATGAGTTAAGAGTTTTGAAGATCTAGCCTGAGAGCTTCCCAGAATTAATTTCATACTGTTACAGAGAGCGTTGAAGGTCACTTGAGTTAAAAATAGTCAAAGAGGAGCTTGTTGTTGTTTCCATTTATATAAATGACTTTTTTTCAGGATCATTGGAAACAAAACCTGCTGTTCAGTTCAAGTAAAAGTTCATGTTTTATTGTCATCTGCACCACATCAAAACAAGAAATCCCTGTATCAAAGCGTCCTCATGTGCTCAGCCACCACCATGACCTGCTGTTGGTTTTACGGTAAAAACTTGTAAAAAAAAAACAAACAAAAAAAAAAAAAAAACACCTGACAGCTGGGGTTGCGGTCTAAAACACAGTTGTTTTTGTGGTAGTAAAAGCAGTAGTTTTACTGTAAAAACTGTCAGGTGTTGTTGCCAGAATTTTACCGTAATAAATCTGGTATAACTTTTTGTAACATTACGGTAAAAGCACTGTTGGTTGCACATTTCAGATGGCAGTTTAATTCCATATTATACCGTATAAATACTGTTTTTTTCCATCAAAAAAATAATGTTTTGCCATATAATTGACATGTAAATACCACATGAATGCTGTAAAAAAGTACCGTGAAACAAGACAGTGTAAACAGTTTCTCATTTAAAATATTACTTTATTCTGTAAAAATTCCCTTTTTATGGTAAAAAACTGGCGGCTGTGGTTACCTGAATTTTACCATAATAAATACGGTAAATATTACGGTAAAAGGATATTAGTACTGTTGATTTCACATTTAAGGTTGTTTTTATTTCATTTTATCGTATAAATACAGGTTTTTCCCTCAAAAGAAATGCTTTTGCCATATAAACACAAATACAAATAAAGGTTTTGCCATGAAATATTATAGTGTTTTACTGCATCTTGAGTTGTATTATTAGACAATAACTAAATCTAAGTGTGTTTATAAACATACTTCTATTTCAGTTGTAATTAGCTGAAACACAAATCAGAAAATATTTAGTGACGTAGCATCAAATATTTGGTCCAAACCAAAATATCTCAACAACTACCGGATGGACTGGAATGAGAATTTGTTCAGACATTCATGTTTCTCTACATCTGATAAATAGATGGTGCAGACATTCTTGACCCCCTCAGCATTGGTGGACTCATTGGCGGGTGGTCCATGAATGCATCACGACCTTCTGTGTGCTAGTGCCCTTTTTTCCACCCCTGCCCCTCAGACAGCCAGTCCAACACTGCCCCTCAGGATGAATTGGAATAACTTTAGTCTTGAGTGCCATCATCAGGTCAAAAATACTTTGGTTTATCACCAAATATCTGAAACACTAATGATATTCCTATCATTGGTATTTAGTGCCAATGCGAGCATTGTTAACCTTAGTTGGAATCTATGACACCGACCAAAGGCTGTATAAAACATGGACACTATCTGTGAGGTTTCTGAAGAGGTGTTGTGAAGCTCAGAGTTTAAAAAGAGAGCCAGAGGACCTGAAGACTTGGTTTGATTGTTGGCTGTTGTTAGCATGTAGTCGTTTACTGGTGTTAGATGGAGGTGTGTACATTGTTGATTGCTAGGCAGGCAGTTGACATCAACCCCATTCCTTCCTCTCCTTCCTTCTTCCATAAGATCCTGAGGGGGTCTGTCATCCTTAGCTTCATCCCATCCTCATTTTTCCTGGTGAAGAAGACAGTTTGAGAAAACCCAATCAAAACTCCACTTCACGGCCTCATCAGTTGCTGATTGCATGCTCCATGCCACTTCCTCTTTTCCACAGGGCCATATCTGCTCATACCTTTGAGAAGATGAACCTGATCGTGATGATAAAAATAACTTATGACACTTCCTTGAGGAACTCTCCAACCAACATCTTGTACCATCTAGTGCATGTCATAGACCTTTTCTATGTCACAAACACTGCATTTACTCTCAGTTTCTAGACCTAACCTCCTGAAAGCAGCTTTCTTCTCTTCTCAAACTCATATTATAACTTTCGGTTCCCCATCCTCTCCATTATCTTCCATATATTTGATGTTAATGCTGTTGGCCTGTACTGTAACTAGCAGGTTTATATGGATGGATCCTTGCCCGCTTCTTTCCATACACTTGGTAATCTTCCCTCCTCCCACACACTTGTTATAAAGCTACAACAACTCCGGGAACGCTCCTTCCCCCGGATGCTTTAGCATATCTTAGCATATCTGACTCTTTCTCTGGAGAGTTTGGTCTTGATCTATTTATTGCTCTCACTCTCTCCGCCAGAGAAAATGTTTTCTCCATTATATCAACTGTTTCTTCCCTCTTGTCTAACACATGTGGATGCTGACTCATTGTTCTTTCTCTTCTCCCATTCCCTGTTGGATTACCGAGAGGTCAAACCATATTTCATCACAGGAATGCTCAATTTATGGTTGATAACCTTAAAGCAACATTACGTAGAAATTGGTGTTTTTGCCCCAGTTACCCCCCTGTTTTAGAGTGTAATACCACTGTGGACAGCTGTATTTGTCAGTCACTCGCCACGTTTCTCTTCTTAGCTTCTTCTATTAACTTCCTCTTCATCCTCTGTCTCTTCTCCTCTGTTATTATCTCCATAGAGGCTGGTTACGTTGCCCAATTTCATTGCCAGCTTGCCCAGCTCCTGTTCTAGCACAACACCTACTCAAACACTAACACTCCCTCTGTGCTTTGAACTCACAGTCCGGGCAGCACGGCTAACAAACTGAGCTAACATTACCAAAATCAGTGAGGTAGTTGGTGGTGTGTGACTTAGTGTTGTGAAGTGTCACATACTTTCAATCTTGTCTTCTCTTCAGCTTGTTGCAGTACTTCATTCAAGCTTTGTTTTTATCAGTTTACTTTAGAGGGTTGGAAAGCATCCTTCAGTCCTAACCCTGAAAACTGCTGCTACATAATTACAGAGAAGTGCTTTTCTTTTCCAAGATGATGTATATTTGCCTCATGCAAACAGATGGTGTTATATAAGTTGGTAGGTATTTCTCAGAGATGCATCAGAGATGACGGTGACTCAAGGGAGAACAGGAATACTTGATTATTTTCTAATTGGCTTTGAGAGTGAAAAGCTTTTGTTGTTGTGTTGTCGTGTCTTTGTCACCCTGGATGACCTCTTTGTGTCGTATCCAGCCCCTGTAGCCTATAGATGACAACATAGCTATGACGTCAGCAGCTGATGTCACCATCCAGAGGTCGCTCGGGCCAAGAGAAGTCTCTGCACTTCCTCCTTTCAATGAAACTGATCTAAGTGTGTCTCATTTTACGTTACATACATTTACATATATATGATGAATCGTGCTGAATAAAGAAGCAGTGTCTTTAAAGCTGGTTTTCTGAGGCATTGTCTTCATTGTCTCCCATTGTTTGCACTAATAGGATCAACTGTAAGATGTGAATGGATTCTTTTCCCACAGTGTGTCCTCACAGCGATCCTTTTGGCTCGTAAACAACTCAATGCAAATGTCTCGGTGGTCGAAAGCCAATGATTCCATCAACGTTTGGCTCGAGCATAATGCTATCATTTGTTTAGCATCTCAACAATATCATGCTCTCTTGTTTAAAACGGAGGACTGGAGGATATTTTTGAGGCAGTGCTGCTGTAAATAAAGGATTGTTGCAAACAGGAGAGTGACAGAGAAATTGATTTTTTTTTTCTGGTTTTAAATGTCAGAAAAGAAGTTACATGCTGATTTTCTTTTATTATTTTACTTTTCTTTTAAACAGTTTGCAGCCACCTTTGGATGTTCATTACACCATCAAAAATGTGAAATAAAAGAATGAATGAATGTTGTTGCAGTACAAACTGTTGTCATTTCAGGTATTTTTTTTATTAATATGGGTACAGAAGATTCTGGAAGGAGACGATCACAATTTAAGTCAGTTTGACATAAATGGTCATCATATACTTTGAGTTTTTCTGTCACTTTTAATATTCATCCATAACATTTACAAATAAAACACTAAGAAACACTGATTGACAGATTTACCGTGAATTATTATGAACAAACACCCTCAATAAAGTTATGATACTAGTAGATCAGGGAAAAATCACCTATACACTTCGCCAACGTTACAGCCATCAGAGTCATCTTACATAGATTTTTAATTAAATTTAAGAAAACAGAAAAATACTGTATAAATAATACAGTATTCTGTACAAAATGAGAAATACGTTATAAGTTTGCCATTAATGCTACAATGGTAATTAATTTACAGAACAGAATTAGAGTTTTGTATACAATTAAAAAACAAAACAAAACAAAAAAAATGGAAAACTACTGTAAAAATTTTGTTCTGCTTCTTTTTCTTTTTTTTTTTTTTTTTTACAGTGTACTGATGTTAAAACATGTACAGTAATCCGCCCTTCTCTTTCTTTACTCAGTCTTCTGCCTCCCACCTGTGAAATAAGGTGCAAATGAGATTTTCTCACAGAAAAATCACAGCCTCCTTTGATTATCACACAACAGGTGGCACCGGCAAAGATTAAAGTCATCCACAGCACTTCATATTCATTATATTCACTGATGTGTTTTTCAAAAAAAAGCATCCTTATGCACCTGCTGCCTTCACTGAAAGTGAAGTGCTACAGGTGAGCATCTTGGATCAGAGGAACGTTCGGTAAATCTCTTTAAGGCAGTGATGAATTTCGTATCGGAGCTTGCTGTCACATATGAAAACAGTAAATCCCTCTCAGTATTTGAGGCACATGTCCTTGGTTCATTGGGCTTTGTGCAAGATGAGGCATTGTTGGGGTGTTCCAGTCTGGTTCAGTCCTTAAGTGCAAACATGTTGGTAGGCAACCAAAGTCACGATGAATTCATCTATGAAATATATCAGGCAGCTTAGTTTTCCAGCTGTATCTTCGTGCCAGAACATCGATAAAAACATCCATCATCGATGTTCTGCCTCAGCGACGTGTTGCTGAAAGCTTTCGTCATATTCGTGAGATTGGCATGGTCTGAAAAAAAGTGCAGCCTTGTTGTTTTTGTAATAATACAACTTGGCAATGTTTTCAACCTTAATTGCCAAAAAACATTTCACAGATTTCACTCACTGTGCTGCTGAATGATTTTCTGTGCATGATGTGAAGTGTCGTCATGAAGTATACCGTCTGTTGTTTTGATTAATTTGAACACAACACAACTTCCTGACATTTGCAGCGACCTTTTTCTGAAGAGGGAGAAAAATATTCATGTGTGGATCAGCCAAAACATCAACAACAAGACGGTTAATGTAAGCCCAGCTATTTCACCAAGCTCTCTCCAACAAGTAAAAGTCAATCACAGATTTACTCTTGTCCGACGGCTTCTTGGTGAGTCACTCCCTCCTTCTCTGTCGATATCCCCTTCTGTCTTTTCACCTCTGTTATCGTGTCCATAGAAGCCCGGTTGAGCCCGGTTACATTAGCTCCGGTTCTGGCATGACACCGTCTCTGCTCTCCTCTGTCAGCATTTCCCAGTACTCTTCCCGCTCCTGTGGTACAAACACTAACACTCCCCCGCGGTACTCTGAGCTCACAGTCTGGGCGGCCCGGCTAACAAACTGAGCTAACAGCAGCTACAGTTGGCAGCAGTTTACTTCACTGTCCATCAGGAAATTCTGTAAATCACAGAGAGACAAAAATCACCTGAGTACACATCAGTGTAGCAACAAAATTATTTAAATGTGCTGTTCAATGGTAGGAAAGTTACATAACACTGCTTCAAAGAGCAGTGCGTGCATCATGTGTTTATTTACTGAACCTCTAGTCACATTTGAGAACATGTGCTGCCTTCACAGTTTTCATACGAATCTTTCAGCTGCAGATGTGTTTGACATTTAAAACACATAACCTCAGATGCCATGTTTGAAAGTAGCGTGCTCTGAGGACAACTAAATATCTCACTCCCTGAATATGTTACTTTGCACACGTTGCATGCACAGATTATGGTAGTGGGTGTGTGTGTGCGACTGAGTAAACAACTTTGATTTGCATTTGCTTCAGCTGTAGAGCCACGGAGCAGCTCCCAGTGAGTGTGTGTGTGTGTGTGTGTGTGTGTGTGTGACACGTTTACATGTTCAGCACATTAATCTGAGGTTTGAAAACAAACGTCCTCTGGCTCCAGACATCTGATAACGGACCGCTTTGTCTTTGCACTTGACACAGTGTCATGTATGGACGATGAATCACACAAGCTCAGAGGCAAACCTCCCTCGCTCCCTCTACTGCCCGTGTGAGGAACTGCGGGGAAAATATGATTTAAATAACTTCAAAAACTGTTTTAAAGAGCTGTTAATTTTACTCAATGGTCATCAGCGCCTCTCTGACTCACTGATGGCAATAAAAACTCAACATTATACACTTGTGGCTTGACAGCAGGCTGTCATTTAAGATTAATATTCAACATTTTTATGGAGGATTAAAGGCTGTTTGTCTTTTCTGAAACATTAAACAAGTCAGCTATCACCGACGTTCAAAAAGAAGATAAAGCTGGAATAAATACTTCTTATCTAAGTTATGCTTCTGTGCTTAAATTTGAGACTAAATCAATATTTTGTGGTTTTGTTGTTTTGTGTTTCCTGTTTTATTTTGTAGTTCCCCCCTCTCCGTGCCTTGTGCATGTTTACTGCCTTTGTTGTGTTTTCCCACCATTTTTGATTCTGATTGGTTTCACCTGTCCCTCGTTAGTTTCACCTGTCCCTACTTTTGGATTTATGGATTTAGTCTGTCTTGACTTCTCAGCCGCCCTCAGTTACTTCTGCCTTCCCTGCTTTTGTCCATAACCCAACATAAAGTTACTTTTTGTCCACTTCACCTTCGTGTCTCGAATCCACTTCCTGAACTCCATCATGACATTATGAGAATAAAGTTGATAATTAAATGTTTTAATCACATATTTGATATACTGATTTGTATATAAATGTAAGCTTTAATATCATTTTTCTGTATATTAATGCAACAAATGTTCACCACAATGTGAAATATAAATAATAAAAAGAAGAGGAGCTCTTGCTAAATAATATTTTGAGTCTTCAGCTCCAAGGCTGACGTCAGCTTAAAGAAGAGGAGAAGCATTAAGTGACATTATCATTCTCAGCATCTCCCAGACTCATAAATAACCATCATCATCATCTGAAGGCTGATATATATAAAAAGGGGGGGACTGAAGGCTTCACAGAGACAAACCAGAACAAACACAGTGCTATGTCAACGGTAAATCACCCAAATGGCAATCTGTGGCTTGCAGCTATTTAGCACACAAGCTAAAGTCCATTTCAAATTATTGGGGTAAATGGATGTGTTGTTGCTGTGGTCTCCTCTCATGGCTCAGTGTCATGGTAACAACAGGTCTGACTCCAGGCTGAGCTAAAGGGCTCACCGTCTGAGAGGAAGAGCAGCCGGGTCTGCAGCAGCTTGTCTTCTTACGTCTCTAATAAGGTTGGTAAAGAAATGTCGCTTGATCAGTCAGGTGAGGGCGAGATGATGAGGTGACACCGAGTTTATGATATCGTGACATCGCCGTGTGTTAAAGCTAAAAACACAAATTTAGAGGACTTTAATGGTTGCAGATGCATGATCCCACCCTCCGAGACTTCATTAGTCTGTATTGACACAAAGACTTTAAATGGCTTCTTTGTGACTTCTCCTCTTCTTCACCTCTTACTCTGTCAGATACAACAAAAGCAGATTGCTTTGTCAAGTCAGTTGGACCGAAATAGCACAAAATCACACATTTCTCTCAGAGGGATTCACAGTTTGTAAAACACAGTCCTTTAACCCTTTAGGACAAGGAAAAACATTTAAGTTTGGAAAATCTCTGGAAAAACAACTGAGGAGACTTGCAAAAGCTATTTTATAGACAAGGTTAGTGTTGTAGTAGACCACTTTTTAAAGGTTTTGGTCTAGAAGAGTCTGGATTTTAGTTCAAGACCAGTTGAGACCACAACCTGTGCATCAATGTTGTCCAACTAAGCTGAGACCAAGTCATGACCAAGACCAGAGTGTAAAAATACCAAGACTTTGAGGGGTTAAGAACAAGTCAAGACCAAGGCCAGGCAATATATGGCCTACTTAGGTAGCTAAAATTTATGAAAACTCTTTGGTTGAAGCTAGGTTGCTGCAAGTGTCGCCTTACAGATATCTACACAGTTGTGGTCTTGAACTAAAAGACACTAGATGAAAAATCATGACGAGGATCACCAAAGTTATTATAGTTTAACTTCTGGGGGCATGAAACATAACACAAATCCAACAGTTGGTGAAACATTTGACTCATTGTGCCTCTACAGGAGAAGTAAAAACACCAAAGTCAGAATGATTCATCATCTGGGGAGCATGAATATCTGTACAACATTTATACAACATTTTGTTGAGATATTTAATTCGAAATAAGTCTTTCGAATTTGTGATCTGGTGGCTACAATGAAAATGCAGAAATATTGGGCGTTGTCTCCAGAGGCTAATCATTGTCAGACAATAGCTATCGTGTTCTGGGATTGTGGACCAACAAAACTACATGGCCATAGAGTCATGCCGCTGTAAAAAAAAATTGGACTCATGGATGATAAATAGAGTTGGAAGAGTAAAAATGAACTAATTTAGTTCTTGGTTTCTCTTCTTTGGAAAACATTAATTAAAAGTATTGGATCGTGGTTGCATCAACAGCTGCCAGAATCTCCTGAGCTGGCACGGACATTTCTCCAGCATTCAAAGATTCAGACAAAGTCTGATTTTGATGAATGTTTTGAATCTCTAATCTCCAAATGTCACAATTTGACTTTTAAAATGTAGATAAAGAAAGGAAGCTGCATTCTCCAGACACAAACTTATATTAAAGGTTTTATTTTGTCAGATATATTGATCTTTGCAGGTTCTTCATAACTGCAGAAATAATAATAAAAAATGATGGATTACACCTGGTACTCTTTATGCAACAGATAATAAATATTATTCCCTCATATAAGACCGAAGAGTGCCTGAAGAACTTCTTCTTTTCTGCGGTCAGATTGACCTTCAAGTGAGACTAACTTTTCTTTGAGATGAAGAGAGGCGCTCAAGGCAATCCCCTTATGTGTGAGTGTACTTATTGAACAAAGATGTGTTTTTAGTTCTTATGAGTCCAACTTTTCATCTACAAAAGAATCAGTGTCACAGCTCTGGTTTCCAAATAGTCTCACTTTTCTGCAAAACTGATTCAGGACGTTTCACTTTGTCAAAATCAGATGATCCAGCGTTTGAATGCACAGTTTCTCTGATAGGGAAGATTATTTTGTTTTCAATTCGACACAAAATTGTTTATCATTTTTTCATAACCTTTGAAAAGATGGCATTTCATCTAAAGTGGGGGAAGAATGTAAAATCATAGATTATTTTTCACAAGTTTAGTGAGAAAATTGGCATATTTTAATTAATTCAGTTCTGTTTTATGTATAGCACCAAATCATAACAGACTTCAGCTCATGACACTCGAGCAGCTCCAGACGATACTCTTTATAATGTTATTTACAGAGTCTCAACAATTCCTACCATCTGCAAACACTCCAACAGTGCAGCAGCATCACTAAGGGATGGTTGAGGGCTCACTTGTACCAGCAAGTCCAAAAGGAACATCTTAAGACGACTCTTAAATGTAGATAGGGTGTGCAACCAGAGCCGGGAGATGGTTCAACAGGAGAGGAGCTTGGTAGCTGAATTCTTTACCCACAGTCCTAGATGTAAAATCAGAGGATCATTGGAGTTATTATGGTTTATCTTCTGGGGGACATGAATGTCTGGACCAAATATCATGGCAATCCAACAGGTGGTGAAACATTTGTTTTAAAACGACAACCTCATTGTGCCACTACAGGAAAAGTTAAAGAACATAAAATGATCCATCCTCTGGGGAGCATGAATGTCTGTACAACTTTTCATTACAATACATTTAACTTTTGTTGACATATTCAAGTCAAAAATGTGTCTTTATTGTTGTTTTCACCTATCAGGTTGGACATCCGGTGGCTACACTGAAGCCCTGAAACATTGGCTGTTGTCCCCAGAGGTTAAACCAGTTATGAGATTGTGGACCAACATACTTATATTGCCAGATTGATGCCGCCAGCACGGCAGAAAAAACGGACAAGAAGATGATAAATACAGTTTTAAGAATAAGAAATAACTAATAATGTTCTTTTGTTTCTCCTCTTTGGAAATGCCAGAAAGAAATGTAATCCAGCTACAGTCCAGACCAATGTTCAGAGTCGTCCAAATAATCCAGAAAATAATGTAGTAAAGCTTTTTGACGAGCTTCAGCACCGTGTTCAGATGAGCAGTAATCTAACAGCACAGTTTATCTGTTTTTCTTTTAAAAAAACGACATCACACTGTTCTGTCTTGAGGCTTCGATGTGCTTTTCTCCTTCCCGGCAGAAAGAGGGATAACATCTCAGTTTGATGGAGTGAAGAGTCGCCATGGAAACTTCAGGCTGCTTCAGGACATTAGCTAAGAAACCAATTTAGAAAACAACGGCTGTGCTCCTGAAAGTATAATAACGCCCGTGATAAAAAAGTAACATAATGACTGCCATTAATTTACAGAAAAGGCTAAGTGGCAGAATCGGCCACAAACACCCTAATTTACACCATCGCCTTCATCAGTATAATCAGTGTCATTACCATCATCATCTTCATAAGGTTCTTAGCAGTAATAGAGTATAGCCACTGTGTTGAATTTATCTAATTAACACCAGAAAATTAACAACACGTATAAACAATAAAAGCTTCAAACATGAACAATCCTCTGAGGACAAGTGAAGCCGAGATAACATCAGGCTCTGCTCTCAGGTTACATAGCCTGAGCATCATCTCTCTCGTCATTTCCAGATGGTTATTCCACGAGCAGATCTCTGGTCTGTCTGAGACTTGCATAATGATAATTCAGCTGTTCCCAGAAAAGAGAAAAAAATATAAATTATTTCCAAGTTGAGTCTGTACACTTGTACGTATAGTATTTGACTGTTTTAGAAGGGTTAAATCAAAAATGTTCCAGCAAACTGTGAATCCTAACAAGTGTTTTATTTTATTTTACATAAATTAATTTCATTTGCATTGATTAAATGTAATGACTGATCTTTTTACTTTTCATCCAGAACCATCATCAGGTCAGAAATGTGTCCAGTACTTTGGTTTATGACCAAATACTAACGAGTAACTTTGTGTTTAGCCCTAATTAGCAAACAAACTCTGTGTTCATCATAGCGGCACCTGGTTAGTATTTTAGCATTGCCTATGCGGAAGTACCGAAAACTGCAGTTCCTCAAGCGTCCACTTGAGGCTGGCTATAAGACCTTATGTTAAAATGTCCAACTTCACAGCAGAAATAAACATGTTTACAGCCTGGTACAAAAAACAGTTTTGGGCCCTATAGCTAATTTTCCCCGTTCAGGACAACTGTGAACTTTTAGTTCCTAGTTTTGTTAAAGCGCCAAAAAAATACTAAATAGATAAAACACTATATATATTTATATTTATAGAGTTGCTTTTATGTGACTGCTGTCTTGTTCTAAAAAAGTGGTGTGTCACTGTGTTTGTGTGTGTATTTATTTACTTTATTTTGTCCGGGCATCCTGTTTGTGCTTGTCCTTTCAAGCATATGATTAGTATCGTCCTAATCACATTTAACAGGACGTGTTGCCTCAAAAAGATGGTTGATATTTTACAAGAATACAACAGGAGGTAATTTTACAGTCTATCTATCTATCTATCTATCTATCTATCTATCTATCTATCTATCTATCTATCTATCTATCTATCTATCTACATTTGCATTTATACATAGCTCCACATGTACTGTATCTCTTTTGAGTATAGTAATAACTCAAGCACAAAATGAATGAATGAATTACAGACATGTGAGACCTCTCAGAGGTCTCAGAGCAGCAGAATTTAATTTCCATGCTGCACAGTGTCTGTCTCAGAAGATAACCACTCATTATAATATAGACTGAAGTGGACTGTGTGAAGAAAAAGTAATAATATTCTGTTTAATCTTGGTGGACGCTGCAGAAAGTGTATTATTATTAACTATGGTGCACTGCAGAATATATAAACTAATTTCATATACTGACAAATATTCTCCATATATGATGCTGCATTATGTTTGGTAACCCATTCATGATGCTTGCTTTTGTTGGGATGTTGGATGTTTTAGGCAGTGATCTGTCTGTTACTGGCTGCAGGTCACTGGAAACATTGGAAAGGTATTGGTGGGCTCGGCATGGTGACGTTGCCTAGGAAGGCAGGGAGCAAGCCTGCAAATGCATGAGCTCCATCCAACCTTTATTCAAGAGAACACCCCCATCCTCAACCCGAGCTCCATGTGGAAGAGGATATGTTTTAATCAACATGTAACTTTTCTTAAATAGTGGGGAATAGAAAAAAAAAAGATGGAGCTACAGGTGGAGAACCAGAGTGAGTCTTTCAACACCAACACAATGAAGCTGCCGGCTAACCATATACTGGAGGTGGGTGTAGATAACTTTATTTCTCTCATGATATTTGGACTTATTTTCATCCTCGGTGTGCTCGGGAACACCATGGTGATCACGGTGCTGGCGCGCAGCAAACCGGGACAACCGAGGAGCACGACCAACATCTTCATCCTCAACCTGAGCGTGGCGGACCTGTCCTACCTCCTCTTCTGCGTCCCCTTCCAGTCCACCATCTACATGCTGTCCTCATGGGTGCTGGGCGCTTTCATCTGCAAGTTCATCCACTATTTCTTCACCGTGTCCATGCTGGTTAGTATTTTCACTCTGTCTGCGATGTCCGTGGATCGATACGTGGCCATCGTCCACGCCAGGAAATCCTCGTCCATCCGCGTAGGGAGGCATGCGATGATCGGAGTGGTGCTGATCTGGATCGTGTCTCTGGTCATGGCAGCTCCCGTGGCGCACTACCAGAACATCGTTGAATGGAAGGACAACAACACCTACTGCTGGGAGGTTTGGCCGGACCACCAGAGGAAAGTCTACGTGATGTGCACCTTTGTTTTCGGATACCTGCTGCCTCTCACTTTGATATCTGTCTGCTATGCAAAGGTGGGTGCGCATGGGTCACTGTGAGTGGATGAATGCGCAAAGCAAAGGCGCACGAATACGCAATGAATACGCAGCAAATTTAGATGCAAGCAGAGTTATTTGTGGCTTTAATCCACATAAAAGTCACATTTTCTGTTGTTGGAGTGTTAAAATGTTGTTTGGAAGTCTTTAATGTGTAAAACTGTTGCTGCTGCATTGATTAAAACATGCTCCAGCCTCTTTTATATTTTATCTTTATTATTATTATTACAGGTTTTAAACCATCTACACAAAAAGCTGAAGAATGTCTCCAAAAAATCAGAGCTCTCCAAAAAGAAGGTCAGTGTGAGTTTATTATTTCTGTCTCTGTGTTATTGAGTTCAAAATAGAGCTGAAATTATTATTACCACTGGAGGAATAAATCTGCAGCTAGTTTGCTGAATCATTTCAGTCATTTTTCGCCAGAATTTTGCTGGTTCAAGCTTCTCAAAGTGAAGATTTGCTGCTTTTCTTTGTCACATATGATAGCAAATGGAAACATGACGTTAAGATGTTACCCTGGATTCTGAGAAACTGCATTTTTGCTATTTTTTTTGACATTTCAAAAACTATAATAATAAAAATAATAAGTCTATTTAGTACAGCATCTTAGGTCACAAATTGTTAAAAAATGACAGCGCAGAACTATAAAACATGAGCAACAACACAATGTGAAAACACTTAACAGCAAATGGGTATTGAGCTGTTTTTAAAGGCTTCAGGAAGAGCGTTCCACATCGTCGGAGCCACAGCTTCAGAAGCACGATCACATTTTGCTTCAGTCGACAGCCAGACAGCCTTGGTCACTCACTCACCTGAGTGACCTTCTTGTGATATAAGGCAGATGTGAAAACAAGAGCCTCAAAATGACTCGAGGACAGGCTTTACTTGCATACACTGTGCTCTGCATCACTGAAAATATGTGAGCTTATGTGAAAAGTTATCATTTCCTCTCCGTCAAATCTACTTTACACCAACTTTACACCACCCCTACCGTCTCTGATCACGTTGGCTCATTTGTGTGGTTGTCCTGCTTCACACTTTACAACATAAGAAAAATGAGGCCTTACCTGAGTCAACACGCCACCCAATTACTCCTGACGGGCCTCCCAGCATGCACAGTGAAACCCTTTCAGATGATCCAGTACGTTGCGGTGCACCTGGTCTTCAATCAACCCAAAAAGGTCACACATTACCTCGCTGCTCATCAAGCTCCACTGGCTACCTGTAGCAGCCCAGATTAAATTCTAATCCCTAATTCTCGCCTACAAAGTTCTGCACCCACATACTCGAATGTCCTCATACAGACATATGTTACCTCCTCCAATGAACAACGCCTGGCTCTGCCGGACAATCCAAACTTTTCTCCTCTGTTGTTCCCTGTTGGTTGAACGTCCCACCAGTTCCTACCAGATCAGGGGCGTCCCTCTCTATCTTCAAAAACCTCCTGAAGCCCTCCAGCTCTTCAGGGAGGACCTCCTCTCCAACACTACAACTACTGGACATGCTAAATCTATCTACAAGTAGTACTTATTGCTGCACTAACATGTCCTTGTCGCTCTGTATTTTGAATTTTCATCTCCTCTGTCCTCCCTCCACAGACTGCCCAGACAGTCCTGGTGGTGGTCGTGGTCTTCTGTCTGTCTTGGTTGCCCCACCACATCGTCCACCTGTGGGTGGAGTTTGGCTCTTTCCCCCTGAGCCAGGCCTCCTTCGTGTTCAGGGTGGTGGCTCACTGCTTGGCCTACAGCAACTCCTCCGTCAACCCTATCATCTACGCTTTCCTGTCGGAGAACTTCAGGAACTCCTACAAGCAGGTTTTCTGGTGCCGCATGCCCAGCAAGTGTCCCGTCAATGACACCAGGGACCTCCGCAGCCGAGTGGAGACGGCACCGTCCACCAACATCAGCGTGACCTACAAAGGTCATGACTCTCAGATCAGTAAAATGCTTTGATGTCGCTGCTGACGTTGAGAGCACCTGACTGGCTTTTTGAGATATTTGAGATTTGATCGGTCAGCCGATATTTGTTACTGTAAATAATGCTGCTTGAGAGCTCTATCCGTGTCAGTAACGTCTCCTGTTACTCAGTGCCACCATATTTTATGAACAGAAGACGAGATGAGGATTTGCATGTCTGTCCAATAATTGGTATTTTCAGAGTCCGACACGAAGCAGGAAGCTTATTCAATGTTTTTGCTTATTAGATTAAGATTACATGAAATCAGTGTCACTCTCATGTTTCTAAATATGACGCAGCCAGTAGCCAGTTAGCGTAGCTTAGCACAAAGACTGGGAACAGAGGGAAACAGCTAGCCTAGCACTGTCCAAAGGTACCAAAATACACCTGCTACACCTCTAAAGCTCTCTAACCAGCATCAGATATGTAATGATCTTTAGAAATTATCTCAGTTTGTGTTTTTTTGTTCTCTTTTTACAGTATGTGTGACCTCACACTCAGATTTCTGAAGGGCCGCTGTGAAGCTCAAAGTTTGGTGGCTCTTGCTGCCGCCATGTTTGCAGTCCTGCCTCCTCCTGGGTCGCCATCTGTAACGACACCCACCTGTCAATCAAAGCAGCCACACTAACTAATTAATTCTGCATAACTTTAAGTCTTAATATCATTTAAACAGGTGCGTTATATAAAAATTCACCCTCAGTACAGTTGTCATGAACGGGGAAATTAGCTATAGAGACCAAAACTGTTTTTTGTACCAGGCTGTAAACATGTTTGTTTCTGCTGTGAAGTTGGACATTTTAACATGGGGACTTATGGAGACTGACTCACTTCTGGAGGCAGCCTCAAGTGGACGTTTGAGGAACTGCAGTTTGTGGTACACTGGCTTCACTTCATATTGAGGCTTAAAGTTATGCATAACTCGCCGCTTTGATTGACAGGTGGGTGCTGTTACAGATGGCTTGTTTGAGCACTCGGGTGTCATTCAACCCGTCTAAGGTCCACCGATGATCCACCAACATGGCGGTGGCCAGAGCCACAGATTCTGAGCTTCAAAACGGCTCTTCAGAAACCTGTGTGGACGTCACGGACACACCGTCCATTCTTCATGCTGTCATTGCCTCAGACTCACCTGGAATATACTTATACCCTGAAAACTGCATCATACTCTGTTGTGTCGTGGTAATTTTCATCCCATGTGATATTTCATGGTCGTGAGATAAACCACTCTTTATTTATTTTTTTTGTTCACATGAGGGTGTTGCAGCAAACATACTAATTTATGCAAATTGGCCGTGATGAAAGAGCAGTAGACCTGTCAAATGGTGAAAGGGTGATAAGCCGTATATAGATCCTGCCCTTTCTATCTGCGCGGAGCTTTCTGCTCGTAATATCATCCTGCAGTTCAGAGTTAATAACAGAGTTGGTGCCATAGGATTTCATTTTGAAAGGCACAGTTTGAATGTACTCATATCAGGCTCATGGTGAGACACTCTGCTGCAGCCAAGAACAAATGCTCTCATGTCTGATGTGGTTTCTGGTTACTGGCTGCAGATTCTTTAATGATTTCCCGACTGCTGAAGGTCTGAAGGTGAAGACGAGCCACAGCTAAGCTCACTCAAGATGGACCGAACCTCTTTGTGAAGAAACACCTTCAGTTTCAAACCAATACACTAAATTTCTACCTTTCATTCAGGCCTGTTCGTCACAGCCCTGACAAATACAAAAGGCACTATTCTCTTCACATATAGGCATCAGGAGGCGATCTGATTGTTTAGTATATCTGAGGGCTACTATGTACATATGTTGGCCCTATACCAGAGAACATTAGGTACATGAGAGCAAATAATAATGCAGCATTTAAATGACCTTGCAGATAACCACGTCCCCAAAGACAAAAGGACACACCTGAACCACCAGAGACTGTTCACAAAAGGAAAATAAGATGGAGTCTGCAGGATAAACTGAGGGTCAGGAGAAGGTTTAGGACATTAAAGCAACACTGCGTAACTTTTCTACCATGAAATAACAGATCTTTGTGTAATCAGGTGAATGTTGTCTCCGTCATTCGTACGTCTGTTTCTCAAAATATGTAACTTTGTGCACCTGCAAGAAGTACGTAACGCTTTACGGCACTAAGTCGCACTACAAACTATTTCACTGATTTTGGTGAAATGGGATCATATTTTATGGAAAAAATGTTTTCTGGTTTTCCCTCTGATGTCCTCTGGATGCTCTGCTTCAAAGCTGCCAACTGTAGCTGCTGTTAGCTCAGTTTGTTAGCCGGGCCGCTCGGGCTATGAGCTCAGAGCACTGGGGAGGAGTGTTAGCGTTTGCACCACAGGTGTTTTGGACCACCGGGGAGAAGAAGAAGAGGAGGTCTGGCCGAATGTTGACGTGGAGCAGACCCGGTGTTGTGCCAGAACAGGAGCTCGGCAGCCTCTATGGACATGGAAGACAGACGCTAAGCTGGACTTCTTGTTTGTGGACTACTAAGTAATATTAGCTGGCTGCTATGTCTTGTGTTGTTGTTTGATGTTTGGCTGTTAGCAAAGTTGTGGACTTAGTAAAGTGACGTAATCATGATAAATACACGTGTACAGCTGTCAGAGACTGGAAGCGCTAAATCACAAAAATCAAACTTTGTACACAATGTTGCTTTAATAAAACTCCACCCGCAGTCACACACATGCATATTTCAAACCTTCTGTACTGTGCTCTGATTTCTGATTTAGTGTTTGTATCTTAAAAGTTGATGTCACTGTGAAATGTTTTAATTTAATTTAATATAAAAAATGCATGAAAGAGGCCAAATAAATAAATGTACGACATGTTTGTGAGTGAATGAATTAAGCAGAGAAATGAACAAAACAAATCAATTCTTTACTCATACATGCATGAAGCGCAGCTGTAATCCACGTACGGTACACTTTGTTTGGATCTAATCAGTTTCACCAGAGCTGGTTTGCCTTCTGGATCTCAGATCACACAGATTATATGTCGTTTCCTGTTTATCCCCAAGGCTGAATTCGATGGATGTGTAGATATGAAACGCTGTATGCTTTCTCTGTAACGTCCTCTGTCACCCGCAGTCATCACTGAAACCTTTCGCACTGAGTCAGAGAAGAGAGGAAGTGGATTTGCATATGAATATTAGTATTTTGTGCCAAGTGTGAGAGGATTTCAGGTGTGAAAATGAGGTTTACCGTACAGATACAGTGCAGATGATTGTCTCTTTAATGCAGGTACAGTCAGGAGTCAGCCCTCATTTAATGCTTTCTTGCTTCAGACAGTTAATTTACTTGTAAATACTGAAAAGGAAACTGTGTGACGAGGCTGTCGAGGTTATTTAAACAGCACAGTGTTCTTACGTCCAGAGAGCTGTCAGATCCCTTTAATGCTTTGATTTTTGGTGCCAATTCCTGATAAAAAACTACAATTTCATCCAGTTTTATGGGCTTTAAAAACATGAAAATTCACATTCAGCTCACTCGGCTTGATGCAAACCTCCTCATTTGTGTAAATAAAATCAGCACTGCTGCTCATTCTCGGAGATAAAGTCCTCAAAGGTTGGCGGTTAGATTGTAATTGGGCAGAAATCAGTAAATGAGGCCTCTACTGAGACATTTATTAATCAGGCGTCACATTTACTTGATGTAATTTGATGTGATTGAAGAGGCACGTGTTTGAAATTCAAAAATTTGAAACCACCTGAACAGAAATAACACGTTCACAGTAAATACAAGCGTTCAAATCCTGACTGAAGGTATTATCAGCAACATGTTTTATTATTATTATACATCATGTTTATGTCTTAATATAACTGCTGTGTTAATCTGTGTTGCATTTTACAATTTGTGTCTCTATGTTTTTTCAGCTGAGTCATGCTGATGATTTCAGACAGAACGATGAAAACTGTAAATTTGTTTCACTGTGGACAGAAACTGTTAAAACCTCACATGAACAGCAGAGGGCAGACTTACACAACAGAGTGAGAGTGTCCTTCCTTTCTTTCTCCTTCCTTCTATCGCTCCTCCATTTGTCTGTTCCTTCCTTTCTTCCTTCCTTCCTTCCTTCCTTCCTTCTATTGCTCCTCTGTTTGTCTGCTTGTTTATTCGTTCGTTCATTTGCTCTTTCCTTCCTCTGTTCCTTCCTTGTATAGCTCCTTCATTTCTTTGTTTTTTCGTTCCACCTCCCCCTTCCTTCCTCCTCTTTCCTTCCTTCTTCCTTCCTTCCTTCCTCTTCCTTCCTTCCTCCCTCCCTCCCTTCCTTCCTTCCTTCCTTCCTTCCTTCCTTCCTTCCTCCCTTCCTCCCTCCCTTCCTTCCTCCCTTCCTTCCTTCCTTCCTTCCTTCCTTCCTTCCTTCCTTCCCTTGTATAGCTCCTTCATTTCTTGCTTTTTCGCTCACCCCCTCCTTCCCTCCTTCCTTCCTTCCTTCCTTCCTCCCTTCCTCCCTCCCTCCCTCCCTTCCTTCCTTCCTTCCTTCCTTCCTTCCTTCCTTCCACCCTTCCTCCCTCCCTTCCTTCCTCCCTTCCTTCCTTCCTTCCTTCCTTCCTTCCTTCCTTCCTTCCTTCCTTCTAAAGTTCCTTCATTTCTTTGTCTGTTTGTTTGTTTGTTCCTTCCTTTCTTTCTTCCTCCCTTCCTTCTTTCCTTTCCTTTCCTTTCCTTTCTTTACATGTTGTTTTTTGTGTGCAGAGCTTATATGCTAAAAGAAAACAAACAACAAAACCTCAAAGTTTCTCTCCAGAAATATTCCCTCTCTCTCTTTTTTTTACCTTCTTGTGTGATTTTTTTTTGTGGCCTGTTGTTGTTGTGTTTCCTGTCTGTTTCTGTCTAAATCAACCTTGTTTCCTCTGCTCCCACTGGTGGGAAATTCATTTCTGGATCGTCTATGCTAATCAATACCTCCGCCTGATAACCTCTCTCCCATTTCTCATTTCCCTCGGTGGCAGCTGAGGTCTCCATCGCTCCCCTGAGACTCCCACCCCGCCTCTTCAAAGTGTCATAAATAATACGGGCTAATTAGATATGAATTGATTGTGTGTAGGTCGTGGTGGGTTTTCATCCATCACTCTAAAAGCTGTTTAACAATAGATTACCACCCGATAATTCCCCGTGGAGCCACAGCGAGTGGAGCAGCGGGCTGTTTGAGTCTTGTTTGGGATGTGGGAGGGTGTCATAAATCTGCTGAATAATAAATATTACTCCAGTCCATTCTCTAATGCTGGAGGTGGTGTTATTAATACAGGGGAGGTTATGAATCATCACTCCACTGGAGGCTTCTGGGTTGAGTAACTTGTGGTAGTTTGTCTGTTTTTTGTGTTTTTCTGCTCTACACGTTCACAGTGTTTTATTTCAGACTTCTGGATTTATTTAACTGAGGTTTTGGTGTGATATAAATGTAAATAAAATGTATTTAATTTAGCTGTTTCTTCATAATTTGTTCAGCTGAAGTGAGCCCGTTTAAAAGGAGCTGCAGACTCACCGTGTGTCAGTTGGTTTGTGCTCATTTAATGATTTGTCAGGAATACGGAGCAATAAAGAATAATGTCCGCCGACAAAAGGCCCTCATTGTCTGTCCTACATTATTACTTGATCCCTGTGTCAAAATCCGCTTTGTTACGTGACCCCTTTGTGCTCGAATCTATTCTAACCTGATCAGTTTAATCAAATTATGACACCGATAATCTGGGGGGAGTATCACTGCAGCAAACATATTGAACAGAGAGTTAGAGGCAGGGTTAACAGCAGTTTGTTTTGACCCTCCAGCAGGTTAATTCAGATAAATACATGTGTGAGTTTATTATACAGGGTGTTTATTTATATATATCCTGTCAGTGTTTCAACCTTACACCTCATTTTAGTGATTTTATGTGTTCAAACTTCAGTTAAAGTTTTATTCTGCCAGCTGGAGTTAGCATGTTAGCATTTAACAGGTTAATGGGAGACTACAGGTGTGAATGTGAGTGTGAATGGTTGTTTGTCTGTGTGTGTGTTAGCCCTGTGTGTTAACTGGTGTCGTGCAGGTGCGCCCAAATCTCGCCCGATGTCAGGTTGGACTGGCTCCAGCTGACCCATGATAAGAATAAGTGGTTATGAACTGAGTGACTAAGATTATTGTTGCCTGCACAGAGATCAGGATGTTCAAACCTCTTTTAAAAACAGCTATAGGCTCTCTACATCCATGGATGTACTTTACTTAATTCCCCGATGTTTTCCAATGCTTCCTTCCCGTATTCGATATATATTTGCATTATTAGATTTCCCGATCGCTTCCCGTATTGATTTGTCCTCAGCTTTTAGCCGTGCTGACAGCACAACTCTACGGATGTGGGTCAGTCTGATACATCTCCACATCTGTTGGATGGATTACCATAAAATTATGTTTAAACCATCAACATTAGCTGTACAAACAAATGTTTATATGCTAAATTAAGATAATTACCTGCTAAAAACTGGGACTGCATTGGGATTTTTAGCATATCAGCATGCTGATGTTAGCATTTAGCTCCATATGTTTAAGTCAAGTGGGAACCTCTGTGGCTGTGAAGCGAAGCCAACAACTGCAGTTCCTCAAACGTCCACTTGAGGCTGGCTGCAGAAGTGAGTCAGTCTCCATAAGTCCCCATGTTAGACAGCAGAAATAAACATGTTTACAGCCCGGTACAAAAAACAGTTTTGGTGTTGTGTTTGTGCAGCTTTTTGAAGTTACTATAAGCTTTGAGATGCCTGGATGAGGTGACTGAAAGCTCCATTATTAAATCCCTGAATTTGACCGTTTCTCTGTATATTTCAGAATTCTGGTGACATATTTCTTTGAGTGCAAACTTCTGAAGAAAACACAGGATTAGAGATAGAAATATCTCGCGTTGTGACAGAGATAACAGGACCTGAGGTTTGATCTCTATCCACCTGCCCCGGACTCCTCAGTTTTCTGAGTAAGGCCGATGAAAAGGTGCGGATCTCTGGGCTCGACGACAACCACAGCAGGTCTGGCCTGTCACCCTCTCTGATTAATGGCCCTGCTGAAACATGTCCAGCCACATTAGAGCCCCATGTATCTCCCAGAGTCCACACAGGCCTGGCTCTTTGTTCTGATGGGAAATGGTGTCAGCCGCTCACTGCTGCTCGCCCAGAAACAGATAAAGATTTACTGTCATCAGAGGCCAGATTAAAGCGCACAAACGCAGACATTGATTTCTGAGCGGGAGAGAGAGGGAGGAGGAGAGAGAAAAAAACGACACATTTTGGGGAGGAAACTCATTCCAGGGCCGGCGGAGATATGATCAGCTTATTTGGGAGGTGGATAATATGGAGCCCTCTCCCAGAATGAACTTTGAAAGAAGTAAATTGTAAATATTGATTTCTGAAATGAACTGTCAATCTCACTTGGCGAGATTATTCCTATCATCTTGTCGAGAGGAGGCCAATGAATTCAAAACCGGCGGACAAAGAGAGCGAGGGAGGGAGGGGGGACGTGCTGGATTTCTGTTAGCGAGCACTCAAAAGAGCTTTATTCGCTTAGTAATGGTTGTTCAATTTCATCTGATAACGGCTGAGAGATCTCATCGGGCGCTGAAAAATGAAATGAACTGTGACTCCACATCCAGATCGCTGCACTTGTCCACACTGAGATCATCAGAGAGGAGGCTCAGGCCACTTCATTACTGGTCCTCGACTGGTGGGAACAAAGAGAGCTTCCCCTGTCACGCCAAGAGGTCAAGTCTGAGTCTGAGGGCGGGTTTGATGGAGCGCTGACATGCAAAGAAGTCCTTCTGTCACGGCTCAAAGGGTCGAACCTTAACAGACTAACTCTTGTAGTTGAATCTAGTCATGTAGGTTTGGTTTTATTTGAGATTTCAGCCCTCCAACCCAATAAAAAGAAGGTATATAAGGCGATCGGAGTCATAAAAAGCAACAAAATTTCTACTGACGAAATAGTCCCACTGAGAATCCTGCTGTTTGTCTTTTATTGTTTTAAACACTCGCAAGTGAAGCCAAAGACAGTTTTACAAAACGTGGACAACAATAAAGTTACTAAATACCTGAAAACTGTT
Source organism: Protonibea diacanthus (assembly GCA_028641955.1). Lineage (NCBI taxonomy): Eukaryota > Metazoa > Chordata > Actinopteri > Sciaenidae > Protonibea > Protonibea diacanthus. The sequence continues at coordinate 18,238,315 of CM053993.1, read as the reverse complement.
GACAGTGTGCTTAAGAATTACATTAATTTTGATTAGTATCGAATCATTCTGTCTAAAAAATGCTCCAAAAATCCCCAAATGACAACTTTAAAACGTGTTCAATGATATAAACAGAAGCTGAGATGCAAACTGAGACATTGTCATTTTTTGTTCCTACATTGTGGATATTAATTTCATTTTTCAAACATGTTATATTGTCCCACTTCCCCGCAGTTTCAGCTGACTTAAATCCAGCTAAATAATTATATAAATTTTTGATTAATTCAGTCTAAAAATGTTCAAGGTGACACCTTTAAAACTCTTGTTTTGTCCGACCAACCACCCAAAATCCAAATATAGTCAGTTTATAATGATATGAAACAGAAAAAAGTGACACATTTTCATATTTGAGAAGTTTGGATGCCGGATTTACTCCGATTATTGCTGCCTCTTCAACTTTAACTGTCGATCGACTGGCTAATCGTTCACGCAGCGGTGACAGTGAACGTCTCGTGCTGTGTAATGTGGGGTGGTGGACTTTGGAGATGACTTTAATTTTTAGGTTGTGTCATTGATGAGAGATCAGAGGAGGCCTGAAGGCTGAAAACGTTTTTATAAAAGAGGATGAAAGAACTCTCAAAAGGGAAATTTGGGAACAAACGGAGGGGACGACATTAAACATGAAAAATAGAAATACCCTAATTCATATCAGGACGCCTTTAAAAGAATCTCATGGGGGCCACAAACTGAACCTCGTCACTGATCTCCAAATCTTGTCATGTAGATGGTTCAGAAAAGAAACATCTCACTGAAGAGTCCTGTAATTTGTATCATTCTTTCCCTTCCTTCCTTCCTTCCTTCCTTCCTTCCTTCCTTCCTTCCTGTCTTTTACAGACATACAATGATGATTACTGGGTAATGTCAGAGACAGAGAGGTTAAGAAAACAGACATCTCACTGAAAAGTCCTTCCTTCCTTCATTCCTTCTTTCCTTCCTTCATTCCTTCCTTCTTTCCTTCCTTCCTTCGTTCATTCGTTCCTTCATTCGTTCGTTCGTTCGTTCGTTCCTTCCTTCCTTCCTTCCTTCTTCCACGTGCTGTTTTATTTCCCATCTTTGTGTATCGGACCTCTCTTTCTTTCGTTTAGTTTAGTTTCGTCTCCTGTGAAACACTTTAATTACTTTGTTTTTTAAATATTAATTTATCGTCATAATTATTGTTACTGTCGTCCATCGGTGAGTGAGAGCTAAGCTGTGACCCTGCTGAGTCTTTCTTGGTCTCATTTCTGTGATTTTGCATTTAAACTCTAAACACTAGGTGGCAGTGCACGTCTATGCAAATCATGTGCACTTCCTCTGAGCTGAGTTTGACTGTTTGAATTCAGACAAGCCCTGTGCTTCATTTATTCATTCATATATCTTTTCCTCTTCCTCTCCGTCGCCCTCGTCATCTCTGATCCTTTAACAGAGCAGCAGCATGTTCACATAACCTCCTCCTCAATTACTCAGAGAGCCCCTTTGAGTTAAAGTAAAACTAATGATGCTCATTGTGAGCAGCACACCGCAGCACTCCGTCCACCATCTCCATCATTTATCAGCGTTCGGCTCAGGATGTGTGGAGTGGGCTCAAAAGTTTTGGACAACCCTCAGAAAGTAGTTTGATCACCTACATGTTCAGAGCCTACGCGCAGCGCAGGTTGGATGCCGGGTTGTTGGACTGATCACTTTTTCCCGCTATACATAATTGATTTAATGCATAGTGCCAGATTTGTTCCCCCTCCTCTCTGTCTCATTTTGACAAATGAGTGTCAGAGGCCAGAGGCAGCTTAGCAGCTGGGTGTGTTCCTATCAAAACCAACCATGAAACGCAAGGACAACGCCTGCAGCACTTAGTGTCCTTTAATTGCCATTTACATAGTAGGCTAATCATTATTTTTTTTATGTCCCCTATTATCACCACTATCACCACTCTCTGCTCTCGCTCTGCTCTGTCTCTCTGGGCTAAAACAATAAGCTGTTTGTCAGAAGTGATGCTCTGATGGTCGGGTCACTCATGGAGGACGTGATTTTTAGGGGGGGAAAGACAACGGATTATTTCAGAGTGACACACACACGTTACACACAAGCAGCCAGTGTTTGGAGCAGAGCTGCATTTTTACAACTCAAAGAAGGTGAACTGCATTTGGCAGATTTATTAAAATCATATAAGTTGTTCACTTCAACTGTGATTTTCTGTTTCTACAAAGTGCATATAACACGTTATGTTGTCCCACAGTTTCTGTTGACTTAAACCAGCTAATTATATAAAGTTTTTGATTAATTCAGTCTAAAAATGTTCAAGGTGACACCTTTAAAACTCTTGTTTTGTCTGACCAACCACCCAAAATCCAAAGATAGTGAGTTTACAACGATATAAAACAGAAAAAAGCAACACATTTTCATATTTGAGAAGTTTGGATGCCGGATTTACTCCAACTGCTTGTTCTTGATTTTCAGTTTAACTGTCGATTGACTGGCTAATCGTTCACGCAGCGGTGACAGTGAACGTCTCATGCTGTGTAATGTGGGGTGGTGGACTTTGGAGATGACTTTAATTTTTAGGTTGTGTCATTGATGAGAGATCAGAGGAGGCCTGAAGGCTGAAAACGTTTTTATAAAAGAGGATGAAAGAACTCTCAAAAGGGAAATTTGGGAACAAACGGAGGGGATGACATTAAACATGAAAAATAGAAATACCCTAATTCATATCAGGATGCCTTAACCACCATTAAATCCAGACTAAAGTGAAATATCAGGTGTATAAATTCAAGGCGCCTCTGTGCAGTTCCTCAAACGTCCACTTGAGGCTGGCTCCAGAAGTGAGTCAGTCTCCATAAGTCCCCATGTTAAAAACTTCACAGCAGAAATAAACATGTTTACAGCCTGGTACAAAAAACAGTTTTGGTCTCTATAGCTAATTTCCCCGTTCATGACAACTGTACTGAGGGTGAATTTATATACAACTCACCTGTTCAGATTATATTAAGGCTTAAAGTTTTGATTGACAGGTAGGTGACGTAACAGATGGCTTGTTTGAGCAACCAGGCGTCGTTCAGTCCGCCTCACGTCCGCCGATTAGATTAGAGACAGGACGGCCAACATGGCGGCGACCAGAGCCACAGAGTTTGAGCTTCAAAGCGGCTCTTCATTCGTTACGGATACGTATTTTCAAAAACATTCAATATTCTTGAACATTTAGCTTCCGTATTTTCAGTTTTCTCAATACGACGATGGATCATATTTAATGTTAATCTACAAAGTTCAGCTGTAGCATTTTCCACCTGTGTTTAAAACCACACTTGTTCTCTGTCTGTCTGTCTGTCTGCCTGGCCTGAGTTTGCATTTGGACTTACAAAGCTGTTTGATTCTCACTTTAAACTTTGACGAGCCGCGCTCTGTGCCAGGCCTGACCCCTCCGGTTTATCTGCCTTTCCACGCATCGCAGAGTAATAATGACAAATCGGAGGGGGGATGTTTACTAATGATTAGTAGAGATTGTTTCAGCTCACTTGTAAAAGCCATGTTTAAGAGCTATATTTATTGTTCCATTTGCACATTTTGCGAGTGTGTTTGAGAGAGGACTAATCGTTATTAATTAGGGTCATTGTTTTAGTGCGCGCGTGTGTGTGTGTGTGTGTGTGTGGATGTCTGTTTATGTTTATGTGTGTTTCCTTTGTATGCAGATGTGTTTCTGTGTTTGAACGCCTGTGTGTGTGTATGTGGGTGTGTTTTAGTGTGTGTGTGTGTGTGTGTGTGTAGCCCTGAAGCCATACTCAGCAAGCTGTGACAAAGGTCCATTACCTTGTCTGATCACAATGGCCTGTGATCTATTAGCATCATCTAAAAGCTACATTAGGATGAAGTGGAGACACTCATAAACAGAGCGCTCTGATCAGGCCTTTTAATGGGTTCACTGGTTTTACATGGAACCTCTCCGGCTTATTCCCCCTGGTTTGTAGGTTAATGCATTTTCAAGTACCCACCAGACAACACTCAATTGACAATGAGGCGTATACATCAGCCATTCAATCCGCAACGAGTGAAGATCCACCAGCGAATTCAGACGCAGAGTGAAAGGCGGCTTTTGTTGCAGTATTGAGTTATTAATTCTGTATCTTGTGATGTCCAAACTCAATTAGAGAGTCGCAGAAAAACGTATACATCTCTGGGAATGTGAACAACACGCCGCTCTGTCAATTAAAATTTGACATCTGTAGCTCCCGAAGCTGCAGTGTGTAGATCTTTAACGTTACTCTGATGAATTGTTTTTTATTTTATAGTGAACATGCGTTCGCGCTGCAGTCTTCTTTTATTCTCAGTGTCCCACAGTTGGGACACTGAGAGCTTCTTTTGTTGAGTCATTAAAGTCTGAGATTTTATAATCATACACATATGAATTTTAAAATAAATTGTGTCAAAGGTTGAATCGAGGATGTTTTGGCTGATCCCTGCCTCCCTTTGTCATCGAGCTATAGGCTGAACCTCAAGTTGTTCCTGGAAAAATGAAATTTGTTTTGGACAAAAAATGTTAAAAATATTCTTTCGCCTCATTAGACTTGTTGATTTTAAACATTTGTAAATGGTCCAAAGATGTAAAATTATAAAATATTTGTGTTTATATATTGTTCCATACTCCAGTTCTCAAGCTAAGTCCCTACACTTTGAGCTACCGCGGACACCTGAAAACATAAAAACAGGGTGCAGAAAGGTTTGGCTAATAGCAGCTAAGCAATCACTGGTAAAAAACAATGTTTTAAATGTCTTCATTGAGACGACTTCAGAAAACTGTGAAGAGAGAGGATGACATGCAGCACCGCTGCAGTACGGATTCAGCGATTACGATGCAAACTGGTAGATAAACATGATGTCAGATGCTGGCAAAAGTTATTAAAATAGTCCTGGTGACCTCACCTGATGTAGCGTGCACCACGTTTTAATAACTGCTGCCAACATCTGACATGATTATCTAGCACGAGTTTGCATTGATGGATTAAAAAAGAAAACAGAAAATCTAGAAAACATTAAGGAGACACGTATTCTTTTATTCTGCGTCTGTTGGGTGTGACAGAGTTGGACGTGTATCTACATATGCTACATATAGATGAGTTTAGATACAGTAGAGAGGCTCAGAGGCAGCAGGACTTTATTCTGAAATGAAGTCAGTCATTTTTAGGTTTGTCGAGCTCAGCTTTGACGAGTTTGAAATGTGTGCGGTTGGAGCAGCTTCCTGTAAACTCTTTTATTTGTACCTGTTTGATATATTTCTTCACATTTCTCTCACCTCTATCTCTCATTTCCAGTTTCCTCTTCCTGTAAAGCATCAAACTCTATATAAATAAAACTTCCTCTCTTAAAGATTTCTTGTACCTTAATCTAGAAAACTTTATGTTTTCCGTCTGTAAATTGTATGTTTGTGCCGAATCCAGTAAGACTAGCTGGTTACCGAGATGAATAAATCATATTCACCTACTTCAAAGGTTTTATCATGTCATTTGTGGAGCTTTAGACCTGAATGTAAATGAGAGCCACAGACTAATGCATGAGGTCTGACGGACATAAAAGAAATGTTATTAAGAGGGAACGACGCTAAAATCAATAGAGTGAACTTGAAACACGACGGAATACATTTACAACAGTGCGATAATTAGCGCGCACGGCTCATATTTGCAACGAGGAATCCCTTAATTAATTTTTTTTTTTGCATGATTTCTGAGATCTTTTTTTCAGAAAATATAATGGTCGGACGAGTCTTCAGATGCGAGATGAGATGAGTTCAGTTGTGCGGTGTATAAACGGTCGTGTTTTTGATATGCAGAGAAGGAGCATTGAGGCCTGCTCGTGTTATAAGGCTCACAGGCAGCAGCCCTTATTGTGTGCGTGAAATTATCATAACCTCGTGCTACCTTCAGAGTCCTGGAAGATCAGGCTTTGAGCAGTCGCTAAGAGCTTCACTTTACAGGAAATGCAAATGGCTGCGTTTGCAAATTGGATTCACATAAAAATAAAAAATGGAGGCGAACAGGAGAAGTGTCAAAAAAGCTGGCCAACACCTCGACAAGATAAACAAATAAAAGATGACGGTGATGGAAGTAACAGCTCTGGCAACATAACAATATCAACAGACATTTTCAAAGTGTAAAACCTGAGGAGTTTATGTATTACCGCGTGTTCTCCATTAAGGCCTGTCTGTGCGGAGGAGAGGCCAGCAAGCGGCGGCCATATTCCGCTGATTGATATACTACAGTGAGCCATATGGACACTGTGTTAATCGAATGAGGGAGACATCTGTGAGATGATTTATGATTTTGTTTTGATTTGTAAGCCGTGGGTTGGATCAATGACATCATCAGCATTACTCAATCCCTTTCTGCCCGCGATGCCAACGCATTTCTTAATTGATGAAGAAAGACGACACGCAGGGTGTGAAGATAAAAGAAAAGTACAGATTACTGTGCAGAGAGCAGGAATATGATATTATGACTTTAGTTTTAATATTTAGTATTTAAATGTGTTTTTATTACGCACATTTTCAATAGTGCTAAAGTGCAGGAATGAGTAACAGATAATAAGAAATACATTTATTCAGAATAAGAGTTAATTCTGGATTATTATTATTATTATTACAGAAAGGAAAGCAAAGGATAGGAAATAGGAAAGGAAAATATAGGAAAAAATAGAAGGAAAGGAAAGAGAAGAAGAGAAGAGAAGAGAAGAGAAGAGAAGAGAAGAGAAGAGAAGAGAAGAGAAGAGAAGAGAAGAGAAGAGAAGAGAAGGACACATAAGAAAAGAGAAGGGAAGGAAAGGAGGGATCACATCCGTCCGTTGACCCTGAAAACGATGCACTGATAGCCGTGGTGTGAACCAGCTGTCAGGAGATCAGCTTTCCAGGTTTGTCTCCCGCTGGGACGCCGTCACCTCGACTTTACCCAGCAGCGATCTGTCGGATCCTCCTCCTTCACTCCTCAAATGCCCCTTTTAACCTTTTTTATCTATTTATTTGGTCAGCTGAAATGATGGATGGTGCCTGAACTTCAATCTTCTATTATAGTCGTCTAATTGAGAGATGTCACGAGAGACCAGCAGGAAAATATTAATTATTAAATGACTTATATGTTTGTATAGCTTAAAACTGTTTCCTTCTATCTGCTGTCATTCAGGAGAAGCAACATGAACATTAATCAATCAAACAGTTTGTAAATAAATCTAAAACATATAAACTGACTGCTGCCATCTTGGTCTACACTAAGGTGTGGATCATCAGTGGAGCTGAGGAGGGCTGAATGAAGCCTGGAGACCAAAACTGTTTTTTGTACCAGGCTGTAAACATTTTTATTTCTGCTGTCTAACATGGGGACTTATGGAGACAGACTCACTTCTGGAACCAGCCTCAAGTGGACGTTTGAGGAACTGCCAACTGCCAAATAAAGACAAAACTACCCAGAAATGTCCTTAAAACACCTTAAAAGCACAAAAATTGAATTTACCTTTGAGTTCCACACTGTAAAACTAAAAAATATTAGTACATATATATATATATATATATATATATATATATATATATATATATATATATATATATAAATGTACTGATTTGAAGATGCATAGCTTCTCATGTCATCTACTGCTACTTAGACGTCACACATTAAGAAAATAATGTCCTGTGCATGTGAGATGATCCTGCAGTAAACTGAGACGAACGGCAGTTGTGTAATTACCATCAAACTTGCCAACATTCAGACACTGTGACTGTCCCATCACCACCAGAGGCAGCAGACAAAGCTTCACTCCCAGTTCGGAGGAAAACTCAGAGTTTACATTCTCCACATAAGAGAAAAAAAACACAGTTCATTCATTGAAGTTGATCTTAACTGCAGGTTTTAAGCAGATCCAAGTGGATTGTGATTGATCTGGAAAACATCTAGTGTGGGAAAAAAAAGACAAATTGATGTTTGTGTGTGTTAATTGAAACGATGTATGTCACTTCAGAAGCGACAATAGGAGCCTCTCTGCGGGGCTGACAGATTTTCAGACAAATATATGAAAGGAAAAAAAAACAACAACAAACGTCTCCGTAGATCCTTTTCAGCCTCGGGTCTTTCTGAGTAACAGATCAGACACATGACAACAGCATCAGCAGCAGCAGCAGCATCTCCCACTTACGGCTCAGAGTTTCCCTGGAGGGAAATCCTCTTTGTCTGGGCGGTCCGAGCCGGTCGTGTCTTTCAACAGGATATCCCAACAGAAGGTGAGGTCAACTATGAGCAAACTCTGCACAATAGGATCTAGAGCTGGATTTGATGTTGCACAAAGCAGTGGTCATATTCTTTGAAGATTTCGCCTCCTCCCCCCTGCAAAGTCTGTGAGAGTTAATTAAACATTGGACAGCTTGGGGTCGAGCCTCGGCTCACAGTGGAAAAGAAAAAGACTTTTATTATCCGATCGTGACTGTATGCATGAAATATTTCATTAGTGTTATTTTGTAGAAAGTCGTAGATTACAGTTCAAATAACATCAAAGATTTTTACTGTTTTCATATATAACTTAAACTGACACTTCAACTCCTTTCAGTGTTTAAACTTAGATTGACACTTCAGCTTCATTTACTGGGTTCAAGCTCACCTGGATCTTTAACTGCTCTCTGCTCTTCTTTAAGTATTTGAATTTCATTCTTTTTTCTTACATGTCAGCTGACATTTCAGCTGTCAGTGTGTTACTCTTCAACTGACACTTCAACTCCTTTCAGTGTTTAAACTTAGGTTGACACTTCAGCTTCACTTACCAGGTCCAAGTTCACCTGAATCTTCATGAACCTGAATCTGTGTTTGTGTTTTACTACTTACATGTCAACTCACATTTCAGCTCCTTCAACTGACACTTCGACTCCTTTCAGTGCTTAAACATCAAAAGACACTTTAAACCCTTTCAACTCTTTTCAGTGTATAAACATCTGAATCTTCAGTTACTTCCACCTCCACCTTCAGCTGATTCTTCAACTTCATCCAGTGCTTTCACTGAAACTGACACTTCAACTTCGTTTACTGGTTTCAAATTCACCTGAATATTTAACTACCGTCTGCACTATCATTTCAATTGGCACTTTAACTCCTTTCAGTATTTGTATTTCAAATTTTTTTTCCCCCACTTTAACTACTTACATGTCAACTGACATTTCAGCCCTTTGTCTCTTACTCTTCATCTGACACTTCAACTCCTTTCAATGTGCACACTTCAAACCCTTTTCTCCTTTCAGCAACTTAATCTTCAATTACTTCCAGTTTCGACTGATTCTTCGAGTTCCCCTGGTGCTTAAATTTAAATTGACACTTCATTTACCAGTTTCAAATTCCCCTGAATCTTCCTCTTCAACTGACTTTTCAGGACTTTTTCTTTTAAATACTTACACTTTGACTGACACTTCAAATCCTTTCAGATCTTGGTTCTTCCAATTTGAACAGTAACAAAAAGACATTACACTTCAAGTGAATATTTATCTAACTCTCTGAATCTTTATTCCAGCTGCCACTTTAACCACAACTTCAACTACCTCTAATATTTCATGCAAAATTGACAATTCAACTGCTTTCACCACTTCATCTCACATTTCATTATTTTCAGTTCTCACACTCCAACACTGTGAAGACACTACAAACCCTTCCAGGTCTCTCCTCAACTTTGAACATAAAACTTCTTTTAACTTCACACTTCAGCTGCTTTCACTGTTTACACTTCAGGTAAGGCAACACTTTAACTTATTAACTTAATTTCAAGTTTCCTCCAACACTTTGTCTTTCACATTTCAGAGCTCGAGCTTCATGCGAAACTTCAACTGACACTTCATCTTCAGTCAGCGTGCAACACTTAAACTGACACGCTTCAACTTAATTCAGCGCTCACACTTAACTGAAACTTCAACTTCAGTATTTGTAATCCGACTGCCACTTCAACTGTTTAAGTACTCCAACAAATGTTGATGCTACTTCAAGATTTAAAATTTCAGACAGCATTTAAAAAAATGTTTTTTTGTTCTAATGTAAAAATCTGGATGAAGACCGGTAAATGTTTGAACCTGACTTATTGTTCATCTCCCTCTTGAGTGAGTTTGGCAGGGCATCCGTAGAAGCTGAGCTGTTGGCTGCCCTTCCATGTCTTCTGTTGTTGTTTTCTGGAGGCCTCAATGGGATGGGTAGTTTGTGAAATGACAGGACATGCCAACAAATTGCATCACTTCTGGCTCAGCGGCCAAGGACAATGCCATGCCATATGCCAATCGGGGGGGTTATGGGTAGAGGGATGAATGGGTCTCATTTCCATGTGCTCCCTTCGAAGCTTGACCCCCCTCCCAAAACCGCCCGACTCCAAACTCTCCGTTACCACCACACTCACGCCCAAAAAGCTCTGTCGGGAGGCTGCCTTGGCCAGTGGTGTGACACAGACATACGAGCTGACACATCAGCCATTAGCCAAAACAAAACATCCAGAGATTCATTTCAATACACGGGTGGGCCTGAGGAGCGTCATTGTTTCTGCAGTCGACAGAGTCATCAACTGTACGCACATCACTTTTCCCACAGTTTATCTGCTTTTACTCAACGTCTCATCAAGACACAACAAACCTCGTCTGCTTTGTCACTCATACTTTCCACTTTGCATCAGTTTCGTATCTACGTATTTTCCACCAACTTTACGTCTATTTTGACTCTGCTTACTCATTTCCATTTGTTTTGAATCATTTTTAGATAAACCCACTTATTTTTACCTTTTGATATACTTTGTACAATCGCTTCTGCTTTGTCCCACTTTGCATTAACTCTTTACTCTGTCTCACTTTACAGTAAAACCGTCATATTTAATGACAAAACCTTTATTTAAACAGAATAAAGTAGTATTTTAAATTACTTTAAAAGACTGTTAATTGGATGGTGAAACATTTTTCTCATTTATACAGCAAACAGCTGTTTCTTTTGGGGAAAAAAATAAAATAAAGAATAAAACACCAACTTTAAACGTGAAATATTATGTTCTTACCATAATATTAAAAAAAGTTGTACTGTATTAATCATGGTAAAACAATTTTATCGTATAAACAACAGTTTCTTTTTTCACAGTCACATTTCATGATAAAACCTTTATTTATGCAGCATTTTAAGGGAATTTATCCAGAATAAAGTGATATTTTAAAAGACAAACTGTTAATTCTACAGTAAAACACTTCTTTTGCGCTTCTTTTGATGCTGAAAACTTGCATTTATGTGGTAAAACATGGAATAAAATGGCCAATCTTCAACGTTAAATCAACAGTACTAATCTTTTTACCATAATGTTAGAAAAAGTTAGACCAGATTTATTACAGTAAAATTCTGGCAACAGTTTTGCCGTAAAACATTTTTTTTTTATCAGAATAAAGTAGTATTTTAAATGACAATTAATTGTACAGTCAGTCATATTTCATAACAAAACCTTTATGTAGACGACATTCATATGGTAATTTTATGTCACTTACAGAACTTGTATTTACACCTTATTTAATATTCTTTTTTGGCACAACACATCTACCTTTTTTTTTACAGTGGTGAAAAAATATTGAAGTTAATTAATTGATTTTATAGTTTCGTGTAGACTAAAGTGAGAAAATTAATAGTAAGCTGTTTTTTCATCATTTAAAAAGTCGAAATTAAGATGTTTAGAGGTGCTTTTTATCTACATTTAATAAGATCTCTTGATTATTCTGACTAGTTTCAAATGATCTTCACTTGTTCTGTAGGTGGATAAAATCAAATTCAGGAAAGTTCACTCTTAACTGTGTCTCTTTTCTGTGTCTTTGGGATCACGGATTTAAATAATGTGTGGTGATTTGACCAGGGAGTGAGGAGCAGTGATTTAGGAGCTGTTTTTTCGTTGACACGATACAAATGAGGATGGTACTAGAAGGTCAAGCAGCCTGCGCCATCGCCATAATCTTGCTAATTGGGACAATATGTGCGTGATAAATCACCACAGCTTGGCACCGGACCCTCTAATCGCCTTTATTTCGTTAGAAAAAAAAAGAAGAGTATCATTACGTCCACCACTTTTGATTCAAAGTGAGCATTTCCAGTGTTTTCATTGTTTAAAGAGTCGAAGTTTTGTTGCTGACCATATGTTTTTAAAGAGCATATGTTCTGTGCTGCTGCTGCCGAGGGAAGGAGGGAGGGAGGAAACTGTGAAAGGGGTTTAACCTTCTACGTGGGGGAAGTTGTGCGGTTAATACTCCAGCCACCTCGTCACTGGGCTGGTGCCAAGGGTTCCTCCAGCCTCGACTCCACGAAGGGGGGCAGGGAGGAGGAGGAGGAGGAGGACGAGACCCCACAGATGCTTTCTCTCGGTCCCCTCTACCTCGCAGCCAGATGCCAAGAGGATAAACTCTGGTAGCTTCAGGACCACAACATCAAGGTTGTGTCCAAAACTGGAGCCTGCGATATTAGTCACAGAGAGGGCGTGATGTATGATGCCAGTTTGTGTTCTGGCTCAACAACATCTGAAATCACAAGACAATACAACACAAAACAGAAGAGAGCGATACTATAATATGATGTAATTAACCAAGAAATACCAAAACGTCTGACTCAACTGAAGACATTAGTACAAAGTTGCGGTTAGTTGCTGTACTTTGCTATCAGCTAGCTAATTCAAGCAACTTCTGAAATTAAAAAACAACAACAAAACAAACATGGTCTAAAATATTGTCACTGAATGTATATTGACTAACTCTACATCACATCTTAGACACCAGTTTGGATTACGTTAGCATGCTAACGTAACGCTAATGCGGCTAGTTGTTAAGCAGTTGAGTTTGATGAGATTTCGGATATTGTCGTTGTTGTTAGCTAACGTAACCAACAACAACAACAAAGAAACCAAAATGACCTAAAATATTGTCGCTAATTGTACATTTACTAACTATTACTGTAACTACCATCAAATCTTGGACAACAGTTTGCGTTACGTTAGCATGCTAATTTGGATAATGTGGCAAGTATTTAAAGCTGTAGTTGTAGATGAGTCTGAAAAGATTTTGGATACAGTAAACGTATTGATAAACATTTGCTAAGTTAATGTACAGTAATAATACTGCTATTTATTCACAGAAAAACTATGCTAAGTAGTTTTTGCTTTGTCATTTGCTAGCTAACAAGTAACAAGTACAACTATAAACAACACTGCTGCTAAATTTTATTAGCTATTTGCTAAGCTAGTGCTACATGCTACGAGGTTGATATCAACAATATTAGTTAAGCTAATGTAGCTAACATGATTATTAATGCAGTTGAGTTTATGGTGATTTTGGATAATGGCTTACAAGGAACATATAAGAAAACAAAAATAGTAATCTGTAGTGGACGCTAATTAACAACAAGACCCAAACAACTTCAATAATACAATTAGCCTAACACCTGCACAATGACTCCAAACCACACATTTGTTTGGTTAAGGTCCACACCTGTCACTGTACCAGACTTATATCTGTTATAATCATTAACAAACATTTTGACCTGACGAAGATAAGTCTCGGATTTAAATAAATTTGTGGTTTGGAGTCAGTGTGCAGGTGTTACTCTTCTCATCATTGCTGTTTTTTTTTGGTTTTTTTTTACAATGCAGCCTTGCACCTGCATGTGATGTGCATGTAATTATGCTGCTTCTACACATACAAATGCAACAAACAGAGCTCAGTTAAGAGAGTAATTGGACGCTTCCAGCTTTGCTAATTAGCCGTTTGCAGAAGTCTGCCCAGAAAGTTGTCGCTGTGTCCTGTTTGTAGAGAGAAAAACACAGACAGAAATGCAGGATATTGAGTTTAGAGGTTGAGTTTTAGTTGAAATATGATTTTTTTGTTGTTGCTAAAATTAACTTTTTTTCTGCACTTTTATGTGTCTTAGAGTTAAAATGGACTTAAAAGAACAGCACAGAAATGTGGGAACACGTATAATTCATAATTATACATGTAGATTTATTCTATCAATCTTTCATAATCTTTTTCTCTGTTGTTGTTGTTTTTTTTTTTACAGATAACTATGTTGAGGGAGGCCGTGGTGGAGACAGAGGGTGGAGGAGGTGGGGGAGACCTGTGGATGATTAGCTTCTTTTTGTCCTCTGTTTTTTCTCTGCTTTATTTTCCCTGAGAAGATTAAATATTTCTGCTTGAGAAAATCTTTTTAAACTGCCACTGACTGCTGTCCTGGCCCCCTCCGTCACTGCCTGAGCACACAGGGTACCCCCCTCCAAAAAAAAAAAACCCTCAGTTAGCTCTCCCCCTTCATTTTGTCATTCCAAAATGTGGTGAAAAAATGTAATCTTCTAACAAAGAATAGAAAAGGGTGGCTATAGAGGAATTTTTTTCTGCAAGTGGCCTCTTTATTGGGTGGGGGATGGGCGACGGAGGGCTCCTTCACAGTATCCACACACAACAGGGCTCCAATCTGTCAAATAATTAGCCAGTGTGGGAGGACAAAGGTTTTTATTTGCCCGAATTTCATACATCACTGCTTGAATACATCATCACTGTATTGTGACGGGTCATGGGAACTTCAGCTTAGAGACAGAGAGAGACAGAGAGAGGTCTAGAAAACTGATAATGAAAAGGATGAATGAGGAATTTATAAGGGTTTACGTCAGCGCTGTGAGGATAGTGTAGATATACGACAAGCTGTTTTTATTTATTTTTTGACTGACTGATTAAAACTTTTATTTATACAAGATATGCTGTTTCCTGTTTCTGTGTCCTTTCGCAAAGTCGTAAGATGTCATGCGTGTCATGTCCGAACCAATGCAGAAGTGCAAAAAAACTGCAGTTCCTCAAACGTCCACTTGAGGCTGGCTGCAGAAGTGAGTCAGTCTCCATAAGTCCCCATGTTAAAAACTTCACAGCAGAAATAAACATGTTTACAGCCTGGTACAAAAAACAGTTTTGGTCTCTATAGCTAATTTCCCCATTCATGACAACTGTACTGAGGGTGAATTTATATACAACTCACCTGTTCACATTATATTAAGGCTTAAAGTTATGCAGAATTAAGAGCATGGACGATTTGATTGACAGGTAGGTGTTGTTACAGATGGCTTGTTTGAGCACTCAGGCGTCATTCGGCCTCATGATCCACATTTTTTGTCCAATATTTAAAGAGATTTTCTGACATGTTTGCTTCAAAACTTGACTTGACTATCGACTTGACTAATCAAATCAGCTGTGCACAATATAAGAGACTTAAGACGAGCTCTAAAACTTAAAAGTAGCATTCAGACTGTGATAATCCTTTGAGGATTGACGCAAACTGTGAGAGAACAACAAGTGTCCCATAGAGTAACAGTAAAAACTTAAGAACAGTGTCAGTTTCTTATAGTTTATATCTATATTTGGTACATACAGGATCATCATTTGAGTGTTTTACCGTGGCTACACACATCTCAAATCATAGGTTTGCCGAGATCTCAGAGTATCCTGATGATTATTAGTCAGTTTACATAAAGTGACTAACAAAAAACAGTCAGTTGTTGATAAAAAACATTGAGTTCATCCGTCTGATCGCTTCCTGTCTCTGCAGAAATGGCTTACAGGTCATCGGGCAACAGCAAGCGACCCTTCGTGAAGTGTCGTACGAGGACGAGCATCGCTCGAGGCGTCTGTCAAAATAAACTGTGATCGTGGGACATTTAGGAGTCGGGGATTGAACTGTAATTGGCTTCTTCTCCTGTGCTCAGTGAAATAAGAAGTTATCAGGAGCTTTGATATTGTCTGCTTTTATAAAGTAGCTTCTCTTTTCACCTTTGAGTTCCTGCGTGAAGGGAATAGACCTCCGTACGGCCATTGTTTGGTATGATTGCGCCGGTCCATCACAACGTTCCTCTGAAGGATTAGATTGATCCGGCGACTGAAGATGAACTCCTGGTGTCTGTACTGTACTGAGCAAAGAACACCAAACAACCAGGAGGGGATGTGTGGTCCCAAAGCCGTTTTTGTCCTTTTTCTTTTTACTGAAATTAATTACCGCTTTTAGACAACTGGGAATCAGTTCTGGGTGTGTGGTGATGTATTTTTTGTGTTGTTAAGCGAGTCTCTGCAGCTGTGAGGTGAAAAATGTTGACTATATAACCCCTGACAGGAGTGAAGGTGCATGGGTGAATAAAGCGATCAGCGTCCAGAGAAGTTAAGGCCGAACAAAAAGGAGACTTTATTTCTATAAATGACGCCAGAAAAGATTGTAAACTGTGTTTTTTTTTCTATAAATGAGGTCAGAAGAGGTTTCAGACTGGGTTTTTTTCAAGGTTTGTGTCTGATACTATGAAAAAGAAATTGCTGTTATACTTTCTGACGTAGTTTTACTGCAAAACCGGCCTACACCTTAAAAATAAAGAGCTAAAACCTATGACTCTCTTCATGATGAACCATTCATTATCAGGAAATTAGTGTAATTAGTATTTATCCCTGAGTTCATTCAGGGTCCAATATGTATTCATTTGAATTAAAATAATTAAAGGTCCATGTTGAACCACCGTTTTTCTACAGTAGTCCACAGAAAAACGACACACGGCCTCTAATGCTTTTCACTTTTTTGGGCATTTTCGTGGCCGCTGTAATTGTTTTTTCAGGCCAGGAAGGAGAGAGGAAGCAGCTACACCGCTTGATGCTTCTAAATCCTGCACACTGGTCCTTAAATGCAAGACTGGGTACTTTAAAAAGTACTCCAGTGAAGTTATTTGTTAATTTATATAAATTATTACTAGGTTACTGATTGATCTCTCTAAAAAGTAGCTGTAGAGTATCACAAATTATAATTAGAAATAACACCACGAGAATAATTTATACACACAGACACAGGTTAGTCAATATATGTGCATTAAGTTCACAAAAAAGGAGTTCAAACTGCCTCTTTCTGTTTCTTTTTTTAATCAAAACTAGGTCACTTTCTTGCAAAGGGTGACTGAAAAAACTGCTAATCGGAGCTCCAAAGAAAAATAAAGATTATTAGACGTAAAAAGTTTTTTTAAAGCCTCAAAAGTGCTGAAATTGTGACTTAATAAACTCTTATTTTGTATTCAGTTCCCCAAAGATGCTTAAACAGCAAAGAAAAAAGTGTTATTTAGGATAAAAAAGGTTCTCCAGAGAATGTTTTCTCAGAGTGTATTTGAGTATTATTTACAGTACAACAGGAGTATTAAAAAAAAACGTCTTCTCTTCCCGTGGACTCGCAAACTTTTAGCCAGATCCCTTTTTTTTAAATTTTAATTTAATTTTAATATTATTTTATTACATTCTAGAAGCGGTGCAGTGTTTCGTGTCCTCTTTGATACGTCTGTGTCCGACAAAGAAAGAGCCCATTTAGGCTCGAAACTTTGTACTTTTTCTAATGTAATAAAATGATTTTTTTTAAAGGGAGCACTGAGCAGTGTTATCAGTGAGAGATCACAGTTTTCTGTTTTGGACTCAGCACCTGGACAAAGAAGCATGTAGCACAATGTTCTGCAGGTTTGAGATCGTCTTTTAAAATACAAACTAAGGTTGAGTTTGAGGCCTGCGGGGCCTCTTTGAAGCACGCTTTATTATTAGTTTTTGGTTAAATGACGGCGACTCCTGGAGTGTTGATATTTTGGGGATGTCTGTACAAGCATGAGGACAGTTTTGGAGTGCGTTCATGACACAGGAAGTTGCAAATTCCCAGCTGAGACGATAAAGAGACAGATATCTAACATTTATGTTTTCTCCAGCTCATCCAAATCTGCTGCCTAATCGACTACAGAGTTGTTTCTTTTTTTTGATTACTCGTAAAGCATTTTAGTGTCCTGCTTCCCTTAGATCCTCAGTTGCTTCATTTCTGGTTGTTTCTCGGTCCAGATTTCTACACAAAGGCGACAGAGTCTTTACAGTTTGAGCTCTGAGACTGTGAAATAACCTGCATGAGGACGTCAGGGCTGCAAACGCACTTCTATAAACGGGCCTTTTTATGCTTGATGTCACATTTTATTGTACATTTTATCCATTTATTGCCTTTAACTTGTTATTGTGGCTTGCTTTGCTGTAAAGCTATCTAACTTATATTTTCATTTACGTTTTAGCGCACGTGATACTAACATTTATCTTGTCCTTCTTCTGTTTATTTCCGAGGAAGATAATGAATAAAATCACGACAGCGAAGAGGAAACAAACGCCGCCATAAAATCAGAAAGTTAAACACACTCCTAATTGTCATCTGTGGCTGAGTGACATTCTCAAATCTCGTTCTTGGACTGAACGTTTTACTTTCTCCGTCGTCTTTTTTTTTTTTTTTTTTTTTCCTTCTCTCTCTCTCTCAGACTGTGATTTATACACACAACATGTTGCACAATGGGAGCCTTGTTTGCTAAATGGGATAGCCTTAATGGAGACTTATATTTCCAGGATTATATCTGTATTCAGTTGCAAATGATTTGGAGGAGGAGGAGGAGGGGGGTCGTTTCAATACTCTTCCTCTGTCTATGAATAATAGTATCATTTGAATTAAGTGGACACCTGGTGCAGTGGGTAAGGCTCTGAGGCGCGCTGTTGACCCGCTACCACTGCCAACTTCCCTTTTTCCCAGCCTGTCCTTATCCGTCCCTCCGAGCCTCCAATTTCATTCTCCCTCCACAAAATGCCACACACTTGTAACTTTAGTCTCCCTTCGGCAAAAACTTGCTCTCTCCTGAAAGGCAAAAAAAAAAAAAAAAAAAAAAAAAACTTTAAGAGAGGAGGGGGGAGGGAGAGAAATTCTTATCAATCTCCTCTTAGATTTGGGCAAAGTCATTTGAAAGCGCGGTGTTATGTTTCAGGGAAAACTTCCAATTAAATACTGTAAAAAAGATAAAATAACAGTACCCTGGACCTGCCCGTTGCTCGTATTAAAGCCCCCTTTTGTTGATTTATTGTACATTAGCCACTGAGCCATGCAAGGAAGGGGACATTTCAGAAGGGATTCTATTTGTATGCATCCTGCGTCTACTCCACACACAATCAGGCCTGTATTGCGTTTTGCAAATTTATACCAGGATGTAGGTTTAGAGTGTTCTGCCTCTCTCTCCCCCCCACCCGGCTCCACCACCCGCACACCCCTACCCTGAAAGAAAAAGAAAGTTTTTCAAGTAAGTGTCTGCTTTCATGAGCACAAGTGATTGAGGCTCACAAACAAAGCTTTGTTTCTAAACTCACAGATGTACAGCCCCGCCGTAGCTTTGTCCTCTGCCCCTGAGAAGCATTCATAGATTTCTATTAGAGCACAACATTGGATTGTTTGGAAATACTTTTAGAGTGGACATCCAATAATAAACCCAAAGCTTTCCCAGGGCTGTATTTTTCACCCAAGAGGAGGAACGAAAGAAGTCTTTTCTAACCCAGATATCAGATAAAAAGGAAGTAGCCTTTTCATTCTTTCCTCACTATCTCGCTTTGTAACAAAAGAAAAAAAAAACATCCTGAGAAACTAATGAGAATTTGAGCTCTTTAAATCAATAAAACAATAATATTTGGCACTTTAAACCTTCAGCCAGACTCTGGGAAACGACAAAAGATAATGTGCTGCATTGTGTTAATTTCCTGAGACACATATCTGCCATCTGAAGATGTGGAAAGTAACTAAGTAGATTTATCTGACGGCTGTAATCACAAGTTACTTTTCAGATTATGATTTAACATAAAAAAACTAATGATATGTTATGAAGTACAACACATTATTAAAGATTAAATCAGCTGTTTCCAACGATTTTGGCTCGTGTTGAGGCCTCTTGTCATGTTTTGAGTTGTTAGCAGCTCAATCAAAGAGACATTTCACCTCTAAACTTTGTTTCACATTGATTATTTATCCACGATCTTGCAAGAAAAGCAAACATTAGAGACAAGCCCAAAAAGAGAATACAAGTTTTGTCTTTGAGTAATCTGATAATCATCTCATGACCCTCCCCTGAATGCATCCTGTGACCCTTCAGAGGACCCTGACCCCTCGGTTGGGAAACTAAATTACCCAATTGTATATAAAGTAGGTCAAATTAGCTCCATCTCAACCAGCCAGAGCGGTAAAATACTACATGTACATCAGTCACAGGTGCTGTTAATCTGCAGAATGAGTACTTTTACTTTTGATACTTAAAGAATATTTTACTGATTTTGTACCTTTACTTAAATAAGGTTTTAAATGAAGGGCTTTAGGTGTTGGTGCTACTTCTCTGCAAATCTTGACTGAAAATTTCAGTAAATTTATAGTTTTATTTAATTTACGGTCATTTTACCGTTTTTTCATGTTATATGTATATATATATTTACAGTGTGGCTTTCATGGCTGCTATATGACAAACATATTCACTAAAAAGGACTTGATTATAAATTGTTCTTTGAAGAACCAACAGGTAAAAACTTCATTTTTATCGATGCAGCTTGCTGAAAATACAGGTATGCCAAATCACAGAATATCCTGATAATTATTAGTCACCGTTAGGACAGTATTTATATAAAGTGACTAAAAGCAGATTTCAATAAAAACAAATGATCAGCTGGTTGATAAAGACTTTTAATTTAACCCTCTGATCACTTCCTGTCTCTGCAGAAATGGCCAAAAAGTCAACAAGCGAACTGGAGTCGCTTGAGTTTGAGCACCGCATCTCGTGCGTTTATTTGAGGTAATTCAAATTGTCTATTTTTTACAAGAATGTGTTGGTACTTCATCTGTAATATAACAGAGTTTCACTTCAAAATCTTCTGTAAAATTCTAGTTTTTGACATTTATGTACTTTACGGTCATTTTACCGTTTTTCTTTTTCAGGTCAACCAGTTGTGTCGTATGACGAGCGCTGCATCATGAGTCATTCAAACGGTGCGTTTTTACAAGAACGTGCTGGTACTTTTATTGAAGTAAAGGAAAAACAACATCAAATTTTTGTTAATTCATGCACACAGATGAACTAATTATGCGCAGAAATTTCAGTTCGCTTGTCTCATGTTGATTATTTTTGTGTTTTCCGACTCCTTAACTTTAAGAAAGTCCTAATGCCGATCTTTACATGGACAACTGCAGCACACACACACACACACACAGAAGGACAGTCATGTTAGGGTTAGATGACAGAGACAATTATCCCTCTAATTCTGTTGTCGATACAGTTATGTCTTATGTGGTCGATGGACATGTAGTTGTTATCCCTGGTCGATACTGAAACACTTCATAACACATCTGAGCGTGATAGAAGCTGATATCCTGCGCGACACCTCCTGATCCCCATTTAGCTATGATTGCAGGCGTTGGCGTGATTCTGTTTGGCTGGTTATGGATTAGCTACTTTGGCGCCTGAAGTGGCTGCAGTTGATGATGTGATTAAATCAATGATCATCTCTCCGAAGGCTCTTTGATTCGTTCTCGTTTGGCTGCGCAGCAGAACAGACCCGACTGTCTCTGTGTCAGCAGCGGCGGGGACAAATTACAGAGGCTGCACTTCAAAGGCGTGGTGCGTTCACTGACTGAATGTTTTAAAATAAGGCTGGGAAAATTGGTTATTTTAAAAGGAGTGTGTTCAGTTACATTATATAAATAATGTAACGTGTCAAACATTTGTGACTTTCGGGGGTCTGCAGTGCAATAATTTGTGCTCAGTGTCCACTTGCTTGTTTTTTCGGGGCTTTCACTCACTTCTCATGGTCTTCATCAGTGAATGGACCTTTAAAAAAACTTTTCAAAAAGCTTTTGTATTTTTTAGGGTTTTTAGGGATTTGGTAGCATTTTTAATGGATTTTTATGTATTTTTTTAATTACATATTTGTTATTTGGGGAAATTTGGGGTATTTTAATGGCTTTTAAGGTATTTTAAAAATTTTGTTTTAAGATTTTCATTCATTTTAATGTATTTTTTTGTGTTTTATTGACTTTTTTTTGCCTTTCATTTCATAATTTTCTGAGGAAATTTTCGGAGGATTTTTAAGACTTTTAATGGCTTTTAAAGTATTTCTAAAGATTTTGTTTTATGATTTTTAATCATTTCAGTGTATTATTTAATATATGGGTAATATTAGTTTTTTATCTTTGATTTTTTAAACTTTTTGTTTTTTATTTTTTTAGGATGTTTAAGACTTTTTAAAGGACTTTTAAGGAGTAAATTGTTTAAAGATAATAGAATTTTAAGATATTCGCCTCAATTTAAAATCTCTTCTCCGGCTTGTCAACTTCTTTTTTTAACCTACATCTCTTCCTTCCATCTCCTCTCTTTAATGGACTTCATAAAATAAGTTAGATATTAGTTACTTCGACTAAATCTTTGTCATTTCAGTTGTTTACCAGAGCTCAAACATTTCTTTTCCTCTGCAGACGATGTGTGAGCACCGCTGCAGCTCTGCCTCAGTTGTGTCTAGACTACAGGAAATGCAAAATTGCATTTGTTTACAGGCACGCGGAGCTCAAAGCGGGTGGCGGTTTAAAAGTGCAGCAGCCAGCGAGGATGTCAGCGAGCAGGAGAGGCTGCAGCGAGCAGGCCCGGATATGAGAGAGAGAGGGTTTGTCTGCAGGCAGCCAGTGAGGCTCGGCCCAGGATGTGCTGTAAAACTGTTGTAAAGCAGATTGGACTCTTTTTACTGTTTGCATCGCATGACATTTGTTTTTCTCTCTCCTCCCTCCCTCCCTCCCTCCCTCCTGCACACCCCCTCCTCCTCCTCCTCCTCCTCCTCCCCCTTTTTAGCCTCTCTTTGAATGAACGGTTTGACGCACATGCTGCCATTTTGTGGCTCGGTCCACTGTGTCGTGGCTACGAGAGAACAAGAGAGTGAGGCAGGTAGAAACATAAACATTTACTGGGTTTAATTGAGGCCACGCTGAGTGAGAAACTCTGCCTTTCTTTCTTCTTCTTTTCTTTTCATTTCTGTGTAAACACCAGACCAGTCAAAAAGTGTCAGCGAGCCTCAGCAGTATCATGATATTTGCCAGTTCCTACGCCTCACGAACAGACATAACACAAACATAACCCTGATGACAGATTTTGTCAGCTGTCCAGCCGTCTGTCCATCCAGCTATTGATTATCCTTCAACAGGAGGTCATAAATGACCCGTGATCATCTGGCTGAAAAACATATTCACAACATCTGACCTGTCACTAGAGGTTAATCAAATAAACCACCGGCCCTATGGAGCATGACTTTGCAATTACCCGTGACTTGCTCCTCCTGTACTGGCTTTTTATTGCATCATTAATACGTGGGAAGCCGGGGTGACAACCGAGGGCGATGGCAAGTCTGAAAAAACACTAGCTGGCGTGTTTACGTCCAGTAAGACACGCACAAAAACCAAGGGAACGTCTCCAAACTTTCCCAGAGGAAAAAGCAAAATGACAAGTTTACCATCTATCCCGACTCGGATCTTTATAGTGCCAAGATATTTATTTATAAGGAGGATAGACAAACACATCACCTCCACATCTGCCGTGATTGATGGGGATGGGGACGCTGTAACATGTAGGATAGCATCAATAAGGGCGAGGGAGGATGGGAAGGGATGGATGGAGGAGGGCGGCTGTCACGTTGTTTATGTCTGCTCCCTTCAGTGCCACCTCCTCAGTTTGTTCAGGTGGAATTAAAGACGCTAACCACTTCAAGAGGAGCATAACTGAACGCTGACAAACAAAGGCAGAATTTTGTGTGTGGAAATTTCCACAGAAATGTAGACGCAGGGAAAATGATCATTATGACAAAACATAGCCTGTTAAACCTGTTAAAAAAAACAAAATATATACAAGAAATAACTAATAGTTACGTCCAGTGTTAGCTATATTATAATTACACTGTTTTTAGGCGTATGAAGAGCTCATTCGCCCATGAGTCGAACTCCCATGAGTGCACAAAGCAAACGTGACGTAGGAAAATAAATCGAACGTTGCTAACAGGTTTAGCAAACTCCCGAGAGTCTGAAGACGCCAGAAATGATCAAATAATCGGTAAACGCGGCTCTTAAATCTCACTGAATTTCGTTTTTAGCCGGCGAAAGAGTTGTAAGTCTGACAGAGGCTGAAAGAGTTGATCGTAATCCAGCGCTCGTATCTAAAACACGGTTGTAACGTCTGGATGAAATCAAAGACGTCCTTACCTACAAGTGTGAAAACCAGATCCTGGTGTTGTGGTATTTAAAAGTAGCCTCTCGCAGCAGGCCCGAGCCTGAATGAGAGACCAGCAGCAGTCAAACTGTAACCCTGGGAATGTGTGCCATCTTGCATGATAAATATCAGTGATTTGCTCCAGGCTTCAGACTGTTACTCACAGGAAGTCACTGTTTGAGTGGGTTTACACAGATGGAGACCATTCTTAGTCAACATTCACATAAAAATCAGTCTGGGCTCTTTTTAGTTTCTCTTTTTTCTCGCCTCCTTTTCATTGTATGTAGACAGCGGAGGGGGCTTTACTCTTTTACTGGCAGGGAGACAACACCTTTATTTGTTTGCAGGATCTCTGTGAGGTCTAACTTCGAGATTTCACGAGGATCTGTAACTTCACAGAGACATGAGTAAGAGTGACCTCATCGTGTCTTCACGTCAAACTTTTAAGCTGTTATCATCTAGAAAACTGGTTTCGCTTTCTTTGGTTCTGCTCTCCCAAACTCTGATGACGTGGCAGGACGACATTTCAGCTGCGGTTGCCAGCAGTTATTGGTCTGAGTTATGAGCGAGCTTGCGTGTTTCTCCTGGTGTGCTTCAGGATGAGTTTCCTAATTATTATTCTGTCCTCTCTCTGTCTCCTACTGAGCTCCTCGCTGGACCAGGAGGCTAAAAAAAAAAAAAAAAAAATCTTCACATATGTTGCTTCGACGTGTCACAGATGCCTGCAGGGCTCCTCTTACTGCTTCAATATGTGTTTGTGCCAGTGGTGGAAGACGTATTCAGATCTTTTACTGTACACAGAAAGAAATACCATCCTGTTAACATCCTGTACTCACAGCTTTACTCAAGTTATCAACAAGGCTTAGCAAGAGTTGCTGTAGCTGGTGAAGGTGGAGCTCATTTCAGCCATTTTATACGTTGCTGGACGTTTGGATTGATAGCAATGCATCGTTAAGTTACAAGCTGGTAATATGGTTTTTATCTGCTGTGTAAATGCTAACTATGACTGTTATGTGAGTAACAGCGACTCCTGACATGTGGTTAAGAAGAAGTACTATAATAAAAGTATGTTTTTTTTCAGGATTTTTCACTTTTACGAAGAATTTTAGAGACTTTTTTCATTTTAAAGAAGCTTTTTTGTTCAGTTTAAGAGAACTTGAAAAATGAGTGAGCAGAACTTAAAGTGTTGTTGTGGGTATTTAGTGATTTAAAGCGGGGTTCAATTTGTATCAAGCAGTCTACATAAAATGAGAAAAGAACAAAGTTAACGCTAAGCATCGGTATTATGTTTAAAAAGTTTGTTAGTTGCACGACTTAATTTACTAATTCACTGCACACTCACAGTAAACAAGCTGATCTAACTCGTGTTAGACAGCTTTGGTTGACTTTGCTTAATATTTTAAGTATGTGTACTTACATCTCCTACAGTCCTAAAATTTGATCAATATTCTTCTCTTTAGTGAAGTTCATGAAATGAGTTAGATATTCCAGATATTCCTTAAAGTTGTGAGTATTTTGACTATTTTTTTTATAATTTCAGAGGTCAAACATTTCAAACTGACTTTCAACTCTTGAAATTTTCAGTTTGTTTGCTTCTTTTGTGCCGGTTTGATACTGGAAGTCAACAAGTGATACTGCATTTTACATATATTTATCTTATCAGTGGATGTAATGAAACAAGACCTGTCTTTGATATTCTGTACAGTTTTTTATACGCTGGCATTCATGCTAAATCTGTATAACTTAAGTTCTTTTGCAGTGGCAAAATGTTTACTCCAGTAAAGTAAGTGCAGTATATAAAGCCTCTGTAGTTCTGTAGAAGAATAAAGTACCACTCCACCACTGCCTGGTGCTGCAGGAACACACATTAAGGTGCAAAAACAAACTATAAAACTTGTTTAAGGTGATTTTTCAGACAGTCTCCTGGCTTTCTTCAACCCCGAAATATAAAATCACCCCAGTTTGACCCTCTAAATGTTTCTCGGATTAAGTGATTTCCAACTATTTGTCAGAGTTAATATGAAATGCTGTTTCTGTTAGTGCTATAAATGAAACAAAGGCGGCTACCTGCAGGTAGTCTGCTTTGTTAGTCAGCTCTGAAAAGACTTCTTACTTTCACTTTGATCTGGAACAGTCCATTCGTATTCAAAACTATTGTGCTGTCTAATTGTTTCTGGGATGAGAAAGAGACGTCCTGCTGGCACATTCAAAACCATCTCCTCTTTGTTTTAAGGAATCTATGATCTGGAAAGTTTCTCTCTTAATTTGAAATTTAATACTAAATAATCAGCTGAAAACTGGATTTTTCTGTCGTAACAGACTCTGCTGTAGTTCACGTAAAGAAGGCGATTCTTTCCTCCACCAGCCTCAGATGTTACTCGCTCAAAGGTTGTAATTATCTCCAGTTTTATTGCATCCATTGTTGTAATTGGCATGCAAGTTTGTGAGAAGGAATAATTTCCTCTTTTTTTTTCGTTACTCCTCCTGAAATTTGCAGCTTCTTTTTTGCCGTTAGGTTGTTGTCATGTAAGCTTGCATGTCAACAAAGTCCCAAACACATCATTACGAAGCTTTTATGTGCAAAGAAAACGGCATCTGAGGAGGTGTTTTAATCTGTTTCTCCCATGCTGATCTAAATTGAGAGATTATCTTAACACCTTCCTGAGTTTCCTCAAACGACAAAACTTTTCTTCTCCAAAGGAAATATTCTCGCCCGTGCTCCAACAAATATTTACACAGATTTTTAGATTATCCCACACTCTTTTTTAGAAATGTATTTCATGTTTCTCTCCCTCTCGCTTTCTTTCTACCTCTGCCAATTTCCTCCTTTTTGATCCCAGTCCACTCGTATCATCAGCTTCCTCATTTACAGCTTGAAGGCGATCCTGACACCCGGGACGTCATGTGAAACCATGAAGGACAGGAGGCAATAAGCCGGAGAATAGCAGCAATCTTCAGGAAAGTTCTCCATTCAGTCTGACTCCCGTAGTTCTCTGTCCTCTTATCCAGCCTTGAAGATAAAGGAAAAAAATCAATACAGAAACACAGTGTTAGATAAAAGCAGAGAGGGGGAGAGAGCCGAACCAGGTTTGGTGTAGTGAATTAAAGCGATCAGAAATTTCTCAGCCACTCAGGCCTCAGTCTACATAACCTAACAGCCCTGTCTTGATGCTGTCTATCACTCCGTGCTCTCTGTTCAATCCCTCTTTGTTCACTTTTGATTTCTTTTTGGTCTATTCCCCGTTTGCTTTGTGTTTTGGGATGAAGGACCTGCTCCCATTCAGTTGCAATAACTGCTGAGTGAAGGTTTTGGATATTGCGAGGGAGCCTGTCTGAGCTTCCATATCAGCTTTGACAATTGCTGGTCTCTCCGGAGGGACACGAGGATGGACTGCAGTGATCAGTCTCTTGTTTTTAGCCGTGCTAGCCACAGCCACGGCAGCGGTGTCTGCCGGTCAGTCTGCCACTTTGGTCCAGACTGAAATATCTCAACATCTATTGGATGGATTGCCAAGAAAGTTTCTCCAGACATTCACGTTCCCCAGAGGATGAATCCTAATAACTTTGCTGATCCTCTGACTTTTCATTTAGAACCACAAGTTTTCAAGATTTCTAGCTAAAAATCTCCAGAATTAATGAATGTATCGTCATAAAATTTGGTTGAGACATTCATGGTCACCAGAGGAGGAATCCTAATAACTTTGCTGTCCCTTTGACTTATCTTCTAGAACACAAGCAGGGTGACAGGGATTGGTTTTTAGTTAAATATCTCCAAAATTAATAGACTGATCATTGTGAGTTTGGTATAAAGATTCATGGCCACCAGATGATGAACCCAACTAACTGGTGATACTCTGACTCTCCCTATAGCATCAACATGAAGTTGACTTTTGTGGTTTTGAGTGAAACTTCTAATTTATTCTCACTATTACTTGGAAATTTGGTGCACACATTCATGTTCCCCAGAGGATGAATCCTAATATTTTTGCTGATCCCCTGTCTTTTTCTTAGAGAACCATAAGTAAGTTGACATTCATTGATTTTTAGTTAAATATCTCCACAATTAATGGATGGATCATTGTGAAATTTGCTACAGACATTCATGGTCACCAGAGGACTTTCCTATATCAGCATGAAGTTGAGCTTAGGTCAGTAGGTCATGAGGTTGTTTTGAGTTGAAGGATTACTTATTACATTCATGTTTCCCTGAGGATGAATTAAAACTTTGGTGACCACCTAACTTTTCATTCAGCGCCATCATCCTGTCAAAACTGTAAATTGTCCAACAATTTGGTTAATGACCAAATCTGAATTTATCTGTACATTAAATAAAAATGAAAAGTCCTCCTTACTTCCACTTAATTAATCAATTAGCTGATCTAAATCTGAAATAATCATACTTTACGTTAGCATGTTGTTATTGCCCTTGTGAGCATGCTAATGTTAGCATTTCACTAAGTACAGCCTCACAGAGCTCCTAGTAGAGTCTTGTTTAACTTGCTTCTTGCACAAATATAGGTCCAGTCTCTTTTTTTCTCGGCTTCGTGCACTTCTGCTTCTCGGCTCCTCAGGTACCAGATCACATCGACATCTGATGGGCTGTAGCATGTGATGCTCTGCAGGACGTATTTCAAAAGGGGCCGAGGTCATATTTCACCGTTTCAGGGCTGAGGCGCCGTCATGTATTAATTAAAATCCAAATACCCTGTATTGATTGTGTTATCAGGCCAGTGCAGCCAGGGCCCGGTGTATTGATCCGGCCTGTGATTTATGATCATTTTCAAGAAAAATCCTTTTGTGTGATTATATGAGGAAACAAAGGCTGAGTGAGTGTAATTCTTTTAGATCTATTTTTGCAGCACAATAGAGGTGGTGGGGTCTAAACAGACTGCCACCCTGAAGCCCCCACAGAGATATTTTCAACTAAAAAATTGTTATGATGCAGTCGGATTCATTGAAAAGTAAATCAAACGAAGCAGCAGGCTCGATGGACTCGTAAGTTACTAACTGAGGGTGCAGCCTGTGGATTTCAACCTTGCACTTGTTCATTTAAGAATTGTGCCCCACTTAAGATTTGACTTAATTTCCCAAAACATACTTTAAAGGGTCAACTCACCCAAATCTCAAAAAGAGAAACATCTTATCATGTACCAAAGATTTGAGATATTTACCTCATAAAGTTGAGATTCCACCTCAGTGCAATGGAGGTAAATGTATTTTTTTTCCAATGCCAACATTTTAAAAAAATGTCATGTGAGTAAAAAGGCTATATGATAATTATATTTTTATTTATTTTAGAATTTTTCACTTTTACAAATAATTTTAGGGACTTTTTTTTATTTTAAAGAAGCTTTAAATCGACTTAAATCTTAAATTTGTTTGCTACTTTTGTGCCTGTTATCAGTCTGATATTGGAAATTAATGAGCGAAACTGCATTTTCCGTATATTTCTCCTATCAGTGGATGTAATAGAACTGAAGAAATATGTCTCTGATATTCTGTACAGTTTACACATGTTGGTATTTACGCTAAATTTGTATCATTTCAGTTCTTTCGCAGTGCCAAAACTTTTACTCCATTAAAGAAGGAAAATGGAAGCATCTATGGTCCTAGTCCACAGGTGCTATAGTAACACACACTTAGGTACAAAAACATAACAATAAAACTTGTTTAAGACGATTTTTCAGACAGTCTCTTGGATTTTTTGGATTTTTTAAAACATTGATTTGAAGTCCAATGGCAACATTTTTTTGTATTTGTTTTTGTACACTACATGCACATACCAGTTACGGTATTGTTAAAGACAAAGAACGACTGTGGTTACATTTTTAAAAATGCAAACATTGGCTGTTACATCGACGGGACGCAAACTCTCCCACATAAAAAAGTCAGATGGCCACCTGCCAATCCGGCACTCTGACAGCCACACCCATACATTCTGCCTCATTACATGAAGGGCACAACACTTACAGCACTTGGCACCGGATGTAAATGTGTGTGCTGAATATGGACATCATTTCTGCGGGTTGGCTCAAAGCATTAAAAAATGACATTTGAAGAGGTCAACAACAAGGTGTCTTTCCAAATAAATAATAATAAAAAAAAGTGAGTGGATGAGGCTGTCGGAAAAATGACAGCATCGGACGTGTTTGTAAAAACGACCTGCCTTTTCCTGACGAATTAAACTATTGTTGGGCAAAGGTGGACGCAGGTGTTGAGCTGCAAAGACAAACATCTATTTTTAGGTCTCAGGACTTTGTTAATTGGTTAGTTCATGGACGGTTTCCACTGAAACTATACTTTATTAATGCAGCTGTGCCCTTTTTATTCCCCCTTAAGCTTCTTTAGCAGTGTTCTGCCACACTGTCTGAAGGCATATTCTAGATCTATAATGTATCATATTATACATTTTATTCTCAATTCAACCGGCAGACTTTAAAATAAGTTTCTTGGTGCTCGTAATAACTGATCCTCCGGCAGGTCAGGGAGGTTTTAGAGCATAAAATGTATGAACTTCTTCTTTAAATGCAAAACTCTTCCCTTACATGCTATGAAACTCAATGCAGTAAAGTTTTTAACTCTGTGAATACTTCAGCACGAAGGCACAGGAGTCTTGTCGTGTCTTTTAGCCTGACGTATCTCTGCATTTTTCTCGTAGCTGATCGCTGTCTGTCTCAGCGGCGGGTCAGGGGCCATTAGCTTGTCATATCTGAGGCCTCACGCTCCGTTACAGCGGCTCTCACATTCCTCAGCTGGCACCGGCTGACAAGACTGCTGCTGCTGTATCTGCTCCTGCATTCAGCTGCTAGTAAATCACACACTACACTGTAATCTTCATATGGACAGAAACTGGTTTTCTCAATTCTGCAGACTCAATTTTCAGTTTTTATGCGGACCGTACTTCATTCTTGGTGACAATCTACCGCAACAAAAAATGACTCAGGCACAAACTTGGTAACTAAATAAATGTTAGTCTGTGGACTGACTATTAAAGTGAGTTTGATGCTTTTTTTTAACCTGTTGTTGTCAGTTTTGAGTTGAAGTAAGTGATTAAGAATTACATGAAAAACATTCTCACTCACTCACTTGTTTGGTGTACAACTCCTGTTTATTTTAGCCCAGTGGTGTGGACAAAATACCATGAACACCTATATGATGTGACGCTGTAGTTGTTGAGTGTTGCCAAAGTAACAGAAACACCTTTAAGTTCAATGCACTATAATCTCAGTAGTCAGTCCTGTGGAGCTTTAGCTACCACTGAGGTCATGTTGTTTTTTAAGAACATGTTAAGATTTTACTTTTTAAAGGTGATCAGATGTTGGAATAGTTTGCCGGGATAAAGATCACTGACTACATCAGTTGTTCTCAAACTTTTTTCTGACCTGTCCGCCCTCCAGAAGCAGATAAAAGTTCCCGTTTATCAATCATTGTGATTCAGGAAGCAACTAATAACCCAAGTTGGTGAAATAAAGCTCAGAACAGCATCAGCGTAGCCTTGTTTGTTGATTTTGCCGAAATAAATCATATTAATTTTACTTTTGTTTACAGCATCAGCTTATATTCTGACATGTAGACTTCTGGCTCTGTTTAACACTGCAGCAAAGAACAACCTCAAGAATAAACATAACTGTTAAATTACAGTTACAGTACATTGTGTGATATTTATCCACATAGCAGCCTGTGTCTGCTGCTATTTTCACATCTATGCTTGCATTTCTGTAATATTTACATGAAGCTGAGACACTTGAAGACTCAGGAGATGACTGAATTGTACAACTTGAAGTCTACTACAGGGAAAAAATAGAAAATGAAAAGAAAACAAAACCCACCCGAACTCTTATCTTGGATTCGTGACCTCAGGATTTCTAAAAAATCCTGGCTGTGGCTCTCCATTTATTGCAATGTAGTGTAACAACTCAGCCAACAGCCTCGAAATGAAGTGAACCAACATGTTTCTGGCAAACTGCTGACAAAACAGTTTCAGTCTTACAGTGGTAGTATTTGTTTGCATGACTGTTTATTATGTTATTATGCAACTCTATCCAGTCGTTTAATTCCAGTAAAGTCCTATTTATCCCTGATTATTGTGTTTAATGTTCGGATACAGTTGCTCATCATACCAAACAAACAGACACATTTGTTCCTCTAACAGATGTACACAATAATTCAAGTGGTGCTTCAGGCTGTGAGAGCAGTCTGCATCAGTGTAGGCCAAGTTAGAATCTGGAAGAGATCATGGTCAAGTAGTTGCTAGTTTGATTTTGTGTGCCGACGCTGGTTACAAAGAATCAATATCGAATCAAGGAGGGTTGAGTTTCCAGATAAGCGCTCTTGGCCACTCTGGCTATTCATCATAAGTCTGTAGAAACCTGATAGGTCAGAAGAAATTATATTCCAGCAGGAGTGGGGCCTCCTTATCTCTCCATGGCAGGGGAATAGGAGACATGCCGATCAATACCAGGCTGTTGTGTAGTACTTGCAATTATCAACAGCTGATTCTGTCCTCCCCCAGCTGCATCTTTTAATACCACATAATTACAAGTTTTGGGACAATGCCTGGTGAGAAGGGATTACAGCTCTGGTGAAGTATGTTTCATCCTCGCAGCTTTGAAATAGCTACAGTCTGTGGCTGAGGAGGCTCAAACAGTAACATCTAAACAGATTTTATGACGTGCTTCATGCTCTCATTTGACTTTAAGTGATAGATGGGGTGACAAATAATCGAAATCTGACCCGTGGTTGGTGATTTTGTGTCAAAACTTAAATAAAAACTACACAAATCGAAGCTTTAAACTTCATAAGATTACAAACGGTTCAGGTGTTACCCTCCACACATCCCTGATCATCACTCAAAGGAAGTTTTCTTTTCCAGCATAGAGACATTTTCAGTCTATAATGGCGCCAAATTGTGGGAGGTCGTAACAAATGAAGCAAGGGCTCCAACACCTCCTGTGGTATCCTGGCAGTAGCCTATCGCAGTCGGCTGAAGGGCAGCTAATGATGGACCGGAGGCGGAGGCAACAAGGAAAGCGCCGGTGCCTCGGACAAACCAGGGAGTCTCACTTCCGACAGGCACCAGTATGAGATCGGACCTATCTGCGACCTGAGCGACGCAAAGTTTGACTTTACGCACCGTCTGCGACATATATAGAGAGGTTTTTAAACCTTTTACGCAAGAATTACCTCTTTTTACGCGTCGAGTCTGGACTTTACGCAGCTTTAGGAGACTCAACACAAAGCATATCCTCCCCTATGGAAGGATAACTGCTCCTGCGAGTGTTGTTGCTCCGCTGTTTTAGGTGTGTGTGAGGCGACAGATTCAACTGCAACATCCATCCATCCACAGCCTATCCAGAGCCGGAGGAGTCAGCCCACACAAAAAACTGGACCTTTTTGGCACAAACTCATCCAGGATCTTAAACATAAACGGACTATACCCAAGACTTGTTCCAAAAAAAAACGCATGAGACGCTCACACGGGAGTTCAGGTCGGACTAAACCATGTTGGAGCTGTGCTGGAGTTGTGCGTAAAAGCGAACCGCGCACCGGACAGGAAGTGAACTAATTATTATTAAACCCCATCCCTCATTTCCATATCTAGCGTGAGCTGGCTGGATCGCAGCCAATCACCCACCGAAGGGCAGCAAGAGTCGTAAAAGCATTATCCTTCCTCCATCACAATTACACTGACATGCGCAATCTGCACACGCGGGCATCAACACCAGCCACCGTTCGCTTATTTCACCGACCCCGCTCCCTCTGAAGGGTCCCATTCGCTGCTCGTAGATGAGTCGGCGAAAGGCAGCAGCAGCAGCAGCAGCAGCAGCGAGTCGCAGTGAGAGATCAACATGTCCCGCCGCAAGCAAGCCAAGCCACAGCACCTGAAGTCAGATGAAGAGGCACAGACACGCAGCGGACTCCTCTGCAACAATGGTAGGTGTCCAACGGGGGGCTTTAAACAGACTTTTAGTGGGTTTACTTCAGCTCCTGCTAATAAACCACCGGTGGAAATCGTTTAAGGGCAGCTTTAATTAAAGGGATTAATCTCAAACAGCATGTTTAAGTGACAAAAATGGGAATAATGTGTGAAAGTATCTTTAAAAAGAAGCTGGACAAACTCTATTTCACCATTTAAACGAACGATAAAGTGATTTTTATCCTGTTTCTGCCTCAATCTTTATTTATTTATCACAGTTTTCTAGTTTTTTGAAGTCTTCTTTGTTAGTCTAAGAAGAAAGTTTATGATCTGATCACGAGAGGTGAATTTAATGGTGCACAATTTAATTGTTTTTTTTTGTTTTTTAAAAAAATGTTTAATCAAAAATCAGATGCAGATTTCAGGAACACAAACAGGCTCCAAACTATGGACCATCTATTTGATTTCATTCATGTTTATCAGTTTAGTACAAACGGGGCCTGTTGTGAACTCCTGCACAGAACAGAAACAAACCACTGGATGACATATTTATTTAATGTTCAGGGTTTATTTCTGCAGATTGTGTTCAAAGTTTATTCTGTGTTTTGGCTCGAGGCCTTTCCTGACAACTATAAAAACTTCAATTTGCATTAAAAAACAATTAAAAATCTGAATCGATCTGAAATGAAAATGTGGCCTTCACGAAATCACCACAAGAGTGTATTTACATGTGTTTTACTGCTATGCTAAATTCTCCTTTATTTTCTGCAGCAATTATTTCACAAATAATATGAAAAGTGATTCAATTAAATCGATCTCAACGTCCAGTAATCTACAAATCTTTTTCCAGGAGTGTGTAAAAATAATTATTTAAAGCCTTGCACACATTATATGTAACCAGATCTCCCTCATGTTTCCAGCCTGTGTTATGATACACCAGAGGCCTAACATCATTTCTAATATTTTAATATTTCATTAAACAATTTAATTCCCTCCTCACGTGCGTGCAGCAACACCTGGATGTTATTTGAACCGTTTGACAGCTGAGCAGCCAACTCATATCAGCACCGATATTTTGACCATAAATTAAATTATTTGATATGTGTGTTGAATTTTGAGAGCGCTCTTAAAATCCCATGTAAAATCCTGAGTTTACATCCTCGCAGGATCCAAATGGCAGCTCATAAATCTAAATTAATCTAAGTTAATCTGATGTAATATGATTCAATTTCACACGTGTGTGTGTGTGTGTGTGTGTGTGTGTTCAGTTTTATCAATATCGACTTGGAGCACCAGCGTCTGTTTGTTCTCAAAAGCCAGAGGCCTGCTGAAGACAAACAAAAATTATCAGGCATTAATTCAAAATTATCGTCATCGCAGCTCTTGTTTCTTGTGTTTGAGTAGAATTATCTGTCACGTTGTTATTATTTTTGGCTGTGAAAAGGTGTCGAGTGTGAAAAAGAGGCCCTCCCACAGCCACAGCCCTGCAGCCAGGCGGGGGGCTCCGCCACTCTGAGATGGGCTTTGATTGAGCCTGCTGACTTAACCTTTGTAAGCCTCACCCCGCGAAGGGGGCAAGTGCTCCATGTCTGGATCATAATACAATTAGTACATCTGAACCATTGACCTCTGCAGCCAGGAGGTCACGCAGGGAGGCGAAGAGGCACCAACGTTGCGTGGGCCGAGAGTCTGTTTGCTTTTCAGCTGCAGCAGCAGCTCCAACGCCAAGCTACACAGCAAGAACACAGACATAAATCTGTTTTCCGCTCCTAACAATATGGATTGAGTGAGAGTGACATTTTAAAATAAATTTTCTATCAGTTGTTGTTTTATCTGGAAATGCGCTCGGTGCCTTTAAATCAAAAACTGATGTCCTCTTTGTTTTTCCTGGAGGTAAATCTTACAAAGTGCAGACAAAATCCTCGAGCTACAACAGCTAAAAGTGTTTTCGCGCCTGTGTTTGCTGAATCGCCTTGGTGATCTTCAGACCACCCACTTGGTGCACCAGAGACTCAGATTATTTACTGACGAGTTTGACCTTTAAATAGGTTTTTTACTCACTCGACTGTGGTTACGCTTGAGCTTTTTTTTTTTTTTTTTTAAAAAAAACCCCTGAAATACAAGTTAAAATCAGTTTACATTCTCTCACATGTGAGACGAGCCTGTAACGTAACAAACTCATTGAATTGTGTGTTTGCACGAGGATTTGTTGAGTGTTAGACGTCTCAGACTGTGTTTAGCTCGAGCACACTGGGACTCTTTCAGGTGGCGAAACGTAGTGATAATTGGAGTGCACTTGGAAAACACAAAAACACACACGTACGTGTTAAATTAGGCACAAACACTCACACACACACACACACACACACACACACAGTCACACACACACACGTTTAAACTGCTTTATGTCCACGTTTACTGTGTTTAAGGACAAAAGGTGCAGCACATATGTCGGCCACACACACTGACACACACTTCGACGTCTTATTTTCTGATGATTTTGTGGCAGAAATAAAATTAGTTTTTATAAAATACAAAAATATTGAATGAAAAGAAATTTTCACACTCGAACCTCCATATTTTATCTCCATCTTTTATTTTTTCTGGCCCGTTTTGAATTGTTAATTTGGTGTGAGGGAAGCCCGAGTGTATGTAACAATAATTTACTATTGATTTCCCCCCAAATCTTTCCATCTGGTATCGCTGTCTGTTTCCTAATGGAGCAAAGCCTGAACAGATGCAAAAGTGTAAAAATCTCTCCTCAAAGCACGTCACATATCAGCCACTGAACGAGGACAAAAGGGAAATTTTTGTGTCAAAATCGCTGTCAAACAGAAAGAAAATAAAAGTTTTAGTGCTAAAAACGTGACCTGTTATATACAGACGTATTTTATAGATATAAACAAATATAATCTGATGATATTAAGCACGACAAATTCATGTTACCTGCTGTTCAAATCAGGATATTCTGACTGTTTTATTGTTTTTCTGCACTTTTATTTTTGTGTAAATTTAGAGCCCGATTACACGTAAAAGTGGCAAACGTTGCACACATCTTTTGTTATTTACTACTAACAGAGACAACATTATTGAAGCTGCGATATTATAGATTAAAATGAATACAGTGATGCTGTAACTCAAACCTACAGCTGTGTTCTTCTGAAAATGAGAAACAACAAATAAATTGATCAGAATTGGAGCATAATCAGTAAAACACTAATAATAAAGTGTACGTTAGACGTGTTTGAAACTGCCTGGAGTGTCTGACAACTGTGATGCACATCACCTCACACACACATCATGTGTGTTACAGTTAAACCCGTCAGCTGGCTTCACAGACAAAACGCGATAGACGCACCGTTTTGTTTCATAAAGATGAGTCACATTACTGAAATATATGAATGCACACACACACACTCACACACACACACACACACCAAAAAAGAGGAAAATCAATACACTGTATGGAATTTCATTATCTGTCTGAGTGCACGATTGAAAGGTCAGATAACTTCATTGAACTTTATTGATTTTTCGGAAAGATTATTAACATCTGAAAACAAGAGGTGTGACTTAAAAAAAGCTGCTTTTGTTTTCTTTTTTACGGGGCCTGTTGAATTTTAAGATCGAATAATAAAATAAGAATTTATATAGCTGCTCCAACGAAATTATTAACAGTTGTACACATTTAAATAGTTTGGAAAACTTCAGGTTTTAAATAATATAATTTAAAAACGTCAGACTTCAGTATTTCATAGTCATAAATATGTAACGTTGTCATGTAGTTTGTGAAATACAGAGAGAAATTTAAGATGTTTTTACGTCAGTTGATCTGTTTTTTCGATTGTTTTGCATCATTTTATATTTAAAAAATCCTCCTTGTAATTCAGCTTGTCGTGTTTGTTGTCTTTGGACACTTTGGGATCTCTCCAGTGTTCAGCGGGTTTAAACAATGCTTGTCCACAAAACAATGAGTTCAGGGAAAGATGTACTCACTGCTGTGTGTGTGAAGGGGAGGATTAACTACAGTGTGATAAAGGAAAATGCGTCCCTCTGGTGAAATATCAGGATAATAAATGACCCATTTTGCGTTCTTAATCTCTAAAACTCTTTTTTTTATGTTTTCAGGCATCGTGGAGGGCATGGAGAGAGAGGAGAGCAGTGGAGGCTGCCACAGCAGCGAGGAAACACACATCTGTGACAAATGCTGTGCTGAGTTCTTCTCTTGGACTGAGCTGAGCGAACATCAGAAAGTTTGCACGGAGGATCCCTTGGTGCTGATAGTGAAGGACAATGAGCGGATGCCAGTTCCCGAGGAATCTCCTATCGGACCCTCTCCGGTTCCTAGCGTTGCGTCCAGTGACTCATCTGCAGCAGAGTCCACTGACGCTGGCTTTGATCTGGGAGAGACGCTGGTGAATGACAACGACAGTCTGGATAATTTAGAGGAGGAGGGGGATGAAGCCATGGAGCTCGAGCATCGCCCACAGGACAAATACACCACAACCTCCAGCCCTCAGCCTCCTGATTCAGCTGAGTCCACTTCCCCCCAGATGTCAGCTGCTGGCAGCTACAGCATGCCGAGTACAAACGTGACGCTGGAGATCCTTCACAGCACCAGGGTGGCCGTCGCCCAGTTCTCCCAGGGGATCAACAGCTGCGGTACTGTAGGGAAGGCAGCCTCAGCGGCCATCCCGGTGATCCTGGAGCATTTGCTGGCTCTGCAGCAACAACAGGTCCACCAGCTGCAGCTCATTGAGCAGATCTGCAGCCAGGTAGCCATTATGAACAGACAACCAACGCAGGCGGCGTTAAACCCCGTCTCCAGATCTCTGTCTCTGGCACCGAACCCTTTCCCTTCTCCTCCAATCCTGCCGCTATCAGGAACAATTCCCTCGACCATCAACGGACAGGCTGCTGTTTCTTTGTCCTCTGTGCTTGAAAAGTCACAAAGTCCCCCCTCACAAACTGTATGCAGCCAGTCCACCTTTAGAGATGTAACATGTACCTCATCGTCCTCGGAAAATTCAACCCCGTCTCTCTCCAGCTGCAGCAGCAGTATCTCCACATTACTGCCTCCATACACAGGACCACACACCAGCAGCATGAGCTGCACTCAGACACTGAGCTCCTCCAGCTCGCTCCCCCTGGGCCAGAGCGGCCTCCTCAGCTCGTCCTCCAACCTGCCATTTCTACCTCAGAGCCCCCCCAGCAGTGTCATTTTCCCCAATCCCTTGGCTAGCATCGCCGCCACAGCTAACGCACTTGACCCCCTTGCAGCCCTGATGAAGCACAGGAAAGGGAAGCTGCCTAACGTGTCCTTGTTCGAAACCAAGCCCAGCCCAGAGGAGCCCTTCTTCAAGCATAAATGCAGGTTCTGTGCCAAAGTGTTTGGCAGCGACAGCGCTCTGCAGATACACCTGCGCTCTCATACAGGAGAACGGCCCTTCAAATGCAACATCTGCGGCAATCGCTTTTCCACAAAAGGGAACTTAAAGGTGCACTTCCAGAGGCATAAAGAGAAGTATCCTCATGTTCAGATGAACCCCTACCCAGTGCCAGAATATCTAGACAATGTGCCAACAAGTTCTGGGATTCCCTATGGAATGTCCATCCCTCCTGAAAAACCCGTCTCCTCATGGCTGGATAGCAAACCTGTTGTAGCAAATCTGCCAGCCACTATGGGTCTTCCGCTTTCCTCCACTATTACCAGTATCGGCGGCTCAAATGACCCTGTAAGTGTAACACCATCTGTTAAATCTCCCTACCAGCCAGCTCCTTTTGAATGTGTATCTTTGTCACCTAACCACAGAGGCAGTGAGGCTCATTTCTCTCCTGTTTCAGAGTCTCCACAGTCTAACCGTGACACAGAAGCATCCAATATGCTGAAAACAGAGGGGGTACACCTGCCCCAAAACTGCTCCCTCAGACCGAGAGCCAACCCAGTAACAGAAGCAACCAGTGCTACGGTCTCATCTGTGGCTACCACGCCTGAACCCGTCACCTCAGCGTCCCCCGTCTCCAACTCTCCACCCCTCTCGCTCAACTCAGATGAAACTAAATTCCCACCCGGTGGCCTCTTGGACTCTATGCAAACATCTGAAACCTCAAAGCTACAGCAACTGGTGGAGAACATTGACAAAAAGATTACAGATCCCAACCAGTGTGTCCTTTGTCACCGCGTCCTCAGCTGTCAGAGCGCGCTAAAGATGCACTACCGCATTCACACGGGCGAGAGGCCCTTTAAATGTAAAATATGCGGCAGGGCTTTCACCACCAAAGGAAACCTGAAAGCTCACATCGGCGTTCACAGGGAAAATCCTCCCGTTCAAGTGCAACACTCGTGTCCAATCTGCCAGAAGAAGTTCACCAACGCTGTTGTCCTCCAGCAGCATATCCGTATGCACATGGTTGGGCAGATTCCCGACTCAACCCTGGTGGACGGGCTGCAGGAGATGGACAGCGATGTCTCAGTCAATGAGAGGAACTTTGACAGTCTCAGCAGCAATAGCAATGATCTCATTGATGATATTTCAATGGAGGACGATAACGAGGAAGAGGAAGAGGAGGTAGAAAATATGGAGGATGGTGTAAATCCATCCAAACCCTCGATCTCTGATTGTAATTCTCCCCCTAAGTCTTTCAGCGTTGTCTCAAGTATAGCCGCTCTGGAGAACCAAATGAGGATGATAGACTCTACTGTAAACTTAAACCACTCCTTTGGTATAAAATCCCTAACAAACGGCTTTAATGACAGCAGCCAACTCAATGTTAAATGCTCTTTATCGGAGAAAAGGGTCGACAATCACAGCCCAAATGTGTCGGAATCCTCCTGTTCACCTCGTGTATCGGCATCTCCTATTCAAAGTAACTCAGAGGGCATGACGATCAAATCACCTGCAGTGAACAACAGGCCAGAATCCCAGGAGCCTTTGGCAGCCTCAGTGAAGAGAGAGCAATCTGAGTCTCCTACCTCTGCATCAGCAGCTGCAGTGGCCCAAGATCTGAGAGGAATACAGGCCAGCAAGCTATGTGTGAAAGAGGAGACGCCTTATAGTATGTCATTCCAGCTGAGCAGAGAAAGAGGTACGTTTGAAATGTTCGTTTAGCCTGCTAAAGTTCAAAGTGTTCGAGAGTTTGTTCTTTTTTTTTAACACAAAAAGTTTGAGTAATGTTCAACCCTTCACTTTCATCTCAGGTCAAAACATTCCCAGCCTGGTTACCAGCACATCATCGGGCATGATAAAGACCGAGGTGAACGGTCACAATCAGCCAAACAACACCAACAACAGCAACACGTCCGAAGGGCAGCAGCCACCATTCAGCATCCACATCCCACCGGTTTACGCTTCAGTCGGCAGCCCGGGCATGACTTCCCTGCTCGGCCCTGCTCCTCCTCGCCGGACGCCGAAGCAGCACAACTGCAACGCCTGCGGGAAGAACTTCTCGTCGGCCAGCGCCTTGCAGATCCACGAGCGCACGCACACCGGAGAGAAACCGTTTGTCTGCTCCATCTGCGGCAGAGCTTTCACCACGAAAGGCAACCTGAAGGTAGATTGAGGATGTTGTGCTTGTGTCTGGTCAGCCAAAATAAACAAATGTAATCAATCAGTTTCTAAACTACAGTGGGCCTAATGTTGTGTTGTGTTGTGTAGCGAATAAGAGCACACACTTCCTGTGAGCGTCTTTCAGTACACTAATGCATGGCAACAACACAAACTCCCAGCATTTGTAGAGAAACAAAGCATTCACAGGTTGTCTTGCATAAATGTGCTCTGTGCCTTCCCACGGTCAGGTCCAACAGAGAACAGAGAGAGGAGAGCCAGATTGTAAATAAACTATCTGCTGAAAGACAGAACGCTTCATCTTTTATCCAAAAGTAGCACAAATTTTCCATTACAACAGGTTTATTGTCACAAGAACACGTTTACGCTTTACACTAGAAAACAGGAGAAATGAAGGAACACCGGAAGTGTGAATGTGTGCCTTTCAAAATAAAAGTCTGTGCCAAATCCACATAAGGTTTTAATACTCTATTTAGTAGAGGTTAGCACCACATTTGTCCCATAATGTTTAATTTTCTAGGGCTGTTTTTCTCTATCAAAGAAAAGACCAAAATACAAAAGAAACTGATAAAAACCTTGATGTTTTAGCATTTCATTAGTGTTTCCGCTATTGCTACATTCTCTAAAATTCTCTAAATCTACATAAATCTACACAGAGCTGCAAATTTCTTTCTTTTAGTTACTGATTAGTCTGCTGATTATTTTACATATTTTGTTATATTATATTTTACTTAGAAAATGTCAGAAAATAGTCAAAATATCTGTGACAAGGTGATCAAATTGGACAAAACCTAAAGATGTTTTTAGTGTACCATCATAGCAACAAGCAACAAATCATCATTGTTCATCATTTTTGTGTAAAAAAACAAGGTCAAACAAGTCATCAGTTATCAAATTGTTGATTAATTATCTGTTAAGCAACTAATTGATGAATCAACTAATTTTTCAGCTCTAAATCAGTATTAGCATTAAAAAACCCACATTAGTGGAGCTATCTTGTAGACACAGATGCGTATGAAATGTCTTTCCAAGTCAGATCAGTGTATCATTATAACATATATAGCATGTTTCAACAGGCCTATCATTATATTAATATATAGAAATGGGGGAGTATAGTTCAATGGGGGGATTAAACCAGCTGGGATTTACTGTACACTATTTACTGGGAA
The DNA here is from genome assembly GCA_028641955.1 of Protonibea diacanthus. Lineage (NCBI taxonomy): Eukaryota > Metazoa > Chordata > Actinopteri > Sciaenidae > Protonibea > Protonibea diacanthus. The sequence continues at coordinate 18,195,548 of CM053993.1, read as the reverse complement.
CATCACTGCTTGCAACATGTTTGCATTTTTAAATAAAACCATCCACTGAATCTTACACTCCATTTTCAGGTTCATATGGGAACGCACATGTGGAACAACGCACCAGCCAGGAGAGGCCGCCGGCTGTCGGTAGAGAACCCAATGGCCCTGCTGGGCGGAGAGGCCGTGAAGTTTGGAGAGATGTTCCAGAAGGACCTGGCAGCCCGAGCGATGAATGTAGACCCTGGATTTTGGAACCGCTACGCGACGGCTATCGCCAACAGCCTGGCCACGAAGAACAACGAGATCTCAGTGATTCAGAACAGAGGCATCTCTCAGCTTCATCCCCTGACTGCAGGCATGGACAGACTGAGCACCGCAGGAAGTCCAATAACCAGTCGAACCAAGACAGGCATGGACCTGGGAAATAATAGGCATTTTTCTATGCTGATTGACGACAGCAAAGAGATTGGAATCAATTGAGAAAAGCTGAACGGTGACTTGATACTTATGCAATCTATTATGGACGTTCAAATATTTGTAAAACACCTTGTTTGTTCTTATGTATTATATATAGACTTAAAAAAAGGACTTTTTATCAATTGACAGAGAATAGTAGGGTATTCACATTTTGCTATTTTACTTTGCCGTCATTTGTGAATGTTTTTTTTTTTTCTATACATTAAATAAGTTGTTTAACTTGTACCTGAGAATCCCTATGGTATGGTTGGACTGAAGAAGGGAACATATGTTCAAATCAATAATGCAAAGAGTCTGCTATCTCCTCCGGAACAGCTGCCCAATGCTGATAGCTGGTGCAAAGCACAAAACACATGCTCATAAATACCCACGATTCCGAGTTGCAGTGAGCTATTCATGTCAATGTTATGGTGAGAAATTGTTATTCTTAAAAACAACAGTTGGACCGAATAAAAATTAGAACAAACGCTCTGTATGTTCAGTTTCACTACCTCTGTGTGTTTAAACACTGGAAAGAGCTTATTTGTCTTGGTGTTATTTCACACTCTACTTCATGGAGATTACATCAGAGTAAAAAGTTCAGCATAGACAGAGTTCTTTTATTTCATTTTTTAGCTACATCTCCATAACTGCTTTTGCAAACTTAACCGCTCTTTTGACCTTTTTGAGATGTTTTTCTGCAAACAAACAGCTTAAGATGTGCGCTCATAAACAAAATGCATTTGTTAACAGCAGCAAACCTTCACAATAATACTACTACTATTAATAATAATCTGTTCCATGATGTTTGTTTCTTGTTTTTTTCCCTCTTCACTAAAAAAAGGAGCCACAAATACAAAAGACACTGAGGGGAGATATTTTGTAGTGTTTCTGCTATTGATTCTCTAAACAAAAAATCAATACTGGGCTGCAGTGTTTCCTTATTTTATTTATTTATTAGTCTGCTGATTATCTTAGATATTTAATTACATTATATTTTACTCATATAATGTCAGAAAATAGTCAAAATGTCCACAACAAGGTGACAAATTGTTGGTTTTCCATAAATAATAATAATAATAATAATGATCCATACTTTTGGAAACTTTGCCTCTCTTTTTTCTGCAGCCAGATAACTTCAGATAAAGATGTGAACTCATGAACAAAATGATTTAATTATTATTCTCTCATTTAACTGCAGCATATCTCAAATATCTGCTAATACTAATAGTAATACTAACAATAATAACAATAATAATAATAATGTGGTTATTTTCTGGTGCCAGCAGTTTTCTGTTTAAAATGATAAATCGGTTTTGTATACTTTGTGTTTTATACTCATAAACTTCATGATCATGCATATGAATGAACACATGCACATCCTGTTGTCCATCCCTCCTGTGAGAGGATGAATGGATATTTTCTTTGGAAGTCTGCCGGAAAATATTTTTGGTAGACACCCACCAATTAAAAAGTCGTTATGCAGATGATTTATCTGGAATATTATCCGGTATTTACGTGGAAAATAAACAAAGTAATTAAGCGTGGTCAGCTTTTAGACTTGTTGATAAGAAAATGGGAGGGCTAGATGACTATTTTTATTATAGGCCTGTGAAAAAGTTCACTTATTAGCTTTTCTCACGGTCTTTATCAGCGAATATCAGCTCTAAATTATAGAGCCAGTTTCTCATTTGGTTTTAAAACGCTTGGTATTACGTGCTGTGCTAAATATAACTGATAATAGCTCCATATAATGCTTCAGAGTCTCGTTTTAACATTAATAATTTAACTTTTACCACAAAGTGAAGCAATGATGAATTTCGGTAAGGGATCATTATGCTGCCTTCGTGGATTCCCGGAAAACGAGCAATCATGTTTTGTTTTTACTGTCAAGGAGATCTACAGTTGGTAAGAAGATGTATTATTTGTTGTATTTTGCTTAGTTTAAGATAAAAAAAGGAGAAACGTTGTCCTCAAGCGACAAAACGACGGAGATAAAATAGAAAGTATCCCACCACTATATTTCTTTCGTTACGTTGTTGTTGGTGAGTGTCGACAAGTACGACGTTTCTGTTCGGCACGTGAACGCAGCATAAATCCCCCAACGGTTTTTTCGGCGTGACGTCAGGTTGTGTACTGCCCAGCCAAGATGGCTGACAGCATCCCGTTAAATCCGGTGCGGAAGAGCTCGAAGAGGATCCCGTATTACAACTCAGCCCGACTTTCAAGGTATGGAGGAGGACAGCTGGGCTGTTTCTTTGTTCGCGTCCTGAAGGGACGCTCGTTTAGTCTTTAAACGTCTACATTTCGCCGCCTGTTTTTGCCCCCTCCGCCCTCCCCCGGGGTCGGTGTCTTGTGTGCGGGTCGCTAGCTTGTGTTAGCTCCTTCAGTATTTTCTCCTCTTTTGACAGCTGCCCGGTTTGCTCACACCATCACCTCCAGAGCTGAAAAGTCAGTTTATGGTTTAATGCTTTTACCACACCAATAAAACAAACTAAACACGACATCTCGCCGTGTGTGGTTAGGTGGTGACAGATCAGTAACCGTTGACCGTTGGCGTTTTAACTTAAAGTCACATGACAGGTTATCTGTAAGTTCGTCACATGTTATAAAAGTGTTGCTGCATGCTTGTAGTCATCATTGTTCATTTTGCAGACCGGACGAGGATGATCTGTTAAAGCCCTCAGGTGAGGAGTGGACAGCAGGTGAAGGGATCAGGTACTCTCACACCTAGCAGTAGGCTGTTGTTGATTGTTTACATAGTGGATATGTTTGTTTGTTGTAGTTTTAAGTAGCTTTTCCTGACTTGTGAT